>OY757916.1:10228987-10416487 GCA_963585895.1 Sepioteuthis lessoniana | reverse complement strand
TTTTATCTACTCCTCCTCGTGTGTAAAAGAATATTAATGCTGTACATCCCAAATTGCTAATGTGTGATTTATTTATGTATCTTTTGAAAATGACGAATGTACCACAAAACTACCTAACCACCCATCTTCCACAACATACTCCACCTTTCCCTTGCCTCCCTCCCACCAACCAAAAATTGGTGGAACATATTCCCAGGGAATGTTTGTTGGGTATTCAAATTACTCCGGATGGGAAAAGGGCAAAAAAGGTGTTGCCAAAATGATTGATAAGACATTGCGAATCCTACAATGAGATAGGTTGAATGGCTCATCAACAACAGCTCACAGAGTGAACATGCAAACCTTTTGGTCCTTGTCCTCCCCCTGTCCCCCCTTCTCCTCTCCCTCTCACTTCACAGCCTTTCTTTTTCTCTCTCTCTAGGTGTAGGTGTGTATTTCAATAGCACTTGTCTACTACATATATTACAGTTGGGCAATGGTGATTTTCCTTTCTTTTCCTGACTCCAACAAAATGGAACTCATAGAAAAGGATAAAAATGTACCTTCCTTTTTATCCAGCAGTCTAGAGTTTATATTCTATCTACTGTATGGCTGAAGCAGCTAACAACTGCAATCTAAAGACAAGTGCTTATGAAATTCTCAAAATCTATCAGTGCTAGATTACTTGGCCATTTTTTGTTTTCTTTTACTTTTTTCTACCTTTCTTTCTTTTTATTTTTTTACCTTTTGCACAGAAGGCAAAATAAGACAGAAATTTTCTTTTGACCTGAACACTCTAGGGAGGTAACCTAGCCTTAATGGACAGACCTTTTTAAAAGACAATATCACCTATTTCCAGTTTCTATGATAAACTATACTGGAAATTAATAAAAACAAATAAATGAATGAATATATTGTCATTTCATTACGAGAGAAGAAATTGAAGTTAAGGTATTTTTTCCCCAAACAAATAAAAATGCATTTTTTTATCTTAATCTTTTATCAGATACATTATTGTTTCAATATGTTGCATATTTTATGTGTAGAAAGAAAAAAAGAATTTGAAGATGTATTTTAATAAAACAGAAAGTAAATATTCATGACGAGATAAAACTGATAATTGGTTTGAAGTAATATGAGTACGTCTATGTGTGGGTCAGAAAAAAGACACTAAGTTATGTAAAAATAAAACATTTGTCTCTAAATGGGAGAAAATGAATATTGTTAACAATGGACTTGAGAAAACTTTGAATGTTTATATTGCATACATATAAGTATGCGATCGATAGATGCGAATTGCACTTCTTACATATGTAAAAATATACAATATACACACACCTGCATGAATTTAAGCCTACAAGGATATCACGTTATGCACATATACTAATAAGTTAAGTTGGTGACCTGAAAGCTCCCTTTTCAATAGCTACTACACCGAAGTGTAGGGGAGGGCACTACTCCATTAGTTTGCAACTGATTGTAGTGATAGTAAAATGATTCCATTGAACACAACAGTTTACAGACAGTAATAGTTACTATGAAAAATAAATCTGCTAAACAGAAAATATATTTACCTATCAGATTTTTAAAAATCAACTTATTAAGTTGATATTGGTCAATGAAAATGTTCATTAAGAGATCTAACAACGAAATCATTTTGGTTTTTAATCCAACTAGTTCTGACTAAATGATTACATTATCTAAATATTGTAAATCTGCATTTGTAAGAAATATCAATAAATCTAAATATTAGGGTTTTTAATTCAGTATTAATAATAATTTCAATAAGACAAATAATTTCTATGTTTAGATTTTAGTTTCTGGGTGATTATACATCTTGCAGCAATATGTCTTCCAATAGATTATTGTTAGAAACTCCTCTCAATGATAGCTCCTCTTTCCCTATGAGGACAAAAAATATTATGTTAAAACCCTGACAAAACTTGATAGCTCTGTAAAGAATTACTTGACTATCTACATCTGGCAGATATACTTTTTCCAGTTATTTATATGGAATAGTGTGTGTGTATATATATACATATACACACACACACATACATGGATTTGAAAAATAATCTCTCATGCATATGGAGGAAAAGTACATATTCCACAAATGATCATATCAAAGCAAAGATAATATTGGCATAGGTAAACTATTAATTTAAATATAAAAATGTATGTGCATATGAATAATTGAAAAAAAATCACCTAACCTTTTTTATGGAATCTTTATTTATAATGTATTGTTGAAAGCTACCTGAGGAGGAAAAAACATGAAACTTAGAGTAACTGGTTAAATAATATTTTCATTTATTAATGTTTTTGTATTGAGAACTATTTTATTTTTTACAGTTTACAATTATGTTAGTTCATTAACTGACATGTTAATTTTCACATATTTTAGTTTTCTAAACAAATAGCATATATATATATATATATATATTTGTGTGTTTACCAAAATCCTCAGTACAAGCAGGATGTGATACAAAAGAGGAGTTTAACAGGTTTGAATACAGACTTTTCCTTCTCCTTGACTGGTTGCCATACCAGGATTAAAGAAATCAGTTTGCCTTTCTATTTGTCCATAGGTGGAGGGAGAATAGTAGAATGCTTACTTTTCCAAATTATATCAACTATGTGAAATGCAATCAACCTGGTTCAAGTTTTAAGCTTGGGTCATCATGCCCATTTTCTACAGCAATAACCATTACACTATGGGTGCCTCCATATATACAGACACACACACATATATATATATATATATAAAACAACTGACTATATTAATATGTTAGTTTTATGTAATTATGTGTGTGTGTGTATATATACATATGTATGTATTAATGAGAATAAAATTTATGATATGAAGTGTAGAAGAGATTTGCTTAAAAATGAAAACATTAAAAAGAGTTATGAGTTGTAAAATGTGTTAAAATATAGTATGAAAATATCAATACATTTTTTCTCAATATCAGATGTTTATTGACCAGGGAAAAAAAATCCTAAAAAAATAAAAAGTTTAATTATGAAGATACATATGGATGCATATTTGTATTTCAATATATCTAAAGTTATATTCATAAATTTACAAGTTTACTTCTTTTTTTGTTTTTTCCGGTTTTTATGATCCTTCCTAGTTTCATTTGAATAGAATTTTACGAACTCTTATTTAAAAAAAAAAAAAAAAAGGTTTTACATAAGCAAATTTTTCATTATTCCACTTGAAGAATTGCTGTGTTTTTTTTTTTTATGGAAAAGAATATCACAATCTATTCATTTTGGGAGATGACTTCCTATATAATAGCATATCTTTTATATTGTATTATCAAAAAAAGAAAATAGGAGGTAAAAAAAAAAAGCAAAGAAAATGATAATGACAAAGTTTTACTTAAGAAAAAGATTGTATCAAAAGGAAATATGCAGTTGCATTACTGGCTATTTCTTTGATCAAAACGAATGTCTGAGAAAAATATGCCAGCTTTTGACTGACTTCTTTTCAATTTGAGAAGTTTGGGTCCTTTTTTTTCTTTTTTCCTCTTTCTCATTGTTGTCAGTATTTTAACAATATTTCTCTATTATACATCTTTAGTATACCAGAAAGAAATATTTAGTCAAAATGTTTAGTACAGTAACCATGAAAAAAAAAAATGGATGAAATATAATAAGAATTAGCTTTTTGAAAACAAATTGAAAGAAAGTATTATCAAATGTAATATGGACTTATACAGTCTTTGTTGATTTACAAAGACATTTTTATACATGAAATAAATCACATCAAAAGCAAATAACTGCCTGCATACGTTTTTTAAATGATCGGAAAATTTTAAAATATTCCGGAAACATTGCTCAAGATTATTTATATCAATACAGATTTCTCTCCTTAAAATGAATACATATAAAGATTCAACATTAAAAATAATTTTGCCAGTTCACACAGGGATTTGATCTATCAATTATATATATATATATACACATTTATAAAACAGCTATCTTTTCCTGACATGTAAATGTAGAGACTGGTAGGCTTGGAATTAAACTGAGAGAAACCACTTTTACTAAAATAAAATATAATGAGCTATCATGAACAGAACAAAGTCAACATCTACTGAACAAGTAATCAGTAAGAGTTTTTTTTTTTCAAGAAAATGGTGAAAACTTTTCTTAAATAGGAAAAACAATTACAAAATAAAAGATTATTATCTTTATCCTTTTTCATTAACTGAAATCCATTTTGAAATAGGTAAAAAAAATTTCATTATTGTGTCTTAATAGACTTAAACAGTAGAGGGATTTGTCATAAACCACCATTCACACACACACACACAAATAAATGTATTGTTTCCATATTGAAAATCCTTAATTAATATGTGCTTTTTGTTAGTGAAAATTTGGATACTATTTTTGATAGTATTTACAAGAACAAAAAGAATAATTCACATTTTTTAAATTTCTCATCAGCACATTTAAATAATTCATTTTTATGTGTGTGTGTGTGTGTGTGTGTGTGTGTGTGTGTGTGTGTGTGTGTGTGTGTGTGTGTGTGTTTGACACTTGCATGTAAATATTTATGCATTTATATTTGTTCTCTAATATGTGTGTGTGTGTGCGCGCATGTGTGTGCGATATATATTCTGTATATCTGTCACTTTTTCTCCTCCCACTTCCTCTCTCTGTCATAAATACAGACAAGGTGTTATGAACTACTACACACACACACACACACACACACACACACACACAAAGTGCATTATCCCTATATTTAAGATTTTATTTCTCATTTGTGCATTTTGACAGTGAAAATGTAGATACTATCTTTGATAGTATTTTACTTTTATTGTACTTATCAATATTTTAAAAATACTATCAATATTAATTTCTCATGAGCACACACACACACACGACTCTTGTAAAACATTGATAAATAAATAGATAGATAGATAAAAGCAGAAATGGTTCCATGAGTTACACACACATATATATATATATATATATACACACACACACCTCTCTCTCTTTTTCCTCCTCCTCCCACTTCCTTTCCCCCCCATGTCATAAATACATACTAACATGTGTATAAACTGAAATGTATGGTCACATTAGAATTATGACAAAGGATATGTTTAACCAGTGTTCTCATAAAGTAAACTTTCCTCCCAAATATCAAATTATGCATTAAAATGTACGCACTGAAAAAGCACAAAAGAATGCCTCATTGTTTTAAAATGACAAAACACACACACAAACAAAAACAAAAAAAAAATAAAAACCACAAAAACAAAACAAGCACTAATAATATTTCTTGTAATATTCAAAAAGAGAAAATGAAAAGCATGCAAACATTAAGCTGCTAATGTAAGAACATATATTTTTCCATTAATGGAAGAGTTGTTGTTTAGTTTTTTGGGGTTGTTTTTTTATTATTATTGATTTGCATTCTTTTAATTTTAGTTATTTCTGGAGTACATCTTCACAAAAAAAATTTTAATGATTTTGCAAAAATTAGAATAAGGAAATTGAAAATATTGCATTTTCAAAATCTTTTCTCCACTATCTTCAGGTTAAAAAAAAAAAGACAAAAAAAAGAAGTTTATGTTAAGGGTATTTAATATTGTTTGAAAATAATATATTTCCTGTATTGCTAAATATAATGAATTTATAATGATAATGAAATCTATCAACAACTGTCAGTATTGTGTGGAATTTTATCCAAATCGTTCATTTTTTTGTTATTTTTGGCAAGTATAGTTTTCAAGTCGGTATCCACAATTGAATCAATTGTTACAATTAACTTGTACTATTCTTTTATTATCAATAATTGAAAATGGATTTTTACCAAAAATCATAGTGCATATTAGACATTCATTGTGATGACAGATCCACTTTGCAACTTTTAGCATCATTATTAAAAAAGCAAACAAAATATATCAACACATTTTTGACAAATTAATTTATTTTGCTAATTAGTGCCTGTCAAATTACCATTTGAATCAAACATTCCCTAATTAAATACAGGATGTTACAGAAAAAAAAAGATTTTATATTCTAATAACTAATGATCTAAAATTTTAATGACATGTGTAAAAAAAAACTCAAAATTAATTGCTTAATGTTAAATTTCTTTTCTGGTTTGGTTTCTTTGTTTAATGGCATATAAACCTTTTTTGGGTTATTTAATGCCAAAGCCATTCTCCTAGAACAGTAGTGGAACTATTTAACCCATAACCGGGAGGGTAAGGGGTTCATATATTTCCCAAGGGTATTTGTCCGAAAGTGAATGTAATAGCACAACTGGAGTACGAACTCGCTTAGTATGATTCCGCAGTCCATCGCTTTAACCATTACACCATGAGGACACCCCCCCAAATTTCTTTTTAAGTTCAGTCGAAAAGAAAAGGCATTTAAACTTTAAACATAGAATTTTGAGTTGTTTTTAAATGTTAAAATTTGAGATGATTTGAATGAGAATTGGTCTGGTTGTTAGATAATGAAGTGACTAAAATTTTTCTGAAATGCACTATTCATATCAATGATATCAATTTTTTGGACGTATCCTCTATTTTAATATTTTTATTATTTTATTACATGTTCATAGTCTTAATAAAAAGATTCTATCTTATGTTGTCTCTGTTTAATAATTGTTATATTTAGTGTTGGAGATATATATATATATATATATATATATAAACAATTATGAGACAGAAGTAATGTTATTTTCACTTTTTAAGAAAAGAGGATCTTTTACATTAAAAATGAGGAAACATTAAATTTACTCATATTTGTGTTTCATAAAAAAATAGTAATGTTTTTATGTTAAAAGGTTTAGTTGTATAATAATTACCAAGAGTTAATTACTATTTGTAAAAGTATTCAAGGATTTAATAATTTATGGTACACAAAACATTTAGTGTCAGTTACCAAAAAAGATTTATTTCAAAGTTCATTAAAAATTATTCATTAATGATTGAAATAAATACAGTTATAATATTAAAAAACTAACTATCAACTAATAGTTTTTATAATATAGATTCATTATTTAAAATTTTAGTAGTTAATTAACATAAGATCTAACTGAGAATCCAAAATTTGATAGTTAATCTGAAATTTCTTATAATAATTTAATGCTTGATTAAAAGCGGTTAAATTATACAAGTGGTAGAGTAACCCATTAAACAAAAATATGAAATAATCATTAGAAGAAAAGTAATTAATTTAGTCTTCAATAAAAGCTTAGTTTGAGCTAAGGAAAATTTTAAGTTATTTATTAATTGTATATATTATTAAGGCTATAAAAATTATGGCCAGTATAAGTAAGCCATTATCTATATTTTTCAAAAATTCTGCATGTGTGAGATCATAACCCTGAAAAAAAAAAAATATCATCACATTGATACATGTTTATTAGAGCAATACACTAAAAATACTCTGAAAGAATCAAGTAATTTCCTGTTCAATTTGCAACTGAATAATGATTTTTGGGGGGTTTTATATTTGTGCAGAATGTCATTTTCTAATCATTCAAATTCTTGATATGATAGAGAAAACTATGAAATGCTAGTTAGAATTCTTCATTCCTTCCTAAACATGAACATTCAAGTAATCATAGAACACCATTACATTGTCAAACAGTTGCGTTCATGACAATTGTTATTTTAGAAAAATATTCAGTGGTTAACTTGTAGTCATAATATTCCTAAATCTGTTAAAATTATTTAAAGTTTATACATAGTGACTAGTTATTCTACTTTGTTTAAGTTACTTATAATAATCTATAAAAATAAATATGAATATCTGTGCATGTTTCAATAAAACAACCGACATCATGTTGGATTAAGTATATGCATGATCAACTTGCAATATGTCTTATATGTACAAACAAATGGTGTTTTTCAGAGTCATGGGATATCTGATTAGCATAATGTTCTTAAAATGCAGGTTTTAATAAATAATTGCCCTGTCAAATTCATTAGCTATTTTCTTTTATTTTTCATATATAAGCAAAATTTTTAGACCTAACTTTTATTAGAAAGCCATGAAATAAAGAAATACACTACGAAAATGAAAAATTAAGTAATTTTATGACCATTATAATGAAAACAAAAACATAAGCACCAAAAAATACAGGGTTACATATAGCATCCCTAAGGTCCTTCAGCAGAGAGATATTCATACACAGAAGTCTGAAACCAAAATCATCAGGGTGAATTTGATTGTAATGTTAATTTTTTTTGGGGGGGGGGGGCTATCTTGAAAACAAAACAATGCCCAAGTAAAACACAGGTCCTACCCCAACTAGTATTGAATAACTGTGGTCTAATAATTACTGATATTAATATTCAGTTTTTTCCATGTAAAAAGGATATAATAGACAATTTTTTCGATATAAGAGAATCTAAACTGAACAATCCTGTCCTTTTTATACTAAACTAATATACGAAGCCTTTTTTTTTTGTTTAAACATTTATTTTCCCTCTTTTTCTATGCTTTACTTTTTTCTTTTCCTATATATCTAAAATCGGGATTATAATTTTTGCTACTTCCCCAAAAAATAAATATATAAAAAAAGTTTATTTCCTTCAAAAACTGCTTATCACAAATTTGAAAGCAAAATTGTTTTAGCCAATTTTCTTGTGGTATTTTTCTGATTTTTGGAATGATTAATCAACATTTTGGTTTGAGTGGACAACTTTTGATAGAGTACCCTGTGAACTGATGTAGGGTAATTTAAGATATTATGTATATTTCCTGACATACGTTCAATATTGGCTTTACAATATCCACTTTTGAAGTATTGTACTGAACTTTATGCATATAGATATGAGTGTGCGTATTAATCTCCTCTAAGTATATGTTTACAAAGAAAGTAATGTAATGCTTTATATATATATATATATATATATATATATATATATATATATATATATACACATATATATGCATGTGTGTGTGTGTGTGTGTGTGCTAATCTCCTCTAAGTATATGTATACAAAGAATGTAATGGTATATGTGTGTGTGAGAGTATATAATGAGTAGAAATTGGAATGAGAAAAATCAAGGTCCAAGTATTATCATGCAATTCATCATTACCCAGATTAATATACATAAAAGTACAGACAAGTCAAAACCCTAATAAGACTACTTTACTTTGCTGTTCAATACAACAAAGTGAGAAGAAGAGAGAAGTGAATAAAGAAAGCCAGTAAAGAGATAAAAAAAAAAAAAAAAAAAAAAGAAATGGTGAAAAAGAAAGAGGGAATAGATAATAAAGAAACAAAGATTTCTAAGGTGGGGAGGGTGGTATTAAAAAGAAGGTTAGAAAGAAAAAGAAAAGAGAAGAGAGAGAGGAGGTGGGAGATTGATGGCAAATATATTGGAATGCTACCTAACATTTTTTTTTTCCATTTGACTAACTCTGTGGCATGATCTTAGGCACTATAATCCTCTGTGAAGAATGAGAAGCAGTATTGATTAGGTTCATCATGTATCTAAGTCTGATGGACTCTGCAGCAGAGTTGGGGGTGGATGGTCAGAAGGAAAAAGGGAGGGTCAGGAGGAGAGAGAAAAAGTAAGAATATAAAAGAGAGAGAAAGATGGGAGGAAGGTGCAGTGTATATTAGAAGTGGAGGAATGGTTGGAGACAGGACAAGTGGACAGAGGAAGATAATGTGGGTGGGGAAGAGAGTAAACTTGGGGGGGGGTGTATGTGGGTATGTATTGAGGCGGACAGGCAGGCAGTGGCGGGGTGGGTCAACATGCTGGTCTGGTTACCATACTCTGCTGCACTATCCATAGATTGAGAGGGTATTAAAAGCCAGCTTGTGCTACCTTTAGCTTAACTAGCCACAACGGTGGTAGTAGATGCAAAACCAATCAGTTCGGAGATGGCAGATAGAACAGACTTTTACATTGGATTGCAGCTTGGCAGATATATAACACATTTATTTACGTAAGGGGCGACATGCTACATGGACAGCAGCAGCAGCAGCAGCTACTCACTGCACAGTTCTCTGCCCCTGACTCTCTACTTGCCCCCCACTGTCCATACACTGCCCACTCCTCTAGCCTCCTTCCCTTTTTGACACTCTAACCAATTCCCTCCACACCCTGACCCAACCCTTTACCTACCACTGTCAAAACAGAATGCCCATGTTGCAGAATATATTTTAATATATCGAGCCTATCTCCATAATGGCTCAAGAGAAAGAAGTATGTGAGCCAAAATGCATGCATGTGTAAGAAGAGGTAGGTTTTTATACTTCAGTGCACACACACAAAAATACATACACACACATGTGTATACATGATAAAGGATGTGAATATATAACACATACATTCCCTTCAAAGTATATAAGTATACAAGTGTATACATAAAAAGCATATGTATGATAAACTGCATTTTTATATATATATATATATATATATATATATATATATAACTTCAGAGGTGCTTGTAGTGTAATGGTTATTGTCACAGGGAATGGAAATAGCAACATGAGTTCAAATCATGGATGAGGTTTTTTGTATTTCACATAGTGTCAATGCCTTTGGGGAAAGGTATGCATCCAACAGTTCTCCTTCCAGCTATGGATACACTGTAAGACAGACTGGGTTCTTTGACCTTAATGTGGTAACCAGTCAAGGAGTAGGAAAACTGAATTCTGTATCTGTATGAACAGATGTATGTATATACATGCACACATGCCTAATTTGTGCATATACATAAATGCGTCCTGCACAACCGAGAGGCATGCGGCTGTGAGGTGAAGCAGCTGCAATTTCATAAGTTGGGTTTTTTATGGAGTAAATTGGCTAGTTCTACACCCGCTGTTTTGGAATCTTTTTCGTCTTCCTAAACTGGTTGCCTTACCAAGGCTAAAGAACCCAATCTTACCTATTATTCATACAAAGTTAGGAGAGGAGAAATGAAGAATTCCTCCTTTTCCCAAAGGTATTGGGGTCAAAATGAATAGTAAACAGCGTAATGAAGAATTTGAACTTGAATTGACATGTCCGTAACTATGATGCCATGCACCTCCCACTACATATATGGACAAGACTGATTACATTTCACATAGCACTAATACCCTTGGGAAAGGTATGAACCCAATCATTCTCCCTCCAGCTATGGGTAAATAGTAGGGCAGACCATTCTTCAGCCTTGGTGAGGTAACTAGTCCAGGAGAATTCAAATCTGTTAAACCCCGCTTAAAAATTGACCTTGTGTCATACCCTGCGCCAGCGGAGGGGTTGGGTAAATATATGTAAAAGGCTGTTGAAAAGTTCTTAACCCAACTTAGAAAAAAATTGGCTTTTCGGAATCTTCATCAAATTGGAACCAACTTGTTACAAGATGTACCAACTATGAGGAGAGGCTGTAAAGTTCATATGATAACATATCAGCTTTGGATGACTTTTTTGCTTAATGGGATCCAAGAACTGTAATACTAATTAAAGAGGATGGAACATAAGAGGGACTATGTTGAAAAATATTTATTGGGTTACATTCCCTAAGAGTATCTTGGTCAGGCTAATAACTTTTCATCCAAACCTCATATAGTAGTGTATAAATAAGTTTGATAACGTATAAAATAATTTGCAAGAATAAGTGTGATAACTTGTATATTATATGGCTCTTGGTCATCCTTTTCTTGGTCAGGCTGAGAACTTTTCAAGAGCACTTAATTTAGAGAGATAATATTAAAGCTCTGTATTAACAGTATTTAAAAAGATGTCAGGTGTTTCTGTAGTACACTATAATTTATGTTTACGGGGAAAGAAAGGATTCTATATGTCCACATTTTACAATGGCAATTTTATGTAAGTATGCATTATTTCATTTATTTATTTATTTATTTTTATCGATAAATCATTACGTCTGCTTGTTATGAAAAAAGAAAAGAAATCAAATCCTGATATAGATTTGAAGCAATAACAGCTGTTTGCAGGAGTTTACATGGTAGCAAACTAAGAAATTGGTTTATGTTAAAAAATATAATTGTACTAAGAGCCTCAAATAACTATTTGATATAACTGGAAGTGAACTTAAATTAGGACGTTTGATTCAAAATTATTTAAAAGTCTAAAAGCTAAATCAGTGGATCAATAAAAAGATGCATATGTAATAACAGTTAATTACAGAATAAGCAAATGCACCAAACTGACACAAATGAATACCTGAATAGGCATGACTGGGTGGGAAATGTGATCCATTGGGAATTATGCAAGACATAAAAATTTGACCATGCTGAAAGAAATTGTCATTTAGTGGGTTTTGTCATTCCAGCAGACCATAGAGACAAAATAAAACTAAACCGAAAAACATGACCAATACTTGGATCTTGCTAGAGATTCGAAAAAAATGTTGAACATGAAGGTGACATTGATACCAATTATAAATGGTACACTTGGAACAGTCCCTAAAGGTTTGGAAAAGAGATTGGGGGAGTTGGTTGGTTGGCTTATAGCATTTCAACCCTTCAGGGAAAACTGGAGATAAAAGGAATTATCAAAACCGTTCAGAAGGCAGCACTGTTAAAATCAACTAGAATACTTAGAAAAGTCCTGGAGGTCAGAAAAGACTTGCTATCGCTCAGACTTTAATGAAAAAAAAAAAAAAAAATCAGTTAAAATTGGTAAGACTATCTTGCAAAGACTAAAATAAAGGAATAAATAAGAAAAAATACAAACTGGCAAAGATTAGAAAGAATATCTAAATACAAATTACGCATATCCCAGAAAATCCATCACGTTGATATATCAAAGTTCATACTAATTAGTACTGCTCACATAATTTGAAAAATTCTCGATCTAATATGCTCAATATTAAAAACCCTTCCAGGTATCAAGAAAAATGCTCAGTAAAGAACTGAATCAAACAGCAAATCAAGAAAAATGAATAAAACAAGAGCAAAAAATTGGATAAATACCAGGACCTAGCTAGAGAACTAAAGAAGTTAGGGAATATGAAAGGGACTGTGATACCTATCATAGCTCTAACACATGGAACAATCCTAAAATTCTGAAAAAGAGACTTGTGGAACTGGAAATTTGAAGATTAAATAAGACTGTCCAGACCACAGCACTGCTGAGATCAGCTAATGGTTTGGTTTCCCTGTTTAAGGGCATATCAAATTTGATAGATTATCTAATGCCAAAGATATCCTTTAAAAGAACAGTAATGGTACTATTTAATCCATAAGCTAGGATCATAAGGGCATTAGTCATGAAGTGAATGTAAAAGTGCAACTGGAGTTCAAACTCACTACATTGTCACAAACTGGAACATTCATCACAACACAACACAACTCCCTTACTGAGAGAGCTGAAGAGACTTGCTGTCACTTCAACAACAGGGGTGATTGGGTGGAAAATGTGATCTATTGGGAATTATGCAAGATATGAAAATTTGACCATGCAGAGAAAATAAATTGTCATTAAGTGGATTTTGACATTCCAGCAGACAATAGAGAGAAAATCAAAGAAAGCAATTCTTGTTGTAGGAAATGGGCATAGTGGCCAGAGTTCAAATCCTGGATGAGGCATTATGCATTTCACACAGTGCTAGTTGTCATGAGAGAGCTATGTATCCAGCAATTCCCTCTTCAGCTATAAGTAAATATTAAGGCTGACTGGGCTTTTTAACCTTGGTATAGCAACCAGTCGAGGAGAAGGAAAACTGTATTCAAATCAGTTACCCACAGCTTAAATAATGACCTTGTGTCACACCATGCTCATAGTGGAGAAATTGAGTAAATACATACTGGGGTCAAAAATTTACAAGAAGTAAAAAAATTAAATAGAGAAAATCATGTGCAAGAAGAGAGAGGTTTAAAAAAATCACCAAAGTGGCAAACTGATCCAGAAGGAATGCTAAAGCAAGCCTAACTGGGTGGGAAAGGTAATCTACTAGGAATTGTGCAAGATATTAAAAGCTGACTGTGCTGACAAATGGTACACACACAAACCTGAATCTGTCTAAGAAAAAGAGATACATAAAATTCTTTTGAATTCTGTGCTGAAAAAAGATCATTGAATCCAGACCAAAAACCCGACTATGTCACAGTTGAGCAAAGAGTATGTCAATTGGTAGTCAACTATTTCAGCAAACCACAAGAGTAAAAAAATATTGAGATAAGTACCAGAACCTTGCTAGTGAACTGTAAAAGAATTGGACATCATGAGGGTGACAGCGATAAATCAATTCTTTGATCTTGAGTCCAGTGAAAATTCTTGTTTTACAGTTTTGTTTCTCCTTTGTATGCACC
Organism: Sepioteuthis lessoniana; assembly: GCA_963585895.1. Taxonomy (NCBI): domain Eukaryota; kingdom Metazoa; phylum Mollusca; class Cephalopoda; order Myopsida; family Loliginidae; genus Sepioteuthis; species Sepioteuthis lessoniana. Next base: position 10,402,250 of record OY757916.1, on the reverse strand, counting down.
AGATTTTATTTTTACATGTTAGAATCTACAATAGCAGCGTATCATACTTTTATAAAGTTCTTAATGAGGCTAAGTTCAATATCATCATCATCTCGTCATGCCATCAGTACGGATATCTCTGACCCTTTCTCACCACCTCTCCTTATCGTTCATTGCTTTCGGCAGGTCCTCAGGGCTATACCCCGTATCCTCACAGAGCTGCTCTATGTAGGTTCGATCTAGTCATCCTGCTTTTGCCCGTCCATGTGAAAGGGTTCATCGGAGTACATCACTTATGAGCTTGTCCCTACTTCTCCAACAGTATCCTGCATGTCTGGTTCATCTAATTTGGATAGTTTTCATAATAGGTGGTAGGTGGCCATACAGCTGCTGCTTTATGGAGTGCTGCCTCTAGGACCTGTTCAATATTGCTCACAGCATTCTTGTGTAGTTGCCATCAAGCCTTTTCTTCTGCCATTTAGTTAGCATTCGTGTAGTGCATCCATATAGCAGTATCAACACGATTGCTGCTTTAAAGAAACTGCGTTTCATTTTTATCAGTCAAAGGGGTTGGAAATAATATTGTTTTCAGGTTTTGTTTCGTTTAGTTGTCTTGCATATCAACCATTGATGGCTATTTAATGCTAAATCCTTTTCATATATTAAATATATATGCTTTGTAAACATATTTTGTTAATTACGTTTTTAAATGAGCCTAAGCTAATTTTTTTTGGCACATGGATAAAGGGTTCCAAGTACTGCTATGCATCTCTAACAATTCAATTAAACATCAGTCATTTGTTTACACAAGGTTGAATGTAAGAACAGTTCTATTTGAAGCAATTCAACTTGCCTATGTCATTTGCTGGAACTCAGTTTAAATATCAAACAGTCCTATTTGACCCATAAACAAGACCCTATCAGGTGCTACCACTCCAGGCCAGAGTGGACCTGGGAGAAATGGCAGTGAAGGGGTACTCTGCATTCCTCAAACCTCTAGCATTATTGGAGTCTCACCATCAGATTACTTAGTGTTATATCCAGGATACTAATTAGGGAGGGGCATCTTACCCCTCTGCAGAAATGCAATTGGTGTATTCTCCAGCTCCAGCCGACTGGGTTTACTGTTTTTACGTCTACCAGTTGCAGATAAGGTACATTTTCTAAAATCTTGACACGCTTAGGATTAATTCAGAACCAGCTCATTTGATTTAGTCAAAAACACATGTTACCACCTCAGACTTTGTTGACAAGAGTTATCTAGTTCATTCCAAATAATCAAGTATAATTTTACAAAACAAGGACAAAATCTAAATTCAGATTTGCTTGTATAAATTTAAATTTTCATATTAATTTTTACTTGTATTTTTTTTCTTTGTTTTAAATTTATTTATTGAGTTTAAATTGATAACAGGGACAAATCTTCATCTTAAGAGAAATTTAATCTTGGTTTTTCTTAGCTGAGGTCTCTGATTTACAGCTAAAAACATAGATGTATGTTTTTAGATTTAATGATATTCTTAGTAATAAATAACAAATTTTAACACTTGACTCAGTGCTATAAGCTAAACAAGCAATGGCTTAGGTATCATTTATTTTTAAATATATTTTAATTTTATCATTCATTTTATTCTTAAATACTTATTCAACAAAAATTATGTACATATTTTTTTTCCTTCTTTATCGTTGACATAAACAAAGTTTAATTTATATATATATATATGTATATATATATATATATAAACGACTTGACTTGCAAGTGGTCATCTTTAATCATCTAATTTATTTTGTTCAATCATTCAATGCTTCATCATTTGATTAATTTCCACTCATCAAGTCGAAAACTTTACAAGAATTATAAGTCAACTTCATCGAGTAACCTCTATTACTATATTAGGGAGGTAGATTCACAGTGAGTGTCCCATAATCATGACACTGTGCCGCAGTAAGGTCAGTTTAGTAAATACTCTTCTCTTGACAAGAAGAATCCCTCTAATTGAAGATTTTAGGAAAACTGGAGATACATCTTCATTGGCATTATGGTTAGAGGGTTCACCAATGGCCTGGAGATTGGGGTCCAATCCCAGGTCAAGTCATACTAAGGATTCAAAAATGGTGCTAGATGCCTCTTTGCTTAACACTCAACATTATAAGGTATAGATCAAAGCCAAGTAGAGCAATTTAGGGAAAAAAGTAACACCTTTCCCTGCAGCTTGGTGTAGTAGCTATTGAAAAGGGAGCCTTTAAGTCACCCTTGACAACAGACAGACAATATATACTTATTCACCAACCCCTCCGCTTTGGCAGGGAATGACACAAGGTCAATTTTTTTTAAGCGGAGTTTAACAGGTTTGAATTCAGAGTTTTCCTTCTAGACTAGTTGCCTCACCAAGGCTGAGGAACCCCATCTGTCCTACTATTTACCCATAGCTGGAGGGACAATAATCGGATTCATACCTTTCCCAAGGGTATTAGTGCTATGTGACATGCAATCAGTCAAGTCCATGATTTGAACTTATGTCGCCGCATCCATTTCCTACAACGATAACCATTACACCACGGGCACCTCCTTAACAGACAATATATATATATATATATATATATATATATATATATATATATGAAGTCGTGGTGTAATAGTTATAATCAAAGGAAATGAAGATGACCACCCAAATCCAAAACCTAAGCAAGGCTTTTTGCATTTCCCATTGTGCTAATACCCTTGAGAAAGGTCTGTATACAACTTCTTCGAGCTATCGGTAGATAGTAGGGCAGACTGGATTCTTTAAACTGGGTATGGCAACTAGTCAAGAAAAAAATTTTGAAATCAAACTTAAACTCAGCTAAAAAAATTAACCGCAGTATCCCATCTTGCTTGTGTGGATGAGGCGATATTTATGCCTAATTATCACATTGGCAAAAAACTGCGAGTCATCACATACAACTGACTATGTCTATACTATTCTTACTTGAATCTTTATGATTTTTCACTAGTATTCAACACTATTTATAGAGCAAACCATGATATATATGTATATTTATGTATGTCAGTTTTTTTATGAAGATTAAATCTTTACGTATAATTTTGCTAAACTATCATTTTTCATTCAAACTATATAGGTCATTCAGTTCCTATCTGTCTATAAGTCTATCTCAATCTGTTCATATTTATCTCTAAGATGTGTGTGTGTGTGTTTTTCAATCTAAGTGGAGTGATGAAAGCTTCTCAACCTAATCAAAAAGAAAATAACATCCTTTAAATTTTAAAATTTATTCTTTTAAGAAAACATGAGGAACTATATACCAAGAGTACTGAACCGCTGTATGAAAAGCAGAATAGCTTGCAGGTTTTTTGGTCAGTTTGGAGTTTTCTGTACTGTCTGGTATATATTTGAACCCTCATGCATGTTTTGTATCTACAGAATATTACAAATAATACATGCAGCTTTGCTAACAGAAGCTGATAATTGATTCAATGCTGTCTAAGTACAATATAGATGGTCTAATAAAACTTAGAAAGAAATGCATTCAATGTTAATTTGTAATTAAGCTTTGTTTGATAATCATTATCTTCAAGGAAAAAAAAAAAGCCTTGAAAAGGTTTAAGCAAATGAGCTAGGAGAACATGTTTTTGTCATGAGATTTTTTTTTCCAATCGCAAAGCAATAAGCACAGTTGCTTGAGATTCATTACTTCATATTTATTAGAGAACTTGGCTTGTATCTATCTCATGTTCAGACCTATCTTTCTTTTCATATCTATTAAAATTCAATCTGTTTATATCTATAAGATGTCTCTGTCTATCTCAACTATTAATATCTGATGTCTGTGTTTCTGTGAGGCAAGAAAATTCTGTTAACATAATCATGGTCAACCAACACATTTCTGTTTTTCTCATGAGCCTAGTTATGTCATATCTAAACAAAAAAAAGGAAGTTATTTTCAAATTGTAGGAAAAGATTTTATTGATATTAATTAACGAGATATCAATTCATCCACCTCTACAGCTAAGATTCTGTCATTTTTTACCCAATTTCAATGAAATATTAAAACATTGTTTGGGTCATTTCTGGAGAGATGCCAAACTCTATAAAGGCATTTGGCTCAAACTGTTTTTTTTGGGCCCGGATCTATCTCTAAATCTCTATGTCTTGCAGTAAAAGAGTAACACCCTATATAGTCCTATTGTTCTCGATAATAAGATATTTCCCTTTGGTATAGAAAAGACACAATTTCCAGTTTGAGTTTTGGAGTGTCAGTAAACAAAGCACAAGAACTGTGTCCCAGAATGGCATCTACCTAAAAATTGACTTTGCTCACAGCCAGCTCTATGTTGCCATGAGCAGAGCTGAATCCTTCTCAAAAGGTCAAACAAGGAGGAGAACACACACATCATAACCAACGTTGTCTATTTAGATTTTTTTTTTCCTGATATAAGATTTTTAAAGTGTAATGCATATTAGTCCTAAATACATAGGAGATGACTATGATGTAATGGTTATCGTCGTAGGAAATGGACACGGAGACATGAGTTCAAATCCTGGATGAGAATGATTGCATTTCACATAGCACTAATACCCTTGGGAAAGGTATGAATCCAATTATTCTCCCTCACGCTATGGGTAAATAGTAGGACAGACTGGGTTCTTCAGCCTTGGTGAGGCAACTAGTCTAGGAGAAGGAAAACTCTGAATTCAAACCTGTTAAACTCTGCTTAAAAATTGACCTTGTGTCATATCCTGCCCGAGCGGAGGGGTTGGTAAATAGGATTAGTACTAAATAAATAAAAGGTTTTAAGAGAAAGTATTTTTATTTCATTAGTCACCATCTTAAAATCAGTAGGTAATACAGATAGATATGGCTAGTAAAATATATAGGGTTTGTTTAAAACGTATCGAGACTGAAGCTGTATCAACCAAGTAAGAACAGAACAATAAATGAAATGTTCATTTTTTTTTCAATATAATCCCATGAACATTCAACACATTTATTCCATTGAGTTTTCAATTGGTCAGATCACTTACTTATATCAAAAGAGAAGTTTAGTAAGTAAAGTTGGCGACCAGAAGGATCCCTTTTCAATAGCTACTACACCGAGGTGTAGGGGAGGGCGCTACTCCTTTCCCTGGATTGATCCATTTTACCCTCAATTCATACCTTATATTGCTGAGTGTTAAGCAAGGACATATCAAGTACCATTTTTAAAGTCTTTGGTATGATGCGACCTGGGATTGAACCCAGGTCGCCCAGGCCACTGGTGAACACTCTACTCACTTGACCAATAGTCTGTCATATTTCATTTAATACCCTCTATGTCTTCAAATCCAAATTGTTTGATTTTCAGTTTTGGAAATAAGAACATATCAGAGTGAAAATGAAGGATACTGTGCCGAGACAAATTTAACCTAAACTGCTGATCAAAAACTATCAAAACTGGCTTCAAATTGGCACCGACTTGTATATATATTTACTGAACCCCCTGCCATCAAGAGAATGTAGCATAAGGTTAATTTCTAAATGGAATATAACTGGTTTGAATTTAGTTTTTCTTCTCCAAGACTAGTTGGCACACCAAGTTTAAAGAACCCAATCTAGCCAAGTATTTACCCATAACTGTCAAGAGAATGGTTGTGTTCTGAACTTTACCAAGGGTATTAGTCCTATGAGAAATGCAAACAACCTAATCCTGGATCTTAAAGGTAGCCAAATCCATTTCCTATGATGATAACTGTCTTGCTGTGAGCACGTCCTCAAATAATGACTCGTATAAATATATAGATATCATCACTTTATTATACAGATTGTTTAGATTCAATTCTTTCAGCCAGAATTGTGTATCAAAAAGACTGCTGCAATTTTTTTTCTTAAATTATTTTAGAATTAATAAAACAAACTTATTAGCATTAAAAAAAATAATAATGCTTTTGGCAGATGTTAATATTAGATTAATATTACAATTTCACTGGCAACTATATTTATGGTCTTCATTTCTTGTTCAGGACAGTTTTCTTAATTTTTCTTCTTTGACAAACATTGTTATTCCCCATAAAGAGTTGCAGCTGCAATATCTAATTAGTTTCCACAGATTTAATTTTTTTTCTATTCACCACTGCACTTTCACTGCCTTTTCTCCTGGCAAGAATATAACTGGCTATTGGCATCTCTTTACAAATATTAAACATTAACGATGACACATTAAGTTACGTAGTTGAGGAAATACACATGGCTAAATGGTTGTCATTGTAGGAAATGAACATGACAAACTAAGTTGAAATTTCATACAAGTCTATTATCACTTGATGCTTCATGAATAAGGCATGGTTTGTTCTCTTCTATCCCACCAACTATGGGTAAATAGTAGCACTGATTGGGCTCTTAAGCCTAGATAAGGCAACCAGTCTAGGAGAAGGAAAATCTAAAAATAAAATAACTATTAATGAGAAAAAAATATCAATTTCACACTGAAAAAACATGATTAATAATTGAAAAAAATTAACTGCATGCAGTCATAAATATTTACATAAGTTTTTATAAATCCAAGTGAGTCTCTTCTGTACAGAAGGGGAATTTCAAAAAAGTTTTTTTAAAAAGGATTTCTAACTTCATAATCAATCCTTTCATTTCTTTATTTCTGATTGATTAATTTTAATGGCATGTCAGCCTGTCTAGAGTTATTTTATACCTACAAGTTAGAGTATCATATACACTGTTTATATTTATTACCATAATTACTAATAAACATTTAAACCTAAGAAATTAAAGATATATTTTCAAGGGAAAATCACTTCTCTAATATCCCACATTGAAGGAATAATATTTACGAATTAATTAGACATGTTTAATCAAATATGAATTATTATTTTATCCTGACAAACAATAGGTTAATTCTAAAGTCTAGAAATTTAAATTCTGTCTGAGAGGTTGTATCTTGCAGCAACATGGCTTTCTATTGATTACTATTGGAATGCTCTCACTCAAAAGTCTTCCTTCTCCTGAAGGAGCAGCAGTATTTTTTACATCAAAACCATCCGTCTTATAAAATTTAAATGATCTAAATAACTGTTTGGTCATATACAGAGGAAGGACAAAAAACTCTTCACAATTATTTGTATACATTAACACATAAGAAATTATAGATATCCAATATTAAAGAGAAAATAAATAATTTCTCTATATTGCTGTACATGAAAGGGATACTTATCTTTACTCAAATGGATTTGGAAATAGTTTCATGACAATGTTTATATACAGCAGAAAAAAATTGATCATGTTCTTCTGAAAACAATGTCTTGGAGCAAATTTCAGTGATTATGATATTGGTCTAGAGGTTATCACGCCCTAAAATTCTTTCCTTGTGTGAGTCATAAGGACTATTGTCAAAACTCACTTAAAAAAAAGATAAAAAAAAGCAGTTTTAGCACTGGTAAAATATGCAATATTCATATAAAGTATTAAAAAGATAACTAAAGGATGAAAGTAAATATTCTTTTAAGTATTTATCTTTATTCCAAAGCCCTACCAATATAATCTGAAGCCAAAAAAAATTACCTTTATGAAAACAAGCTTTACATGAAATATTTCTTCTACAATTGAACAGAATAGATCTCTAAATAAAACAATGTTATAATATTTTAATGGTAAAAAAAGAAAATTCCTTTGTTCATTTAAACATATATTGCCACACATACACACAAAAAATCTTATTCTCTTGTCTGATTCTTTTTATTGATAAAGACTTTTTTTTTCTTTCAAAATCCAAGGATAAGATAAATAAACTGGAAAAGGCCAACCAGCTTTAAAAGAAAATGGTTTCATATGGAATGAAGGAATTAGAGATCCCCAATTCGGAAATTGCATTACAAATTACTATCTTGGGTGTCTTTTCAGCTGGCATCATTTCAAAGAAATGAATCAATGTCTCTTTTAAACAAAACTCACAAAAAAAAAAAAAAAAAAAAAAAAAAAAAAAAAACAATCATTGACTTAGAAAATATTAATTTGTACCCACAATTTAAAATTTCTATTCCATGAAATTAACTGTAAATATTAAAAAGCTTTTCATCTGTCTGACTTTTTTTTAAAGAGCCCAAGCTTCATCTGCCCTCAAGAGATGGCGAAACTCAAGCTTTATCTGGCCTCTAGAAATGGCCAAATTTTGCATCCATATTTATTGGACCCTCAGGAAGATTTCAGTGTAACAAGTTTTTCAATCCTCATGAAAAATTTAGTAGGGAATCTCATCAAAACATGGAATAGGGATCTCTACCAAGAAAAAAATATTCAGTATGAAACCATGTTGCTCCAAGACATATAATCACATGGAAATGAAATTTCAAAACTAAAAGAAAATGAATAAATAAAGATAAATAAAAATTAAAAACAATTATCTAATCTTAATAAAACATTATCAGTTCTTCAAGTTGGAGATGTAAAATCACAAAACATTATTGCCAATTTAGGACCAAAATTTCAGACAAACAATAAAAATGTTTAAAACAATAAATTTCATAATTATTAGTCACTAATTTTTTTTTTTTTAAATTCTCTACAGAACTTGAAAATTATCAAAGAACAATTCAATTTTCCTGAGAGAATATAAATATCATTTCAGTTATGTGAATGAATCTTTCACAGAAACAATTGCCATTAAATCCAATTTTTAATTAACAAATAAACTTGTAAGGTAGACATTGTTTACAAAAAAATGAATAAGTAGAACCCATTTCTGACCTTTTTCTCTTATTCATACCATATTTGAATATGTAATTCATTTTAATGACATCTAAACTTGACTAGGGTTATTTTAAGCTTAGATGTTAGGAAATCACAGACATTTTATGTTCATATCGACATTTCTAGCGTAATTGTTTTTTTGGCACAAGGTCCTATTGAACATAAATAATCTTAAGACGTTTGAATAATAGATAAAACCCTAACAAGTACTACTTACTCGAGGTCACCATTGAACTAATAGTAATGGCAATGAAGAGGTACTTCACAAGCTCCACATCTCCAGAAGAGAGTGTTGCAATCAGATGCAGTTGAGTGTCATATTCAGGACACTGATCATGTTTATAATCTAAGTCTTGACTTCTGACCTGATATGTTGCACTTCAGTTTGTAAATAACAAACTGAAATGCTCAGGTCATCAAGAAAACATTCTATTTCATGCTTTCTCATATGACATCATTAAAATAAAAATAATACTGCATCACTCTCACGATAGTTGTTATCTTCAGTGTACGAAATTTATATGCAAATCTAACAACTATTATGGGACGGAGGTAGGATTAAATATACAAGTCCTAATTTACAAACATTCAATTTAATACTTTCATACTTGAATTACGACATAAATAATATGCATAGAAAATATTAGTATGAATGAGGGAATTTTCTATTTGTAAATCAATGTTTAGACGTTATTTGATATAAAACCACAAATTTACCAAAAATCAAAAACCTTTACCTTTCATAAAATTTTGCTCATTGCTTCCATGAATAATTTCACTCGAGTTATAAATTAAAACTATCTTAAGAGTAACAGCAGCAATGATGCCTGCTACTTGAACAGAGCTGAAAAAGGTGTGGGAAATGAATGTGTCTGGGACACCAATCATAGCTGGTACATTCGAAATGGTACCCAAAGACCTGGAAAGGAGACTGGGGGAACTGAAAAATAATTCTAGGCTGTAGAGACTAGAACACTAGTAAAATCAGTTAGAATACTCTAGAGACCTCATCTGACTTCATTTGAAGTTGGTGTGAAAAACTCACAAAGAGTATAATAATAATAATAACATTACTCTTCTCTTTTCAAAAATTGTTATACTTATGAACAGAAAATAAAAAGTAGCTTCCATCTGATGTCATTATTTATCAGATTTGATTAATAATAAAAACTTTTCTCTCCCCAGTTTAAAAAGCAGCATATTCTTTGGTTACATAAGACATGTTTTATGCTCTACTCACAGAAATGGACTTTCCTCCACCCTTTAAATCGCATTTCTGTTTAACTGTTGCCCAGGTGTAAATGACTTCGTACACATACTTTCATAAGCCAGACTAGTTAATATACAATTACACATATAGTAGGGAAAAAAATGGAAATAAATCCAGCAGTATGTAAAAAAAAAAAAAAAAGAGTCACTCGGAGGATGAATTTATTTATATATGAATAATATAGCAATGTTTAACGCTTCAGTTTTTAAACCATCTTCAAGGTGGTGTTAAAACGTGATGTTAAGTCTCATCTGAAAAAATATTTTCCAATGAAATAAATGAGAAAATTGGAATTTTATCATAGTTAATAGAGTGCCATTTAAAACTATGTTAAATAATTAGTGTCTGAAAATTATTTAAAATTGTATTTTAATCATTCATATTTTTGTAAAATGAAAATGCATTTGCTGTAGATTATATATATATATATATATATATATATATATATATATATATATATAAATGAAGGTTTAAAATACTAAAATTACAAAGTGCTGAATACTCTCCAAGTAGAGTAATATGCAATTAATATATTCTATAAGAAAGACTTTCCTTCAAGACACAAAACCCTTAGCGTTGAGATGGCCATGGTCCTATCAAAATGGGCTCCAGATTCAAAAATGTGAAATGTTGTAATCTATTATTACACAGTCTGTTAAGCATAGAAAAAGATATAGAGAAATAGTATTATCAACAAAAATAATATTGCTTATTAGATAATAATAATAATGAAATAATCTTGCTCTAAAGAGGCAGTTGCAATTTAGAAATGGGAATTCCCAGGGCAGAATTCAAGCCACCAATATTTCTAGGTAGCAAGACAAAAACGACCACTTGATATCTAAGGGTTAAGTTTCAGGAAGATCAACCCACAGATAGGCAGCAACAGGAATGGAATGAGTGTGCATATATATATATATACACACACACACACAAACACATATATACTCTTGAGGTTTCTGCATATTGCTAGGAGAAAAAAATGACTTCAAATATGACAATATTGTACAAATTTATACTTTAATATGTTTGTTTTAACAAAGTTTCCTCTTGGAGATGGAGGATATCCAGGGATTTTTGTTTCCCCTTCTCAGGAAGAACATTAATATTTTCCTTAAAATGGGCTGTGCACAAAATTTATTTGCATTAAAAGGAATATAATTATATGAAGTGAACAATCTCTTAAAGATTTGGAATAAAAATTTCTATGATAAAAGTTTCTTCTTTATTATATATATGACAGAAACAGGGTGTACAAAAGGTGGTGGGTAACTTGTGAGTGTGAGAGTATTAGAACGACTTGAAATAAATTGACAAGTAATGAAAAAACACAAAATAAACTCAATTTTATCCTAATAAAAATTAAAGAAAAAAAAAATTCAGATATTTCCCCCAATCCAACAATAGTTAGAATCAGAGATTTTAGTTGAATTACCTTTGATAATCTCAAATAACCTTCAGTATCAAGCTCACCAAGTCTATGTCACAAGCAGAGGTCTGGTGAGTCTTTATACAAAATTTTTTTAAATGGTATATCAACTCATCTAGGATGATTTTATGCCTTCAGATTAAGAAATAATGTTCATTGTATGTCTACATTTACATTTTTTATGTTGTTGTTTCTTAGTTTGCTTTTTTGCTCACTGTCCTATTGATCGTCAAGAATTTATTAAATAGATCTATTTGACCTATAGACAGGACACTAACAGGTGCTACCACTCCAGGTCAGAGTGGACCTTGAAGTAATAGTAATGAAAGGGTATTTTATACTCTATAGATATCCAGCCCCACTATCACATGCTTTTTAGTGTCATACTAAGGACATCCTTTTCTAGGGTGATAGATCCCTCTGCAAGGGATACAGTCAGTGTATTTTAAACTCTACCAACAGGACATCAAAATTCTATGGCAATAGACCTTAAATTAACTATGAAAGTGGCTTGAATAAACATATAGATAGAAGGTTCATTTATTAATGTGTGTGTGTGTGTATATATATATATATATATATATATATATATATATATTTCGGAGGTGATTTCTTGTGTGTTGAAAAATGCTATTATACTTAGATATAAAGAAATTCAGTCTTATAAATCTCACTATCTGTAGTTCCAATTAAGCAAGTGAACGAGATTCGTATCTTTGGCTCTTACATAAGTTTTGTTAAATAAACACTAAAACATCAAGATGTAGAAATATTTTGCCCTAAGAGCTTTTGAAACGTTTAAATTATATCTTTTATTAAATTACAACATGAAAAGGAATAGTTTAAAGACGACCCACAAAATCTATACTCTGCACAACCCTGAGAAAAAAAAAAACATTTTTTTTTAAAGAAGTATATTTACTTCCCCTTATATCTAAAGCCAACTTCTCTTTAAAAAAGCAATAGACTCTACCACCACATTGAGTCACGGAATAAAATATATGCACTACAACAAGAAAAAACAAATAGGATTTTTTTTTTATAATCCTTAACATTGATGCTTCAGCAAGCAGAGATGAGTGTACTATTCAGTCCAATAATCCCCTCATTTTATATTTGGCAAACACCATCTGGTCCAAGGGAGGGACCCGACTTGGAACCCACTTTAATACAAGTTACTTGTCTTTGACTTCCTAAAAATGAATATAAAAAATCCACTGACAGTGTTAATGTTTATTTATGGCATAAATGTTACTGGATTTGGGAAATTGATGCTAGTGTTTAAATTCAAGCGAGAAGAACTTGATGAACCAAAAATCAAATAATTATAGAATACAAAAGAATATTAAATTTTGTTATTTAACTTCTTAAATCAGATGGACTGAAGTAATTAAATGAAATAGTAACACTATTAATTGAACTGTTTTAACATTTAAACTGTGTACTTATGTCAAACTGAATTGTCTGAAATAGAAGTGTTTACATGTATAAAAATGGATTAAATAAGCTACAATGGTTGATATGCCATAAAACCAAACCAAACCAAACAGATATATATATAAACTTAAACATTTACAATAAGGTGCATTAATCTGCTACTCTGTGTACACAATCAGGATTTCAAATTCATAGGGCAGTTTCTGAAAAAATCTATGACTGATTCTAAAATAAGTGAACACATTAAAACCAACATTTAAACAAAAACCATCCTTTATTCATGAATAGTCATTACAACCATATATATATATATATATGTATAAATGAGTGTGTGCATGTGTATAAATACATATAATTATAATTAAAATTTGCTGCTACAAGCTCTTTTTTTTTTTTTTTTTTTTTTTTTTTTAAATCAGTACTATCTCAATATTTACATTTATAAAACAGAATAAGAATAAAAAATGATTGACAAGTTTCACATTGACAACCCTCAAATGATTGGTTTCAGTTTGGTTTCTTTGTTTAATGACATATCAACTCTTTTTAGGTTATTTAATGCCAAAGCCATTCTCCAAGAAGAACAGTAGTGGTACTATTTAACCCATAGCTGGGAGGATAAGGGGGTTCATACCTTTCCTAAGGGTATTTGCCCAAGTGAACGTAATCACACAACTGAAGAACAAACTCGCGTACTACGATTCTGCAGTCCATCGCTTTAACCATTACACCACGAGGACACCCCCACCCTCAGATGAGCAAGTATCAACCTGATTATATATATAAGTGAATGACCAAATCATTTGAAAAACTTTTTCTTAAATTGAGAAAAGTGCTCAAATGCTGGCCAGTAGAGCAGGATAAAACATTAAAAAATAAAAAAAGTGTTCTCTCCTCATGTCAGCTTAATTACTCAAAGTTTATTCTATTTGAAAAAAATAACTAAGTAAACTGGCCAACTGTAGTTGATGGCTACCCAAAGGCTCCCTTTTAAATAGCTACCACACTGAAGTGTAGGGGAGGCCACTACTCCTTTTCCTGGATTGCTCCACTTTACCCTTGATCCATACCTTACAATGGTGAATGTTAAGCAAGGAAGCATAAAGTTCCATTTTTTGAGCCTTTGGTATGACTTGAACTGGGATTGAACCCAGGTCTCCTGGGTCATTGGTTGGTTTGGTTTTATGGCATATCAACTAAAGTAGGTTATTTAATACCAAATTAATTTTTATACAAATAATCAGTTCTATTTCAAACAATTCAGTTTAGCATGTGTACACAGTCAAATATTTTCAATTGTTTGAAATAAAAATGTTTTGACAGTGGAACTGTGTGCAAACAATTGAGTTCTGCTTATTTAAATAACTTGTCTGTAAAGTATTTGTTTACCAATTCTAAACATTTAATGGGCATTCGGCATTAAATAACCAACAAGTGTGATATGCCATAAAAGCCAACTAACCAATCCAGTGACAAACTAAGGCAAGAAAACCAGTAATCACAAACACGGCAAGACATGAGTTTTCCTTCTGACTATGGTACACGACTTACTTGGCCAGCTGTGCTCTCCTATTGACATCACCATGTTATTCTTTAAGACCACAATTCTATTTTTCTATACTATTGCTATACTGATAAACACCATCAGTGTTACTCCAACTCATAAAATAATGATTTTTTTTTTATCAGGATTCACTCCCTTCAATCAATTATATTTTGAATTATGAGTTTTTCATGAAGAATATTTAAAGTAAAGTTGGCGACCGTAGTCGAGAGTGACCCAAAGGCTCCCTTTTCAATAGCTACAACACCAAGGTGTAGGGGAGGGCACTACTCCTTTCCCTGGATTGCTCCATTTTACCCTTGATCCTTTCCTTATAATGCTGAGTGTTAAGTAAGGTGGCATCAAGTACCATTTTTTTAGTCTTTGGTATGACTCGACATGGGATTGAACCCAAGTCTCCCGGACCAGTGGCAAACACACAATTCATTAGGCCAATGACCTGGTAAACACAATTATTTGGTTTTAAGTAATAATTCTTTTCTTTTTTTAATTAGTAATTTGTTTGCACACTTATATGCTTTCAAGTATTCTAATCTAATACAAATAATCCTTTGTAATCAGTCACATAATACAAATAATTTACACTGAGTTAAAAACACCAGGTCAGATTAACCCTAGAAGTAATTGCATTGAAGAGAGAACTCTCCACTGCACAGAGCACCAAAATTAAAGCCCTGTCATGAGATGTACTTTAGTGTTATAACTTGGACGTCCCTTTTTTTGGGTTTTTTTTCCACACAGTTGGTGTATTCTAGGCCTAATAATTTGGCAGAGGGGCTGGCTTACCCATATATTGATAATCCTATCATTTTTACATCTCAAAGCTAGTTTAAATAACAGACAATAGAATAAGATATTTTATCAGTTTTATGGAAAAAAAAAACTAGTGAATATGCCATGTGAACTTAGAGAGAAAGGAAAAATTCCTTAAGCCATTTCTACAAATATATACTTGCAAAATCTTCCTGGTTCATCAGTGAATAACAATGACTTAAGGATAACAAAAATTAAACAAAAAAATGAGTTAATAATTTGACTGATCTAAATTTTATTGAGCAATATTTTTGTCTATAATGAGGAAAAACCACACAAAGATCTATTTAGGAAATTCTTATATTCTGTACTTTGCAGTATAAATAGCACATGTTCAGTTTTTTCAAAATCTGACCCTCAAAAAAAAATTCTTTTTGTCCAGAATATTTTAAGATGAAATGTGAAATCTACGAATCACACCTTGTGCAGGGAAGAGCAGGCACCAGAAAATATCCTTCAGTTATATTTTTACTACATATTTTATGATGTACATGAGATGCATCCTATACACCAGAATTTAATTATATATTTGAGTTAAATTTTAAATGTCTATGTTTGGGCAAAAAACTGGAATTGATCTATACGTAAGTAATCATTTTCAAGGACTGAAATTTAATCATGAAGGAGTAAATTTTGAATTAATGATTTTGTGACAATAAATCAAATTTTGTTTGGTTTGGTTGGATTTTATAGCATAGCAACCCTTGTAGGTTATTTAATGCCAAATCTTGTTTATATATATATATATATATATATTGAATATATTATTTATAAATGTATAGTTTGTAAATAACATTTTTTAAACAAGCCAGAGCTCATTTGTTTGAATACAGTTAAATCTTTATTCATATGATTTGTAATGTTTGATTTGATAGCATATCAACCATTGTAGGTTATTTAATGCCAAATCTATTTTATGCATACAAACAGTTCTTTTTTAAACAATTCAGTTTAGCATAAGTACACTGTTTAGTCGTGTTTGACCCATAGACACTATCCGGTGCTTCCACTCCGGGTCAGAGTGAACCTGGGAGTGATGGCAATAAAAAGGTACTTCCAGAGCCTACTGGAGCCTAATCATAATAATTTTTAGTGATATATCCAGGGCACTTGTTGGGGAAGTCTTACTCCTTTGCAGAGATGCAGTTGGTCTATTCTGAAGGATCAGCTGACTGGGCCTGAATCAAAATTTGACTTATGCTTAAATGTGTGTGTGTGTGTGTGTATATATGTCGAGAGAGAGAGAGATTAAGATATAAAAATATATAGAACTGTTAATCATTGTCTGTTACTGAATACTGAAAATGCATATAAGTATAAGACTGAGAAAATGGTTGAGTCAGCATCTCCAATGGTAAATATTCTTTATGTTTAGTAAAAACAAAAAAAAAATGTTTTCAAAATATTTCACAATATTAATCATGATTTTTATAAATCTTAAATTTCTTCAATTATTCAGCTAGTGTACATAACTATGTATGGAATAAAACTTTTAACAAAATGCATATAAAATCAGAATGTTGATAAGAAATTATTTCAGATTATAATGAAAAAATAAATAAAAAAAAAACAAAAAAAAACGGAAAAAACTCAAGAGTTTGTTCTCATTGATATTTGACCTACACATTATACAAGTGAAATTGTTCCCTACAGCCTTTCCAAAAAAATGTATTGATTCCCTTCTCGTTTTCTTTCTTTTCTACGAGTTATACGAAACAGATTTAATACCTACCCTGAAGGATCTATTAAAGAAATTGGAACTTCTGTTACATAAGCTTTATTTTGATTTTCTTTTGATTTGATGTTAAAATAAGCAATTGGCCATGACCAAGAATACCATTCTTTCTCTTTTATTTGCTGAGGTACACTGCTGTTTGCTGGAAATACACCAAAGTATTCAGCGAATAATTTATACCTATATCATTCTTATATATATATATATATATATATGTGTGTGTGCGTGTGTGTGTGTGCATATGTGAAGCTAAAAATTGTTATTCTACTTTTAGGCATTTTCTGCAGTTTTTCTTCTACGAATTCCGAAGAAAACTTATCTAATATTTTGGTGCCAAATAAGCATTCTTAGGCATCCATTAATATCAACAGGAATTGTTCCAAGTTTTATCAATATTTCTTTGGTGAAAAAAAAAACAAAAAAACAAATCAAAGTCAAGTAAAAGTGCCATTTTTCATGCTAACTCTATATAGTAAGTTTCATTATCAAAAACGAGTTTTGCTGTAACCATTTTTCTAAGTTAATATTATATAAAATAAAAGGTTATGATCAACTGATTGATATCTTATCAACGTATTAACCCACTGAGAGTTATTTCATGCCCAGAGGTTAGAGAATTGCAAGCATAGAAAAATTTTAATTACATTTTCTGCAAAGTAGCCTAAGAGTTTTTTCAACATAATTACATATCAAGTATTACTATCTTCTACACAGTTTTATGGCTTCAAGTATTCCAATATAATACAAATAATTTGCAGACAGCTTTATGGCTTCAAGTATTCCAATATAATACAAATAATTTGCAGACAGCTTTATGGCTTCAAGTATTCTGATCTGATATTGATAATTATCTAGATTGAAATAATTATTTCTATTAAATCTTAGGGTTTTTTTTAACACAGTTAAATACTTTCAAGTAACTAATAATAATTCTTGGTAAACAATTATAGCTTTAATTAACTCTTCTTGATACAAATAATTTGCTTGCCCAGTCAGCTAGGGTTGTAGAATGCACCCACTGCATCTCTGCAGAGGGGTAAGACCCCCAACACCCAACTAGTGTCCTGGATGTGACACTGAACAATCTGATGGTGAGGTTTCAGTAATGCTGCGGCTTTGGGGAAGGCAGAGTACACACTCATTGCCATTGCTCTCAGGTCCACTCTGGTCCGGAGTGGAAGAACTAAATAGAACTAAACTGCATACTTATGCTAAACTGAATTGTTTGAAATGGAACTGTTTTTGAAATAGAAACTACTAACACTAAATTGAATTGTTTGAAATAGAAAACTTTTTGACAATTAAACTGTATACTTCTGCTAAACTGAAGTGTTTGAAATACAACTGTTTATTATTTAAAAATGAATTTGGGGGTAATGGCACAGAAAGGGTACTCCACAATCCTCAGATCTCCAGAACTATCAGAAACAGTTTTGTGTCTTACTCAACATCCTTCTGTAGGGAGGATACAGTCAGTATAAGCTCTGCTGGCAAAGTTAGTTGCTATTTATGTATATGTTGTTATTAATTCTATTTAATAATGATTGATTAGAATGGTTTGGTTTTATGGCACATCAACCATTGTTGGTTATTTCATGCTAAATCCTGTTTATATATATATATATATATATATATATATATATATATTATTTGTAATTATATTTTGTAGATACACAGTTAAATTATAAAATAGTTCTTTTTCTAACAATTCAAATGAGCATAAGTCAAAGTTGAATGGTTCCAAGTATTTGTATGTATCACAAACAATTAAATTAAACATCAGCCATTTGTTTACTCATGGTTAAATGATCAAACAGCTCTATTTCAATTGATTCAATTTAACAGAAGTCATTTATTTGCATGCAGTTTCAATATCAAATAGTCCTATTTAACCCATAGATAGGACACTATCAGGTGCTACCTCTCAGAGCCAGAGTGGACCTAAGTACAATGGAAACAAAGGAGTACTCTGCATTCCCCAAATCTCCAACACTTGAGTCTTACCATCAGATTATTTAATCTCTTATCTAGGATACTTATTGGGTTATGGGGGTCTTACCCCTTTGCAGAGATGCAGTCATTTTATTCTACAGCCACAACTGAATGGGCTAACTTGTTAATAAGTGTTGATATTTAGAAATTTTCACTGTATCATAATTATATCAAGCAACAGAAATTATAGGTATGAACGTCTCATTTTTCAGTGAAGTTCAATTTTATAGAATTAACAAAAAAAAAAGAAAAAAGAAATTGTGGATGGCAATTCCAATACCATTGCAAAAATAACATAGATGTTCTGGCAGAAGAGAAGACTGGTTTGTTAAGAATTAATTTTCTTAACGGATTCACCTGCTTATACTTGTAGTTAAAAGGAAAACAACAAATGCATAGGTATGAGAGGGGATAATTTTTACTGAGTGTAGATTCTGCATGTTTACTCCATTTAGTGTTACAAATGCCAAATCCAAAGAACAAATGTAGGTCAGTGGGGACAACTATATTCATATACAGAATATATAAAATGAACAGTAATAGATAAGATGAAATTCTCTATATGAAGAAATTCTTTTTATATACATAGAATAATCATATAATATCAAAGAAAAATGAAATTATCAAAGAAGACTGAAATCATACAAATAGTTTGTCGGGGAGTGAATATACACACACACACACAAATAGCAATAAAAATGTTTTGAATATGAGGATTAACTGCATCCAGTGTTGAGGCTGGAGCTTTGTATAGAGTCAAGTACCCCATTATTGTCATTACAACTAGGTAGTACCTGTTCATGACACATCTTTGGGTCAAATGGATCTGCTTAAAAATTATGAATATTATTTGAGTCTACTCAAACACATTACTGTGTGTAAACTAATTATTACTATCAAACAGGAATTATTATTTGAATCCTTATAATTGCATATAAATTCTCAATCTTACATCAGAATACTTGAAACCATATAACTGTGCTCACATTATTTTTATTAAGCACAGTTACTTAAGGAAAGAATTGTTTACAAGTGATGATCATCACTTATTTGAAAGTATTTAATTGCTTGCAAACAAAAAAAACTGACTTCAGAATCAAGTAGCCAAAAAACAACCATGATCCAAAAGTTTAGAGACTTAAGTTTTAATATTTTAGGTTTGATTTTATAATTTAAATGGAGATATATACACAGGTGATGAGGTAATATCCAGATTTTATATATTTGACTCGGGACAAATTCTATAAAAAAAAAATCTAAAAAATTGCAGAACCTAATTTCAATCTATTTTAAAGGGCAGTTTTTGACTAACCAGAAGGATTATACAAGTGCAGTACCCTCGATACTCACCAAACCCCCAAACTTCTTTATGTGATGTTTTCTTGACAGAAAATTCATCTCACAAATAAGGTCTAAGGATATGAGGAACATTTTAAAAAATATTACTTTGCACCTCCAAATATTTAATGTCTTTTTATTTTGCTAAATACAGCTTAAGTCTCAATACTTTTTGAAGTTATATGTAGCAGATAAGTGTGTAAATGACTAAATAAAAACACTGCTGTAAAAATTTGATAAATTATTTCTTTAACTTGAGTGAAAAGTTTGTTGAAAACAAAAGTTATAAAGGTTTTCTTGATAAGAAATGATAATAATAGAGCATAAATATTCTCCAATATTTACATTTCAAGAAAGAAAAGTTCATGCCTCCAATGTAGCAGCTGGCAGTGTCTAAATCTAGTTATTATATTTTGTGTGTGTAAAAGATCTTTGTGTATGTTATAAAGGAAGGAAATTATTCTATGTGCTAATATGTTAGCAGATGGAGCTAAAAACAATTAGCAAGAGAAAGATTGTAATTTTAGTATAAGCATATCGAAATAAACAAACTATTTACGTTCAATTCAAAATGATTAAACAATGCTTAAATTAAATGCATGCTTGAAGGAACAGAATGTTAGATTTTCATGCTAGAGAAAAAAGTTGTAAGTTTTGAATAAATTTCTGAAAATCAATCTATAAAACAACTAAAAGTTTATCAATTCAATTACTTATTTATAAGATGAGGTAGGCTTAAAATTAGATTAAAAAAAACAAAAAAAACGTAGATTAATCTATGATTTTAATTCTTTAAAAATTTCTTTATAACAATCTTGGAAGGAAAATATTTTCTAAATTATTTTTGGGTTTGATCCTTCAAGTTTGTGGGGCAAGTCAAATATTCATGTCAGCAAAATCTCCAAGAAATTTTAAACAGAACATTGGTCATTAGATGCAATAATACAGATACAAAAATTCCAGCTTGACACTTTATTAGTATGGATTCAGTTGATTTTACATGCGCACGTGTGTGAGTATATATATATATATATATATTTACTAACCTACTATCTACCAGCATTCACGGTTACCAGGAAAAAAGAAAAAAACCCCGGCAGGAACAAGAGATAAAAATTTTAAAAAATTTTACGTGTGTGTGTGTGTATATATATATATATATATATATATATATATATATATATATATATATATATATATATACACTAATCTACTATCTACCAGCATTCATGGTTACAAGGAAAAAAGAAAAAAAAAACGCCATGAACAAGAGATAAAAATTTTGAAAAATTCTGCATGTATGTGTGTGCATATATACATATATATATTTAGTAAACTACTATCTACCAGCATTCACGGTTACCAGGAAAAAAGAAAAAAAAAACCACCAAGAACAAGAGATAAAAATATCTCTCATCACCGTCCCCGGGGGAAAAAATAAAAAATATCATAGGACAAGAAAAAAAGAAAAGGCCAACTTCGTCACACCAGTTGAAAAAAAAAAATGCAGTCAGTTGGTCAAAAGAAAAATTAAACCCACCGTAAAATGCCGCAAAGCTACAACTACAAGAGTGCTCAATATGAAGTAGAGCCAATTACAAAAATTAACTTAGATTGCGAGTCGGAATTCTCCTGCTAAAGTTTCACAGGGAGTTTAGCACCGAATAACAACAAAGGAGAAAACACCATTTTTATTCACCAAAAACCTACTCAGCTTAAAATTTGCATAACAAAGGAGAAAAGAAAAAAAAAGAAAAAAAGAAAATAAAAAATAATTTAAAAAATGTATGTGTATATATATATATATATATATATATATATATATATATATACATACACACACACACACACACACATACACAGCCAGGCTGAAATAAGACTGGCAAATGTAGATTTTGACAAATCACTTGATTTTTTTCTTTTATTATAAATACCTCTTTCACATCAATGGGAAGAGTTTATTTGTTCATCATCGGAAAGGTGTGAAAGCTACTCCTGAATTTGGGTTCCTTAATAATAATAAAAAAAATAATCAGCTGAAAAAAGTAATTGTTAAAACTTACAATCAAGCCCAAGACAAAAAATGTTTAAAATCAATTAATTTCTTAAGAATCACTATGATTTTTTAAAAAAAATCAATACTGAAAACAACAAAATATGAAAAAAAAAGTTCAATCATTCAAAGAACAATATTAACTCCATAAGCTGACATCAAAACTGTTCTTGGTAAATCTCTGTTCTGGAAATATATTTTTATCGCAACAAATAATATAAGTATTCCTTAAAAATAAACTTTTTAAATGAGAATAAAGACAGTAAAGTAATGAGCCTTGATCAAATCCTCCAAGACAGTACATCAGCTAGTATGAAGTGTAAAAGTCATTGGAATCAATAATTTTGACAAGTCACAATTGTTTATCTTTACTTCCACTTGCAACTGAGTGCCCAATAACTTCAGTCCTAGTCTCTGTGTATGAACATTCATATATATCTCTGACGACAGCAACACTCATGTCTCTATTTTATCAATGGCCAGAAAATAGCTGGAAGCACTTGGACAAAAAAACAAACAATGGAGATTTCCTAAACTTCCTCAGAAGGTTGGTTGGTTGTGTTTTATGGTATATCATAGTTATTTGATACCAAATCTTGTTCATACCTATAAAGTGAATTTATGATTTATCCAGGAATAGTCTATAGGTAACATTTTTAAATGAGCTAGAGCACATTTGATGGCACATAGTTCAATGGTTTCAAGTATTGCTATTAAACCATAAGAGTTTGATTTCCTTCACAGTTAAATGATTTTAAAAACTGATGGTTTCAAGTATTGCTATCTAATACTAATAATTCATTTAAACAGTCATATGTTGGCATACAGTTAAATGGTTTCAAGTACAGAAAGTTGAATATTTCCATCTGACCAATAAATGGGTCTCTGACAAGTACTGCTCCTGGTCAGAGTCAAATTGGGAGTAATGACAATGAAGAGATACTCCACATTCCCCAAAGCTCCAGAACTTGAGGTTCAACAAGCAGATAGTTTAGGATCATATCAAGGACATTCTTGAGTGGGGGAGGTTTTACCCATCTGCAGTGATGCAATAAGTGTATTCTACAATTTCAGTCAACTGAGCTACTCCTTAAAAGGAAACAAAAGTTACATACAAAATTTATTAAGTGGTTTATTGTACATCATAAATAATAAGACTTATTTGTGAGTATTCATATATATATATATATATATATATATATATATATATACATACATAATCTAGTCAAGGGTTCTATTGACTTTCCCTCACCATCAGTCCCTACATGAGCCACTACTCAAGGCAGGTCCTCTAGTATGGTATCTAGTGTCCACATAGAGCTGACGAATCTAAGTCTTTACCTGTTGGCCAACACTCATGTGTTAGAGTGTAGGAGCCCACAGAAGAACTTTGCTTCTAAGTTAATCCATGCTTATCAAGCAGTACCCAGCATATTGTGTTTATCTTACTTAAATGGTTTGTGAGATAGGAGGAAAGTGGCTACACAGCTGCTCTTTAGTTGGGGTGCTGCTTCCAGCAATTTTGTATATTTTCCATATAGCTTTATCTCCAAATATATATGGTTACAACTGTGTTTTTCATATTTGGAAAAACAGAGTATTCTCAATACGGCTTTGCATCTCTACAAAATGTTTTATTTCTTTATAATGTTCGAGAAAAATGTGTTATGACATGACATCCAATTTCAGTATACTGTCATCGAAGTAAGCTGTATTTGACCTGCGTTTCATTTTATTGATCTCTACCCAAAAGGAGGCTGGCTGCACTTTGCCAACCTGGGTCCAACAAACACTAAGCCAACTGCAGTGGCTGCTGCCTTAAATAAATGCCAAATATGCCTCCTCCTCCAATCAAGCTGCCTGGACACAGGCAGTATTATATACTAAGAGATTCAATTCTCTTTTTGTAAATGAGATTCACCTCCTGCACTCTTACTCAAGCCACTATTACCATATATATATATATATATTCACCAGTTTCATATTCATAAAGGAGATCAATAAGTATTTGTTAGACAAGAGGATATCTTTGATAGTTTTATTTTTTCAACAAATTTTTATGACTTCTAGTTTTATTACCAAAGGGTCAATAACAATATTCTAATGGTGAACAATATTTTTTAACCAAAATGATTTTAACTGAGAGGTTAATTCTCAAATTAAAATATATATCTCATAATCTATATACAGTTTTATAGCATTTTCAGTCAATAATTAAAGTGATAAAGATAAAGGTTTAAAAACAGTTACATATTAAATATAATCAAAGATAATCTTCCAAATTTGTCCAAAACACCTTGTTTCACCTAAAGTACAAATGTACCCCATTAATTTAAATCTATATTTGTTCATAATTCTCTACCATATTTTTGAATGCATCATTGTATATAGAAAATACAATGATTAAAAGAAAAAAAAAATACTGGAATAAGTGAATCTAACTTATCTCCCTTCCTTTCTTAGGTTTTAAAGAGTATTTGTAGATTTTTTTTTCCTGTGCTTTGGAATATCTAAGACAAATGGATCCACAAACAACTTTAAGTTATCAGTCTAGATGATGTTTCCTCTATACTTTCAATAACACAAGCATTTATAGAACACAAAACCTTTATATGTTTTCTTTACATAACAGTAGTAACTTGTATCATATAATACAAATTATTTCAAATGATGTTCTGATTGGCTAATAAATCGGTTGAAACAAAACTATCTCTGTATTGTATTTCCCCCCTTTTATCATTTTGCTTTCAACTTAAGTTACTTAGGATTTCCAAAAGGTCAAATCCTTTGGGATAAAGATTCCATAACTTTAGAAGCTTTATTGTTAGTTTTTGGCAGTATTAATCATATACATTTGAAGATTAGTTTTATTCAAAGAATATAGGCCATTCTGATCAAAATATCAATGCTTCTTTTTTTTTCTCTTCCTTTCAATGAAAAAATTTTATATCCATAATCAGAAGATTTCAACAAACTTTTAATTAATTCTTACTCTGCAATAATCCACAAAGACTGAAAAAAAAATGACAATATCAGTCTACATCAGCTGCCATTTCTCTTGGAAGGTTAATCAACACAGTCTTCCAAAAATACTTTTTATGTCAGTAATTTTTGATATTTTAAGGGACACACCAAAAGTAATACCTCCTATTGATTTACACAAAAACTACAAATATAGAAAGCAAAATGATACTCTTGGATAGAGCAAGTTTTCGGCTATTTTTATCACTTATTTGGTTTGGGTCAGGTTTTATGACATATCAACCATAGTAAATAATTTAATGCCAAATCCTGTTTATACCTACATATTAAATACAATTTGGAACACATTTTGTAGATAACATTCTTAAACAAGCATGAACTCTTTTTTTTGCACACAGTTAAATGGTTTCAAGTATTGCTATACAACAGTCCCAATTTAGCATCAGTCATTTGTTTACACATAGTTTGTTCTATTTAACCCATACATAGGATCCTATCAGGTGCTTCAACTCTGAGAGTGAACTTTGGAGCAATGGCAATAAAGAGGTACTTCGCATTTCCCAAATCTCACCATCAGTTGGTTTAGTGTCATATCTAGGACACTCACTGAGGGGAGAGTCTTGCCTCTCTACAGAGATACAGTTGGTGTATTCTACAGCCCCAGGTGACTAGGCTGTCTTTCCACTAAGTCATCATTATTGACTATGAATTTTACTTAAATCTTTTCTGAGTTACTTGGATTAACAACATGCCAACTCTTGTCAAGTTACTCTATGACCAAATCAGTTTAACTGTCATAGCTTCCAATGATACATCTTCACAATTATTTAAAGCAGATGAACACTTCTTATTTGGGTACAATATCAATATTTTCATAGTCAATGCATAAATGAAGTTCACAATGATTTTAAACATAACCAAAAGATCTATTTAACCAAAAGATGGGACCCTAATATGTCAGTATTAACCCAAACTCTCTGCAATGAAGGGGATGGGACACAAGGTTCGTTTTTAATTGAGTTCAGCTGGTTTGAATTCAGAGTTTTCCTTCTCTTAGACTGGTTGCCTTACCAAGGCTAATGAAAGCAGTCTGCCCTACTATTTAACTATCACTGGTGGAGGGGACAACAGATGGCTTTAAATCAAGGATAAAGCAGCTTGTATTTCACTTAAGGTTACTGCACTTGAGAAAGGCATGAATCATTCTTTTCTCATTAAACATGCATAAATAGCAGGGTAGATTGGACTCTTTAGCATTGGTGGTTGGTTAGTGTTTTATGGCATATCAAACCTTGTAGGTTATTTAATACCAAATCCTATATATATATATATATATATATATATATATGATTGGTAAGTGAATAGTTTGTAGGTGATATTATTTTTTTTTTTCAATGGTTTCAAATATTGTTGTTTTACATGAGTAATTCTATTTATCAAGTATTCCTATCTAATAAAAATAATTTGCATGCTGCTATATGGTTTCAAGTCAATAATAATGACAATCCTTAAATGATTGAACAGTTCTATTTGACCCAGAGAAGGGACCCCCTAATCCAGGTCAGAGTGGACCTGGGAGTAATAGCAATAAAGGGGTACATCACATACTCCCAAAATCAATAACTGCAGCCTCAATGTCAGAGGCTGCTTAGTGTCATATCTATAACACTCATTGGGGAGTTGGTTAACCCTTAGCAGAGTTGCAGTTAGCATATACTTCAATCCCAGCTAACAGGGTTTTTTTAGCATTGGTATGAAAATCAATCTCGAGAAAGAAAATTTCTGCTTAAAAAGTAACCTTCTGTCACATCCTGCCAATGGAAGGAAGAGTTGGATAATTACCATATTTGATGGCTTATAAGGCACACTTTTTTTCTTTTAGCAAAAAATCTTAAAATTCCCCTGCATTTTATATGTCATATGTAAGTTTAAAATTCACAATAGTCGGCTGAATTTAACTACCTGGAAACCCCTATGACCTGAGACTTCAGAGTAACTTTCATATACCTATTGACATAATTAAAAAGGCTATTATGCAAATTAAAAACATCATCATTGATAATATTCATTATATTAATTTCATCATGTTTAATATTAGTAATTTTTTTTTCTTGATTTACCCAGCTGAAATTAGGGTGCGTCTTAAATGTCAAATACAGTATATACAGAAAAGTCAAACTGCCCAATATTATACATGATTTTTTTTAACAATAAAATTTCATATATGTTATTTTTATAGTCCCCTTGAATTCTCCAGATACATTGCAACAAGCAGAGATATCTTTAAAACTACCTTCATCAGTTGGATTTGGTATTCATTGCATGAAAAATAAGGCAAAATGAATTAAGCTAAGTGAATGCTAAATTCACTCCTTCATAACTTCCCCAAACCGACAGATGGGTTTTTGTTTCGGTTTCTTTGTTTAATGGCATATCAACCTTTGTAGGTTATTTAATACCAAATCCATGCTTCTAGAAGAAAAGCAGTGTTACTATTTAACCCATAGCTGGGAGGATAAGGGGGTTCATACCTTTCCCAAGGGCATTTATCCCAAAATGAACGTAATAGCGCAAATGGAATTCAAACTCGCTTGCTACGATTCCGCAGTCAATTGCTTTAACCATTACACCACGAGGACATTCCCTGACAGATGAGCTTTTACTACAGAGGTCAAGAGATAAACCAGGTAACAAAAGTGGTTCTTAGTTCCCCCCCCCCCCGAGATGACTTTTATCCCAGCAAACATCTCTTTTCCACACACTAGCTTTGGCAGATCCAATTGACATTAACAATTCCTTCATGTTACAGAGGTTTGCTCTTACTGTTGAGGTTGGAATGATGTTCAAGAGGAAGTCATGTTACAAACCAAAAACACCTTCTCAAGCTCTGTTTGTTCTTTTAACAGTTTAGATTTTATCTCTGCCCCTACCTGGGAATGGTAAAGTAACGTAGCTATATTATCTACATTTGACAAAGAGTTTTTTCCAATTAGCATCTTTTTAATATGCTTCTTATTACATTTTGCAGTTTAGCAAATCTGTTTAATTCATTGAATTAAAAAACACAAACTAAGAAACAACAGCTGTGCTGACAACAAAGCTTTTATCAGATGATGACTCTGGGGTCAGGCATATTTTGGAGCTTAAAATATTACCACAAACTCACAGCACCCCAGCACTATCTTACATAAGCACCAGACTTTGTTGGTTTTCCAACAATATATATATATATATATATAAGTAAATAGTGACAACCAACACTGTCGTTTTATATATATATATATATATGCACACATTATACTTAAATATGTTTTATATATATATATATATATATATATATATAGATACATGCACACAAAATTTATTGTCTGAGGCAATATCAACTGTACAAATATCTGGAATAACCAAAGGTAAAATAGCAAAAACTTTCTACATTTATGTTCACAGATTTTATTTTATTAATTTTATTCTTGGAGGATAGTGTGAATATATTTGTCAAAAAACAAAATCCTTTGCCTTCCAATTGAAGTAAAATTAACTCTTTAAAAAATACGGAAATTTCATGAATAATAACCCACTAATTGTGAACTGTGAAATTTTTAACAATTTAGTGAAGTGAAATTTGAGATTTTGAATTCCTCGTAATAGCCAAAATTTGATTAACAAAGATAATGCGGACTATAAGTTAAAAATTACACAATTTGAACTTAGTAAGTACATTGTAACCTTCACTTACAGGAGCCCTATTTTGAAGAAGGGGAATAAAATCATCCAAAAATGTGTTAAGATATAAAAGAAACTTCCCAAGAATAAAATATTTTATTTACACAGGGGAAACTACAAAACACTTTGCCCAGAATAACTCACCCTACACCTAAGGGTAGAATAATAAAATGCCACATGTAACAGATCAAGCTACAATAGGATACATGAGCTTTAAACTTGAATACTTTCTTTTTTAACATACCTCCATAACCACTCATATTCTGCCGCAATTTGTCAAAGAATAACAGTCTCTGAGGAAGGAAAGTATTTTGCCTGCAACACAAGTATATAACAATAGAAACCATGGGATGCAGCAGAGTAGATGGGAAGCAAGGGAGATGAATCCAAAAGTGGTCAACAGCGAGCTTCACAAATCAACATTCAGGATCAAAGAGTTCAGTAAGGAAATTACCGCTACACATATATAAGGGTGCCACATTTGTTTATAATCTGCCTAGACCACATAATTTGAATGTTGATGAAGCTAGTAAAGAAAATGACTTTACACACACACAAAAAAAAAAAAAGCAGAGCTAGAAGCAAAAGATATCTGGCAGAAGCTATAACAGACAGACTATGCAGATAATCTAGAGCTTCTTACATATTATCCAGCCCAAGTCGGATCCTTACTACATAGCCTAAAACCAAGCAGGAACCATTCGTTTTTATGTAAAAGCCAATAAAACAGAATTCATGTGTTTTAAATGAGAAGGAGCCATATCCACTTTATATGGCAGGCCTCATAAATTAGCTGATAGTTTAACATATCTAAGCAGCAATATCTTATCTACTGAAAGGGATGTCAACATAAGCCTAGCAAAGGGTTGAACTGCTAACAAAAGGTTAACGATCACATGGAAATACAAGCTCTCAAATAACATAAAAGAAGATTTCTCCAAGATTTGTACTTACATCAATACTACCTTAGGGATGCACAACATGGACGCTAACAAAATGTAAGGAGAAAAAGCTAAATGGGAATTATTCGAGAGTGTTATGTGCTGTAACAGCACCCCACAAAACAGCCTCTGTACAGCCACTTCTCTCTCATCTCACAAACCACCCAAGTAAGATGAACAAGACATGCAAGGCACTGATGGAAAATCTAAGATGAACTCATTGACAATGTTCTTCTTTGGACCCATAGAAATTAACATGCTATTGTTGAGAACACAGGATGTAGTTTAGAGGACTTGCACACAAGGATTGATGAAGAGAGACAGAGCTAGGAAAATCCATGCTTACTGCACAATTTCATGTTGACATATACATACATTATTTGTGTGTGTGTGTGTGTGTGTGTGTGTATATATATATATATATATATATATATATACACACACACACAGAGTACTTGTCTATATACATATATACAGATACATACACATTCACACAAGTACTATTCATACATATAGTATATATATATATATATATATATATATATATATATATATATATATATATATATATAGAGAGAGAGAGAGAGAGAGAGAGAGAGAGAGAGAGAGCAAGAGCGCGAGAGAAAGTGACAGACAGATACACATCTACTGGGAATGTATGTGTGTATTTTATATATATATATATATATATATATACACATACACGCACACACACACACACACACACACAGATAAGTATATATTGTATTATGCAGTTTCTATTTATTAATTAAACCATAGAATTTTCAAGGGTTCAGCAAGTATATATCATGTTAAATACCAATATTTCTTCTTAATGTATATTTCATATTATTACAGGAATGGTAATGTCAGAAAATGTTTAATTTAATTTTAACCTTTTTTTTTTAGAATTGGTATAGAAAAGCTAGTCCAAATCTTTGTTCATTTATTTGAACCACTTTTAGATGATCTTTTTAGATGAATTTCTTTTTCTGTTTTAATTGTTTGACTCCTTTGAGATGATATTTACTTTGCCCTTTTTGAAGGCAAAAATTGAAATTCCATCAAATGGTAAATCATTATAAAAATAATCCCATAATAGTTTGACAAATTGAATAAGGTTTATGAATATAAAATCAAGTAGACCTTTGAATCTATTTGCTTATCAGAATCCTCAAGGATTTATTGAAATTCATATCTCGACAAAAAATTAATATGAATTCAATATAGATTTTTGTAAATCTAATTGTCCATTTTAAACAGGAATTATTCAAGAACTTTCACTACCAAATCAAAATAATTTGACAATTTTGTTTTTTAATGAGCAGAACTTTATTTAAATAGCATTTGACATGTCAATATTTTTAAAAAACAAAACTTCCAGTTTAAAATTTTCAGCAATAAACATGCAAATTCAGTTATCTCAAATCTTATATCATGGAATTAATGCTTTATTAGCAAGTGGCAAATACAACCAAGAAATTTAGCAAAAAGCTGAATTTTCATCTGATATTCCTACAATGCAATGCAATACCAATGAAGTTGTTTTTGTTTTGTTTGTAGCTGTGGAAGTTTAAATTAATGCTATAATTTTTTCAGTCCATAAAGAGAAATGTTACGGAATTACCAAATATTGAGGAAGTAATTATGGAATTCCTTAAAAAAAAAAAAAAAAAAAAAAAAAATAATATTAATACTTAGTTGCCCTTTGTCATGATTTTATGACAGCCTTAATTCTTTCCAGCATTGCTTTCACTAATTTAAACCAATATTCTTTATCAAAGTGGTTCCAACTTTTCTAATTGACAATAAACAGATCTTCAGTGGATGGAACTTTCTTATGGATCATTTCTTTTTGTTGGACTTGTCTATTTGTTAAATTCCTAACAAAAATCAGTCATTTTTTTGGCTGTAAATACTCAAAACGTTTGCTCATATAATTAATAAAAACTGATTCTATTATTTGTTTTTATCTTTTATTTTTAGTAAATAATCTAATAAGACAAGAAGCAGAACTAATTTTTTAAATCGTTAAGCACTCTAGCTTTATAAAATATATTTAAAAAAAATAGATTTAATTATCTAAATTAACAGTATCATTTTTTTCTGATCCATCAAAAGGAAAATCTTTTGGAATCACTCAATATTGAGGAAAAACTATGGACTTTAATTAATGTTTCAACAATAACTTAACACCAACATACTGTAATTTTAATGTACCACTTAATTATAATTTATTACTTGCCCTGTTTCCATTTACATACATTAGTAATATTTTCAAATCTTTTAATTCATGACTTGAATAATGATTGTCAACACAATCATGAGCATATTGTAATGTTTTGATGATTAGCATTCTTGATGACAACTTCCTTGTGAGTTGTAATATTCCCCAATATTTTTTCTAAAACAAAAACTTATTATAAATCAATATTAGTTGAAGCTTATACAAAATGAAATATCATCACAAATATATACAAAACCTTAATCAAATTGGTTTTCATATCATATTTCTCACACTCACATATATAAATAGATTCTGAAAAACAATTTTATTTTGCTTATTTTTTCAAAAGAATTACCAGGTTTGTCCCTATAAGCCTAAGTTGAAAAGATAGTCCATGGGTTGAAAAACACAGATTCTCTGGTAAAGAGAAAGTTCTAGGTGCAGTGCTAAGTAAAGAAGGTCATTCTGACAGTCTTCAGGAATATTAAAAGACCTCTCACTATTGATTTGTTGAAAAAATATTCACCAGTAAACTGTGCATCCTATTATCATTTCCTTTGGCCCAATTTACTCTGAGCCATGCTGGACTCTGGCCTCAGAGTTAACGAGTTTGAACGCCAGTTGTGTTAGTATGTTCATTTTTTGGGCTAGTGTCCTTGGGAAAGGCATGAACCCCGCTTATCACCCCATCTAAAGATTAAATAGTATCACTGTGCTTGTTCTACAAGGATGGCTTTGGTATTAAATAACCCATGAAGGTTGACATGCCACTGAGTAAGAAACCAAACAAAACTCGACCTTAGTGTGAATAATGCATTTATGTAAATATTCAAACAAATAAGTTTTTCACATGATATTTATCTTACATATATATGCACGCACACACACACAGCTATACAAAATATACTTTTATGAAAGTTAAGGAAAATCTTATTGATATTGGAAATAAATTTTTTTTTTTATTCAGACCTGTGTTTTCTTTTTAAACTGTTTATAAATGACTGAAGTTTTGTTTTAGCTCCCTGTTGTACAATAAAAATATATCTAAAATTAGTACTTTTTTTTAAAGTAATTCAAAATTTACATTGCTTTCATCCTTTGTGCGCACATGTGTGCATAGTATGATTGTATATATATATATATATATATATATATATATAGGAAAGGGGAAGTGAATCTGATGGTATGTCAATGTACAAATATGAAAAACATGAAAGTCTTAAGCCAATGTAGTTATTCATTGTTGAATTAGTCGCCTAAGTTGAACATTTTGGTTTTGACCTAAAACCTTACATATTTAAATTCTTTGATGTTTTAATGTAAAATGATAATAATAATAATTGACAACAAATCAACTTCAAATAGAATCATCCTCTTGATACTTTTTTTTTTTACACATTCATAAATTCATATACATACACACACACATATATATATATATATATATATATATATATATATATATATATATATATATATTGTATACTTAGGTAGCAAGTCATTATCTAAACTTGTTTGGTTGAAGACACCGATTGTTTCTTTTTCAGAACCTTTAAATGAAGACTTTTGAGTCTTTTGGCTTTTTTCTTACATCTGGGTCAAGATGGTGAAGAAAGTACTTTATACTAGCTGAAGTGATTTCGACCATTTCACTGGTTATCTTCAGTAGTTGTGTGAGATGACTAGCGAAATGATCAAAAGCACTTGGGCTAGTATAAGATATTTTCTTTACCATCTTGACAATAGTTCAAATGTCTCCACTTAAAGATTCTGAAAAAGAAACAATCCATGGTCTTCAACCAAACACGTTTAGATATGTGTGTGTCTGTATATATATATATATATATATATATATGAAATACCAATGCAGCTGTAATCAAAACAAAAACAACTTCATTGGCTTTACATCACATAGTGGGAAGATCAGATGAAAATTCAACTTTTTGCTAAATTTCTTGGTTGTATTTGCCACTTGCTAATAAAGCATTAATTCCATGATATAAGATTTGAGATACCTGAATGTGCATGTTTATAACTGAAAGTTTAGTTTTTTAAAAATATTGACATGTCAAATGCTACTGAAATAAAGTTCTGCTCATTAAATTCTATACAACAGAAAAAAATGATAGCAACTATTTAAGTTAAAAAGGATAATTTGCAATTTTATTAAATCCTCTTTTTGCCTTTCCAATAAATGATTAAGAAATATACAATGACTAGGTTGTCCACAACTGCAGTTTTCAGGATTACAATGAAGTTCAAAAGGTATAAATAGTTTGAATGATTGATTTATTATTTCTTTTTAATAGTTTGTCAACCTGTCCAGGTTTATTTTATACCTAGAGGTTAGAGAATCACATTCACTAGGCCTTTATATTTACATGTTTTGATTAGTTATTTTTAAGGTTGTTTTGACACATAATCATATTAAATATAAACAATTTTTCTATTTGATCCTTAGAGAGGACCATAACAGATTCTACCATTCTTGTTAGAGTGGACCTGGGAATAAAAGCAATGAGAAGGTACTCCACACTTAACTGCAGGTCTCCAAAACTGGAGCATCACCATCAGATGTAATTTAGTGTCATACCCAGGGTACCCCTTTTTATGCGGGTCTTAATCCTCTTCAGGGGATACAGTCAACATATTTTAAGCGGCATGTACAGGGTGAGTTGTTAAAGTAAGTTATCTTTTTTTAACTACCCTGAAAATATGCCCTTCTCACGTAGAATCAACAAAAGGGAGAAGAAAAAAAAATTCATTTGTCCTTTCATTTTGTTTCAATATATTCTTTTGTCTGCCACAGTAGTTGATGTGAAATGTTGTGGTGTTCTGTTAATATTCACATTGTCAAAATTTATATGATCATGGTTGATGTAGAAATGCATGATTCTGTAAAAGAACCGTGTCTTCAAGAGAAATAGATTTTGATGTGGTATCTCCTTATTCCTCAGATTGATTTTGAATGCATTCTTGTGAATAAGGATGCTTAAGAATATCCACAATGCTTTTGTTGAGTGATTTGCAACTATTTGCTTGACAGTCTTTGTGTACAGGTTATAAGAAATGTAAGCTTGGTATATTTGTCGACTGTAAGAGCCGGGATAATATAGGATACACAAAAGATTCACAAGTGACTTTATTCATCACAAATTTCATATGTGAATCTGCTGCCATATTAGAAAATTTGCTATTATGCAACTTGGAGTTGTTTTTCTGCATCTAATTTTCTTAACAAAATAAGATTACAAGCTTAATCAGAAAATACCTTTGACTTAGCATATTTGTAGAGAATTTTGGTGCTATCTGAAGCTAAAAAAAAATATTTAATTTATAGTTTGGTTATCAAGGATTTTTTTTTTTTTATTTTGCTTGTTTTTACGATTTTTTCATTCACATGATTAAGTTTGCTTTGCTGAAAATAACCAAAAACTAGTTGAAGCAGTTAAAGCATTCAAAGACAAAATAGTTCAGGTATTTGTTGATTAATAATTTATGACCTGAACCTGTGGAAATGGCAAGTTTAATTAGCATATATATATATATATATATATATATATATATATAAAATAATGCACATAAGTTTAGCCAGAACAATAACTTATTAAAAGTTCATTTTCTTCTAAACCAAAGATAACAGGATTTTATTATGAATAAGTAAAATATTCTTTTCTATAGTTTCATTCATCTGCTTAATTTACCCCTAACAATTTTGTAGCATATCATACAATCTAAACAGATATCATTAGGTATTATTTATTAAAATCTACAGTAGTTGAACTCTAATCAAAAATAGGATATCTGTATAAATCCTCATATAAATATAAATCAGAGATGGACTTATTTTTGATGGCTACATATTTATATTTCTGGGTTTCCATTCTGTAGAGCTTGGTAATAGATAATACCTAATAATATTTATTTTGATAATTTTCTCTAAATTTCTAACTCCACACTTCTTTGAACTATAGAAGTTGAATCCCGCCACCGGATACACTTTAGTGTTAATAAAAAGTACATTATGTATTAATGAAACCCCCTCCACACAAACAGAATGTCACAAAAAGCCAATTTTAAGCAGAGTTTAACAGGTCTGAATTCAGATTTTCCTTCTCCTAGACTAGTTACCATACTGAGTTTAAAGAGCCCAGTCTGTTCTGTGTAGCCATAGCTGGAGGGAGAAAACCTGGATTCACACTTTTCTGGAGAGTATTAGCACAACAAGAAATGCTAACAGTCTCATCCATAATATGAAAAAAGTACATTATATACTATGAAAAACCCCACCATGGAAACATAAAAAATTTACACTCTTCACTCTTCAATTTCTTGTACTGCTCTGAGTAAAATTCTTTTCTCACAGACACCACTTAGACTAAATCAAGTGCATACAATAGAAATAAAAAATCTCTTCCAATCATTTTGGGAAAGAGCAAGCATTTCTTTTTATAAAAATTAGAAACTCTTTTGATCTATCTCTGTTTAAGAAACCAAGACATTTGTAACCATTTGGTGCAAATGTTTACTTGATAAAAAAGTAAAGAGCTTTTGTTTAAGTATTGACCTCTTATTTAGGGCTTGTTTGAATACATGTGGTAATGCTTATACACGCTAAAGAATTAGAACTCTTAAGTTTTTGAGCAAGCTGAAAATGTAAGGCTTTTAAGGATTTTGAAAAGATGGAAATCAGAATTTCTAGGTTGGTTGGATTTTATGTCATATCAACCCTTTTAAGTTATTAATACCAAATCTTATATATATGTATATATATATATTTGGAGCTAACATATTAAACAAGCCAGAACTCACTTGTTTGCAGTCAGTTAAATGGTTTGAAATATTTATATTTAAGACATGACTGACCAACCAACCGATAAGTACAGTGGATAGAGTGTTCACCAATGGTTCAAGAGACCAGGGTTCAATCTCAGGTAAAATCATACGAAAGACTCCAAAAAAAAAAAAATTTTTTTTTAATGGTACTAGATGGCTCCTGACTTAACAATCAGCATTATGAGGTACAGATCCAGAGTAAGTGGAGCAATCCAGGGAAAAGAGTAGCACCCTCTCCAATACCTGAGTGTAGTAGCTATTGAAAACAGAGCCTTCAGGTTGCCCTTGACCAAAGTCGGACAACATTCTTATGTAACGCTAACAATTATATTCAACATCAGTTATTTGTCTGCATCCACTTAAGTGATTAAATAGTTCTATTTAACTCATTGATGGGACCCTAACAGGTAGTACCACTTCAAGTCAGAGTAGACCGGGCAGTAATGGTAATGATAGAGTACTCCACATTTCCTAAAGCTTTACAACTTGAGCCTCATCATCAGATTGCATAGTATCATATCCAAAACACTCATTAGTAGGGGAGGGGTCTTACCCCTCAGCAGAGACCCAGTCAGTATATACTAGTTCAACAACTCTTTTTAATAACGATGTGAGTTCATATCTTCAATCTTCTTGCTCAGTTTAAAACAAGATTTTAGAAAAAAATAACAGGCATTTTTTCCTTTCTAAAAAAGATCTTAGACCAGAAAAAAAATTGCTTTGAAATTTTTTTTAAAGATCCAAGGTAATTGAAGCAAATTGTCAGTTCCAATACTTATTAGGAGTACTGTGTGTGTGTGTATATATATATATAAATAAAATGATAAATTATTTGCACATAGTTATGTTTTCAAGTATTTCTGTCAAGCAATAAAACAAATGTACATGATAAGAATTATTAGTAACTTGATACTACTTAATTGCTGGCAAATTTGTTTTGTTGACAGAAATACCTGAAAACATAACTATGTGCAAATAAATTATTATTATTATATTTAAATTTTAAAAAAATTTTTAATTGATTGTAATGGGACATTTATGATAGTCATCCGACATTTACAAAATAAACAAATTTTGCCTTTAAATAACTCATAAGGAATTGATATGCCATTAAATAAAGAACTCAAAATTTACATTTAATTCTGATTAACTTCATTTATATCCATTTTGTAAATATCATTTCATTGCTCTCTATTTTCGGTATCATAAATATCTTAATACCGCTCTGTAGCAATTGTTGGCCAAGAAACTGTTGACAAATCAGGAATTCTTTTCTGTTACTTGTTTCATATGGCTAAGTAACAGAGCAAAGAAAGAATTAATTCTGACTAATAAAGTTCTATAATATAGAGATATTGTAAAGAAAAATTCCAATTCTTCAACAATATGAACAGATATAAGAGCCTAAAGATTTTTCTCTCAGATGGTACCATGTAACCTTAACCTGGTACAAACTATTCTGTTTTACTTGGAGAAACAATAAACCAAAGTATTTTTCTTTTCCTTTTTCTCAAGAGATGCCAGGAAAGACAAGGTCAAAAGGATAGTTCTATGATCACCTTGATCATAAGGCTGCTTACACAACCAATTCCAATAGAGAACGTTTAAAACTGTTCCAGTACTTACAAACAGTTCTCTACAATACTGTAATTTTTTGTGTTTAGAACATACACCCCTAAATTTGGATCACAAAATTTTGGAAAACAAATTCTTGTGCATAACATGAAGACTTTTTGAAATTAGGAGCAACTGAATTGAACCAAAAATTTGGATATTCACACAAAAATGTAACAAGTTTGTGGTAAAAATAAGCCCACATTAAGAGTAACAAAATTATTTACGAATACACATTTCAGTAAATATTTTTCTCTAACAGTATAAAATACATTAGTTTGGACTATAGATTCATTTTACTTTCAGTCATCCTTGCCCAAATACGGTAAGGTGGCCAGAAAAAGACTTAATTATATAGTTCTTCTGTATAAAATGTGCTTCTCATTTTTTGTTTGAAAAATCAGGAAAAATATCTGGTTTTTTACACAAATAATGATTGTGTGTGTGTGTGTGTGTGTGTATATATATATATATATCGGCTATAAAAATGTAAACAAATGGACACTGCTGCTGCTGTTCCCTACATAATACCTTATAATTCCCTTAGCCAACATGGAACAAATGTTGGCTGAGCGGTCTGATACTAAGTCTAACGTAAAGTTGGAGGGGTTTCGATCCCGGCTTCAAGTGTCCTATATGTCGAGCCACACTGAAGAGTTCTGATAGAACAAAACAGTCTGTCTGTGGATGACAATATATATATATTATATATGACGACTGTCACTTGTTAACTGATGATAGACATTTTTACCACCAAAATTATAATGCAAATATCCAAATAACTACTTAACTAATGAAAAATATACAAAATGCTTAAAATGATGAAGTAGTAAGAAATACATTTGTCAGTGGATTATAGTGACATCCATTTGTATGGCTTTTACAATTCCCTGGAACTTGAGCAAAATACTCAAAAAACCTATTTCCAGATTTTCTCTAGTGGAGATTATTACAAGCACACTGAAAATGAAAAACAAGCAACAAATGAACCCTCACTGAGCACATGTCAGTTTAAAAAATATTTGAGAGACATTTCAAATCCTTACACTAAATTATAATACACAAGATAAACAATCTTTTTTACTTTGCATTCGAAAAGATGATAGTCGGTCACTTGAGTAAGTAAAGGATGGTAATAAAATCTGATGAGTTATTAATAATAAATGTCAAATTTCACACAAAAATACGAACCAGCTTAAAAATTACATAAGTGCAGTCATACTAATAAATATGGATAAATCTGGTGAGTAAGCAATAAAGAAGTAGTTTCCTCTCACCCCAACAACTTTCTAATTTTCCAGTAGGATGCCAGAAGCTGGTCCCAGTGGACATCTACTGAAAATTGCAAGTTGTTTGATTCAGTGAGAAGGAAAGAACCAATTACAAGGGACAAGATGGGAGCATAAATAGTTTGCCGGGTTCAATTTCAATCGTCCTTCTAACAGTTTTTTTTCCACTCATTTATTCTTACAGATTCCAGTTTATGCGTGAAAAATAATTGTGGATTATCAGGTTA
Source organism: Sepioteuthis lessoniana (assembly GCA_963585895.1). Taxonomy (NCBI): domain Eukaryota; kingdom Metazoa; phylum Mollusca; class Cephalopoda; order Myopsida; family Loliginidae; genus Sepioteuthis; species Sepioteuthis lessoniana. The sequence continues at coordinate 10,362,068 of OY757916.1, read as the reverse complement.
CAGATATAAACTGAATAAAAAGATAAATGCCAAAATAAAAATGACTAATTTCTGAATATTACAAATGGGATGAAAACTGTTTCTGCCAATCTATTATTTCCCAAGAAAAGTTCAAAAACTTAAGTACAATAGCCATTTGCATCATATGAATCATTTTCATGCTGATATTCAATAATGTGAACAATTTATACAAATAATTATATCATTTCAAGTTACGATTTCTATTCAATAATAATCATTTGCTTGAATACTGTTATGTTTTCAAGTACTCCTACCAAATAGAAATAATTTTCACACCATCAGATAGGAATACTCAAGTTTTTCTCTCAAATAGAAATGATTTTCATACAAATCCATTTGACTCATTGATGGAACCCCAAAAGATACCACTCCAGATGAGAGTGGACCTGGAAGTAATTGCCACTAAGGGGAGCCTCACCAGAGGACCAAGTTTAGTGTCATACTCATGGTGATGTCATTTTACAAAATTTAAATCAACATTTTTGTAGGGAGAAGCATCAGATAGGATATTCTAGGAGCCAACAACAAAGGGATAAACCAGATAAAAAAAATTAAAAAAACAAACAAACAAAAGCACCAAATTTGCTAATTGAGAAGAAGTCATTAAAAGGCTTCCAAAAGCAACCAAGTTAAATGAAGCATCATTTTTTAAAAAAATTGAATTTATTTTATAATATTCCAAAAATAACTAAATTGTAATTACAAATCAGAACTGAAAAAAATCCTAGAGGTTAGTTTTGGTTTCTTTGGAGGCATATCAATCCTAGTGGATTATTTAATTTCAAAGTTATTCTTGTATCATTTAACTTATACTTGAGGAAATAAGGAAATTTATAACTTTACTAGTAAATGTGATAGAAAGTTCAAAATCCAGTCCTACTGAGTACAATCTCACAGTGCAGCACTTAAGCCACTAGGCACTCTCCACCTCCAAAACCTAATGGAAAATGATACTATTAAAATGAAGGTATATTTCATGTCTTTGTCTCTTTCAGTGTTGATATGATTTTCTTGACAAATTTTAATTACAAGATTATTTGATTACATAGTATATTATTCACTGAACTTCTATTTTTAAGCAATTAAATAGGAAATTTCTCAAATGTTTAGAAAGCTTTATTTTTGCCACACACTTTAAGAAATTCCAAATTGAAAAATCTATACCAACAGTTACCTTTTTGTTTTTGGACACTCTAAGATACATATATTGGTTGTTTGGTTTGTTGGGTTTTGTGATATATCAACCCTAGTTGGTAATTTAATCCCAAATCCTAAATATATATATATATATATATATATATATATATCAAATATATAATTTCTAAATGAACTGTTTGCTGGTAACATTTTACACAAGCCAATGTTCATTTCATTGCCCACAGTTAAATGGTTTCTACCATTGCTATGTAATGCTAATAATTCTGTTTAACATTAATCATTTGTTCGCAAACAATTGTTTTCAATCACTGCGATACAACACTAATATCAGTTATTTGTTTTCATTTAGTTAAATGGTTAAAAAGTTCTATTTGACCAATAGATGAGATTAATGAGGAGTGCTAGTAACAGTTTAGTGTGGACCTGTTAGTAATAGCAATAAAGGGGCACTTCCCATCCCCCAAAGCTCCAAGACTGAAGCCTCACCATCGGGTTGTTTAGAGTTATATCCAGAACACTCGTAAGAAAGGTCTTACCCTTCTGTAGAGATGTAGTTGGTGTATTCTACAGCCCGAGGCAAATGGGCTGGCAGAGATTAGATCATTATTATAGAATTTTCTATCAAATGTAAATCTAGTGTAGAAATCAAGTATTTATGAAGACTTCATGAGTAGAATGGCTCAAATACCCAACTGAGTAACTGATTAAAAGGCTTAAAATTTCAGTCAATGTTTTACTCATTTTGTCTGAAGATTTTGAAAAAGTCAGAGATAGGAATTAAAAATGTTCACATGATATATATATCTCATCATCATGTCGCATCATCAGCACGGATATTCCTTATCCTCTCTTGTCACCCCTCCTTATAGTCAATTGTTTCTGGCAGGTCTTCAGGGCTACATCCCGTATTGGCACAGAGCTGCTGTATAGAGGTTTGACCTGGTTGTTCTGCCTTTGCTCATCCACGCCAAGAGGTCCATAGGAATACATCACTTACGAGCTGGTCCCTACTTCTCAAGTAGTGTCCCACATGTCTGGTTCGTCTAATTTTGATGGTTTTCGTGATGGGTGGTAGGTGGCCGTGCAGCAGCTGCTTTGTGGGGTGCTGTCTCCAGGACTTGTTCAGTATTGCTTGCAGCACTTTTTCTCCTTACATTTAGTTAGCATCCATGTAGTGCATCCATATAGCAGTATTGACATGACTGCTGCTTGGAAGAAACTGCATTTCATTTTATTGGTCAGGTCTGACTTCCATATGACCTATATCCTATCGATAGCTATATATATATATATATATATATATATATATATATATGCTGGAACGATAAAATTGTCGCCTTAGAAAAGACGACATGATTCCATTTCGGTTTAATGAAAACCAGTTTTCTTTTTTTGTCGCAGACCATCTACTAGTTGGCCAGTTGTGTACAAATCCCAAGAGCGATAGGAGCCTTCTATCATGTCTAAAAGTAACACAACGTTCAACGAGCAAGATCGGAGATGCTCCACTGTACCATTAATGCTCTCTACCGATCCAAGTTATGACAACAGGACCATTGCCAGCACCCTCAAAATGCAAATTCGGACGGTTCAACGCTTGAGGGCACAGCTCAATGCATTGGACGACCCTTTAAAGGTGGTGGAACGGAAGCCAAAGGCTGAGGACACTGCCAGGAAGACCTGGACCAAGGAGTTCATCGCAAAGGTCCAAGAAATCATTGATGAAACTCCCTAGTGGTGTGGTGATCCCCTGGTGCAATCAGGTGGCCATTGGCAGACCCTGGGTGTGGCAGCAGGACTCGGTGCTGGCCTACAAGTCCAAAGAGACCCAGGCTTGGCTTCAGAAGGAGAGCTACTACTTTGTAACCTTCTCTCACTGCCCCCTCCCCCCGACCTGAACCCGCTGGACTACTTCGTTTGGTCATACATCGAGAACATCACCAACATGACCTCCCACAACACCAAAACCAGCCTGATCACCGCCATCCACCAAGTATTCGCCAAACTCCCTCCAGCGCTTGTGGAAAAAGCATGCTCCCAGTTCCGGATCTATATCGAGGCAGTGATACAGGCTGAAGGCAGCTACATTGATTAGATGTCAGCTCTACTACATAATCAAGTTAACTGAATTGATTTTTTTGATAAAAGTTTTAAAATAAAGCTGTAGTGTTGTTTTCTTTAGGAAAACAATTTTATCATTCCACCCTCTGTGTGTGTGTGTATATATGTATATATATATATATATATATATATATATAATAAACAATAGCTGGCTATATATTGGATTGAGTCATTTTTTTTTTAAAAAAAAAAGCAAATTGTAATTATACGTTTCAAACTTTCAATGTTTAAAACACAACCAGAAATTACCAGATAAAAGAGTCACTACATTGATCATTCTTATTTCAGGACTGAAAGAATATATCTTACATCTTTAAAATGGAGGAAATAAAAGTGCAAATTCCACATGCTATGTTGTGGGAGTTTAAGAATAAGAAAAATTTCACAGAAACAGCTGAAAGATTTTAGAATGTTTATGGCCAAAGTGTCATTACTGATGCCAATTCCAAAACTGTTTCTTGAAGTTGCTTTCTGGTGAGACTTCATTAAGAAATGAACTCAGACAAGAATGTTCATCAGATCTTGAAGAAGCTTTAACAGAACTGATGGAATTTAATCAACACAAGAATTAGCACTTGACCAGAACAAATCCCTATCTCTAATGAGCAGTCACTTGAAAAAGATAGGAAAGGTCAGTAAGCTGAGTATTTAGCTTCTTCATCTTCTTAGAGGAAAGAGGAATATCACATATTAAAAGCAAGTCTTCTTCAAGGAACAACAGATATGGTTTGTTTCACAAGAATATCAACACAGGTAACAATAAATATGTCTTTTATGACGATGTTCCATGCATAAGGTAATGGATGGACTAGGATGAATCTCTGCAGTCTAACTCAAAGGCAGAGCTTAATCAAAGATAAGTTATGCCGTGTGTAGAGTGGGATCACCACGGTTTTATTTCTTTTGAGTTTTTAGACAACAGTCAGACACTCAATGCATACTTAGACTCAACTGCAGCAACATGAGCATGAAAATCTTTTCAGAAAATGCCCCACACCCATCAGTAGGAGAAACATTCTGCTTCTCTATAACAAAGCAAGGCCATATTCAACCAAAATCCAACAAGAAAAAATATAGGATTTAGGTTTGTCTGTTCTACCATATTCACCTAACCTTGCACTGAGAGATTTTCACCTTTTTCATTTTCTACAAAATGTTCTGCATCACAAAAAAAAACTTTCTCAAGCAAACAAGATAAAAATATTCATGGAAAACTAGCTGAATTTTACTTGAGAGGTATCAACTAGTAAACAAATAAATGGCGAGAGGTAATTCAAAATAAAGTCTAATAGACTACAAACTGAAATTAATTCATGGATAATTTTTTTAATGTATTAATTATCTGTTAAGCAAGGAGGTATCAAGTATCATTTTTAAAGTCTTTGGTATGACGTGACCTGGGATTGAACCCAAGTCTCCTGGACCATTGGCAAACTAATAATAATCTTTGATAAACAATTACAGCTTCTAAGTATTCTTGATAAAAAAAATTTCAGCTGTATGCCATCAAATATTCCTATTGAAAATAATTCTCCAACATCTATTTAACCTAGAGATGTTTGAGTTAAAGTGGACCTGGAAGTAATGGCAATAAAGAGGTGTTCCACTGTCTCAGGAGCTTTCAAAATGGAGAGTCACCATCAGATGAAATTTGAAACATTTTTGGATAGTAATGATCATCCACAAGTTACCAATTTGCACAAAAATTCAATTATTTCAAATATTTTCTACCAATCAATGGTTATCCAGTCGATGATCATATTTACCAACCCCTCCGCTTGGGCAGCATATGACACAAGGTCAATTTTTAAGCATAGTTTAATAGGTTTGAATTCATAGTTTTCCTTCTCCTAGACTAGTTGCCTTACCAAGGCTGAAAAATCCAGTCTTTCCTACTATTTCCCCATAGCTGGCGGGAGAATAGTTGGATTCATACCTTTCCCAAGGGTATTAGTGCTATGTGAAATGCTATCAGTCTCGTCCAGGATTTGAACTCACATCTCCGTGTCCATTTCCTACGATGATAACCATTACACCATGGGCACCTCCATGTTATCCAGTTGATGATGAATGCTATTACACAACAATAACACTACTTAGCTTCATACAAGTAAACACAAACTATGTTAGGGTTCCAAAATATAACACAACAGTAATTGGTTTTGGTAACCTAAATCAGTATCAAACACCTGTTGCAGCTGAAAGCCTTAATAATAAACTTGAAGCATCATTATTCTAAATCTGTATAGTACATGCCAATATCTTACTAGTTTTTTTTTAATAAACTATTCATAGTATTTCTTTGGTAGACACTCTATATTAGAGGATGTCTTCAAGTTAATCTATTTACAATTCAGGATTGAAAATTTTAAAAAAAGGGTGAAACTGATTAAAGTCTTCTTTCCAGTATACATGATTTTTGGCTAGTGATAGTACTCATCTAGTTACATCTTGCAACAGTGTCTCATTGCTTTAGGGTATTATTTTCCATGTCAAATGCTTTCAAATTTGTTTTAGGTACAGCATAATAGTCTTAAGACAGTGTTGCAACATTTTAAAAGTGTAAAGGAGAAGGGTGTTGTCATGATTAGAAAATATCAGTTTCTCATAAAAAATCATTTGTAGATGGGAGAAGGTAGGAACCTTTATATAAGGATAGCAATTAGTTGTAAATTATATGGATGTATATATATAAAAAAAAGATTGACAGTGTCAGGCTATGAAACGCCCTTGGCAAACTTCATGATGAAAATACCTGCACAGTTGGAAGGTTACTTTAAGTGCCCTAACAAACAAATTGAAGAGGTTAAAAAATGTTTCAAATGAAAAGTCTTCAATGATCTAATCCTTCCTCTCTGGTCATAACAGTGCAAGATAAGATAAAAATTGCAAATTTTTTTTTTTTGCTTTAGGAATGGTTAAAATATTTTTTTTCCAGTTCTCTTATAAATAGCAAAGTTAGCGAATTGTATTGCAGGGCAAGGTGTGTTTGACTTGAAGAATCCCAGTATGCCTGTAGCTGGATTGAGACAGCTGCGAAGAACCTCTCGAAGCCTCTTTGCCAAAATCAATACCCAGATTTGAATCTGAGATGATGGGGCAGAAAAAGAAAAACTGAAATAAAATGAAATAAAACATGGCGAACAAAAAAAAATTCACCAGCATACAACATCCTCTTTTTCTTTTTAGGCTACAGAAGAAATTAGTTGCTAAAAGTATGAACATTGAACAATATACACTACTTGAAAATCAGAACTTAGATCTGTGTGCACAAAGTAGAAATAAAATATGTCATGGTTGAATTTTATAATATCTCCTCACAGAATCTGATGGCTCAACTTGGGTTCATATTACAAATAGTGACATACTCTTCTTTGAAAGAAACACAATTCTTAAAACATGTATGTGTATAAGAGAATTTCAGAGATTTAGTTTCTGGCTCAATATCATTTCTTAGGTCAAATTTTAATGAAGGACTGCATACTTAGATCAGGAGCAGATCTTCTCTGCATTATGTCTAACTCAATTTCACATTTAAAAAATCCCTTATTTCTTAAATAAGTCATTCAAATTGAATTTGATAGAAAGTTATAATCTTTCTCAATTTAACTACCACTCTGTTGGCATAGCTTAGAATACGCTAACTGTATTCTGTGTTGAGGAGTAAGACTCCCCCAAATAAAAAAGAGGGTGTTCTGGTCATAACATTAAACTGTATCTGATGACAAGGTCTAAGTTTTTGAAATCATGGAAGTTTGGAATATCTCCTCATTGCCAATGACTTAGAGTGGTTCTATCTTTTAGAGTCCCATCTGTTAAAAAATTAGCCATATTTGATTGGACCATGGCAAAAAAAAAAAAAAAAAATTAAGAAGCAATTACACAACTTAATAGAAATCTACATCATCTTTTAATTGAACTATAGTGAGGTTATTTGAGAAAATCTTACTCAAGAACTAGAAAACAAATCAGAAATTATTCAGTTGATATATTCACCTCCCCTTCAACTAAAATAAATATAGTTACTTTAAAGAAAATTAAGGTTTTAGATATGAATAACAGGTGATTCAATATTCAACAGTAGCGTCTCATCTAGAGGCACTATAAAACTTTAGTACACCCCTATTTTTTCCCAATATATGCTGAAAAAATATATATCTAATCATATTTGTAAAAGATATTTAATACTGTTATCTGTAATACTTAAACTAAATTTCGGTGATCAATTTCTCATCCCTGGGAAAAAAAGGGCTTTATAGGAAACTGTTCCACTGACTGGGTGTTTGCTTTGTTGTGTACATGCCCAATAGGCAAGTGGCCAAATGAACTCAGAGCAATGTGGTTTACACAGCACTAATCTGTTTATCATTGTGGGAATTAACATTCACACATTGTCTTATATGTAATGCTTACATATTGTTTGCTATATTAATTCAAGATCATTTGAATCACTGAATGTGATATAATTAATTATCTTTTAATCTTTTACTGAAACTTCATTGGGTAGAAAAATCTGAATTAATTAACCGTGACTATCATGCTTTCCAAAGAAGCCAGTGCAGTGACAATGAGCCAACTTCAACAACTTAAATTTTCATTTTTCTTAGTTTCTCAGTGTGTGATTCACAATATTAATATAATTTTTATTTATTTTTTGAAGCATTTCTCTGAACAAATTTATTTCTAGAACTGTCACTGGTATTTGGTATTAAAAAAATCCTCAAGTATCTACTTACTTGTGAACCCACAATGGAATTCATTATTCTACGAAAAATCAACTCGATATAAATTCCTTCTTTTGCTGATACAAATTACTGAATGTGTCTTTATTTGTATGGATAAAAAATGAATTTAAAAAATAATTAATACAAGCACAGTTTCTATGGAATCCATCTAACAAAAGAGTAAAATTATTTATTAAATTGTTTGACTAATTGGATATTTTTGTCATTTTATATATATTATTTTTCCCTGATGGAGTCTAATAATGTAGCAGGGTGTCTTACATATTAAACCTCTTATTTAGTAATGCCATATTGCAAACAAGTTTATTACTTTGGTGTTGTTTGGCTGATTACTTTTTTGTTTTTATAATTCTTATCTGCTCCTTTTTGCAATTCATTTTTTTTGGGGTGGTTGAGGGAGTCAGATGGAAGTGGACTTTTTAAGATAAGATCATTCTTCCCATTAAGTGCGTAAATTTTTATTTTGTAGCTAAAAGACATTTTTCATCTTTTTTTTTTAAATGAAAGCTACACAGTGAATAAAACAAGGAGATGAAGATATTTAGTAGGTCAATTATTTTATATTAAAACTATAATTTACTAATGCTAAACTACATAGTAAAGTTAATTGGTTTAGTATTATTTTGCTAGTTTCTTGCTTCTTTCAGTGATTTTTTTTTTCTAATGAAGTTGGACAGAAGAGAACCTTTGAAGGTAAGATTACTCTCCCATGAAAGTGCATAGATTTTGCCTTTCATTAATATTTAATGAATTTAGTTTGTGAATCTTATATATTAAGATTACAATTTAGTAATGCTACGTACTTTTTAAGTTTATCATTTTGGTGTTTTTTTGCTTCTTAGTTGTTTCTTCTAAGAATTTTTGTTTACTTTTTTGTAATTTAGGGGTGGAATCGGGTGGATGAGAACTTTTTAAGGTAAGATCAGACTTTCCTTAATGTGCTTAATTATTTATTTTTTTCATAGTAAATAAAAATGTTGTAAGAACTAACAAATATTCCATACATAAAAAATTAAGCAATATTTTTTGAGGGTATCAAAAGGTTGTTATTTGATCTCAACTGATGAAAGAGTATGTCAAACCTTTTTGTTATCTGATGATTACCACATTGCTTTAATTAGATTAGTCGAGCCTTTTTTTGTGGGTTTCCAACAGTTATTTAATCTTGAGGAGAAAGTTTACATCTTCATTTTTGCTCAGAAACACTGCAGGAAGGTGGGGGTAAACATTAGGCTTCTAAAAATACAACTGTCTCAACTGAATAAATCCATATCTCTAAATCCCTGTCTCTTGTCACATGGTTATTTTTCAAACAACCTACATCTAACCTTTCATTTCCCATAACGGATGGTTGACCGCATAGCTTTTCGATCACTTCATCCACTGTCCTCTCCAAAAAGATGAAAATATAGCAATACAAAAATGAATACACCTTTTATAAATATTTATGCAGTTTTATTTTGGTTTCTTTAACAGCATATTAACCTCCATCAGTGATTTAATGCCAAAGAAATCCTTGTAGAAGAACAGTTGTGATATAATTTAAGCCATAGCTCAAGGGAATAGGGGGTTCATACCTTTTCCAAAGATATTAGTCTGAAAGTGAACATAATAATCCATCAGGAGTTTGAACTCACTTCAAGGCCACTGTTCAACACTTCAGCCAATATGTCATGGGGACTCGCCCCATTATATTTTAGTTAGAGATCCAATGCTGTAGAGTTTAGCCATAAATAGTACTCAATAATGTTCATATTTATAGTATAATGTTCAAGTGAAAAATGATAAAATCCTGCTATCTTTGGTTTAGAAGAAAATTTGGCTGTGTGTATTCATTCATGGGTGGCATAATGGTTGGAGTGTTTAGCAATGGTCCCAAAGACAGGGGTTCAATCAGAGGTCAAGTCATACCCAAGACTAAAAAAAATGATACTTGATCCCACCTTGCTTAGAACTCAGTACTATCAGGTAAGGATCAAGGGTAAAGTGAAGCAATCCAGGAAAGGTGTAGTACCTATTGAAAAGGAAGCCAACTTTACTAATACATAATTATAAACAATGCCAGAGCAAAAAACCTCCAAAGAAAACCTTAACATACATTAACCAACACCTCCAAAACAATCCCCAATATTTCAACAAAGCAAGAACATACAAAATAGCCTCTAAGTAATGCCCCCCACAAATTACATCAGCAAAACTTTAAGAAACTTAATGAAAAGAATACTGCAGGGACATGCAAATAAACAACACATTTAATTTGATGAGACACAGCCAAAAAACTTGTGATCCTTACTTGGATAGGAAATGCATTTCTAGTTAGTTTTGTTTTTAAATTAATCATTCTGTTGGTGCAGAAAAAGCATTTAAATTCAAATTCCCCGCCCAATTAATCCTCAAAGAATGTGGGATACTAAATGACAATCTTGTCAACTTTGTTTAAGAAACATGTTAAAATGAATGTTAAGCATAAAACTAACTTGAATCTTAAAATTGCCAGCAATTTCATAAGAAACGTGAAAGTGAAGGCCTAGCACACAGATGACTACTTTTTAAATTTTGACAGCATTTTTATGAGAAACATTTAAGTAAAACCTAAGCACAGAACTGACTTTCAATTTTGCCATCATTTTTTTCTGAGTAAAGTTGATCTTAGTGAAGGCTGAACAGAGAAGAAAATGATTGGTTAAAAAGTTCTATTTATTCTGCATCAAGCTCTGATTGGCTAGTGCAGTAGTGCTGAAGGATCCTCTTCCATGTATTAGAGCTGTTTTGGAGTTGTTGCTTAGTTTTAACTTATATAGTCAAAACTTCCATTACACTCTGCAAACATTTATGAGACTAAGTGTGTGTGTGTGTGTGTGTGTGATGGAACAAAATGGACCAAGAAATTACTGACACATAAATCTGAAAACCTCCTGCTGTTGGTTCTTGGGGATAACAAGATATAGTATTTCTGCTTGCAAAATTTTAAAAAATAGATAAGGCAGGCAGAAAAATAGTCCAGCATGTTCCGATTAATAATCTAAAAAATTTTTTTTTTTTCGAGTGAATGAATTATCAACAAATAATTCACAGGATCACATCTGCAGGTCATGTAACCTAATTTTTAAATTAGCTAATTTGAATACCCAAGGGTCAAAATGTGTGACTATCTTAAATCAGCATATCTAAGATAAATATTAACTTACAGACATATGCAAAATATATGAGAGCATGCATATATATCACAATCTTATATATATATAAATATATATATATATATACACACCTATGTATGAGGTCCTTATCCCCCACCCAAGTTATGGGTGAAATAGTATCACTGCTGTTTTTGGCATTAAATAACCCATGAAGGTTGGTTAGCCATTAAACAAAGAAACCAAACTGTATGCATGAGGATTCTTCTTTAATCATTGGTACTATTTACCAACCCCTCCGCTCGGGCAGGATATGACACAAGGTCAATTTTTTAAGTGGAGTTTAACAGGTTTGAATTCAGAGTTTTCCTTCTCCTAGACTAGTTGCCTCACCAAGGCTGAAGAACCTAGTCCGTCCTACTATTTATCCATAGCTGGAGGGAGAATAAGGGGGTTCATACCTTTCCCAAGGGTATTTGCCCGAAAGTGAACGTAATAGCGCGACTGGAGTACGAACTCGCGTACTACGATTCCGCAGTTCATCGCTTTAACCATTACACCACGCGACATTAATCATTGGTATTAGCTAAATTTTGACTTGATATTTTCATAATATTTGATATGTCATTTATCATATTTACCAACCCCTCCGCTTGGGCAGCATATGACACAAGGTCAATTTTTAAGTGAAGTTTAACAGGTTTGAATTCAGAGTTTTCCTTCTCCTAGACTAGTTGCCTCACCAAGGCTGAAGAATCCAGTCTGTCCTACTATTTTACCCATACCTGGAAGGAGAATAATTGGATTCATACCTTTCCCAAGGGTATTAGTGCTATGTGAAATACAATCAGTCTCATCCAGGATTTAAACTTGTGTCGCCGTGTCCATTTCCTATTACCATAACCATTACACCACAGCACCTCATATAAGTCATTTATACCCATTTGTGAATTAATTGCATTGACAAATCTGATGAAAGACAAGCCATTTGTTGTCATTAGGTCATGCAATTTAATACACTTGGAATATTGCGAACAAAAGTTTTCAGTTCTCTTCTTTTAAATTCTAAATACTGAATATACAGTTAAAAACCAGTTTTGCTGGAAACATTTGCATGCATCAAATATAAAGTAGAATTAAAAACAGTATCAAGAAATTTTTTTTTTCCATTGAAATAAAAAGATTCAAATCTATTCTTTTCAAATGAATGAATGAATAAATTTCAATTTTTAATTCCTAAAATCATTATGATTATTTTTAAAGAGAGTAAAAGATTGTCTGTTTATCCAATTCCATGAGAAAAATTATTTTTTGGCAATAATTGCAGCACTATCAATCATAGCAGAAATATGAAGGTTATTGCTCTAATTTGGGAATCCACGAAAGGTTTTCTCATATCAATTACTTACGGTTGCTCTTTCTTTTTGCACAAAACATTTTCTCATATAAATTGATAGTAAATAATTCTTCATTTTATACCATTTAGTCTAATCATAAGATCCTTTGTGGGCAAGTAAAACATCTTGCCAAAAAAAAAAAAAAAAACTTAAAATTCAACTCATCATTTTCCTGCAGCCATTACAGAACAATCAATCATTGTAAAAAAATGTAGGTTATTTTGGGGTGTTCTGGGATCACTCTAAAATTTTCTTATATAAATTAATAGCAACTGCTTTGTTTTTGTTTGTTTAATGGTATATCAACCTTCATAGGTTATTTAACAGCAAAGCCATCCTTGTAGAACAGCAGTAGAATTAGTAGTAACATTTAATGTATAGATGGAAGGGTAATGGGGTTCATACCTTTCCCAAGGGTAATGGGGTTCATACCTTTCCCCAAGGGTATTAATCTGAAAGTGAACATAATAGGGTGACTGGATCTTGAACTTACTTCCTCTGAAGCTGCAGTCCAGTACTTTAGCCATTACACCATGGGGACTCTCTCTTCGTCATTTTACAGTTTTCTCTCATGAAAAGTTTCATTGTATATTCAACTTCTGGATAGCAAAGAAAACTCATACCAATAACACTTAATAAGTCAATAATGCAACTAAGTATTTTTTAATTGAGACTCTTATCAAGTAGTTTTTTTTAATAGCCTGCTTCAATTTTATGGATCAAACTTAGGTAATGAAAACATGGATGCAAATATACAGACAACTACTTTAAAAGTTAATTTTTCTTTGTCAAGCCTTTAATAAATTTGTTAATATTTTGTTGAGAAATTAATTAATCCCTATAAACTTGCTTATGGAAACATTTGGAAAATGTTCATGTGTGTGTAGTCGAGAGAGAAAGTCAATTTCTGTCCCTCCAGGAAAAATAACACTTGATCATAATAAAAGTAAAGTGGGCAACTGTAGTTGAGGGCAACCTGAAGGCTCACTACACTGTGGTGTAGGAGAGGGCGCTACTCCTTTACCTGGATTGCTCCACTTTACCCTTGATACGTACCTTATAATGCTGAGTTTTAAGCAAGGAGGCATCAAGTACCATTTTTTTTTAAGCCTTTGGTATGACTCGACCTGGGATTGAACCCCAGTTTTGATCATAATACAGTGGCAAAAAAAGATGTGTTACAAGTTTGTTTTCTTTCTTTAATGGCATGTCACCTTTCATGCGGTATTTGATGCCTAAGTCATCTTTCTAAAAAACAAAAAACAATGATACTATTTAACCCCTAGCTGAGGGGACAAAGGGCTTCATACCTTTCCCAAGAGTACAAGTCTGAAAATGAATGCAATAATGTAACTATATTTCAAACTTATTGACTATGATGTGACAGTCCAACATGTTAGTCACAATACAATAGGGACTGGCCTAATGGATAGAGTGTTAGCCAATGGTCCTAAGAGACCAGGGTTCAATCCAAGGTTGAGTCATACAAAAGATTAAAAAATAAAGGGTATTTGATGCTGCCTTGTTTAAAACTCAGCATTTCAAGGTACAGATCAAGAGTAAAGTAGAACTATCTAGGGAAAGGCGCAGCACCCTCCCCCACACCTCGGAGTTGTAGCTATTGAAAAGTATGATATAAATACAATATTTTTCAGTAAGTGAAACCTGTACATTGTAAATTCAATAAAATCTTATTTATTTTGTATAAAATTACTTAATAGGCTATCTTAATGGGGAAAAAAAAAAAAAAATATATATATATATATATATATATATATATACACACATAGCAGAAGGGCTATCCAGTGTTATCTAAGTGAAAGGAATATTATCATATGACAGTATGAAACCCATGTGTACTATTATATATTTATTTTAAATTAATTTATTCATTTCTTTTTACTTTTCTAAATAAAAATGCATATTAATGATATCTATATTGAAATAAAGTTTCATCTCATCACTGAATAAATTCTGAAAATGAAATTAATCAGTGATTGATGAAATTATTAAGAAACTACAAACAATTACTATTAAAAACACTTAGGCTATTTCAAAGAAAATGATATGAGTAATCGAAAAACAAAAAAAAAAGGATTATGCAATTAATAAAGAAATAAAATACTATTTTAAGAATTATCAGTAGCTCTCAAAAAACATGCATTTTAAAAGATTCATCAAATTCTTCCTGGATATCAAAATATATATATATCTATGTACACGTACACACACACACACACTAAAAAAAAGCTACCCATCATTACCTGAGTGAAGGGAAATAATATTGTATGACAGTCTAACAAAAAATGGGCTTCTATTCTTTAGTACTACTTAGTATATAGTACACTTTATCTCCCATTTATCTTAATATTTGAAAATAGAGGCAGAACAGCTTTTAGTGTCACATAAGTAAAGTTTAATTAAACATAAAACCTTATTCAAATTAGAATATTTTATATTTTTATTTTCAGTTTTGGAAATATACTTTCCATATAATCAGCTATGTCTTGCAGCAACATGGCTTATAATTGATCATTTTTTTTAATTGTTAAAAATTGTATATTCTTAAGAACTCTACTTTATCTCTAATGAACTTTAAATAAAACTAAAATCTTCTCCAGAGTCCAGTAACAATAAGGTAATCCAAATTTGGTAAATCTGTATAAAACTGAATATCTTTAGAGGATAGACAGACTCTTTCTAATTTTCAAGATGAATAGTCACCTCTGTTACTGAATCAACCTACAGCACATTATATACTGGCCAGGGTTTGCCTCAAATTAAACCTAACAATAGATATTATAGTAATAACAGTAATTATTAATAAAATTTTCAAAGTTAAATAACATTCCTTAAATGAAATGTTGATTTTTTTTCCCCACAATTTTTGGACAGAGTGATGGTCAATGATAATCCTTGGATTGTACCATCCAGAGACTAGAGGTGGTCTTGGAACCTACCAACTTCAAATAATTGAATGTTCTCTTGAATTTTCAAAGTTGTACATTCGGTCCTTGTTATATTAGCATTGTTTGCTTTCTGCCGATAAACACGACAAATTTATTTTCTTCATCACAGTTTTTTTTCTTCTCGCATAAAGATTACCAATGACTGACTTTAATATTTTTCATTATTTAAAATGCACCATTTTTATTCAACATGATGACATGCCCATTAAATGTCTCTGATAACTGATTATTTCTTTTTCCTTTTTCTTCAACACTCCACTTCCAATCCATCCGTTCATCATTATTTCTATTTCGGTCGATGATTTTTCAGTGATTTATGACTGAACCAATTTTTCTCTCCATTTCACTTCTACGTACAAAACATTGCAATTCTTCAAGAATATTTCTACATTGAAGAGAAAATTTCTTGCCGAAAAATTTTTCCTCAGTTTCTTTTGTGCTTTTGATTTCTTTTCCGAGACAGTACGCAGGCAAAAATCTTTCAGTACTTTACTTAACCTAAAAGCCAACCGAGTGTCAAATTTATTGAAGACTTTGCATGATAATACATTCTTGACAAATAGAAATTCATTACATTTTTCAAATGCAGGATTGTTGTTATGTTTCTATTGTGGTCTGTATATGCACTTCTGTCAAATGTAAATGGACAGTACATAAACACTTAATTTCAATAAACAGCAAAATTCGAATGAAATATTGGTTTGATCACTTATGCTTGAGGTGACCTCGTTTCGTTAATGTATTGCACAGGCAATGTTAAATCTCCAAGCCAGTAAAGGCCAAAATGTTCCTTTCTCATTCCCCACCACTTTTTTTTTTTTGTTTTTTGTTTATTTGCTTAATTTATCATTTCAGGAGGAACAGATTTTCTCTAGTTTTAGTACAAAATGCTCCTAACAGAATAAAAAATAATATATATGTAAGGATGCAACTTCGATGAATTTTAAAATAATTTCTCAATTTTTCTTTTTTGGTAATATTTTTGCCAGTTTAAACTTTTCAACCCATTAGCCCACTATTTCAAGCTGAACACCATTTTGTTAAACCATAAACCTGATATTTCAGGCTCAGCTTTACACCATGTAACCAGATTTTCTGTCTGAGTACTATTTTCTATACACTATAGTCTCAATATACCAAACTCAGGGTCCCTATCAGTTTGAGGAAAATTTCCGACTGAATGAGCAGTCAGTTGCAGCTTAACTGAATAAGGTAGATAGTTGACGAGCATCCCCGTTTCATCTGCAGGTCATATTGTTTAACTAAGACTGAAAAACTATGTGTCACTCCACTCCCAGGGATTGTTTCAAAGAGAAATTCTCAAAAACAAAAATCACAATACAATTATATTCAAATATTTTTTTGTTTCTTTTTCCTCTGTTGACCTGTCTCGTGACTTGGACAGTTTCAACTAAAACTGGTGGCCAAATCTATATTTGATAAACGGACACGACTTGGGTTAGTCAGTGCCACCATAGCATTGTAAATCCTAGTAATTTCATTGTGACCATTTGTAATCAAAATGTTTGTTTATATCTATATATTCTGAAAATGCGTATCTAATTCTAGGAAATATTCACAGTTGAATTGTATTCAACATTTGATAAAGTCAGAAACATTTCTAATTGAAAGAAGTTAATGACATACCATAATTATTTGTGCATAATACACACCCCTGTATAAAACTGATTTATGCCACTGGCATTTTACTATTTGTGGCAGCTAAATTTAAAATAAATAACTCAAAATAACAATATGGTTCACATGAGGTCTTAAACACAAAATTTACACAGTAATTAGAACAAATACATAGATATATTCTCATAGACATACAAACTTGCAATGAAAATAAGCTCACCTAAGAAGAAACAAAATTATAAACACACAAGGCAGTGGACATTTCTCTGTAAGAATGAAAAACACATTAGTTTGGACTATTTCAGACATTTTGAACCAAATATGATGAAGCAAGTGCCCTGAAAACAATTCATTATGTGGTTCTCATGTATAATATATCTTCACTAACATTTGGGGTACAAAAAAATCTGAAAAAATTGTTTGTCTTGTACACAAATAATTATATTATTTGCCTCAATAAATTTGTAAGAAACAAAACATTCAATGTGCATAAATAAAGCACAAATCCTTAACATACAAATGTTAAAAAGAAAATACTGATGAGAAAAATCATACAGTCCACTATTCACAATATTTCTTTTAATGGAACAATAAGATAATTTAAAACAGTAACATCTGCTCTCTGGAGCTAAGTTTGGATATTACATGTCTGTTTTTTTTTTCTTTTTTTAGCTCATATAGAGGGTATAGGTAGGCTAAGAGTTCAATAGGTTAAAGTTATCTGTAAATACATTCAAGTATTTACTTGTTTAAGATATTTATAGGAAAAGAAAAGAGTAGTTTTCTTTTAGGCCATAATTTAAACATTTCATTATATTCATCAAGTATCAAATGAATATAACATTTTAAACAGTATATTCCAGATGGCATAATAGAAATAAATATATTTGTTTACCTGAAATGAGGTTCTAGAATTAAGTATATTTACTAATATTTAGCTTTTTAAATCTAACCCTTTTGAAATTTACTGATAACATAAGATTATGGCACTTAAACAACTGCCTTGTTCAAATAAAAGCTTTCCAAATTGAGAAAAATATTCAAATAGAGCACTTGTTAAAAATTAAATTTTCAAAAGTTTGGAATGCTGTTGAAATTAGTTAACTTTTTAATATATAGTTTTTGACATTGGTGTAAGCACCTGAAATTCTTTAGATATAGAGTCAAGCTAGACCATTTAAATATCCACCAGGTCCTTAAATTTTCCTCTTGAGATTTATTTTCAATTGATGAAATAAGATAAAATTAAATGAAGCTCAGAATATGAAGTATGGAAGATGCTGCACTTAGACAACCCTCTATTTTGAACAAGCTGCATATCAACAAGTTAAGGGAATTGGCATTAATAGATTTAAAAATAAAGGATCAAAATTTCAATTGAAAACTATTCTTATGAATGAAACAATAATTTTGTCCGATCCACCGAATTTTACTGATCTTTTTTTCACACTCTTTTCTTTTTTTCCAATTTCAGTCTTAAAAGAAAAAAGGTGTTCTACACAGAACAAGTTTTACTAACGAGATTGAAGGATGAATATTGAAGTAGAGAGAGAGAGAGAGAATCATTTCTAAGGTTTCATTTTGTGATTCAAAAGTAACTAGTAAAACTATCTCACATGAGAGATGGTTTGAAGTTTCCTATTAAGCACTCTCCACAAAAGATTTCTTTGTTTTCATTGTTTATAACAATTCCATTGTGACACTCGTCAGAGTACAAATTCTAATCTACCTTCTACATCAGTAATGGTGCCGGGTAACCAAGTCAATATTTTAAGTGCTCTCTACTGATTGAGTGTTTTTGTTTATTCTTAAAGTGGTTTGGCCAAAATCACAAGCTTCCATCTAATTTCCCCTTTATGTTTCAATCATTGTTTGTGTATATAAGTTTCTATTGTTATATATTATAATAGTACATGTTAAAATATAGGTATATTGATATAATTATATATATAAAGAAGTTGAATGAATTTTAAAAAGATGATGGTTGATTGGTTCATTTTACAGCATGTCAACCTGTTTGGTTTCTTTGTTTAACGGCATATCAACCTTTGTAATGTCAACCTGTGTTGGATTATTTTAAGCCTATGAAAGTTTAACAGTTATGGTCTTCAATCATGTACAGTACAAATATATATTTTCACTATCATTTTAAACAGGTAAACACAACATACTTACAATATCAATGCTTTTGGAGTAAATTAATTAATATAAGGTTAACTTATACAGATCTATTTGACACAGATAAGAACATAGCAAGAATTCAGACTGGGTCAGAGTGGGCTTGGGAGTAATAGTAATAAAAAGGTGATTCCATACTTCCCAGAGCTCCAGAACTGTAGCCTCATCACCAAATGCAGTGTATTGCCATGCCCAGCACATTAAAACACTTACTTAGATTTATCATTTCACTTCAATAGAAATGCATGAGTGAATTACTATTCATGAAGCTTCTTGCTTAACCCCGTGCCAACTAAAATGAACCTAGTGAAGGTGTCATATCTCGTCTCCTGATAGTAAAGATCATGAATGAATTGTTTGAGGAAAGATAACAATTAAAAAATAGTTTCTACCCAAGGACCTTTTTTTTTTGTAAGTAGAAGAGCTTGGTCAAATTTGAGAAAAAATTTCACAGCCTACACTTTTACAGGAAATTAAAACGGCAAAAATATGATATTTATCTACATGGAATTAATTTAACCCACATGGCATGTTACAATCAGTAAGAAGAGAAAATACTTGAAATATACAGGCCAAGAAAATTTAAAGTATCTGCCAAAGATTTTTTTTTAAAATTATTTAATTCATGATAAACTACCCATGAAAAAAAAAAAAGAATTCATTTCTTTGTCCCTAAAGAATATAAGGTAAACAGAAAAAAAATTACTTATGATAAAATGTGTATTATAAGAGAAGAAAAAAAAAAAAAAAATTTAAAGATGCATCTTCTCTAGTAAAAGTCATGACCCAAGTATGCACTATTATATGCACTTAGATTTTTCTCTTTGTTTCCCTAGATATCTATGTAAGTACAATTGTATATGTGTTCTAATGTTAGCATAGTTTTTCTTAGATGGTATGGAAAAAATATTTTTAAGTTTGTGACCCCGTCCACTGATACACAGTTATATATGTCATATATAAAAGATATGTATGGCAGTTATTTCACATTGAATGTGGTTGGTTGCTTTTATGGCATGTCAACCCTTGCTGAGTTATTTGATTCCAAAGTCAGTTTGACAATTATAGTCTAGAATTAAAAATGATTCAACAATTTATCTTGACACTTCTTTCAAAAAATTAGGCACTTGATATTAAGTTGCAATATCAATATTTTTAGAGCCAATCTATCAATGTAGTTCAAAGTAATTTTAAACATTTTCTGTTTGACCTAGAGATGAGACCTGAACCGGTATTACGAGTCAAAAGGAAGCTCAGTTTAATGTCAATCAAGAGATGACTTCACACTTCCTTAAGTTTCAGAAAGTGCAGTGGGCTTGGTTGGTAGAATACACCAACTGCATCTCTGCAGTTGGGTAAGCCCCCATCCTCAGTGAGTGACCTGGATATGACACTTACCTCACTGCAAGTTTAGACACTAGACCACAAAAAAAAAAAACAACATCTGTCCTCAGTATGGCACAAAACTACTGGTGATGAGGTTCCAGTTCTAGAGCTTTGGGTTATGTCGAGTATCTCTTTATTACAATTAATCCCAGGTCCACTTTGACCCAGAGTTCTAGTACCTACTTGGGTTTTATCTATGACTCAAAAAGAAATATTCAATCATTTACCCTACTTGATACCATTTAATCTATTTACCAACCCCTCCACTCGGGCAGGATATGACACCAAGTCAAATTTAAGCAGAGTTTAACAGGTTTTAATTCAGAGTTTTCCTTCTCCTGGACTAGTTGCCTCATCAAAGCTGAAGAACCTAGTCTGCCCTACTATTTACCCATGGCTGGAGGGAGAATAATTGGATTCATACCTTTCCCAAGGGTATTAGTGCTATGTTAAATGCAATCAGTCTCGTCCAGGATTTGAACTCGTGTCACTGTGTCCATTTCCCACGACAATAACCATTACACCACGGGCACCTCCTAATACCATTTAACTGTGGACAAACAAATGATTACTCTCAAATAGAATTATCATATTTTCATATTTACCCAACCCCTCCGCTCGGGCAGGATATGACACAAGGTCAATTTTTTAAGCAGAGTTTAACAGGTTTTAATTCAGTGTTTTCCTTCTCCTAGACTAGTTGCCTCACCAAGGCTGAAGAACCTAGTCTGCCCTACTATTTACCCATAGTTGGAGGGAGAATAATTGGATTCATACCTTTCCCAAGGGTATTAGTGCTATGTGAAATGCAATCAGTCCAGGATTTGAACTCGTGTTGCCGTGTCCAATTCCTGCGACGATAACCATTACACCACGGGCACCTCCTCAAATAGAATTATAGGTGTTGAATAACAATGCTTCAGACCGTGTAACTGTGCATAAATTGAACTATTGGTGTTAAAGAATACTTGAAACCATTTCACTGAATAAAAGCAAATGAGAAATGTCTATTAAAAATTATGTTACCGACAAACTATCCACTGGTAAATACATCGTATATATGTATAAACAGGATTTGGCATTAAATATTTAAACAGGACAGACATTTTTGATGGTGTAGTGTCTGATGCCTCTGCAGGGGATGCAATGAGTATATGACAGGTCATACTATCAGAGTATTCCAGTTCTTCTGTTTTGTGCAATAAGGAAGTGTTATTTCAGGACTGAAATACCTAGGACCAGTTTAGAATCCCTCTCCCCAGCACAACCTGCCCAAAGACAAGAACCTAACATATAGTCTAACCTTAAGATAAGAATATGGTTAACTAAGAACAACAGCCCTAACATATCAAGGTGAACAAGTCAGTTTTAACTTCTATGAGGATGTTGGTAAATTCTGATACAGAGACCACACACTAATCATCGGCTCAAGTACCAGGAAGTGGCACTTTCATTCAAGGCAGAAATTCTATCTATACATAATCTCATGTTATAGTAACTATGCTAGTTTGGAATAAAAAAAGATACGAACAGAATAGAAATATATATAAAGGCCTCAAAATTTTTAAAATCTTTATATATATATATATATATATATATATATATACACACACATAAACTCATATTGCAGAAGAGCTCCTGGTGTAATGTTTATTGTCATTGGAAATGGACATGGTGACCGAGTTCAAATCCAGTATGAAACTGTATGCATTTCCTATAGTGTTAATACTCTTCAAAAAGGATATGCTTCCAACTAGTCTCTCTGCAGCTATGGGTAATTTTCATGACAGAATGAGCTCTTTAACTCTAGTATGACAACCAGTATGTGAGAAAGAAAACTGGATTCAAACTTCTTAAACTCAGCTTAAAAAATTAGCCTCATACTCTATACTACTCATGCAGAGAGGCTCGTAAAGACACACACACATATGTATATACAAATATACATGCACTTATATGTGTGTGTGTATATATATATATATATATATACACATACACACACACACAAATATAAACACGAACACATACACATATATATGTATATACACACCAACACACACACACATATATATATATATACACACACCAACACACACACATACATATAGATATATTTGCATGCACACTATATTACTTAAACGTTGATATATACATACACACATTTATATATATGTGTGTATGTGTGTGTGTATACACACACATATACATGTACGCATACAAACATATGCATATTGTAGATACACACACATATACATACATACACACATACATTTATGAATGTATAAAGAGATATATACATAAACATGATTGCATGCACACTCACACACACATGTATATATCAGCATATATTCACACACAAACACACATTATGCATACACACACACACCAATATATATATATATATATATATATATATAAATGTGTGTGTATGTATGTGTATATATGAATATATGTCCATGAAGGTGAAAGTATAAATGTGTGCATAAATATATATATACCCACACACACACACACACATACATACATACATACATACATACACTGTCTTCACATGATTTTATTTGGAGAAATATTTGCCAACATTAAACCTTTCAGATTTTAGACCTCATCTTTTAGATTTCATTTAGTAATTTACATGTCCTGATGAAGGTCTCAAAACCAAGATGTTTAGCATTGTATTTGTAGAAACATTGGCCAATCATGAGAAAACATTTTCATAAACATATTTATTACCAGTTATATATATATATATATATATGTATACACACACACACACAAGCATGCATTACAAAGTATCAAGCTGTACAAGTGAGACAAACAATGACTGTAACAAATGTGTTTACCCAACCTCCCTGCCACAGGTAAAATGTCACAAAGTCAAATTTTAAATACAAATTGTTTGAATTCAGGGATTTCCTCGCAGACTAGTTGTTATACTAAAGATCCTGGTCTGCCTTTCTATTAACCCATAATTGTAGAAAGAAGAGTTGAATGCCTTACCCAAGGCATTAGTATGAACTGAAATGCAAATAGCCTGGTCCAGGATTTGAACTCAGGTCCCCAATTCCATTTGTTATGACAATAATCACTTTGTCCTAAGCATACTTTGGTCAGTATGTATGTATTTACCAAATGCTTCTATGACCAACATGCAACACAAGGTCAATTTTTCAGCAGTTTCAGTTCAAAGTTTTCCTTCTCCAAGACTGGTTGCTCTGTCTGTCCTACTATTTAATTAAGAGCTGGATTCATAACTTTTGCAAAGGCATTTGTATAAAATGCAACAATCTTGTTCTCATCCAGAATTCTATCTTCTATGACAATTGTTATGCTCAATATGTCTTGGTCAGCCAATATTTTAAGCTTTAAAAAGCAAAGGGAAAACGGAAAAATATTGTATATTCATTTACACTCTCTGAACTCAAGTACCACAAGCCTAATATTCAACAGAGGTTGTCTTATTCAGTGACTATTCAGCTAAATTTGAATTCCCTGAAATTTTAGGAATACATGAGATATATATATATATATATATATATATATATATATATATATATATATATATATATATGGTATAGATAATCATAAAACAACACAAGTTTTAAATGAAAACTTAATAGACTTAAATACATGATACCAATGAAAATGATAAAAGCGTGGATTTTACTTTGCATAAAAAGAATTGCTGCTCAAACACACACACAGAGGACACTAAATGTTCTATTCAATTTAATTCCATGGCCAAAAATTACTTGTTTAGCATTTCCATGGTTAAATATTGAAATATCATGCAGTATCAAAGACAGTTCCCTGGAGAAAGTCTGAGAAGGATAATGGTTATTATTGACTCAGGTTTCTTATAGATGAGAGATCAGATATTTTAGTAGGTCATAACTGTTGATTTAAAAATAAAAAAACTAAAAAAAAAACTCCAAGAAGTAGTTTGTGATTAACTAAAAAAAAACAATTTCACAAAGTAGAACTTAAGCTATTTTGGATTAAAGAAATGGATTTGGATAAGTAACATTCTTTTCATAAAAAAATAGTACAATGCAATAGACTAATTGATAATAACGGCATGTCAACCTGTCTTGGGTTCTTTTATGCTTAGAGATTAGGTAATCGCATACTCTTATATTTACTTTTTCTGTGTAGTTTCTTTTAAGTTTTTTGCCCACTGTTATATGATATCAAGTATTCCTATCTAATACAAATAATTTTCAAACTGATATATCTGACCCATAAATGGGACCCTAACAGGTGCTATTACTTTGAATCAGAGTAGAACAGAAAGTAATGGCTTGGTTCCAGAATTACAGCCTCATAACCAGATGCAGTAATTGGGGGACTCTTCCAGGGATATTCTAAGCCCCACTGATAGAGCAGTTAAGATATGTATTGAATTTATTTAGATTTAGATTTTGATATACCAAAAGATATATCTTCAATAGTTTTACTTTTTTTTGTTTCCTAAGAACCAGATCAGATTAATGTAGGGATTAAATAAGAAACAAGTCATTTGGAGTAGTGATACCAAAAATAGCAATGTCCTATCATTATTCTTCTTTTAGGATCCCTCATAATTTTTTTTTTCTATAATATTCCATATCAGTACTTATAAATATTTCATATTCTATGGCAACATAGAATTGGCTATATTAATGGAATAATGAAAAAAAAAGGCAATAAAAAGTTCCTAGTGCTTCTCTAAATGACCCTAAATAATCCAACATTAATTATAGTCAATTTCCTTATATTTTTATCTTCCTCATTTTTATTGTTGCTATTCTGTATCAGCTTCTAATCCTTTCAAGCAAAGCTGATAATTATTTTAGAATTAATCATAAAACTGTCAGATTTGACTTTAGATGATACTTGCTCTATTAAAGTAGGATTTTCCCCATCTACCTTCATCAAAAACTTTTATGACTTCAATATTTTTATAAAATTTAAAATAATGAACTGGAATTAATTTGGTTGGATTTTATGGCATGTCAACCTACATAGGTTATTTAATGCTAAATCATCTATATACATATATATGCATTGTAAATTCATTCTTTATAGATAACATTTTAAAGCCAGAGCTCATTTGTTTGAAGACATCTAAATGGTTATACATATGATTTTTAAGCCAATTGTTGGTTGGCAATCTTATTTTTAAATGAGTCAGAGCTAATTCGTTTACACCCAAGTATTAATATTGCTGGCAATGAGTTAAATAGTTTCAAGTATTTTAACACAAATACTTCAATTTTGTATGAATCATTTCTTTTCCCTCACCTAAATGATTTTTAATATTGCTATATACCACTATCAACTCAATTTAGGCACATAGTTAAATAGTTTCAAATATTGCTAATCAATACTAATAATTCTATTCAACATACTCATTTGTTAGCTCCCAGTTCAATGGTTCCAAGTATTGCTTTGTAACACTAACAATTCAATTTAGGCACACAGTTAAAGAGCTTCAAGTATTGCTAATCAACAATAATAATTCTATCAGTCTTTTTTTTACTGAGAGTTAAAATGTCAAACAGTTCTATTTGACCCATTGATAGGACTCTATCAGGTTCTGCCACTCTGGGTCAGAGTAGACCAAGGGGCAATGACAATGAAGGAGGATCAGTATTCCCCAAAGCTCCAGCATTACTAGACCCTTACCATCAGATAAAGTCATATCCAGAACACTCATGTGGTTGGGGTGGTTTTACCCATTCTGCAAAGATGCAGTCAGTGTATTCAACAGCACCACCAACCAACTAAGCTTGAAATTAGGGATATTAACCAAAATATCATCACCAATTACCGAGAAGGAATTTTTTTTTTTTTTCAATCTTAAAAATCTCTCATTAAAAATATGTGTACACAACTGAGTAACTTAAATATTAAAGTGATGTCCACACAGCTGTCTGCATGTGCCAATTCTTAATTCTTCCTCATCAACATTTTTAGTAAAACACAAGATTGTGCCAGCACAACACCCTCCATACTCAGCACTATATGATTTTCTAGTTTCTTTAGCAAAAAATTCATCTCAAGGGTAAGATTTGAGGATTTTAAAGCAAATATGATAGTACATTTGTACACATAATCAAAAGAGTAGTGTCTCAAGTGCTTTAACCAGTCGAATGGAGTGAGTGTGTTGAATGCCAAGAAGACTGTTTTAAATGTTTAATTGATTGTTTATGTCTTTCCTGTTAAATAAAGCTCTTTGAAAACACCTAAAAAATGTTGATTAATTTTAGTAAGCTTATTATTTACCTGAGCAGTAAATGATATCGAAATATGAAAGACAAAGAAAATAAACACATGCCATGCAGTATTATTATAATTGAACATTATGGACTCATTTTGTGCAGCCTTTTTATTTGCTGTTCAGATTATTTTGTCATAGCTTAATCTAAATAAAGTCTGAATCCATTTTCCTCACATTAAGTTGTTTTATTGGGGTTTTTTTTATCACCATTAGAATCCTCCTTCCTTTATGTCTGAGCTCCTCTCCAGCTCGATGTCAAATATTCTAATCTGTTACTAAAGAGTTTTATAAGTTTTGAAATCATAGATTTTAATATTGGGGATTCCTTAATGGAAATTCTAAATGCTTCAGTTTAATGGCATGTCAATCTGTCCAACGTTATTTCATGCTTACAGGTTAGGGAATTGAAATTATTGTACATTTGTATTTATATTTTTTGTTTTGTTTCTTAACAGTTCTTTGTTTGCTTACTCTCTTCATAAATACAAATAATTTTTAAACAGATCTATTTAACCCATAGACGGGATGCTCACAGTTACTATCAATACCAATCTGAGTGAACCTCGAAGTAATTGAAGATGTACTCCACACTTCCCAGAAGTGAAGCCTTACGATCAAATGCAGTTTAGTGTCATACCAAGGACACCCCCTTTTGGGAAGAGGTGGGTATTACCCCTCTTTATGGTACACAACATATTCTAAGCTTCACTGATATAACAGCCTAATGGAAATTCAGGCTACTGTTATATATGTACTTCTAAACAGCAGCACAAATAATTGTCATTTACCTTTTAAGTGTTGATGGTAACAAAGATGTTATTTCAACAAGTTTACTAATCAAAAATTTATTCATAAAATTTTCACAGGTAATTTTTAAAGATTTTATTGCTTTATGAAGACATTGAAAATGCAATTCATATAAGAAATGTTATCACAGAAGTAAAATCCTAAAAGCAGCAAGTAGAGAAATTGTCATGACAAAGACTCCTCTAAATTCCCAGTACCCCACAGAAGATGATGATGGAAAAAAGAAATTAGATTCAAATTTAATAAAAATTTCATTGAATATTTAAGAGATACTGAGAAGCTGAGATAAGAGAAAGTGGTAGATGGAATGGCAAAAGCTGATTATAAAGAATGGAAATTAATTTAGTTTAAGACCAAGATTTCAATCAGTGGAATTAATCGAGCCATAGACATTAAAAATTCTGGCAATTAGTTACAAAGAACTTGAACTAAGAGTGGTGGATAGATAAGAATTTGAATCAGAAGCCAGTAATGAAGAAGGAAAATCTGATTAAAATGATAATTAAAAAGTGGAAAAATGGAATCAAACAAGAATGTTAAAGATGGTTTTGATGAGGAGGATATTAATTAGGAGCACAAATCAATGGGAAAGTAACATAAGGCAAACATGGAAAGGGAAGAGACAGAGAATTGAAAAAAAAAAAATAATAATAATAATAATAATTTTGCCTTGAAGACTATGAAGTGGAACGGGGGAATAAGGTTCTGGGAAGTCGCCAGAAGGCAAAGGACAAGAAACAACAACGATGATTGTCATGATGAGTAGGAAGGGCATTTTTGTGTTTTGTTTCTAATTAAAATTGTGTCTTTAGCAAGGTCAACTGGAATTAAATAAGAAAAAAAAAAAGGACAAGAAAAATTTGTTGAATCAATTCAACATTTCAAAATAAACCAAGAAAATCTAAAATGACTTGAGAGAATTCCAAAATGAATGTGTCCTACAATCAGTAATTACTCTACCAAATATGTTCTTGATAATAAAAAGTTAATTTTCTTCCAAATCAAATTCAAGAACCACTGTAACCAAATCTAAAATTGCATTAATATATAGTAAGCATCTACTTATTTTTGAACTGCTAGATATTCATATTTTTAGTAAGAGTTTCAGTGCTGTAGAGTTTGGTTATAAATAATACATAATATCAGTTAGGTATACTTATTTCTGGACTGCTATTTATTCATATTTTTAGTTTCAGCACTGTCTAGTTTGGTTATAAATACCTTATGATATCTTGCCCGGTCAGCTAGAGCTGTAGAATACACCAATTGCAACTTGGCAGTGGGATAAGACTACCCCACCCATCCCAACAACTAGTGTCTTGGATATGGTACGAAATCTGATAGTGAGGTTCCAGTAATGCTGGAGATTTGGGGAATGTGAGTACCCCTTCATTGTCTTTGCTCCCTGGTCCACTCTGGGCCAGAGTGGTAGCACCTGATAGGGTTGTATCTTTGGGTCAAATAGAACTAAACTGTGTGCTTTTATTAGACTGAATTGTTTGAAATAGAACTATTTTGACATCTAACTGTTTGTAAACAAAAACTATACTTATGCTGAACTGAATTGTCAAAAATTTCATCGTCATCATGTCGTGCCGCTAGCATGAATATCTCTAACCCTCTCTCGCCACTTCTCCCTATTGTGAAGGCGTACGGGCAAAAAACCTACAGGTTACATAACTATTTGTCAACTTTACCAAGGCTTTTGATTCCATTCACAGAGAGAAGATGGAACAAATCCTACTAGCATACGGCCTACCAAAAGAAACTGTAGCAGCAATAACGATTCTCTACAGAAACACCAAAGTGAAAGTATGTTCACTGGATGGAGACACAGAATACTTCGACATTGTCTAAAATTTAATTTGGCATAGAATGACCCGAAAAGGGTTGATAAGCTGTAAAACAAAAAACTGACCTACTAACCTTATAATGTCAGTTTTAATTTGAGAATATTCCTCTGGAAATGATAAAATCCTTGCATTTTTCAGATTTTATATTTAACAAGCAGTAAGATGTACATTAAAACTAAAGCTTTGTAACTCGTTCAAAGGTTTTGGTTGGTTTTGAATTCATTTTTCTTTAAAATCTTTTAATTTTCAGTATATAGAAATATTTAAGTAATGAGTCTTATGTTGTTTTGCAGACGTAGAAGGGCTTGTGTGGTAATCTTTTGTTAGCGTTTTTTTTTTAGGGGGGGGTTCTTATTTATGGTCAATAGTATAGAGAGATTGATATGGATAGATAGAATCAGACTGAGACAGATAGAATTCAAAAATAAGTGTGTCCTAAAAGTAGGATTTTTGTTGTTTCCTTTCAAAGACGGTTTCTAATATTTCAATAAGAACTCAGGAAAAAAAAAATTACTTTACCAAATACTTCATCAGTATTACTTCACTGCCACTTTGAACATAATTAGTAAGCTAAATTTCACTAGTTTGTTTTTTTAATTAACTATATTCAGTGCTTTTTTGATAACCAAAATAAATGTGTATTTGGTTGGTTTGGTTTGTTGGGTTTTATGGTATATCAACCTTTGTAGGTTATTTAACGCCAAATCCGTTTTTATGTAAATAATCTGTTCCATTTAAAACAATTCAGTTTAGCCTAAGTACACAGTTTAATTGTCAAAAACATTTCTATTTCAAACTATTCAAGCAGTTATATGTAACAATTCAGTATAGTGTAAGTACAGTTTCAATGTCGAAAAACATTTCTATTTCAAATAATTCAGTAAAGCATAAGCACGCAGTTTAAATGTAAGTACGGTTTAATTGTAAAAAGAATTTCTATTTCAAGCTATTCAGTTTACTCAAACAATTCAGTTTAGCTTAAGTATGCTGTTAGTTCTATTTAACCCATAGATAGGGCCCTATTAGGTGCTACCACTCCGGGCCAGAGTGGACCTCGGAGTGATGGCAATGAAGGAGTACTCCACATTCCCCAAAGCCCCAGCAGTACTGGAACCTCACCATCAGATTGTTTAGTGTCATATCCAGGACACTCATTGGGGCGGGGGGGTCTTACCGCTCTGCAGAGGTGCAGTCAGTGTATTCTACAGCCCCAGCCAACTGGGCAATACACAGAGTTAAATGTCAAACAGTTTTATTTCAGATAATTCAGTTCTGCATAAGTACACAGTTTAGATGTCAAACAGTTCTATTTCAAGCAATTCAGTTCAGCACTAGTACACAGTTCCAATGCCAAAACAGTTCCATTTTAAACAATTCAGTTTAGCATAAATACGCAGTTTAAATGCAAAAATCATTATAGTGAAAGAAGCATGGTTTAGTTCTATTTAACCCATAAATAAGACCCTTATCAGGTGCTACCACTCCGGGCCAGAGTGAACCCGGGAACGATGGCAATGAAGGGGTACTCCACATTCCCCAAAGCTCCAGCAATGCTGGAACCTCACCATCAGATTGTTTAGTGTCATATCCAGGACACACATTGGGGGGGGTCTTACCCCTCTGCAGAGGTGCAGTCAATGTATGCTACAGCCCCAACCAACTGCACAGATGTGTACTTGGTACTAACATAATTTGTTTATTGAGTTTTAAGCAATTGGAACCAACAGTTCCCTCACTAAGTAAGGAAAAGAGATATAATAGTTCTACCATTGCTATCAGTCAATAAAAATGTGGTTGGACTCTTTCAAGGGAGTTTGTATCTAAGCAAAGTTTAGGAGCAGTTGTGACAGACACCAATTAAGTATTTGAGTAGAGGTAATGGCAAAATTTTGAAGCCTTATTCTTAAGGCTGAACCATCTGATTTAAAAAGATTAAAGCAATAAAATCTCCTTTCAGCTGGACTCAAATCAGGAAAGCTTGAAGAATTACTATCACCTGCCACAATACTGTACTGTTGCAGGCATTACAAAACCTTGAAGCAAGCAAGCTTTTCTTACCAATTCATTAGTGGAATAAGCATGCACTTCACTGAGCGTCTCATTACCATTGCTTTATAATATACAGGACTTTGTATTCTCTCTCTCTCTCTATAAACTAAAGTTTCACAATGTTATATATCAATAACTCAGAGTTACACTTGTTTTAACAATATATTAAAAGCACAACAAATTTTTTATAACATTTTTAAAAAATTCTGTAGAATATAAGAATTATTGAAAAAAAAAAAAAAAGAATTTCTGGGTAAGAATATGCACCATAATTTAAGAACCTGGTTCAACTATGCTTTCCCCATTTCGGTATAGTAATATGGGTCACTATTTCTAATATAATGATTGAATTTTTTGTTATTTCTTTATTATTATTAATTAAATTTTTCTTTTAAGTTCAGGTAGTGGCTGTCAATCTGAAAAATTCTTGTAAATAAAAGAAATTCCCTAAAAAAAAAAAAGTCATACATGATAAATAAATAATGCCTCTAGCCAGGGTCAGTCCAAGACTTAATGGAAATCTAACCCCCTCATGCCGACTATCATCACAAATAATATTGACTGCCAACGAAGCTTTTATGATATAAAAGCTGTCAATCAATAGAACAAGGGTATACTAGATGATGTGGTGAATCCCCACCCCCTTAAAAAAAAAAATCTTAGGGGTCTGTTTGACAGTCGGAGAGCCTTAATTAATCATTTATACTGCCAGCTCCACTTCTTATGTAAAAAAAACTAATATGGCTTTTTGTCTATTCCACAAACCACATCAATATTAAATCTTGAATGTGTAAATTTATGATTGATCAGTTGAGCCAAAGTTAAGGTACTAAGGGAACCTTGTTCTTCAGAAAATCCCAGAAATGGTCTTATAAAATTTTTAGATAATAAAGAAAAAAAGATTCTTTGCAATATGATATATTATCTTTTACTTAAAGCAAATGTGAAAAAATACTTTTTGGGCCCTTTCACTTGAAGGGAAAAGAAATTTATCACTATATGAGTGTCAGCTAAAAACTTCATGGGCTGACCAAGATACTCTCATGAAATGTGACCAAATGGGGTTTAGAGTCTCCCTTACAATTCACTCACTTCTTCAACAAGTGTTGCAGTACTTGGATACCAACCAAATAAGATTAAATACTAACTTCTCATTATTTTTATACATACTTTCATTGGAATAATCTTTACTCTTAACTTCATTGCAATTTAAAAAAAAAAAAGAAGGAAATCTGAAGACAAATTCATGTTTTTAAAAAAGTGACATATAATGACATTATTATTATCTTTGGTCATTTGTACTGTGGAATTTTTTTCTATTTTATTTAATTTTTTTAAAAATTGAGATTAGTTAACTATAAACATTTTCAATTAAACAAAATTATGACAAAAATGCCATATTTATCTAACATCTGGAATATTAAAAATGAAACTTAGGTATGTTTTTTCAAATGTATTTAGGATTCAGTAATTAAAAAAACTGTTACAGCGTGAATATTATTGTACCCTAACAAAAGGTTAAAAAATGATAAAAAAATAAAACAGAAGTTGGAAATGTGCTGGAAATCTTAATGACATGAACAAAATACAATGCTTGCAGCATGAAGAAGGTATCCTTTACAAGTGGTAACTATTTAGTCAGCTTTATTGGTATTTGCATTCCTCTGAAAGGAGGCATCGCAGGCACCAGGCGATAAACCTAACTTCTCCAAGAAGGTTTAGAGCTTGGGGACATAATCCCCTGAAGATTGAGGAGGGTTGACCACATGACATGAACACTGGGCTTCCCTAGCACCCATATCAGACAACCTTGACTGAATAACCACTGACTTAGTCAGATTTATTACCCCTGACACAATAGTGTCCAACCTATTCATGTGGAATAGTGAAAGTTGGCAACCTTCGTTGAACGTGACTCAAAGGCTTCCTTTTCAATAGGTACTACACCGAGGAGTAGGGGAAAGCGCTACTCCATTCCCTGGATACATACCTATTCATGTTCACTGGTAGGGTATATAACAAATATTAGAACCATTTCTTGGACAGAATATATTTAACCATCAATATTATGGTAAAAACTGTGGAATTAGCACAGTTAAAATATGTTTCACTTAAGTGTTTTTTTCTTTAACAGTAAATAAACTAAAAACAAATAAAACACCAAACATTTTTACTTTAATAGTTGAACATTCTGGCTTTATCAAACATTCCTTAAACAAACAAAATTAAATTATTTAACTCAACTGTATAATTTTTTTCTCAGAACATGCAAAATAAATAGATGATTTCTAAACATATTTTGTAGATAACATATTCAAATGAACCTAAGTTCATTTTTTTTTCACACAGTCCAATTTTTTTCACTTATACACAAATACAAATAATTTTCACAAATACGAATAATTCTATTTCCTATTAATCATTATTTGGCTCACATTTTGATGTTTTCTAGTATAGCTACGTATCACTAACAATTCAATTAAACATGAGTCATTTGATTACAAACAGTTAAATGTAAAAACATTTCTATTGTAAACAATTCAGTTGAACATAAGTCACCTGTTTGTACTCAGTTTAAATGTCAAACAGTTCTATTTGACCCATTGACAGGACCCTATCAGATGCTACCACTCTGGGAGCGATGGCAATGAAGGAGTACTCCACATTCCCCAAAGCTCCAGCATTACTGGAACCTCACCATCAGATTATTTAGTGTTATATTCAGGACAGTGACTGGGGAAATCTTAACCCTCAGCTGAGATGCAGTCAGTGTATTCTACAGCCCCAGGCGACTGGGCCAGCTATATCTATTATGTTTGTTTTCTTTGTTTAATGGCATATCAACCTTTGTAGGTTATTTAATGCCAAAGCTATTCACCTATAAGAACAGTAGTGGTGCTATTTAACCCATAGCTGGGAGGATAAGGGGGTTCATACCTTTCCCAAGAGTATTTGCCCAAAAGTGAACGTAATAGCACGACTGGAGTACGAACTCGCATACCACTATTTTCTATTTCAACGTCGTGTCGTGTGTTCCACTTCAAAAATGAAAAGATCATAAAAGAAAAAGGAAACACTATCGAAATGAAGTTATTTTATCAAGCAGTTAATAATCTTTTCCTTTCCACTCTTCTTTCAATGTTCCACCCTGTTATTAGAACTTAGAATATACCGTATCCCCTGTAGTGGGGTAAGATTCCTAGGACCTAATGGTGAGGCTCTAGTTGGTGTGTTCTGGTTATTCCCCACTTCATTGCTATTACTCCCAGGTCCTCTCAGACCAATAATGGTAACATCTGACAGGGTCCCATCTATGGAACAAATAGATCTCTTTGAAAATTATTCCTATAAGATAAGAATATTTGATACCATTCCACTATGTTTAAATTATTTATGTTAAGAATAGGTATAGGAAGTTATCATAGTTTACTAAGCATTATTATTAATTACTGTTTGCAAACAAATAATCATTAAATAGATAGAGTCACTTGAAACTGTAAAATTCTTAATAAAATATTAGTATCACAGGAATACTTGAAATTGAACAATGGTAAGCAAATTATTTGTATTTGATAGTAATTCTTGATATCCTAAGTGTATGCAAACAAACTATTAAGAAACTAGTACTCAAAAAATCTCAACATTCAATGAATGCTATTTCTTAACCTCTAAACATAAAATAATTCAAGATGGGTTGACATGCTGTTAATCAATTTTTCCAAGTTTATATGATTTTGGTTCAGATTTTACTCAAACAATTATTTAATCACATTAGTCTATCATAAACTTGCCTTTAAACAGTGAGAACACAAATTATCAAAACTTTTTCCAGACTATCTTGATTTAATAATTTTAGATGTATGCTTTTGTGGTTGACAAAAATCAAAATTTTAAATTGAAAAACTCATACCTGGAGTTATCTCCCTTAGTCGGACATTCAACCATGCACAAGTCAGATCAATATTGTTTTTGAGATGTTATGGTAATATACACACAAAAAAAAAAATCATTACAGAATAGACGTGCTCTTTTCATAAAAGATTAAGAAAGAAAAGAAAGATCGTTTTTTTTTTTTTTTTTTTTTTGGAAGATCAGAGAAATATATCTACTGCCACAAAATGAAGCCAAAACAATTACAAATTGAAAATGTGAGTGACAAGATCATCCCATTATTAACTGGCTCTTGGCATATACACAAAAAGAATTTTCTTTTTAATCTAAGAGCAAGCTATTCAGTTCTTATAATTGAGCTTATCTTATACAGAGACTAGCCAAACTTCAAATGTATTTGTATTACAACACATACAAACACTGCTACTAAAATAAACTTGATATCCTTATATATATATATATATATATACTTAGCAGTAATTTTTTTCCCTTTGAAAAGTGTCAGATGAAAGGTATCTAAAGCTTAAACCTTAATTGATTTTAATCTATTATCAAAAGCATGATTGCATTCATTTTTAAATCCATATTCCATTGGTCTTATTTTGGTTTAGTTCCTTTATTCAATGGAATATCAACATTTTCATTCATGTTGCACCAAAAACTTTTCTACATCCACACACACATTATATATATATATATATATATATATATATATATATATATATATATATATACACACACGTGTGTGTGTGTGTTCCACCTTGATTCTTGAAGTAAAACAGATCCTTTTAATTTTTTCCGTTTCATAAAACATTTTTTGATTCCTCTTCTACCCAACTCACTCAAGAAAATGAGTCATTCACCCAAGTGTCAACATATATGACACATACGAAGAGGTTTCTATTTACTTGTGAACTTCATGTATACACACCATCCATCAACATTGATTCCTGCCTCACTGTTTTCTTCATTCGTATAATACAGATCAAATTCATTCAGCGTATTTATGCTGCGGGAAAATTCAATTCCATAAAATAATTGATGGTTAGGCGAGAATCACAAGTTGAAGCATATGAAAATATTTACATTTACACTGACTTTGTGCTCTTCAAGAAAGACGATGTTCGATACATAGATACAGAGACAAGCACAAGAAATAGGTTATGTTAAAACAGATAAGTGAAGAAAAAAATCAAGTTTGAAAAGATATTGAAAAAAAAAAAAAAAAAAAAAAAAAATCATATATATATATATATATATATATATATGCCCAAATGGAATAAGCCACTAAAATAATCAGTAGGCTCTAGGGTGACCTAAGAAAAAAATGTCCTTGCAATATGAACCTGGGCTTAATCATCTCCTGCCAATTATTTTTATTTAAATGGTTTTATTCCCAGAATACTCAGTAGCAGCCTTGGAGCAAGCTTACAAAATAAAGTGATTATATGTCAGTAGAAAATGGTTATAATTGTTCCCACTCTAGTCAACAATCTGAGACGTTTTCTGATATTTTATTCCTTATTCTCCAAGAAACTATTTTTACTTATTTCTTCAATTTACCTGAATATTTTTTAAAGTTTCATCTTAATGCTGAAAGCCACATTCCGTCTTTCTAAGAAAAGAATTTTATGCTTCCTTTTCTTCTTCCTAAGCCAATTGTCTTCGATAAAATGCCCATATAATGATTAATACCAAAATAATTGGAAGGAATATGAAAGTGTCTCTGAAAATTGAAATTTCTCAGGCTGTAATTTTGAAAATCCCTCAATTTGCTTCCAGTTGTTAAATATCACTAAAGAAATATTTAAACAATTTTTTAAATATAATAATCAGTATAAAATATCAAAAATTAAAATTTCAAATTAATTATTGAAGTGCAAATTTAACAAATATCTTTGAATAAATGAAGAGAGAAACTGAAAAAGTCGAGCTGAGAGACAAAAAAATCTGTTATATAAAATAGATGCTTTTTTGATCATGAGGTTATGGATTTATTCATCAAGATATGCATTCATACATGTTTATTTTGGGTATAGGTCAACCCTTGATTCGATATATGAATAATTTTGTAATCATAAATTAATTTTTGAAGCCATGGGTTCCTCCTTCAATACCTCTGTCTCTATGTTAGACAATCATTATAGCTGTAAAGTTGGTGACTGTAGTCGAGGGCGACCTGAAAGCTCCCTTTTTAATAGCTACTACACCCAGGTATAAGGGAGGGTGCTACTCCTTTCCCTGGATGGCTTCACTTTACCCTTGTTATGTACCTTATAATGTTGAGTGTTGAGCAAGGAGGTATCAAGTACTATTTTTAAAGTTTCTGGTATGACTCGACCTGGGATTGAACCAAGGTCTCCCGAAACATTGGTGAACACTCTACCCACTTGACCAATCATTATAAACACTCAATACAAATGAATATCTTTTTTTTATTTACTCATACACTGCGATAATTAATATTTATTTAACAGTCATGCAACCTGGTCACACTACAGATTAAATCCTATAAACTTTGTATGGAGTATAGGGTTATAGGCTCATCACACCAGTGATAATGCTATGGTTTCATTAGCAGGTATGTTTTTATGAGAAGCAGCTTAAAGTCACATGCCAACTTCATTTTGAATTTAAAATTGTCTGGCTAGATAAGGTATAAACCAAGGCTAGTTAGCTTATTCTGTCCTTTCTTTTTTTCTCCATAACAAGAGAAAAAAAATCCTTCCTTTCTCAAAAGTATTTGTATTAACTCGAGTTTGACTTGATCTATTTACTGACAATTGTATCTTTATATGGTTTCAC
Source organism: Sepioteuthis lessoniana (assembly GCA_963585895.1). NCBI lineage: Eukaryota > Metazoa > Mollusca > Cephalopoda > Myopsida > Loliginidae > Sepioteuthis > Sepioteuthis lessoniana. The sequence goes on along the minus strand of OY757916.1, from coordinate 10,323,654 downwards.
AATGATAAGGATGAATTCCATACTTAGGATAATAAAAGAACTTATTTGACCTGGAATAGATATAAAGATGTTATTTAGTATCTTTTCTAAAAGGAATAGTCGTCTACCTTATTTAATAACTCATTTTTACTTTCTTGCTCTTTTAATTGAACTTTCTACATTGAATCTTTTCTCTTTTGAGTCACTCAGTATTTTTTTTACTCGTGTTCAATTTCTCCTTCCTCTCATTTTCATCTCCCAACATCCCATTAATTCATTTTCTTCCCATTTAGTCAAATCATTTGAAAGGATTTCAGTCTGTTGATGCTCCGGCATTTTTACTTTCTAACACAACCATTGCCACCATTTCTAACTTGTATATAACAGAAGTGCTAATTTTATGTAAATGATTGTGTCATAATTGATGGCAACATAAGCATGTATGTTTTTTCAACAAAGATTTCTTTTTCTTTAAACTGAAATTAATGGGGAAAAAGAACCGCACATTTGACACAAAGCTGATCAATATTTGTACCGAATTGAAATAGAAATATATAAGAATCATTTGATGAAAAAATTTCTTATCAATTTTTTTCTCACGTATATATCATATAAATGCTCCTATTTAAATAGCTACAGAGTATTTTCAAATTACCTGATGCCAGGCAATTGTGTAGGTAGGTATATCTTCGGCAATATTTTTTAAAAAATTAATTAACATTCTGAACCATGTTTAGAAGTTGTATTTTCTGTTTTCAAATAACGTATACATTTTAATGATTTTCAGTTTTGATGTAGAATGCCCATTAGTTTTACGCAAATTCTGACTCAGAAAAAAATAAATAAATAAAAAGAGGATTCAATGAAAGAATATAATTAGAGAAAGTTAAAATGTTTGATTTATAAATTTTCACTTTTTTTTTATATCCTGATCTGTTCGTTATTTAATGTTCATCAAATTTTATGTTCAAAATTATTTATTTGAGTTATTTGTACAGTCATCAGATGAAACCCCTCCCCCATTGTGTCTCACCTCCTGATTAAGATCAGAAACATACAAGCATTGCACTGTAAAAATCAAAGATAGCAGTTTATGTATGAAACATACTACATACATTAAACCTCTCAGTTTTTTCCATAAAAACTACCACAGTATATAAAGACAAATAACACTATTGTTTATACCTCTCAATTGGTAGGGCTTTAAAAATCCTGCCGATATGTCCTGAAGAGGGTTAACTCCTGAAGACACAAAAAAGAGGTGTCTAAACTGCATCTGGTGATGAGGCTCATTTTCTGGAACTAAGTGGAGTATGGAGTACCATTACTCTCAGGTTCACTCTGATAAGAAATTGTCATATCTGTTAGGGTCACATCTAGGGGTCAGATCTTCTTGAAAAATATTTTCGTCCAATAAAAATATTTGATATAACCATGAGCATAAAAGACTCTTAAGAACCAACAAAAAAAAAAACAAAAAAAAAAAAAAATGACTATAAATTTACATAATTCCCTAATGTCTAGGCATAAAATAACCCCTATACAGGTTAACATGCCATTAAAAACAATCAATCAACAAATTAACTACAACAATTACGCATAGTACAGTAACTCCATTCTTTATGCAAAACTCTTGTCATCCAAACACCTACCCACACTGAAACCACCACTGCATAAAATTCAGCTGACTTTGTAAAAGAATAGATTTAAAACTAATGCCTTTTATATTATTAGATTGCCCTACAACAGAAGAAATAAGTGTTACTGATACAGCAGTAAAGACTGAGTCTTCCTGACAATTAGCCATCATTATTTTTGTCTTGTTACAGATAGCAGATGGGTGACAATTTGGTAAAATGGTATCAGACATGAAAGCAGAGGTATATCACTCAAGTCTGATATGTAGAAAAAAATTTTTTCTGGCTAATATACACTGATACTTTTTAAATGTTTATGAAGACCAGACAGTAGGTGTGAGCACAATCAGGTGATGGATACTGTTTCAGCGGTGGAGACACTGACATGAGAGACAAGCTCTGTCCAACATGACTATCAACCAATGAAATGAAGAGCATATCAATCAACTCAACTATATTAACCAGGCAAATGAAAGATGGACTACATGGTTAACATTTTCCTGTCAATGCTACAAGTATTCAGTGAGACTGAGATGTGTAGAGATAAGCAAAAAGTAAAGACATCTTCCCTGAAAACTTTCCTATACAACTGCAATATATCAAGGTATATGATTCAGCTGAAAGATACCACTGCCATCACATAAGAAAATAACTGTAAAGGAATATAAGTAAGTAAAGTTTGCGACTGTAATCAAGGGCGACCCAAAGGCTCCCTTTTCAATAGCTACTACACCGAGTTGGTAAGGGAGGGCACTACTCCTTCCCCAGTATAAAGGAATATACGTTGTCTTAAATGATTGAGGGAGAGACTCTTGGTATAACAGTTATCTTCAGAAATGGAAAAGGTGGTTTGAGTTCAAACCTTTGACCAGGCTGTTTTCATTTCTCAAAGCACCAATATCTTTGGCAAAAGTATAAATCCAACCATTCTTCAACCCAGTTATGAGTAAATAGTAGAGCAGTCTTGATTGGTAACTAGTCTAGAAGAAAGAAAACTAAATTCTGAGACATTATAAGTAAAGTCAAGTTGGCAACTGTAGTCGAGGATGACTCCTTTCCCTGGATTGCTCCACTTTACCCTTGATATGTACCTTATAATGCTGAGTGTTAAGTAAGGAGGTATCAATTACCATCTTTTTTTTTAAGTCTTTGGTATAAATTAACCTGGGATTGAACCCCAGTCTCTCGATCCATTGGCAAACACTCTACTCACTAGACCAATGAGCCGGCACTTTATATTCTGCTTAAAAACTGATCTTGTGTCACACCATGCTTGCGGCAATTGATTTAGGTAAATGCATACATGTAAATTCACTTAAACCGAAGCTTTACTGTCAATTAATCATTCACTCGTACATTTAGAATGATGCTAATAATTCTTAATGTTTATGCTTGTAAAATCCTTGGCAATGAAAATCTATCTTAATTATCATTTGGTTTCAATTTTAAGCTGGACCATTCAGCACATATACAAGAAATTGTTCAAAAAGTCCAAGCTGATTTTTTTTTGGCTATTATAATGCCATTAACTGATAAATATTTCCGACACATTTTTTAAAAATTCTTTATGACTGGAGCATATGTCAAATGAAGTATACTGTTCACCTAATATAATCTACCAACTCTGTTAGTATGACTAGTGTTATTCTAGGTTCCCAATAAAAACATCTTAGTTCTGATCAATATTGACAAGGAGATCCTACAGTAATAAACCAACTAGTAGCAAGTTTACAAACGACTTTCACTATCTGTTTGTCCAATGATAACATAGTATCAAGTGATGTTCAAAGCACCACTTCCCATCAAGTCACACAAGTTGTTATGTGATGAGCCTGTCTAATCCTTAGAAATAACAGGCACAATTAGCAACCAAAGGCCTGAGTGACTGGCTAAGTAAAGCTTAGTTAATTCTTAGAGTCTGTCTCATGGTAAAATAATGGCAAAAAAGTAAAATTCAATAAGCTTCCATAAGGAATAGCTGGTAGTTTGGTTTTAAGATATATTAACCCTTACAGGGTTATTAAATGTTGGAGACATTAAGTAACTATTCCGGTTTCAATTATTTCTATCATATGCTAATAATTCTCAGATATATCTGACCCATAATTAAATTTTCTTGCAAAATCAGACAGAAATCAAATCTCTCAAAACTCTAGTTCAAATTCATGCTATTATATATATATATATATATATATATTATTCATTCTGTGTGATTTTTTCCTATGTACAGCTCGTATATATATATGTCCACACATACACACAGAGGATATTATACATGACAAAATGAAATACTTAATTTAAATGTCTGAGTCAGATGTATAAAGACAATTCTTTAAACTTTATAAAAGTTCAAATTATACCATATAAATAAAATAAATGCATTAAAAAATAATCAAAACAACAGCCATAAAACAAAAACAGATATCTATAATATATCACTTTATCTGGCTGAAATAATACAAAGTGAAAAAAATTGCACTAGCAAAAGGTTAGATAATTTAATAATATTAAGCAAAAACCTTTACTGATATATCCAAACTGATTTTATAGCAAAAATCATTAGGTCGAAATTTTTTATTTCAATTTTAAAATATCTTTGTAAAAATTCTTAAACTTTATCAACATTGTCATGTAAACTTTATAACACAATTTCAGAAATTCTTACTTTAAGAAATTTTAGTCTCAAATGATTTCTTTCAAACTCATAGCATTACACATTCCACAATGGTAAACACTATCAGTATCTTTTACAGTGTTTAAAAATTCTCCTGTTGTATTTTAAAAGAGTTAATAAAAAATTATGAAAATGTTACAAATGAAAGAAAAAATTTTAACATTAACTTCTGGTTCTGTTGGTTTGGTTTTTATGGTATATCAACCTTTGTAGGTTATTTAATGCCAAATCCATTTTTATACAAATAATCAGTTTTATTTCAAACATTTCAGTTTAACCTGAGTACACAGTTTAATTGTCAAAAACATTTCTATTTCAAGATATTCAGTTTATTCAAACAGTTCTAATTCAAACAATTCAGCTTATTATAAGTAGAGATTCTGTTAACACACAGTTAAATGTCAAAACACTTATATTAAATAATTCAGTTTAGCAAAAGTACAGTTTCAATTTCAAAAACAGTTATATTTCAAACAATTCAGTTTAGCATTAATATGCAGTTTAAGTACACAGTTTAATAGTCAAAAACATTTCTATTTCAAGCTATTCAGTTTAGTCAAACATTTCCAATTCAAACAATTCAGTTCAGCATGAGTATGCAGTTTAGTTCTATTTAGTCCATAGATAGGGCCCTACCAGGTGCTACCATTCCAAGCCAAAGTACACCTAGGAGCAATGGCAATGAAGGGGAGCTCTGAATTCTCCAAAGCCCCTGCATCACTAAAACCTCAGCATCAGATTGTTTAGTGTCATATCTAGGACACTTGTTGGGGAATGGTGTCTTACCCCCTCTGCAGAGGTGCAATTGGTATATTCTACAGGTCCAGCCAACTGAGCGATACACAGAGTTAATGTCAAAACAGTTTTATTTCAGATAATTCAGGTTAGATATCAAAACAGTTCTATTTTAAACGATTCAGTTTAGCATGAATATGCAGTTTAAATGCAAGAAATAGTAAACTCAAGAAACTATGGTCTAATTCTATTTAACCTATAGATAGCACCCTTACTAGGTGCTACCACTCCAGGCCAGGGTGGACCTGGGAGTGATAGCAATACAGTGGTACTCCACATTCCCCAAAGCTCCAGCATTACTGGAACCTCACCATCAGTTTGTTTAGTGTCATATACAGGACACTCGTGGCAAGGGGTACCTATCTGCAGAGAAGCAGGGCAACCAACTTCAGGTCTTCAAACCCTACTTTTATCATAAAGATATATATATATATATAAGTAAATAATGGAAAAGAATCCAATGATATGGAGAAAAATTGAAAAAAACTAATCTCCTGTGAAGAATTTACAGTCAAAGAAAGTCAATGCTAAAACATTGTGGTTTTAATAAACCATCCTCCGAACTTAGAAAAGATGATATTGAGTGTCATGAGATTAAACATTCATTGGTGAGCTAACAACACTCAATATCATCTTTTCTAAGTTCGGAGGATGGTTTATTAAAACCACACTTTTTTAGCATTGACTTTCTTTGACTGTAAATTCTTCACTTTGGATAGCTTTGTTTTTCAATTTAAATTATATATATATATATATATATATACATACACACACACACACGGATACAGATTGACTTTTATGTAGGTTACGGCAAGTATTAAAATAAATCTATTACAGGTAAATTAAGTTTGCTGACATAGATAGTAAGTGATTCCTTATTTATAAATCATACAGTAATTATCATCATCATTATCATCAAGTCATGTTAATAACAAGGATTCCTTTGACTCTTTCTCACCATCTATCCCTATCAGCTATCACTCTTGGTTTGCACTGAGTGGATGAATCTAAGTTTTTGCTGGTGTGTCCATTAGTAGGAGTCCATAGGAGAACATTGCTTATAAGTCCATTTCTCGAGCAACGCCCAAAATGTCTTGGATTAGTTTCTTTGTTTAATAGCATATCAACCTTTGAGGGTTATTAAATGCCAAAGCTGTTCTTGTTGAAGAACAGTGGTGGTATTATTCAAATCACAACTGGATGCTAAGGGAGTTCATACCTTTCACGAGGGTATTAGTCCAAAAGTAAATGTAATGCAGCAACTAGAGTTTCTTACGGTATCATCATCCAGGACACTAACTATGATGTCATGGGACTCACCCCAATTATTATGATGTTGCAGTCCAGCACATTAGCCATTATGCCAATATGTCTTGTCTGTTTTAATTGGATAGTTTGTGACATGGGAGGTTAGTGGCTATATAGCTGCTGTTTTGTGGGGTGCTAACGCCTGAACTTGTTCAAAACAGCATGTAGCATTCTTGTGTAGTTCCCAAATAGATTTTTCTCTAGGCATTTCAAAAAGGTTTATGCTGTGCAAACCTACAGAATGCTGAGACATCTACAGCTGGAAAGAATTATTTCAGTGATTGCCTTTCAACAGCAGTGCATGTTTTTCTTAAGCATATACTGACATCACTTTTCGCAGATGAGACATAGCTACCGAGATATGATGGCTCCATTTTGTGTAAAAACACATAACCTCTGTTTTATCTGACTTCAAATAGTGACCAATAGCTCCAAGCTATGCAGAGAGAACTGCTTTGGGCAGGGGAATTTATAACAAGAGCAAGATCATCGGTGTAGTAAGTATCTCAGATTACTTTCTGTTGGATATCATATGCTTTTTGCTTTATAAGTGTGAAACAATTCTCTTTCATTAGATGTATGGACATTTGCAGCACATAATTCAGGCAGATCATAAACAGAAATTGTGTGAATTTTTCTCCTTACAAGACTTCAGTGACAATGCTATTAAACAACTAAACCAAACCAGAACATAATGGTGGAAAGGCAATAACTAGGACAACTAAGACGAGGATATTCATTGAAATATATTAATGCAAGATTTATTTTAAAAGAAAATTTCTATTTTAAAGAAAGCTAAACATTAAAAAAAGAAAAATGATGACAGTCTTTGTAGCCTTTATGATTAAATTAGCAAAGATGCCCTCACTTTTCTGCAACATATATTAATATTAAGGTTTTCTGTATTCATAAATAAAGAATACTCAATATCAATATTGCCAATAGAGCATATGTATCTAAGTTTAGACAGCATAGACATCAAGTCAACAGCACTTGGTGACCGTTAGTTTTTTACCAACATGCTCATCAGACCAATGTCTGGATCAATCCTATCCATATTGACCAACCCCTCCGCTTGGGCTGGATATGACACAAGGTCAATTTTTAAGCAGAGTTTAACAGGTTTGAATTCAGAGTTCTCCTTCTCCTAGACTAGTTGCCTCACCAAGGCTGAAGAACCCAGTCTGTTCTACTATTTACCCATAGCTGGAGGGAGAATAATTGGATTCATACCTTTCCCAAAAGTATCAGTGCTATGTGAATTACAATTAGCCTCGTCCAGAATTTGAACGCCGTGTCCATTTCCTATGATGATAACCATTATGCCACAGGCACTTCCACAATGCTATCCTAACTTGGATTTCTTTTTTTTTTTCAAAATAGGGTTTCAACTTGCAATCAGGAGGAAAAAAAAACTCACCCAAAATATCCTCCCACCAAACTAAACCCAAGTAGTAATATATGCAAATGAAGGTCATTACCATATATTTGTATCTACATGTAGGTATTTTGTAGTAAGCCATGACTGTTGATAAATATGTGCTAACAAATAGTATTTAACTCATCCCCATCGCCTCAAACAGAATGCAATACAAGGTCAATTCTTTTAAGTGGACTAGAGCCTGCCTAAAATCCAAATTTTTCTTCTCCTATTCTGGTTGCTATCCTGAGCTTAAGGAACCCAGTCTGCTTTATTATTTTGCCCATAGCTGGGGGAGGAGAAGAGATTGAGTTATACCTTTCCCAGGGACATTAACAGGAACATTATGTTAGTACTTACCATACATATTGGTTGTTCTTCATGTGTATTGATGATTTAACATGTAAGCTATTTTGATGATAGCTTGGATATGGAAACATGCACAGACATTTGAATTTGTTCATCTAAAAGATTCAATATTGTCATTTATCAGCTTAATAACCAAGAAATAGACAAGTGATGGCCAGTTTTTGCCTTGGATTTTCAAGACAATTAAAAAAAAAATGCGATCTTAAAGACCAAAGCACAATGACTCTTAGCAAAAATACATATTTTTTCTCAAAAGAATTCGAACACACTAAAGACATGAAACAGTTTCTTAGCAAGACAATGTATGATCTAGAAGGTCACCAATGCTACGATTACATTTATGAAGCATCAGACCACCCATGAATAAGTAAAACCTCCCCACCCAGCCATAAGAAGACCCTCTACCTTTTTCCTACTGTTTGCTGATCAATAGATTGCTTGCCAGAGGTCACACCATTGATAACATTAACTACTCTACAACTGAAGATGTCATGAATGCTGATCCCCTGATAAGTTGGCACCAGTCCCCAGCCGATGGACAAGTTTCAGACTGCTGTTGCCACTGTCACTGCGAGCATATGGTTTCAGCATTCAAGCCAAATATTTTCTCTTTCTATGCTTGACTTTCTTTAATGGTTACCTTTAAAGTTCATTTACTCATAATCATGTTTCCTCGTATTTTAACAATAAGCTAAAGCCAAAATCGAAATATCACTGTTGCAGTTCTGTAATTTATCATTATGTTTATTTTGGTCAAACAGTTCAGAGCACTGAGCAACGATGAACAGTGTTCAATTTCTGGCTTGGGTAGTGAGTAATTATTTTGAATTAATGGTTTTACAAAGTCATGAATCCAATTTTTCATCAAGTTCTCTGAACACAGAACAATTTGTAAAATAACTCGTCTTACATGTTAAATATTGAGTGAGTAGGAGGGGAAAATTGGCACAGACTATGTTGATATCCTCTGACAATGAATGCTGACCCTTACTCAACACAAAGTAGCTGAGTAGGAAATAAAACTCTCAGTTAAAAGGGGCCTATGTATATTCAAGTGGAAAGGTAAATGAACTTGGATTGATCTTAAGAGTATTTCAACCCGTCTGGGGTTATTTTAAGTCTTGAGACTAGTATATAATGTACATTTAGATTTTTTTTAGAGGTTAATAGATTTTCGTTTTTTTTGCACATGGTTATAAGATAGCAATTTTTCCCATTCAATACAAATAATTTGGAAATTGATCTATTTGACTCATAAATGGAACCCAAATAAATAATATAATTTCTGGTCAGAGTGTACCTGAGAGTCATGTCAATGAAGTACACCACATTTTGAAGAAGGGGTTTCTATGTCAATAGAGGATGCAGTTAGCATATTCTAAGCCTCTCAGATAAGGTTGGTATGAACCAGGGTAGATGGGGACTTATAAAAAAAACTATCCATCTCAGGTTTTTGAAAAAAAGTCAAATCAAGGATCCTTCCTTATGACATAACATTATATAACCCTGTACAAACTATCATAGGTTATTTGTATGGGAGATGGACACGACCAAATAATCCCTATTACTTTGAAAGAACTGTTTTGGCATTCTTGCCACCTAATAGGTTTTGAGGCACTAATTATCCATGAGATATTTATTTCCTACATGCATTAATTTTAATCCCATTATTCAAATAAAGTACTTTACTTTAAAAAATTCATCTCACATTTAATAAAGATTACCTATAGTGTAATATCTTCAGTTAACTCTACAACAGAGAAGGCAATTAGGTGTATGTTGAGAAGTGAAAAGATTATTAAAACACTACAATCTACTTGCTTCTGTAATGTGTACACACTTACCACTTGAAAAATATTTCAAAAGATTTTTGATGATTAACACCTATTGTGTTCAAAAAGTTGAATTTTATTTTTTTCTTATTCAATGTATTCTAACAAAAAGAATTTGAAAATAAAATAACTATTTTTTGTTGAGTCGTTAACAAAATAGCTTCAATTCTTTCTTATATTGTTATTTTAAATTGGTTTATATCGATATTTGAAGAAAAGTAAATAAACAATGAAATTATGTTGGGTTTTTTTCTATTTTTAAGTCATACAAACTTTGATAAATCAGTTCTATAAATTTTTTAAAAAATGGCTACAGAAAATGAAGCAGGTATTTTTTTCCTCTTTTCTTGACTTCCCTTATAAATTCTCTGATAAATTTTCTTCATTCTCCAATTAGTTACTTTGATACAACCTCGTAATTTCTCTCCCAACACCTTCATCTTGGCAGCAAAATTATTTCCTGAGCCTATGGCAAATTTAGATTATTCAAAACTGGCCAACAGGGACTTTTATTCAAGAAACTTATCCAATTAACTGCTATTATCGCAAAGTTTGGTATTAGGTTTATAAAATAACAAAAACATCTGCTTCATTGAAACTTAATTTTTCACAATTGATCTGATTTGCATGGTTCATTGTTTGCTTTTTTTTTTCTTTTTTATGTTCAACTCTCTTCCATCTGAAGATAGATATCCTGTTTACCAATCTTACACATTTTCAAAGACTTTTCTTCTAACATCTTACTAGTTAAAACTATTTCCTTCTCTTTGATATTTTTATATAAAGATTTATTTTGACTCATTCAAAATAGTTTTTCTTTTTAATATTATTATCTATAATCAGATTCAGATATACTGATAATTTATTGGCCATAAGTTATTGACAATTAAGGGAAGATAATTTTAAAACAGGAAATAAAATTGTGAACATATATACAGGGTGTGCATTTATCCAAACCCTCCACAACAGGCAGGATATGATAGAAGGTCAATTTATAAGCAGTGTACAACCAATTTGAATTCAGAGTTTTTCTTCTTATAGACTAGTAGCTTTATAAGTGTTTGAGAATATGCTCTGCTCTACTATTTATTAAAATCTGGGGGAGGGAACAAATGGATACATACATTTCTAAAGAACATTAGCACAAGATGAAACACCAGCCACCTCATCCAGGATTTGAATTTGGGCCACAGATTCCATTTCCTTTGATATGAATGTATGTTAAATATGCCTCTTAAATACAGGCTGTCTGCAAAAAGAGTTTTAAAAATCTATTTAAAAACCAACACTATACAGCTTTGTAAAGAAACACCAAGTTTATTATTAAGGCTTATGGCAGCACCAGGTATTTCCTGTCAGTCAGTGTCAGGGAACTCATTGATTTCTTTGAAAATGGAGGTATGCATTTAAGAAAGATTTTAAGAATTCTATTTTATTTTCACTTCAAAATATTAGAGAGAGAAAGACTCTTATACCTTAACTCATTCCTTACTTTTAAAAACAAAGCCTACTTGTTAAAAGGGAATTAATTGGATTTAAAACCTATTTTATAATTACCGATAGAATTTATTGAAGGGGCCTTGATTCATTACAAGCCTAATATGTATTTAATCTATAGTCCTTTTATTTGGATAATGTCAAATGTTCAGCTTTTATTTCATAACGCTTGTCTTCAAACAAATAATCTGGCATACAGAGGAGTATAATTACTACTGGCTGCACTGTTCCATTTTTCTTCTCAATGACCTTTGTTCATTGGTGCTGATTTTGTAGTCCACTGCTTCCACACGGCTGATTGGTACTCCATTCAGAATGAGTGGCCAAATTAAACACAGGATGATACCTTAGAACAAGTGTTACTGTTTTGGTTGACCCAACAAGTTACACACCAGTGACTTCTCAAGTTTTCATTGAGCCATATTTCTTGTCAGTCTCCTCTAGGCTGATTCACTTTTATACTAAATAGCTACTTACTGTCCTTATCTACAGAATGCAATCACAAAGAGTAAATGTCAATGAAATTGACTCTAAGAATCTATTAAATCCAATACTACTTTAAAAAAAACTTATTTGAACTAAACATCCATCAAGTTTTATTTTATCCAAAACTGTTGATGATTTATTAATTTTAAACCAAAACACTATATTCTGTCCTACAGTATACAGACATGAGACATATGATTTTGTTCTATGAAACAAGAAGATAAGTGACTTTATAGTTAAAACGAAAAGTTATTACCAGCAAGGACAATAGCTGAATAGGTAAAAGCATTGGTTAAACATATCTAATTAAACTGATGGTTGTGTTTTCATTGATTTTTAAACTGGAGACAATTGTGTCTTCTAACTGAGAGAGGTAGAATTATTAATTTGATAAAATAAAAAAATTATGCTTTTTAAACCTTTTTTTAATCAATTGACATCTGAGATGAAACTATTTTTCTTTTAGCATGTTGGTTGGAAGTTTTGTGGCATATCAACCCTTGTAGGGGATTTAATGCCCAATTTGGTTTCTACATGCATATAAAATACATATTATTTGTAAATGAATAGCTTGTAGGTAATATTTTTAAACAAGCCAGAACTCATTTACTTGCAAACAGATGGTTCCAAAACTTGCTATGTAATACTAATTATTCAATTTGATACCAGTAATTTGTTTGCACAGTTAAATGGTTCCAAGTTGATAAAATGATTACATATTTCTATTTGACCCATTGATGAAACTCAAACAAATATGACAACTCCAGGTTAGAGTGAACCTAGGAGTAATGGCAATGAAAAGCTACTTCACATTCCCAACTTGAGCCTCACAATCAGTTTTAGTTTAGAGTCATATCTAGGACATTCATTGTTTGGCTGGGTCTTACTCCTTGGCAGAGATGCAGTTAGGATATTCTATAGCCCCAGCAGACGGGGCTGTTTAGCAAGTTGAGGATGAAGGCATGAACTGAAACTCAAATAATTTCATTCAGGATTTGAATCCAGGTCATTAATTCTATTTCTTACAATGATAACCATCGTGCTTAGCACATCTCTTGCCTTCTAAGTAGGTAAACAGACATAAGAGAAGGAAAACTGAATCCAAACTCTCTCCAAACCTGTTAGTCAAGTCAAAAACAAAGGATCATTAAAGAAAACTTTACCGGGTAAGCCAGTATAACTTATCACATTTTACTTGGAGAGGAGACAAAAGTAGTCAAATAGTCGTCCCATTTCCCCCACCCCCATAAGATTTCATGAAATTTAATCCTAATAAATTTAACCTAATTACAACAATTCTTTTTTTTAAAGCTAAATGAAAGACTTAAGATTAAACAAATTCTTGCTAAGCATCTTATCTGGAAATGATGGTTTGGTTTGTTGGGTTTTATGGCATATCAACCTTTGTAGGTTATTTAATGCTAAATCCATTTTTATGTGAATAATCTGTTCTATTTAAAACAATTCAGTTAAGCATAAGTACACAGTTTATCAAAAACATTTCTATTTCAAACTATTCAAGCAGTTATATGTAACAATTCAGTTAATTGTAAATACAGTTTTAATGTCAAAAACAGTTCTATTTTAAATAATTCAGTTAAGTATAATCATGTAGTTTAAATGTAAGTATGGTTTAATTGTCAAAAACATTTCTATTTCAAGCTATTCAGTTTACTCAAACAATTCATTTTAGCATAAGTATGCTGTTAGTTCTATTTAATCCATAGATAGGGCCCTGTCAGGTGCTACCACTCCGGGCCAGAGTGGACCTGGGAGCAATGGCAATGAAGGGGTACTCCGCATTCCCCAAAGCTCCAGCACTACTGGAACCTCACCATCAGATTGTTTAGTGTCATATCCCAGACACTCGTTTGGTGGGGTCTTACCCCTCTGCAGAGGTGCAGTCAGTGTATTCCACAGCCCCAGCTGACTGGGCAATCTGGAAATGAAAGATTGAGTTGAAGTGTATATAAGGAGGAACAGACCTGTCTGTCTTTTGTAACAATCAACTGAATGCATAACGGCTGTTAGACACATTTTTTTTTTTACATTGAAGGAGAGAGTTCTTATAAAAAAAGCAAGTCGTAGCCTCATCTTTAATTATAATTAGGTTTCTTTGTTTAATGGCATATCAACCTTTGCGGGTTATCTAATGCCAAAACCATCCTTCTAGAAGAACAGTAGTGGTACTATTTAACCCATAGCTGGGAGGATAAGGGGATTCATACCTTACCCAAAGGTCTATGTCCGAAAGTAAACATAATAGCACAATTGGAGTTAGAACTCACTCACTAAAATTTTGCAGGCCATTGCTTTAACCATTACACAATGGGGACACCCCAATTCAAGTATAGTTTAAAACCTTTCCCAGCATGACTAAGAATTCCTCACAGTTCAACCAAAATGTTCATTTGGTAAATTAAAATAAGGTTATCTCTTGGATTTCTTCCTGAATAGAATTTAATATTCTATTTGTATGAGTTACCCAACGACAAGTAGGATATAATAGAGGGGCAATTTGTCGAGCAGAGTACAGCTGGTTTGAATTCAGATGTTTCCTTTGCCTTCTGCCTTGACTGGTTACTTAACCAAGGTTAAAAGAACCCAGTCTGCCTTCCTATTTATCTCTCACTGGAGTAAGGTCTACCTGAAGCCAATTGGAATAGTTGTACATAAGGGGGGTCCCTCACACTAAAATGTAATCTACTCAGAGTTGAAGAAAACATTAAGATATATGCTTTAATAAATGAGTCCCACACCAAAGGCTGACCCTAGCTAGAAAGAGAAGAAATGAATTCATACCTTTCTGAAGGGCATTACCTTGAAAGAAAATGCTGTAAGCTTCATCCAAGACTTGAAATTGAGCCACTGATCCCATTTCTTATGACAATTATAATTGCATTGATACTATTAGTTATTAAGTCCTTAATATATCTGCACTGCTATAAAAGATGGCTTGTCCAACTTGAATTTGATTTCAATGGTCTATCACCAAAACTAAGTCATTGATTTTTTTAGTTTGTGATTTAAAACATTGAGATAATACAGGTGATAGAATAATTATTGATGTGAAAAAAATATGTATTCATACACTATGATAAACCAAAATAAAGAAATGAACTGAATGCAGATATAAATGTTTCTATTAGTTTTTTTACAAGAACTGGTTTGGTTTGGTTTCTTTGTTTCATGGCATATCAACCTTTGTAGGATATTTAATGCCAGAGCTATTCTCCTAGAACAGTAGTGGTGCAATTTAACCCATAGCTAGGCGGACAAGGGGGTTCATACCTTTCCCAAGGGTAATTGCCCGAAAGTGAATGTAATAGCTTTAACCATTACACCACAAGGACACCTCCTTGACAAGAACTGAATTGTATAAAAAAAAAGAAAATAAAGAAAAAAAGACTCTCAAAGAAGAATTTCAAGCTTCATTATCAATAGTTTCATTTGTTTACTTCTGATTGAATTATTTCAATGGCATGCCATCTCATTGGGGATTATTTTATGCCTAAAGATGAAGTCATGTGTAATGAATGCAATTGAACTACACAGAGAAAATTATAATAGCAAAAAAAATAAATAAATAAATAAAAAAGCAGGAAGTCTCTGGATGTCCAAGCAAAAGATGTGGTTGTAGTTTAAAATGACTAGGGAAAACTGGAGATCCAAAAAAATTCTTGTATGCAAGAGTGGAGCCAGGAGAAACAGATGTTCTTCCCACCGACACTAGGTGCAAGGGAGGGGACAACTCCGTTTTTTGCAAGTTGACTGTGAGGCATGATGAGATGAAGACAGCTGAACACTAGCCATGAAAATGTGAGGAGGTGAAAGTTTACAACCTCCATATTTGGAGGTGGGGGCTCCAAAGGGGGCCTTCGACTTGATGCAGCCCAGCAGGTAAGCATGTTAGAAATACAACAGAAAATCAAGAAAAAAATTCAAAGTCTGTGTCTGCCCTCTTTTTTCACACCAGGATATGTTGCTTTTCTTGGTCTAGCTAACGCAGTCATCTCAGTTTCCATACTCTCTTTCTTTCTCCCGCTGACGACCTAAAAATTGTAGTAGCAAATAAACCTTTGGTAAGTTAAACAGAGTTTCTTGCATCCATCAACTTAGTACATTTTTTGGGCAGTTTCTAACAAGTTATCTGATACAAGTAATTTATACACAATTATAATGAGCAGAGTGTTTGCTAATTGTCTGGGAGACCAGGATTCAATCCTAGGTCGAGTCATACCAAAAACTCAAAAAATGGAACTTGATGCCACCTTGCTTAGCAGTCGGCATTATATGGTACAGATCAAGGGTAAAGTGGAGCAATACCGGGAAATGAGTAGCACCCTCCCCTGCATGTCAGTGCAGTAGCTATTGAAAAGTGAGCCTTCGGGTCACCTTCGACGACGGTCGCCAACTTCACTTTACTTATATAGTTTCAGGTAATCTCTTCAAGTTAATAATCATCATTTGTTTGCAAACAATTATATACTTTCAAGAAACTAATAAAAATAATCCTTTGTAAACAATCAGCTTCAAGTAACTATTCTTAAATAACTTAGAGTTATGTCATATCAAGTATTCCTTTCTAATACAAATAATTTGCACAGTTGTATGGTTTCAACAGTTCTTATCTAATACTAATTATTGCATACTTTCAAGCAATTATTTCTTGTTAATAAAAGTCATTTTTATGCAAACTCCAATAAGTAACTAATAAGAATAATAATACTTTGTAAACAATTATAGCTTCAAGTAACTATTCTTTATAAAAATCATATTTACAGTTTTATGGTATCAAGTAATCCAGTCAACTACAAATCATTTTTGAAGAGATCTATTTGACCCATAGATGGGCCCCTAATAGGTACTACCCCTTCAGATCAAAATGAACAGACAAGTCATGACAATGAAGTAGTACTCAACACTCCCCAGAGCTCCAGAACTGGAGCCATACTTGGTCGTTATTTCTCCAAGGCACACTGTAACTTTGATCTATAAGTCAAATAGAGATGTTTGAAAAAAATGTCACTGATGTGGTAGTTTCAAGTCAATTTTCTTAGGAGTAGTTTGTAACCGCATGACTAGTTTGTTTTTAATTCGGGATTGTTCTTCATTTTGATGAGTCGCTAACAATAGCTAGTTAGCAGAAAATCTCCAGCTATCAATCAACAGTTGGTAGAAAGAAGAGATAGCTCAATACCTCTCTGAGAAGCAAATGGATCTGTTAGAAAATTATTTGTATTAGATAAGAATACTTGAAACCATATAATTGTGTATAAATGTACAAGTATTAATAACAGGTACTTAAAGCTAAAATTGCTTACAAAGGATCGTCATTATTTAGTTGAAGCCAAATAATTGATTGAAAAAGAAAAGAAAAGACTAATTTTGGCATCATATAACTTGGCAAGAGTTGACATGCCATAAAAAAAACAAAAACAACTCTCAATAATTTCTCCCCCTTACATTTTTTTTTCAATAAGGCTATAAAAGTAAAGTCTACCTTTTTTGTGGTTATAAAATTTAAATTCAGAATTCTATTTCTTTTTGAGTATCTGCAAACCATGGCAAGAGAGCAGAGACTGCACTGTTAAATCACTGCAGAAGAGATGTATAGCTATCTGAAAACCCTTGTGTCAAGCAATCCTAACTGCCCAAGCTAGAACTCAATCCACTTTTTTTAATATTATAATCCACTCAATAATTAGGTTTTTTCTTTCTCTCTCTCTCTCTCTCTATATATATATATATATATACACAGGGTACAAAGTCAATCTCAGTAAATATATCATATTCTCGATTATCATATCTTACTGTCAATTTTTAAAACTCAGCCAACTTATATGAATTGAATTTTACAGATGAGGAGAAAAGATGTGTCTACCTTATCAGTGGGTGGCTCTCAGAACATATCTACTGCAGATAAGATGGAACTACAGCATGCAGATTTTTTGCTTGAGATATTTTTTTTAATTGGAGACTTAAACGATATCAAATGATATAAACATAAACCTCTTTAATGCCTGATAGAAAGCTTTCTTTCACAAGCATACTTCATGGAGTACCTAATTATCATGACCTTGAGCCAGACTTACTTAGTATCTGAACTATCGGCTGTCAAGTGATGGCTCATAAGATAAAGTCCTAAATCATTTTTAATGATGGTAGTCTTATTCCATGATTGCAGATATGCTGATATTTTTTAGTCCAAGAAATTATTTTTCTTTAAGGCAATTTTTAAAAATATATATTTTTTGCTCATTAACCTAATTTCTGATTTTCCAAATAATCTAATTAATTAAGCATCTTTCTTGGAAAAAAATATAGCCTCCAACAGAGCTCAACTGAATCCTAACAAAAACAACGATTCCACCGCATGACTGAAAATTTACCGAAGTATTAAAACTTCAAGAATAGTTGCCAGTGTAGACCTCCTCCAGAAATACCCGTTTTCACATTAAATAACAATAAAAGCAACAGTAAAAATTCCAATTTAGAAAGCTTTTTAGAAAACAAACACCTGATGCATTATTTATTCTTGTAAAGCAAAGGAAAAAAAATGTTTGCATATCATACAAGTTAACTGGGCTTTATTTGTTTATGTGCCATCACATATAATATGTAATAAACATAAAATCAAGATGTGACTTAGTTCTTTGCAAAGCCAGAAGACTTGCGTGATATTCTAATATAAAGTGAAACAAAGAAACAAAAAACAAATGAATAAAAAGGGTGCTCATAATAATTTTTTATATAAGCCACAGAGTTAGTGAAGCCATCGTTTTAGAATGATTCGGCTAGTTATTATAATACAGCTATTTTAAAGCCAGTCTTCATGCTTTCTTATTTCATGCTGCTTGTGCCTAGGGAAGCACTTAATATCATGGGCAGTAGCTCAATAAGGGTGTATATCACTGGGCAAGACTGATGGATAAAGTTGCAAGTTTTATGATCTCTCAATGAAGATAGGGTGTGCTCATGCTGAAGAACATATTGCAATTTACAATGAGAGACAAACAAGTGTGTGGCATATATTCACGAATAAACAAGTGGCATTATTCCACCTTCTTTACAACCATTTCCTTGTGGAATTGTAGAAGGGTAGGAGTCTCTGCAAATTGTCCCGAATTTTCCGACAACTCCCGTCATTTTACATTACTTTGCATTACCATATGGAACACATAAATCAAGTATTTGGCTACTATTTATTTCCCTCGTTTTGTAAGAAAATGAATTACCAGATTCTCATGGCATATCTGCCAACTCAAAGATGTAATAGTGTGTAACCACGTCTGAGAACAGACAATGGTTTCATTTCTCACAGTCAAACAGATTCAAGACTGCTTTTGTGCCGAGATATCTGCTTAGCATGCAAAATACACCCCATTATCATCAACTATCAAAAATAACAATGCATTATGAAAAGCAGACTATTATTATGGGCTGCTTGTTCTACAGATACAAAATAAAATTTTCATCGAAAATGATGTAATTACCTACTCAAACAGAAGACAGGGAATAACATTGGAAATTAAAATGCATAACTTGGTTTTATGGAAGAATTTATTATTCATAAGTTCTTGCCTGTATCAGAAAAGAGAAGCAAACAAAAACTTTTTCAATATAATGAATGGTGTTAATAACATTCAGTGTTTATGAGGGACTTAGCAATGCAAAGCTACATAAAGTCTTTGATGGTGCCACACTTCACAGAGCAGAACCTATGGCAGAAGGATTGCATTTAATTTCTTTTTTTCTTCTTCTTCATCATATTCAACAGTGATCAACAAAATTAGAAATATAATTTGGAACATAGATTATACATGCTCATTTAGACATTGTTGTAATGTACAGATTATGTACAAGAGCTGGTAAATTTCATGTCTGAGTGCTTTCAGACATCTTTGGGTGAATATTAATCCATTTGTTGGTTGGCAATGATTTCAACTTTGAAAAAAAGAAATAAAAAAAGCAATACATATAAAACTATTACCATTCTAATATATCAACAATCAAAGAAGATTTGTTGGAGTACTTGCATGTTATACATTTTACTGTTGTTCATATTCTCATTGGTTTCGTATGTTGAAATATTCCATGGTTCAAAGACTATGTGAATGACAATAAAAGCAAATTATTTGGTATCAGACTGTGCAATTTATTAAAAAATCTAACTGGATAAAAGAACTAACAAATAAATCAATGCCTTTTCAGCCTACATATGGATATATTTGCTTTATGCTTTGAGACAATATCATGTTTATTAGATCATTGATTGAGGTTCATACAAAAACTTCTTTTTTTTTTTTTTGTGGTGCGGGGGTATTTGTTTAAGTGAGTCAAGTTTGATCTTGGACTTTACAGGCAATGTTTATTAATGATCAAGAATGATAATCAATGGCTTAATTCAATAAAAAAAAAGAAAAAAATACTAAATAAAAAATATATATTTCATTATTAGTTTTGGATATTTGAACAGATTTTCTAGATTTGTTAGAAAAACAAATTTCAGATAAGAAGTCAACTGTTGTATACAGTCAAAGTCACTCCACTTGGAAAGGGATAAAACTGAGCTGGGAAAAAATTCAGAGATGTGCAACTAATTTACAGCTACTAGCTAAATTACCTGTATATGTAGGATAAGAAATCAAAACTGGGATCATAGCTGGTTATAATGAAAATAAAAAAATACCTTTGTATTGGTTATCAGCTGGTCAGTGTTATTCCTGACCAAGCTAAAGTATACAAAATTGCGGGATATATTTCATAGGCCAAAATAAATCCTAAAATCTTTGTGCATAATCTTATGAAGTTTATAATTTCAATGTTTTATTAAAAAAAATTATTGTTTTAAGGGACCGACATCTTAACTTAAGTAAGATCCAGTTTGAAAAATTACCTATAAATCTAATAAGTCATCTTTAATGTGTAGAGTTATTTTAGTTAGACAATTACCTTTTTTTTAAATTTAAATCCTCTATGATTAGTTATATCCTGCAGTAACATGGCTTCCTATTGTTTTTTGTTAAAGAACACCTTGGTCTCCTCTGGGTAAAAGAATCTTCTCTGGTTTTGTTTATTTGTCTAACAGCATATCAACTTTTTATGGGTTAATTAATGCCAAAATTTGATTCATTTGTAAAATTCTGATTGTCTTTATAATGACTTGCAATATTCCACTTCATTTTTGGTCCTTGATTATTTATTTGCACACAGTTACATGATAACAAGTGTTCTATTTAATACAAATAAGCTATATATAATTATAGGGTTTAAATTAACTATTACTATCAAATAATTATTTTTTCACACAGTTATATGGTTTTAAGAACTCCTATATGACAGCAATAACTTGCTAGCAGTTATATAGTTTCAGGTAACTAATCATGAAACTCTTTAGTACCCAATTACAGTTTCAAGTTATTATTTTTAATACAATTTGCACACAGTTATATTTGAAAAACCTATCCTAACTAGAGATGCATCCCAAGCAAGTACTATTTTGGGTCTGAGTGAACCCGGGAGTAATGGCAAAGAAGGGGTACTGCACATTCCCTTAACTCCAAAACTGAAGCCTCACCACTGGATGGAGTTTATGGGAGTCTTATCCAACTGTTAAGAATTCAGCCCATCTATTTTCAGCCTTCCTAATGGGCTACCTTACACTGGGTTCAATAAGCACACATACAACATTTGGTAACTGAGACGATTGAGGTTGTCAATAGAGGGCAGCCAAACTCCTACCAATTTTTTGGATATATAGAATGTGTTTTGGGGTTTTCTTTCAGACATTTAATGATGCTTCAATGGAATTTTGCATGGTTCTGGGTAATTATTAATTAAGCTCCTAGACAGCAAAACACTATCTACTATCAACATTGAAAGGTTTATATACAATGTTTTTCCCTCAGATCTATGCTTGTTTATAGGTTCTATAAACCTGAACTTGATTGTAATTATATCTTAATCAAAGTGAAGAATTCCAAAAAATACAAGATCTATTAAAAAAAAGTAGAGAGTCCAATTTGGTATTAACCAAATCTCATATGAGCAATTAAATTAAATTTCTTTTAAATAATCTGCAACAATCTTATTCCAGTGAGTATTCCATTAGTCAAAGCACCTCCAAAATTATTTTTGATATGATGTGAAATTGAATAGATATATTTCTTTTAGAATACCCCACATCCTTAAATCTTATGGAGATAGATTTTCAGTTGAGGAAACTAGAAAAAGTTACATATGGCTGGGTTTGCTAATTATGGAGCTTGCTGTATTTGTAAAATCCTGTTTTGCCAAAAAATACTTCATTTAAAAAATGTCAAGTCTATTTTCCTAATTCTTTTTCAATTATCACCAATCTCATCTTAATTTTTGTCTACACATCTGGTCTTTCAGTTGCTAAGCTGTGAACTCATTTTAAATTTGAAAAATTTAAGCTTCAGTCACAATACTTTTTGATTATATATCATATCAAGAAGTTTTAAGACTAAAAAAAAATATTGCCATTAGAATTAACTGAGAAAATCTTTAAATGTTTTTTATTCATTTTTCTTCTTTTTTTTTTTTTTTTTTAATAATGATGGGGTAAATTTGATCCAAGTTTACAATGCTTCCCAACAGAAGTTGATTGGGTTTTTTTTTTTTAATGTAGACACAATCATAGCTGTTTTTTCTTCCACTGATACACGTCAAGCAAGCACATGACAACATGCTTGTATAACCCAGACTAACTGAAAAATAATTGCAATATGCAAGACTTATGCCAGTATATCTACACCAAAATATTGAATTATATTCTTTTGTTAAGAAACATTGATTAAATCCAAGGAAGTAAATTGATATATGCAAGATTAATGTCTGATTGTTGGCAGCCAAAAACTTTTTTTAAACTACCTTCCAGGTAAGAATTATATGCAGTATCAATGAAAACCAAGAAAGTGTGATTGGATCCATTTCCTTTAGCTTACTAAGATAGATTCTAAAAGCCCTGGGCATGAGATTATTTTTCTTGTCCAAAACATGAATAGACAAGAATTCTACTTTGGTGTTTCCCGATAAAATGAAATCCTTAGTGTCACTCATTAAAATAAAAACAAATTAAGAATCAAAACTGAGTAGAGAAACATTTTCTTACAGATGTTGGTTGGTATCATGGTATACATTAGTTAGTTGATTTGATGCTAAAGTAACCATTCCTATTTAATAATTAACATTTGATTCACATAGGTAATTTCAAATATTCTGATCCAATACTAATAATCTATACATGATCCCACAATTTGAACTAACTATTCCTATTTGATAATAATCATTTGTTTGGAGATGGTTATATGCTTTCACATTTTCTCATCTCATTCTAATAACTGGCACAAAATTATATATTCAAATATTTCAAGCAAATTATCTGGTTTTGATTAATAAAGGATTATCCTTTATAAACAATTATACCTTCAAGAAACAATTCTGAGAAAAAAAAATTTTCCACACTGTTATATGGTCCTAAGTATTTGTCAGATACAACATTGGCCTAATGAGTAGAGTGTTCGCCAATGGTCTAGGAGACTGGAGTTCAATCCCTAGTCGAGTCATACAAAAGACTCAAAAAATGGTATTTGATGCCACCTTGCTTAGTACTCAGCACTATAAGGTAAGAATTAAAGGTAAAGTGGAGCAATCTATGGAATGGAGTCGCATCCTCTCCTACACCTCAGTGTAGTAGCTATTGAAAAGAGAGCCTAAGGTCGCCGACTTTACTTACTTTATATGGTCCCAAGTATTCCTCTGATACAGTTAATTTGCACACAATTATATAGTCCGATGTATTTCTATGTTATACAAGTATTTTCAACACAGTAATATTCTATCAAACTGACATTGGCACAATGGTGCAGGATACCTGTGTTCAATCCCAGGTCAAGTCATACCAAAGACTCGAAAAATGATACTTGATGCCTCCTTGCTTAACACTCAGCATTATAAGGTATGGATCAAGGGTTACAGAGGAGCAATCCAGGGAAAGGAGTAGCACCCTCCCCTACACCTCAGTGTAGTCGCTATCGAAAAGGGAGCCTTCAAGTCACCCTCGACTATGGTTGTCAACTTTACTTACTTACTAATATTGTATCAAATATTTTACTCATATACACATAATTTACCAACAGTTATATGGTCTCAAGTATTCCACTCTCGAACAAATAATTTGTATACAGATATATGATCTCTTGTATTCCTCTCTCAGAAAAATGATTTGCACAGTTATATAGTCTAATATATATATATATATATATATAGTCATCCACAGACAGATGTGTTCCTTTCTATCTGAACTCATCAGTGTGGCTAGACATACTAGCTTCCCGTAGCTGGGAACAAAACCCGGTTGACTCAAACGCCAATCTGAGACTCTACACTTCTGCCACGAGGAACGAGCGAAGTAAATTTTAAACAGATATGAATCACAATTACTATTGTTTTACATACATCTGGTTAACGGCTACCAAGAACTCAATTCATATTTGAAGAACCTTATATATATATATATATATATATATATACACACAGTTATATAGGCTAATTATTGATTCCAACCATTCTAGGTCAGTGGACAGAAGTGATGGCAATAAAGTGGGCGATTCCACAGGTGAATCTATAGCTCCATAACTGGAGCCTCACCACCACCAAAGATGCCCCCAATTTTTAGCGGGGTCTAAACCTTCTGCAGATGATGCAGTTGATGTCTCACCAAAAGTGTAGTTTTAGTAAAGATGTTACAAATATATTTTCCTGAATCACAAATATCAACGTCTGTTGAATCTTTTTGCTTAGATATTGACTTGACCTTTGTCTTAAATACAGTCTATATGAAATCTCTTTGATTTGAGATCACTGGAGGTCATCAAATACCAAAATATGCCTTTCTGGCGAAATGAAGAAAAACAAACTTCAATATCAAATGCATGAACTTTCTTATTCTTATAATTGCTGAAACTGACAATGCTAAACTGATGTTTTTCTCATGGCCAGCTCTATATTGGAAGATTAATTGATACTGAAAAATAGTTCTCTGTATTTGGACTACACAAGATTTTATTGAAATTGAAAACACTTTTTCTTGTGTATTTATATCATGTTCATATTTCTAATTAAATTCATTTAGTGTGCATACATGCAAATTTTAATTCATACACTTTTTTTTGTTAGACATATAAAAGAAAATGTGCAAATTTGCCAGTTTTTACAGTGAAAATAACTAAATTTCTAAATTTCATCATCCAAGGACTAAAAGCCAAGTTTTAAATAATTAATGGCCATTTTTCATACTTTTTTAACGCAAGCAATTAAGAAATAATACATATTACGCAGGAAACAAAATTTGAATAACATTCTTGTATTTCATCCCAATATTTTGTCTATCTTTTATTCTAGTACAATACTGGGTACCCCTGCTAATCTTACTATAATTCTTCAAACACCTTTTTGTCTATCTGCCTCTACTTAACACCTTTTTGTCCATCTGTCTCCCTAAAATCTAAAATGGCTTTAGCTATAGCCATTAAATTTTCTGTGGTTAGTACATTTTTTTCCTCATCGCTAAATTGGAAATTTTCTAAACTGCCTATTTTCATTACTTAAAGATAGAAACAAAATCATTTCTGAAATGATATATTGCCAATGTAATGTAAATATCTTACACCATTGATGGGCATAAAGCCACAGTTACACCTCATGTCTGTGATGATACTTCATTTTCCTCAGCTGACAAGTACGTATTCAAAGTTTTTTTTTAATTTCTTCTCCCTGGCTGTTTGACATCCCAATGTTAAAGAGCCCAGTATACACTATTATTAAGCTATAGCAGGAGAGAGATGGGTTCATGCCTTTCTTAAAGGAGTTAGAGCCAAGTGAAGTAGAAACAGCCTCATCCAGGATTTGAACTTGGTTCATTGGATCAATTTCTTAAGATAATGACAGTTAGATCTTGCAGTTAGAACATTGTACAACTTTTGGTGAAATATTTCTTTTCTGTAGATATTAAATTCATATCATTTATCAACAAAAATTCTATATACTCATCATATACGGATTTTTAAAAAGAATCAGAGAAAATGCACATGTTAAATATAAATTGCCTTGTAAGGATATAATTCACCTTTCATGCAGTAAATTGATGACATTTTTCTATCTACTAGACACCATTTATTACTTTCCTTGATTGGTTGAACCACCTTTAAAGGAATTGTTCAGAAGAAAATCCAAAGTAAATTTACAATTTTGGAAACACTCGCTCTGTCACATAAAACTTGTTAAATATACACATAAATTTCAAATGCTAACTATAACATCTATTATGGGATGGTATTATAATTTTACTATCAGATTCTAACACTCAAATTTTTTGCCACCATTACATTGACTGAGGTCTATCATAGGATTTCCAGAACAAAAATGTCAGATTTGTTGTCTAAGTATACATACGAGTTGCCTTTAATTAATTTAGGTCAGGTGACAAACCTTTTTAACTTCAGAAGAGGAGAATAAAGCATATTCAAATTGGCTTGTTGGTAGTTGGCTTCAGGTATCTATTCTAAGTTAATAAGTATTTGTAAGCACTGAGTTATTTGCTTTCAAATATTTTCATCAAATTTTAATAAGTTTCCAACAAACTTATTTGACCCAAAAAATTGGATCCTAACAAGTACTACTATTTGAGGCTAGAGTGGACCTGGGAATACTTCACATTTACTAGACCTCCAGAATAAGAGCATGATTACTAAATACAGTTTAATGTGATTATATATATGTAGAAAAACTGAAAAACACAGTAATCCAAAGTAAAGAATTTAATATGAAAGAAAGTAGACTCTTTAATGCTTCAGTTTTAATAACCCATCATCAGGTCATAGAAAAGATGATCTCAAGTGTTGTTAGAGCAACAATGGATGCTTAAAGAAATATCATTTATTGATCAAACAACACTCAAGGTCATCTTTTCCATTATATATATATATATATATATATGAATAAAATGTAGGAGGAGTCCCCATGGTGTGTTTGCTAAGTGCTATACTGTAGCCTTGATGTAAGTGAGTTAGCACTTCAGTCATGCCATTATGTTTACTTTGAGACTAATACCCTTGGAAAAGTCATGAACCCCTTTATACCTCAGCTATGGGTTGAACAGTAATACTTCTGTTCTTCTACAAAAATCACTTCAGCATTAAATAACCTGTCAAAATTTATATGCCATTAAACAAAAAAAACAAACAAAAACTTATGACGGAAAGTGACAACAATATGCCTGTGCATGTGTTGCAATCTGATTTCATTACAGACTAAATGATTGGTTTGGTTTTATGGCACATGAATTATAGTAGGTTATTTAATGCCAAATCCATTTTCATACATTGAAACAATTCTATTTCAAACAATTTAGTTTAGCATAAGTCCAGTTTAGTTCTACTTGACCCATAGATAGGAACCTATCAATTGTTCCCTCTCTGGGCCTGAGTGAACCTGGGAGCTATGGCAATGAAGGGGCGCTCTGCATTCTATAAATCTCCAGCATTACTGGAACCTCACCATCAGATTGTTTAGTGTTATATCCAGGACACTCGTTTGGGGGGTGTCTTATCTCTCTACAGAGAAACAGTCGGTGTATTCTACAGCCCCAGCCGACGGGGCAATACAGAAGAATAACTATTTCCTTGCTATATTAACATGCAGCATTAAAAATATAGATATGGCATCCTTTTCCAAAAGTGATAATAACTCTTTAGACAGCATTATTCAATCTCTTTCACTTTCTTATAACGTCTCACAAACTATTTCTTAATCTTCTCTCTTCAATTTTTCATTTCTTCCCTCTTATACTCAATTCACTTTCTTCTGTAAAATTGAAAGAATCAAACCAATCATAAAAATATTGATTGGTACATAAATGATAAGATGTATACAAGTTATTATATATAAATCTATGATCAAATAACTCCCATCAATAAGTTTAAGAAAACATCGACTGTATAAGCTTCCACCAAAAAAAGAAAGGCGTCCTGTATCTGGTGATGTAGAATCACCTTTTCATTGCCATTACTCTCATGTTCCCTTTGACCTGGAGTTGTAGTACCTTTCAAGGTCCCATCCACGAGTCAAATAGATCAGTTTAAAAATGATTAATATTATTAGTTCATACCATTTAACTCCAATATTAATATCAATATTTATATCAAATAGATCAGTTTAAAAAGGATTAATATCATATATTATTAGTTGATACCATTTAACTCCAAATTATTTGTATTAGTTCAAACTTTAATTTAAAGTAAGTATTATGATTTTTAATTTGTTGAATCTATATAATCATATGCAAATTATTAGTATTAGATAGAAATATTTGAAGCTTATTAACCAATTTAATGTTGATGTATAGTAACATCATTAGGAGGCCCTACTGAGGTGTAAGATTTAGTAAAGTTTGTTTTGCAAAATATCATTATTAAAAGTGAGTGTTTTATTATTTTCATGCTATTTTACTATGACACGCAACTGCTCATCAAACTATCATGTTTTCCTTGTTTTATTTACACATGATCGATTTGCTTAAACATACCCTCTATTTAGTGAATTTTCTGAAAATAATTAGCCCTCTTTACCAGAATGAAAAAAAATTATCTACCTGTGAAAAGGTTTAATAGAATTATTAGTGTTAGATTGAAATAATTCAAACCCTGTAACTGAAAACCAATTATTTGTATTAAGAATAGTTACTTGAAGATATAATTTTTTACACAGTATTATAATTATTAGTGACTTGAAACCATATAATCGCTGGCAAATTCTTAAAGAGAAATGTGGTACAAATTAAAATGATTGCAATAGAACATTGAAAATAAAGTTATGATCATAATCAAACATTTATAAATGAATTAAATTTTTGGCATCAAATAACCCATAAGGTCTGATAGGTCATTAAATAAACTGAACCAAAAATATCAAAATTAGAATGGAACAGTAAAGAAATACTAATAGAGTGGACGTTAT
Organism: Sepioteuthis lessoniana; assembly: GCA_963585895.1. Lineage (NCBI taxonomy): Eukaryota > Metazoa > Mollusca > Cephalopoda > Myopsida > Loliginidae > Sepioteuthis > Sepioteuthis lessoniana. Next base: position 10,294,617 of record OY757916.1, on the reverse strand, counting down.
AAAATAAAAAGAGAGGAATTTACGATAAGTTGAAACTATATAATTCTTGGAAATACTTTATATAATTGTGTGAAAATTGTTAGTATTAAATTGGAATACTTGGAACTATATAACTGTGTGCTAACAATGATTATTATTAAACAGGAATATTTACTTCAAGCCATATAACTGTGTGCTAATTATTTGCATTTCGAAAGGAATATTTGATATCATCTAACAGTGTACTAACTATAAAGACGAATAACCGCCAGAGTACCAAGTGCAAATGAACCTTGAAATTATGGTTCATGGTTACAAAGAAATATTTATAAATTAAATCTTGGCATCAAATAACCCACAAGAGATTGATATGCCATGAAGTGCAGCAAACCAAATCTATATACAGAATACCAAACTTAACGGCTGCAAAAGGTGTCCTTTTAGCTAGTTTATCTTTAAATCATCACTGAAGTATACTTGCATTATATATGCTTACAATTTTATTAAAATGAAAAAAAAATGGTCCCAGTTATCACTAAGAGAAGGTGTCATGAATTAACGAAATGAAGAAAGAAACAATAGGAGGAAAGAAATCAAACTTTCACTAAACATTGCTAATATCATCCATATAAACTAAAGTAAGAGACAAAATTAAATTTTCAAGATAAATGAATTTTCTCTTTTTACATGGTCAGTTGAAAAAATCATTTCTTGGGGATTAAGTAAACTTCACAAATTGTTCCAACCACAAGAGCTGCTTGAAAAAATGTCTACAATATTGACAAAATTATATTTATGAAGTGAAAAGTATAAAACAATAAATATGTAGGGTTCTTTTTAATTCTAAAAAGGTTATTCAAGGCACTAGAAAAAGATGTCAGAATGTAATATAAACTATTTTTAAAATAACATTATTGATGAGATATTTAACAAATCAGATTTTTTTTTAAAAAATCGATTTAGTTGTTGATTTTTTGAGTGGGGGGGATTTTTCCTCAGTAACAAATCGCAAAATTCTTCATTCCTCATATGAGTTTTTAAAACTTAATATTTTTCTCGTTTCAGCTTCTATCAAGTCAGGATGAATAATGCAAATCAATAGAAATATAAATGAATCCAAGATCTGGCAGAATAATCTCTCCCGTTTGGAACATAAATACAAAAGACAACATAGATCTGATTCAAAATTTAATTTTACTATAAGAAGAATTTTTCCTATTTAGTTTTGATATCATTATCACTTTTTTTTAAAGATTAAATTAAGGTTAAAACTTTGGGAGAATATTGCTCATAAGAGTAAACATTTGCATTATATAATCTTTAAAAGAAACTTACTACAATATTTTAAAGGCAACATCAGGTGCTTGGAATATTTTAGCATAAAATTCAACAGGAAAATCTAAGCACCCCAGAAAGCCTATAGAATTGCTCTTTTCAAGACTGCTTCCTCTTCCGAAGTAGGAACTTTTGGGAAGAAAATTAATTTTAAAAAAAAAAAAAAAAGAAAAAAAAAAGCTATTTGTACAGAAAGCAAATTGAGTTTTTTTTTTTCTAACAGAATCTGTATAACAATCTCTAATCAAAGCATTTCATGTAGAAATAGAAACAGACTTTGGTTGGACAATTTTTGAAAATAACTAGTGGGCCCAAATACTAACTATACATTTCTCTAAGTCAGTCCCAGTCCTATACGCAATGAAAATATTGTTTCACTCGAGAGTATCTAACCAAAATTTCAGCCTCGAATTTCATAATGACCAAAATTTTATATCATAATTCATTTCCCCATTAACTTTTCATCACAGCAACAAGAAGTCTCCCCTCTGTTACAATGTACAACAACATTTTGTCAAAAACTCATGAGAAAGAATCAGCAAAATTCATACAACCCTAGTAAGATACGCATTTGCTATTTTCATCCCAAGCAATGCCAGATTCTTCTGGGAAATAATAATAATGGCAAATACATTCTCTGCTTCAGTTGAAGGAGTAGATAACTGACCTTACGACTAAAACTCCTTTTTTCCACCACTAGCTGACAAAACAATGACCTAATGGACAAAAGCATTAATTAAAACTCGTTACCTGACAGTTGTAAGTTTAATTTGAGGGCCTGGTATTAATAAAAAGCATATACTCTTCTCCCGATACAAACAATATCATTTTGTAAAATAATATATCAATAATTTAAGTTAAATGTCCTACACTATGTCTGTGATAATGTTGTTTTAAGGAGGTTTTTATCGGATGGAGTTGCTTACCCCAAGCCTCCTGATTTAGTTTTCAGTTGTTTTTCCTCCTTCTAGATCTTTTACCAAAGCTAAATAATCTAATTTTCCATACTATTTGCTTATAGTGGGGGCAAGAATAGCAGGATTCATGCCTTTCTCAAGGACAGTAGCACTTTAGTGAAATATAAATATCCTGATCGGGAATTTGTACTTGGTTCATCGAGTCTATTTCCTAAAGCGATCACTGCTGCACCGTACAGTTACAATACTGATTTTAATACTTTGGGTGAAAGTTTTGTTTTCTGGAAAATATTTACCTTACATTCAATACATACAAAAAGGTGCACCTGCAAAGGACCCCTTTTTTTCATATTCTTCCGAAATTGGTTAATTATTGGATTTTAATAAAATATTCAGTATTTAAGGCAATAAAAGATGAGGTTTCCTTCAAAAGACATTTTTCCTTAAAATTCTGAAGACACATTTTTTTTTTATTATGCACTCAACTCAGTGACTTTATTAATTTGATTTACTTAATGAAGGTGCAGGTGAATCATTTTTTTCCATTTCTTTTTAAGTAAATTCAATGGGGAATTAGATTTATGTTTTTATAACAATTTATTTGTTTGTATTGATGCCTTATTTTTGAAGTTAAAAAAAAAAAGGATCAAATAAAGTACAATATTGCTCTTCTAAGCTTTTTTTTTCTTATTGATTTTTGTAGTTCAATCTTCTAAGGATATAGTAAATAAAATATATTTAACCCAAATTTTTTTTTCAGGTTAAATGTTTTTTTTTTTTTTAGAGATGTAAAATTGATGTCTGAAGATTAAACTCTTCCACTCACTGCAGGTGACAGGGATTTTGATAATTAATGTCAAAATACTTACTAAATAAATTTGACTAATTGGATAAAAATGAATTCTATCTGACTAATAATTTTTTTGGTCTTGAGTGTGGTTTTTTTCATTGGACTATATTTTTTCTCTGCAGGCTCACAGGAAGACCAATATAAAAAACACCAAGTAAGGGAGATGAACTTTTTCTGAGAATACAATAATAAAAAAATAAAAAATCTATCAAGGGACTTTTGATCATTCATACTTTGAAAGAAAAGGCGAGTAGCTTGTCAGTAATAAATCATAACATAACTGATAACAAAAGTATTTCGTACATGCTTACCTTATTTTCTTTTATCAAATGAAATCTGTATACTTGTCATATCTTGATTTTTAAAAAGAATCAAAGAAAATGTAAACATTTGTCAAAAACTGACTCGTAATAATACATTTCATCTTAAAAGCAATAAGTTGCTAATTCATTTTCATCTCAATGACATCATTTACTGTTTTACTTATTCAATAAAACCATTATTGTTCTGGAGAAATTCAAAAGGAAATTTACTATTTTAGAAGCACCGTCTGTCCCTGAACGAGTTGTTAAATTTGCACATAAATTTCAGAATTTCACAATCAGAAATAATGGCTCAAATAATTCAGCATTTCTATGCTAATTGTTGCATATAAGAGAAAAAAAAATCATATTTGGTGTATAAGTGCAAATATGAAAGCAAACTTCTTTGCCATGTGACAAAAAGTTCCTTTTTCTAACTCCAGAAAAGAAGAGTGAAACATATTTGAGTTTTTCTCCTAAGGGGTTGACAATCCAAGTGAATGTTTTCTCTGTGGTACTCTACACTTTGTTTATTGATCCCTTTCGAAAACCCGATTCACAAAAATGAAATGAAAACTATGAACCCAGTATATTTTAAATCTTTCAGTTCATAGGCCCAGTTAACTGCTTTCATTAAAAAAATTTTTTTAAAAATCAATCACTGTAAATGTAATGTGAATACATTTCTTTCAGAGACATGAAATATCAAACCTTATTTGCCCCCCCCCCCCCCCACCAGCAAATAAGTCTCGCTTTGTTTAGTTTGAATAACTTGAGTCAGTTACATTTGAACAATTGTAAAGAATCGAAATAGTTAATCACGTTTCACCATAACCCATGCATTTAGTTGGTCTCCATCAATACGACTTGAGAACATGCTGTGCAATCCATCATGAAACACTTTATTAATTGTAGAACAACAGGACTCCTCTATTTCATCCCAGGTGGTACCAAGTAACTTTTCATTAGTTGGTGCTCGAACTCACTATTGCCAATGTTCAAGCAATTTACATTTTTTTTTTTTTAATTTTGTGCAGTAAAATGTTTTATACAAAGTTTTATCCAATTCAACAGATGAGTAAGGATAGTTTGGTTTCTTTCTTTCTCGGCATATTAACCTTTGTGAGTTAGCCAAAGCCATCTTTATAGAAAAATAATGAAATTATTTAACCCATAGCGGAAGGGGATAAGGTGGTTCATACCTTTCCCAAGAGTATTAGTTTGAAAGTAACCATAACATGATCGGAGTTCTAATACACCATCATGTTAGTCACTATGCCAAATAGAGATGGAACAATTTTCTCAAATTTCTATACACTGCACTGTTGTAAACGGTTAAGGATATTTTTCTAAGCAATTCTTTTATGTTAATTTCAGTCAGTTTTTATAACAGTTCTCAGACTGTCCATTTCAACTGTTAATGAGTAGAAGAGATCAGAAATAAAGAAAAAGCATTAAGCAAAACTTAAACATATTTATTTCTTTGGGGAGCTCGTCTTAAGATAACAGCTGTCTAACTTATCTGGCCATTGAGATTTCCAGCAACAGTCATTTGAATGTAACAATACATACATTCCTTAATTTGTATTGCAGACGGGGGACTGTGGCAACCAGTCTAGGACAAAGAAAACTCTGAATTTAAACTAGTTGTCTTCTGCTTTAAAAAACTGACCTTGGGTTGAATCCTGTTTGTGGGAGAGTGTTTGGGTGAATACATACTACTTGAGATATATATATATCATCATCATCATATCGCGCTGGTAGCATGGATATCCCTGACCCTCTCTCGCCACTCCTCCCTATCGTTCATCGCCCTAGGTAGGTCTTCAGGACAACATCCTGTATCCTCACATATATGTTTTTAAATCAGAAGTGTTAGTAACCATATATTTTTTAATTACAGGGATAAAATATTGTTACTTATGATTAAATTTTGACTTGTATTATCTTCATCTTAATTTCAGTTCTTTTATCAAAATTTCTTTGACTGTTTTTCTACACAGGTATATGACCAGGATATTTCAAGTTGGAGAAAGACATCCACTAAGTGGAGATGGGGATGATTATAAATGATTTATGATGTAAGAATTAGCACACAATTAGTCCTAAGGTGATATGCCATTAAACAAACAAACCAAGATTTTGCCAAAGAATGGAATACTGTTTACATATCTAGACAGGTTCCTCTTAGCTTATTTTGTCTACATTTGATTGAGTGCAGAACTGGTTATATGATCTTTTGGGAGAGGATTTCTTCTTATCACTTCAGCCACACCCGCATAGCTTAAATGTAATCAGTTTGTTTTCTTTCTACTTTTATGCAAGATGTTCAGATGCACGGTATATCATAGGTTCTACCTATTTGAGAGCTTCCAGAAAGAAGTTGTTTTACAGTCTCTAATAAGCAGTACGTTTCTGAATCTTTTCCACATGAAATGCATCAACTTTCTAACAGGTTCTTTTTTAGAAGATCTGCACCGTGGATCTAACTTATTCATAAAGGGTGTCCCAGCCTTTTTTTCTTAAGCTCGGGGCTAATGAATGTCTTAGCTAGGATTTTTTCTTTTCTTCTTCCTTTCAAAAGCATTTTTGATATATCCTTTCCGTAATTTGCTATTTTCTAATCCACTGCTGATAGAGGTCAAATGATCTCGCTTAAGGGAACTGGTAAGTAAAATGTATATTTTTTTATTTTTATTTTTCAATCATAATTACTTTGTCCAAAGTCATATGGTATCAAGTGTTCCTATCTAATACTAATAAAGTTAGCGACCGTAGTCAAGGGTGACCCAAAGGCTCCCTTTTCTACAGCTACTGCACCGAGATGTAGGGGAGGGCACTACTCCTTTCCCTGGATTGCTCCACTTTACCCTTGATACGAACCTTATATTGCTGAGTGTTAAGCAAGGAGGTATCAAGTACCATTTTTAAAGTCATTGGTATGACCCGAACTGGGATTGAACCTAGGTCTCCCAGACCATTGGCAAACACTCTATCCACTGGGCCAATGAGCTGGTTTAATTCTAATAACTGATACAAAATTACATTGTTTCAAATAACAATTGCTATTAATAATATTTTTATAGTTATATAGTTTTAAGTATTTCTGTTTGATACTAATATTTCCCTAACAAATCTATTTAACCTGTAATTGGGACCCTAAGAGGTTTGACCACTCTGTATCCAAGTTAACCTGAGAGTAATGGCAATGAAGGGCACTACATATTCACCAGAAGCAGTTTAATGTGATACTCAGGACACCCTTTTAACGTGACAGGTCTTACCTCTTGGCAAAGGATACACTCAACTAATTCTAAGTCCTAGTGACAGGAAGAGCAGGTAACAGGGTGGATAGTAACTTTTAACTGTTATTTCATAAGAAGTTCAATTCGGGGATCATTTCTTACTACTCGTATACATTTTATTTGCTCCTGTTATCTCGACAAACATCCATCACTGTTTGAACAATTCTCATGATATCAAAGTCCTGATGAAGGTTATTAAAACCGAAACGTTTACAGTTGTTTTACATCACAATAAATTCATCTAATTTGGGTTATTCCGTTTTTCTAATTTCTTCATACTGTTGGATTCAAATCCATATTTACTTTCAAAGTCGTATTATATAATCAAGTATAAACTATCATCCTTTTTTTGTATGGGAGGCTGGTACTGTCAAATAATCCCCATTATACTAAAAGATGCTATAAGTGAAATACCTCAGTATGGCAATCTCATAACCAAGAAGATTACGCAGCATCTATTTTCTTTAAAATATTTATTTCCTTCACAATCCCAAGAGCTTCAGAGCAGGAGCCTCACCACCAGATACAGGTTAGTGCCATACTCAGAGCACCCATTTAAGGCAGAAAGGTCTAACCCCACTGTGGCAGTATATTCTAAAGTTAACTCATAGCTCAGGAAAAAAAATTAATAGTTCTACATTGTAAATGTTTTAACTGTACTGATTGATTTTAATGCCACAACTTATCACTGAGAGTTATTTTATGACAAGCAGTTAGAGAACTATGTTCAGTGTACATAGGTTTTTATAAGTTTTTGTAGCTGTTTCTGAGGTGTATTTTCTTTATAAATAGTCACATCAAATATAAAAACAATTTTAAGAGATCTATTTGACCCATAGATGGAATCCTAACTGGTATTACCAATCCAGGTCAGAGTGGATGTGGGAGTCATGAAAATGAAGGCCTAATTCACACTCCCCAGTGCTTTAAAACTGATCCTTCACTATTAAATGCAGTTTAATGTAATACAACAGGACCCCCATTTTTGTGAGGGGTTCTTAGCCCCCTGAATAGGAATCAATCTGCATATTCTTATCTTTGCCAATAGGGTGGAAGAGAAGATTAAAAAAAAACAATTAACATTTCTTAGTTGTTAATGCCTTAACTGTAGTTGAAATGATTCTTTTAAGAACTGCAAAAGATGGAAGCAGAAAAATGGATTTTCAGAACTCACTCTCATCCAAAGAGAGACATAATAATCAAAGATGATATCATTACTCAGAAACTAAATATTTCATGCCAACTTCACACTTGAGATTATTAAACTATAATTTTATTTTTCAACTTTAATGCCTGCTTAGATCCTATTAAATTCCAACTGTATAGCTTTATCCATTAGTCAAACATTACATTATTTCTAACACCAACTTTTCCTTTTACTGTTCAGTTTGATATTTGTTTTTTCTTTTATCTTAACTCAATTTTTTTTCCTGTTCAAATTTACCTTATAATCAAACTATTAGTTCCCAGCTCATAAACATTATTAATGAACATGAATAGATTGGCTATGAAACTGATTGGATATTTCTTGTCATAATCATAAGGAGAGTTCTCATAACAAACACAGAGTTACAAATTTCTTGCCAATAATAATAACAATAATAAGAGGAGGAAGAGGTTGTTTTTGCCTTGTGTTTTTATCTGGTTCTTTCTCATTATCACTTAAATTAAGATACCAGTATTAAAGCAATCAATTACAATTATTAAAGTATATTCACTGGAGCAAAGCAAATATTATCAGCTACCAAAACAAACACTTCTTCATAAATCAGTGCTCACAGGTAATTGTATTTTCTTTCTTTCTTTCAAATTTTAATTAGATAATCAAGTGAATAAGATAAAAATTGTCTTTTTATTTTAATCGGATGAATCAAAAGTTTTGCAAGATTTAGGTGAATGCTTGTCTGCAGTGTGTATATCATGTGGCTGAAGCAGTTAAAGCCATGGAAGGTACCTATAGAGGTTAGTAGTATCATGGTAGTTGGTGTGCTGACACGTTGTGCATTGTTTCACTGAGAGGGATTTGAAAGCCACACAGATGAAGTTAGAACAGTCTAATTAAAGAATCTTTGTTTTATGAGTTTGAACTGAGCCGTAACACCATAGAAGCAACCGAAAACATTTGCTATACTAAAGTTGAAGATGTTCTTGAACATAGTAAAATAATCAGAAAGTTCTAGAAATTTGTTTCAGGTTGAAGAAAGCCTGAAGGTCAGAAAAGCCTAAAACCATGGATTCTAATTCTGTGCTTCAAGTCATAAAGGGTTGGTTTGGTTTTATGGCATATTAACCATTGTGGGTTATTTAATGTCATGTCTTGTTTATATATACATATTAAATATATGATTTTTAAACACATGTTGATATACAGTTAAATGATCCAACGGTTTTATTTCTAACAATTCAATTTAGTATTAGTCATTAATTTGGCAACCAGTTTAAATGCCAAACAGTTCTATTTGACCCATTAATAGGACCCTATCAGGTGCTACTACCCTGGGCCAGAGTTGTCCTGGGAGTGACAGCAATGAAGGGGTACTACACATTCCCAAAATCTCCAGCATTACAGGAACCTCACTGTCAGATTGTTTATTGTCATATCAGGACATTTGTTGGGGAGGTCTTAACCTTCTGCAGAGGTACACCCTGTGTATTCTACTGTCCCAGCTGGCGACTATTAAACCATAAAGGCAAATCTGGCCAGAAACACCTGGAGAGTATCAGGCAAGTCTGATATCTCATCATCTAGTGCAGTTCATCACCTTAACGATCACAGCAAAAGCATCCAAAACAGCCAAATTGCACTTCACATTACTAAAAACATATGAAAAATTTAGATTCTCTCAAGTAGTGTTTCTTCCTCATATCAAAGAAAATTAGTTGCATTTTTAAGTAAAATAGAAGGCAAAATTAGATGTGAGATAGAGTAAAGTTTGCTTCCATCCTGACCAAACATGCAGAAGATTGCCTTCAGGAGGCTATCCATCCAGGAAGCACCTGGCCCCTCATCTGAACGGACAGCAGTAAGATTCTATACCAGATACCTGAGGTATCCTTTACTGCTTAATGGAGGAAACCCAAATGAAACCAAGTAATTTCAACCCTGCCCTTGACCATGCACCTGTATGTGAGAGGGCCTCTGCCTAAAAGTTTCACAATGTGTTACATCATAACCATGACAAGGGCGGAAATAAATACCATTTCCACATCCAGAGGTTTTTATCAGGATGTTTTAGTTGCTTGTGTATATAGTAACAAAATTTCTGCTTTTAGTAGGTGCACATAGCGTCACCAAGGTAAAAAAATTGACATGGCAACACAAGTTAAAATCTGGGACTGGCTGTTCATATTTCACATTGCACTGCAACCCTTGGCAAAAATCATGAATCCAACTATTCTCCCCCCATGACAAAAAGTAGGACAGATTGGGCTTTTTAACCTTGGTATGGCAATTAGACGAGAAAGAAAACTGAATTAAATCCACTTAAACTTTACTTAAAAATGACCTTGCGTCACATCCTGTTTATGCAGAGGGATTGTGAAATACATACATAATTTGTCGTGTCATCTTTATCAAATACCTGTGGTTACTCTCTCCAATTTTCTACCTAAATTTCAGAGATGTGGTTTTTTTTATCAGTGGCAGGTGACAGTTAATATCACATGGTATATTACCTTACTGAGCCTACTCCATAGTAAGTATTCATTGTTATCTCCCTTGAGAAATTATAACAATTAGGAAGAATATGAATGGAGACCCTACTTAACATTAAGTGGCAAATTGGACTGGAAATTGCTTTATTCTCTAAGTTAACGTTATTGCACACACAAAAAATCTTGCTACAATGTGCTACTTTTGTTGTTAATTAAAAAATATATGAATGCTAAGTCATACAACAGCTTGACAGAGATCTGCATTTTAAGCAAGGACTACTCTTTTCCAGGATAAATTTTACACAAAACTGATTTCATCTAAAAATTTAAAGAAAAAAAAAAATTCATATTTTTTAATCATAGATTTCCATTGGTTTTTAAAGGGGAGGGATCCCCATTTGCAATACAATATCAAAAGGATCTTTAAGTTGACATTTGAAAATGAATTCCGTAAATTTAGAGATCATTTTGATATTGTATCTATATTGTAAATAGGATCGACTCACTCTAACCCCACAAAAAATGCAAAATATTTAAAAATATCTGACAAACTGCCTGAGTAAACGTAAGTTTCAATGAATGCTAAGCAACAAAAATTATTTGCCGAAATCTTTTTTTCCGAGTGAAGCAAGATTAATCTGTTTCAGAAATAACAAAAATTCTAATGAACTTTTGAAATTTAAGGTTTATAGAGTATAAAAGGTGAATTTAGAAAGCAATGAGATTTTTTTTCAGGCTGGCAACCCTAATCAAAAATCAGCTGATTTATATTAATTCATAATTAATCATTCTCACCATCAAACTAAAGAAAATGAGACAAAATGGACTTCCAACAGATCCAATCAATGTTTGATGGTGAAGATGATACCTGATGAAATACCATTTTAATTATGGTTGCCAATCTGAAAAAAAAAAAGTAATCCATCTCATTACTTTCAAGTCAATTGTTTTGGCACAGAAAAAGATGACACTTTCCAATATCTGAACTTCTAATGGACAATTTGATGGACCACTGACTGGAGAAGATCAAATATCACAGCTTTATCATAAAGTTAGTACAAGTCATCATCTTAAATGAAAGCTTCACTAGATACAACATTGTTAGCAAAAGAACAATAGTGCATGTCAAAATTTGGGATCATTAAATTGTCCACAAGAAATAGGGGTAACATCTCATTGTCTCCTAAAGAAGTTTAATGATTGACAATTGATTTGATATTGCTTTCTTTGTGGACACACTGATACACACAGTTTCTTTTTTAGATGAGTTATTATAGTTGGAAAGGAAATCAGCAAACCAAGTTCAAATCCTTTTAATAATGCCATTGGGAAAGGCATGAACCCCCTGTTCCCTTCATCAGCTATAGGTAAATAGTACAGCAGACTAGGTTCTTTAGTTTTAACTTGACAAACAGTTGAGGAGAAGAAAAACTCCGGATTTCAGCCAGCTCTTCTCTGCTTAAAATATTAACTGTGGTAAAGAGGTTGGTTAATAAGTATAACCAAAGGTTCATCAATCTTGATGTTCACTATATAGGAAAGTAGCATAGTGATGCTGGTAACTTATACATACTGTTGTATTGTAATAGATTAGTAAATATTCCTACCATACTTTTGGGACATTCATTGTAGGTAAGGTATTAGAAACTTAGTGCTCTATGTGCAATGTTCAATAAAATTTTCAGATAAGGCTAAGTATTGGTCTTTATTCAAAATAAACAAAATATGGTGATGAAAAATCTTTAATCTATTTTAAACATCAAATGTTTTATTTTCAGTTTGATTTGGTTTAGTCTCTTTGTTTTACTGTCATATCAACATTCATGGGTTATTTAATGCCAACTCCATCTTTGTAGGACAGTAGTGGTGCTATTTAATTCAAAGTTGGTGTGGGAGATAAGGATATTTTCAGTTAATAAATCAAATACCTGAAGTAATTATCTATGCCACTAAATACTTAGGGACTTGGATTTTAGCCAGTTATTTCTTTTAAATTTAAGTGTAAAATTTAAAGAACTGAAGAGAATAATTTGAGCATTTTTGTTTTATGGCAAGTTTGTGTGGGTTAACTAATGTTATTATTTTACACATACAACTTGAATTACTGAAAAACCTAGTAGGTAATATCTATGCAATGGTCAATTATTATCTTAGACAATATTTTTCCATTTTAAATTGAACAAATTTAAATTCTGAACTATTAGTTATGACTTGCAGTAATATTGCTTCCTGTTGACTATTGTTTATAGCTAGAGACGATTCATTCCTCCACAAGCAATGTTCAAACCTTTTTAGTCAAAGAAATATGTATACCAAATCAGTTAGCTCTATATCAAACCATTTGGCTGTCTATTGAAGACAGACAAGCAAGCTCTTTTCTCTTATTTATATAAATATTTCTCCAAACAGCATCATGTTTAACATGACTTTCTACACAAATTATGTTCAGTTTGACAATTAGTTGAATTTAGTTATATACTTTTTGTTGTTGCGAGTCAGAAAGTGCAGACCCCAAGATTAACCTTGAGGTTCTAAATTAAATTCAGTAATCATGAATGCTGATAGAGAAATGTGAATACTCAAAATTAATAAAAGTGCACCCCAGAAGGGATCTGCAGGTTGGGCAGTGGTCACCTTTTACATTTAGAACAATTTATATGCTGCCAAACAAGAGTTGGTTGCCAGGAAAACAGGAAAAAATCCCTAGGCAGATTTGTGTGTAAGTAAGTACTTTTGATTAGACATAACATGACAGCAACACGGTCTACTGGGAAGTAGGAAAGTTTTAAGAGCTGCAACAAAACTATTTGCATATTTACTGAGGAAAGAAAAAGCAAAATTCAAGTTAAGTAAATAAACCACAACCTTCACATGTTTTGCTTTTTTTTCTTACAATTTACTATCCTCTGAGATATTAAGACTTAGAAAATAGTTTAGGAGGTGAAATAGTAGAAAATGTTATAAGTGATTTGCTTTGTTTTAAATTTGAATTTGAAATATCAATATGAGGTATGATCAAAAAATACTGAGACTGAAGCTTCAAATTTTTTTTTATTTAAAAAATTCAAATGACTTATTCAACTGAATAACTTATACACCATAAACTACGGTAAAGATTTTTAGCTCAAAATTCTGATTGGTTTGGTTTCATGATATATCAACCATAGTAGGTTATTTAATGCCAAATCCGATTTATACATATATATTAGATATAAATGATTTGTTAACTTAAGTCAACTAAGTTAAATAGTTCCAAGAATTGCTGTGTATCACTAACAGTTCAATTAGCCATCAGTCACAGTTAAATGATCAGACAGTTCTATTTTTAACAATTCAATTTAGCATGTCATTTGTTTGAACTCAGTTTATTGTCAAACAATTCTATTTGATAGATAGAACCCTTTCAGGAGCTACCACTATGGGATAGAGTAGACCTGGGAGTGATGGCAATGGAAGGGTATTCTACATTCTCAACGCTCCAGGGCTGGAGCCTTGTCATCAGATTGTTTTGTGCCATAATCAAGACACTTGCTGTGTAGGGTAGGGAGGTGTTACTCCTCAGTAGAGATACAGTCAGTGTATTCTACTGCCCCCAACTGACAGGGCTGTCAAAATTCTGACATAGGTTTATAAACCTGCTGTATAAATCAGTCCACGAACCTGCAGAAAGCGACCTATGTTCTCATTAGTTTTTACAGTCAGTGTATCACAGTTGTTTGAAATGGTCCGAGATATGAGTAAAGTTGGCGACCTTAGTCGAGGGTGACCCAAAAGCTCTCTTTTCAATAGCTACTACACTGAGGTGTAGGAGAGGACGCTACTTCTTTCTCTGGATTGCTTCACTTTACCCATCATCCTTACTTATAAAGCTGCATGTTAAGCAAGGTGGCATCAAGTACCATTTCTTGAGTCTTTGGTATCACTCGACTTGGTATTGAACTCCAGTCTCCTGGGCCATCGACGTGTGATATTGTGTTTATATAATTCTTAATTTGTTTTATTATTTTATATCAGTCTCTCTGTTAATTTGTTTACCAAACACAACCAAGTTGGAAATGCTCATGGCAGTCTGCTGGAGTTAGGGTAAGGGGTGTATATCAACTGTTAGGTGTGCTGTTCCACTGCTTGACCACTGTGATAAAGATTTGGATCTTTGCCCTGCTAAATAAGTTAATCCCTAGTTTTGTAGAGATTTTTTCCAGGATTAAAAGGTCAATTTATGCATTGCAGTTTATGGTAAGAACAGGATTATTTCTATATACATTGTCATTATCTTGACCAAGTTGAGATGAATCATAGCCAATATTTTATAAGATGAATTTTTGTAATACAACAAGTCACATTTCACCCAGAAAAATAATTTTAGGTTTATTCCCACACGACAATCAAAAAACAAGCTTTTGTATTACCTCACTCAAAATCTTTCAAATGACTTTTTAGCCATTTACTCCACATGCTCTTCACTTAATCATTGCCGGGGGTGTCCTCATGGTGTAATGGTTAAAGCGATGGACTGCGGAATCGTAGTACGCGAGTTCATACTCCAGTCGCGCTATTACGTTCACTTTCGGGCAAATACCCTTGGGAAAGGTATGAACCCCCTTATCCTCCCAGCTATGGGTTAAATAGTACCACTACTGTTCTTCTAGGAAAATGGCTTTGGCATTAAATAACATAAAAAGGGTTGATATGCCATTAAACAAAGAAACCTTAATCATTGCTAAAAAAATTTGTTCCAAGCAGAAATTCTTTGAGGAGGGTAAAACAAGAGAAAATCAGTGGGGGGTCAGATCTGGACTATAGGAAGAATGTAGCTGTTTTTCCTTATTCAAGTATAAGGCCTTGCGTTATACTGGTGTAAGCCCAATGACAACCGACCTTACAAAATGCCTAATTCTGTGTATTGTACCCACAGAAATTTCCAGTTGTTTAGAAAAGTCTTTGATAGTAATTCTTTTGTTAGCTAAAATTAGTGTATTAACTGAATCCCCCATTTTAGGTGAGCTCACCAGTGTGAGCCTATCTAGCCTGCTTTCCTCTTAAATTCTATTTCAAAACTCTAAATAATTTAGTCATTTCATAATATTTATTCAATTACCCTCATAGATTATATATATGATAGGAGGAAATAGATTATCTGGCATAAGAAATACTGTTTGGTAGCCAGTGATACATACATGTATAACAAATAGAGTATGTATGTATGCAACTCTTCCAACTGAAGCAACATCTATCTGCAGGATGTTATCAATTATGTAAGACCTGATACAATGTAAATGTTTGAGCAGAGTAAAGTCGCGAATTCAAATCAGCTTTATTTAGTTGAAAAATTGACCTTGTGTCAGATCCTATCAATGGTGGAATGGTTATGTAAATAAATACTTATAAACAATTTTAAAAGTTAAATTAAATTTGAATATTTTACTAAGACAAGATATTCTAAGTTTGGAAATTTACACTCGGCTTGATTAATAACATCTCGCAGCAAGATGGCTTCCCGCAAATTATATTTTGTCTGAAATCCTCCTCTCAGTTAGTGTTCTCTTTTCTCCATGAAGAATAATTTTTAAGTTAAAAACTTCCCCTAGGACCACTCAGTACGCCTAACGTATTTGGTAGCTTTGCAGAAAATTATTTTGGTTGTCTATAGAAGACAAATGAACAAATTCTTCCCAATTAATTATTATATATGTGTATGCATGTGAATGTAAAAGGAGCAAGCTACATGCAGAAACACATTATGTAGATCAGATGATAGAGCTGCTTACATCAGAAAACCCAAGGCCAGTGGCTTAAGATATCAATCAGCCAATAATTGTCTCTATAATTATTTTAGTTTGCAGCCAATTCACTTGCAAGTCAGAAGGAATTCATTGTCATGGGAGATATCTGAAATATGAAACAGCAAACGAATACATGCACTATTCTATGTGTGATTGATTAATTCAAATGGGGGTCAGTAATTTTCTATTTCTTTCTCAGATGTTATAAATTCTGCAATCCTGTGGGCTTGCCATGGAGATTTAAGATCTCTCCAAGACAAAGATGGTGATTGGCTGGGTACAGAGAAAGAATGTGTTTGTAAGTGAGCTTCTGCCTGCTTAATAGGCAAATTTTATGAGCTTTAGGGCAAGAACAAAAGATGTAATTAGATGTTATGCCGATTTATTCTAGATCTAAGGTCTATGGAGGAGTATGAAGTTGTAATAAAACCAATATTTTATTCTTCTAGGAGATTTTAATCAATTGATTCTAGACATGCTTTTAAATTTTAAAACAATAAGCAAAGCAAATGAACCAATTCTTCTTCTTGGGTGTTCATCAGTGTTCTTTAACCCCTTCAATTCTAATGGGATATACTAAGAAAATATCAATTAAAAATAACCGCCGTGAATTTCTATACATGATTCCAGTTCCTTTTTATTGAATAAAGTTGAAAAATATTTATCTCATGTCTTATTGATAAATAGCATGTCAACCCTTCTTGGGTTATTTCATGCTTAAAGCTTTGGGAGTTGCATTTATTTTACATTTATGTTCAAATTTTTATGTCGTTGTTTGTTGAAAGTTTTTGCATACAGGTATATCAAGTATTCCCATCTAATAGAGATAATTTTCACACAGTTTTCTGGTTTCTAGTATTCCTATCTAACACTAATAATTACATGGTTTAAAAAAATTATGTCTACTTAATTTTAGGCATTTGTTCGTACCTAGATTCAAGTATTCCTATCTAATATCAATCATTTTCCCATAGACCCGTCTGACCCATATATGATTGTTTGATTTTAATAGCACATCAACTAATCTGGTGTTATTTTATGCCTAGAGGTTAGGGAATCACATTCATCATACATTTATCTATATAGTTGTTTCTTTAACATTTGGGGGAGGTAGGGGGTACACTTATTAAGAAATCCTATTCGATACCAATAATTTGCACCTAGTTAAATGGTTTCATGTATTTTAATCTAATCATTACAAGAAATTATTTCTATTCAATATCAATAATTTATTCACATACAGTTAGACAGTTTCAAGTAACTAATAATAAACCTTAGTGAACAATTCTAACTATGAGTAACTATTCTTAATACAAATAATATCCAGTTATATGGCATCAAATATTCTGATTAAATTAAAGTAATTTTTAAAGAGATCTATTTGACATATAGATGTGATCTTGAATGGGTACTAGTACTCCAGGTCAGAGTTGACCTGGGAGTAATGTCAATGAAGGGATACTCTAGAGCTCCAGAACTGGAGCTTCATCATTAATAATAGTTTACTGTTTTACCCAGAACATCTCATTTTTTTTTTTTAAGGGGTAGGGTCTTATGCTTTTGCAGGAGATATTGTCAGCATATTCTAAGATGGATCCAATCTCTTAAAAAATTAATTAAAATTCTAAAAAATTCAATTAAAAAGAAAAATAGCAAAAATAAAGACAGCAGTAAAAGACTGCTTTTTTCTTTTTTTTTTTTTTAATCCCACAGGATTTGTAGAGGTCAGTTAAAATCCTGCAGTTGTCTTATCTGAACCATGTGTAAAAATGAAAGCAAAATTCATCATAGCATATAAAGTAAATACCGTTATACAATTTGAAAAATCTGCAGACTTTTGCCTATTGCAATTAACTTATATATGTTCAACATAAAACGGAAGAAACATCAATTCCTGATTACTGCTAGAACTGAAAGTATCCTGAGATCTCTATGCTGAGTAATGTTCTCTCTCTCTCTCAACTGACTTTTTCATAGTCAATGAAGCCACTTGGTTGTCAGGACCAAAAAACCCCCACCAATCCACACCTAAACTTAGATGGGTGTCTCTAAATACTTTAATTCATCTAGTTTTTCATAACTATACACTCTTTCAAAAATATGTGGTCATATACAAGACTAAGATTCATCAATATTGGTAATACAATTCTGGGTCAGAATAGACTTCAGAGGAATGGCAATAGATGTACACGACACATACCAGAATTCCAGTGTACCATATTCCCAATTAACGCTATGTGCGAAATGGACATATAATGTTCATAACGATAGAACATAGGAATCTCGGAATTCGAAAACACATAACGACTTCTGGTTCAGGTACGAAACCTTTTTATTAACTTTGAGTTTAAAGGTTTCAATGTAAGGAGGAGAGACACAATCTTCTATGCTGTCTTATTCATTTGGCCCCCAACTCAAGCGGCCCTATTGGGGCGCAAGTTCGCCTTGCGTCTGCGAGCTCTAAAAGTTGATCCTTCTCGTTTGGCGTCTAGTACCCCACTCTTGCAGCCCCATTAGGGTGCATGTTCGCCTTGCGTCTGCGAGCTCCAAAAGTCGAACCTCTTCATTTGGCATCTAGTACTCGACTCTTTCTCTCTTCAAATTCTCACACAAACTTCCACGCGCTTCCGGTGTGTGACGTCACCCGCACCCTGTCACCTCGGTTCGTTTCAGACTATTATGACATCTGAGTGACACCTCCATCCGCCTGCGTGCACCCGCATTAACTCCAGCTTCAATGTTGCCTCTAACTAACCCATGTGCTGAGCCAAAAGGTTCTCAGCCTAACTAAACTCAAAGGTATGAACTGAAATCCCTCGGCTATTTTATAACACCAGGACTAGAGGCTAGCCATAGGATGCATCCTATATGTTAATGAAAAGTTTGATTAGTAACAGGAAGTCTCTCTTTGATTTTATGGCTTCTAAATTATAGGTTATTTAATGCCAAATCCTCTTTATACATATAAATTACATATATGATTTTCAGACATATTTTGTTTCAACAAGCCGGAGCTCTTTTTTTGCGCACAGTTAAATGGTTTCAATTATTGCTTTGTAAAACTAACAATTTAACATCAGTCATTGGTTGGCACACATTTGAATAGATATACATATAGGATTTCTTAAGTTTGAAGTTAATTTGATTTTTAAATGAGTTACAACTAATTTGTATACACACAAGTATTGCTATTGATTTTATGGTTAAATAGTTTCTATTATTGCCATCAAACTGAAATAATTCTATTCAATATTCAAATCTTTCATTGGCAGACAGTGAAGTAGTTACAAGTCCTGCAATTTTACACTAATTATTCTATTCAGTACAATGCATTCAATTATACCCAGTTAAATAGGTTCAAAGTATTGCTATGTATCACAAAAAATTCAATTAGACATCAGTCATTTGTTTATACACAGTTAAATGATCAAACTGTTTTATTTCTAACAATTCAATTTACCACAAGTCATTTGTTTGGGCACAGGTTGAATGTTAAACAGTTCTATTTGATCCACAGATAGGACCTGATTAGGTGCAACCACTCCGAGTCAATTGCAATGGAGTTCCCCATGTTCCCCAAAACTGCAGGGATTGAGCCTCACCATCAGATATTTTAGTGCCATATCCAGGACGCTTGTTGGTGAGGAGGTCTTACTCAAGGAGTCTCTATGGTCAAATAGCAAACAAACTGCACTGTGACTTTGTGGTAAATGAGTTAGAACATCAGTTGACCTATTGCCTTCATTTTCACCCTAATACTCTTCCGAAAAGTATGAACCCCCTTATTTCCCCACACCAATAGGCTAAATAGTACTACTGCTGTCCTTCTACAAGGATGAATTTGGCATTTGATAACCCACAAAGGTTTATCAAATTTACCACCCCCTCCACTCGGGCAGGATATAACACAAAGTCAATTTTTAAGTGAAGTTTAACAGGTTTGAATTCATAGTTTTCCTTCTAGACTAGTTGCCTTATCAAGGCTAAAGAACCCAGTCTGCCCTACTATTTACCCATAGCTGGAGAGGGAATAATTGGATTCATACCTTTCCCAAGGGTATTAGTGCTATGTGAAATTCAATCAGTCTTGTCCAGGATTTGAACTCGTGTCGCCATGTCTATTTCCTACGACAATAACCATTACACCACAGGCACTTCCACAAATATTTATATGCCATTAAAATAAAGAAACCCAACAAATTTATTCATTACATCTCTGCAGAGTCATATTTTTTACTCCTTTTAGATAGATAATTTAGATAGATAACCGATAATTATAAATATTAAGTTGGAATACCCATCTACATAGAGTAGGTGGTTAAAACTTGGATCAAAGCAAGTGATAATCACAGTAAAATTATTCTTTAGTAGTGGTGATAGGCTGATAAGTGTGGTTTCATTCAGTATTGAATTATACAAAACAGGTCACGTCATACCAAAGACTTTAAAAATGGTACTTGATACCTCCTTGCTTAACACTCAGCAATGTAAGATACGTATCATATAGAGGGTAAAGTGGAGCAATCCAGAGAAAGGAGTAGCACCCTTGCCTACACTTCGGGGTAGTAGCTATCAAAAAGAGAGCCTTCGGGTCACCCTTGACTACAGTTGCCAACTTTACTAACTACTTATATATATGTGCGTGTGTGTGTGTGTGCATACATACGTATATCATGAATTTCATTTTAATCGTAGTGCACTTTCTTCACCATACAAGTGGAAGTCCTCACACAAACAGTAAAGTATTTAAAATGGTTAATATATTTATCTAATGAGTCAAGCAATGAAGTAATTACTAGAAGTAATGAAATGGTGGTGATGTATGCTAGAACAAAATGCTGTAGGGACATATCTAAAATATTTTGGATGTGTGCTCTTTTATAGATTCTTATGTACCAAGCACTCACCGACATTGTTGGTTTTTTTTTGTTTGTTTTTTTAAACACAATTCCCATACATCCATATCCCAAGAGTAAATAGTATCATATGGAATGGATTTGGCAAGCCCAGTTCAAATCCTACATGAGGTTTTTTTTTACATTTCCCTCACCATTAATGACCTTTTGAAAGATATAGATACATATAACTTGAAAAAGAGATGTAACTAGTAAGATAGATAGGGCTATTTTGCCTCAGTATGGCAGCATTTCTACAAAGAAAACTCTAAATTCAAACCAGCTGTACTCTGCTTAAAATCTGACCTTATGTTACATCCTGCCTTTGTGGGAGAGATAGGGTAAATACAAACATCTTGACCCTGACAACCAAAAAACACTTTCTCAAACTGCTGCCATCCAAACTGGACTAAAATAAAAACAAAGCCTGTGTCACAGATTATTCAGCTTTAGCCTTCAGAAGTCATTCATCGCTCACTAACAAAGTTTTCTACTACCATCATTCACTGATTACTTTTGGCCATGTCTCTTGCCTTCACAAAGCATGAGAATTCATTTATAGATTATTTAAGACCCTATGAATTCAATGATATAAAAAAATGCAGCAAAAATAATTCTTGCACTAAAGTTAGATTGAAACAGTAAAATAATGTTTTTAATATTTCATCATGAACTGGAAATTTACAGTCAAGGTAGATTTCAAAGAGAGAGCGATAATATAAAATATTTTTCTGAAGGTAAAACTAAGATCTCTTATGGACCAGGGGTCTCTTACAAACAGCACAAGCTATGTTGGTTCTAGACAAACATAATCACACAGAATTTAAATTTGACAACTATAAAAGAAAAAAGCTAACATTTAAGAAAAACAATTATTCCTATTTAACTCAATATACTAAATAGGTACACAGTAAATTCTTAAATGGGAAAAAAGTTTTTATCATACTCCTGCTGGCATGATGTTCATGTCAATAAATTTAAATTACTTAAAAAAAAAAGATCAAATTGTTTCAAGCATTCCTAACCAATCCTTATAATTTCTAACAGATCAATTAACAGATACTACAACTCTAGGTCAGAGTCGAACTGGGAGTAATGTAAATGTAAAAGTACAGTACATTCCCAAATAGCTCCAGAACTCAAGCCAAATGCAATTAAGGTAGATTCTCAGCCCTCTTCAGAGGATACGTTCATCATGTCCTGAACCCTGCTGATGAAGTGGCAAAATATATGATTGAAATAATAACCAAGAGGATGACACACATCTTTATGCATCAGTATAATAAGTTTTGTCTATTCCTCATCAATTTCAGAAAAGGTGATATTAGCTTAAAAAATAAAAAAAGTATTTTTCCATTTTTTTTTCTCCCTCCCTCTATTTTACTTTTCATTTTTCCTGTCATTAGCTGATTTTTATCTTTCCAACTCTTCATGTTACATTAGGAAAGTATACATTTTCTTTCATTTACAGACATATTCTTTAAAGTTACAGATGTTTGTACTGAGAAACCCATAAAATGCAAAGTAGATGTGTTCAATTAAAATCAACTCAATAAACATATGGTAAACATAGGAACAATTAAAAATGAATTAGCAACTCATGCCTCATTTTTGTTCCACTACATAAAATATTTTAGCTAAAGCATTCTCTAAGTAAGTATATTCTTTATAGAGAGGTAAAAAGATTTCTGAAAACATTTATGCTTATTCATAATATCCATTTGGTTAAGTCTAAAGAGACTGATACTTTTATCAATAAAATAATAAATGACAAAAAAAAAAAAATCAAATATTTTAAATATGTTGATGTCCTTTTTGAAACTGCGGCAAGTATTTTTAAAGTACCCAGAAAAATCTTTATAATCCTTTAAGGTGTTTTTTTTTTTTTTTTTATCCTCACCAAATCCTTTTTTGTTCATTTATTTTTTTCAAGTTTCGTATTCCTTTATAGCTACTGAGTGCTTTTTTTTTTGTTGGTGGGGGGGGAACCTTATTCAGAGTTTTTAATTGAGTTTGTGTTCTGTGTCTACCCTTTTTTGTTTAGTCTTTTTTAGATTTATTTTGCTCTATACAGCTTAGACAATTTTTTCTTTTTTTCTGGACCAGACATTATTTTCTTTTTTTTTTTATTCTTTATAAACTGTATTCCTCAACAGCAATCTGTTTGTAATATTCTATTTAAACTCTCTCTTCGAGATATTGTGGATCAAATGGCCAAGCCCCTCAACAAAAATATAAATAAATAAAAAATGATTATCCAAACAACTAATTTCTTTCCAATTAGATAAAAAAAAAAAAAAAGAAAAGAAAAGAATTTCTTATAAAATATGAATCAGAGAATATGATCTATCGGACCAAAGAAAGACGAGGTCTGTTATAACGAAAGACCTAAAATCAATGCAGATTCCAGTCTGGAATTCAGAAGTTTTTTTTCTTATTTACTTCAAAAAGAAGAAAAAAAAGAAAGAAAAAAAAAGATTAATTTTTTTTATGATAATCTAAGCTGAACAATGCTGTCCATAAAACTAGAATAAACCTCATTGCTGTACTGCAACAATAACACAAAATTATGTCATCAAGTCCAACTTTTCGAAGTTGATCATCCAAATAAAAGCAGCCAATTTAAAAGAAAAGCTGTTTGCAGATGATATGTGTTTCAAGTTTAATGAGAGAAGATATTCGAATCATCTAAACTGTGTTAGATTATTTTTTTTTAAATTTTTTAGGAAAAGTATACAGCAATCAAAAGGATCCTCAAATTGAAGAGATAAAAAAAAATCTAAAAACAACAAAGAAATGAAAATAAAACATTTTAAAAAAATAATTGGTTTTGTTTTACTGCAGTTGGGAATTAGAAACTGTTTAATAATGTTGGCTATTAATCAATTTTAGTTTTCTTTTACTCTGCAGTTTGATGTGTAAAATTTATATAATTAATTTAATTTTCCTGCATTTAGATGCCATGGGCAATCAATAAATTCTAATTTAAAAATGAGTATTCATTTTAATGTTGTTAGTGTTTATCAATATCACATGTGAGTAGAGTTTGAAGAATTTGCTGCCATCTTTTCTCACTTGTACACAGAAGCTAAATGAAATAGTTTTATTGGCTTCTCAAGTTTAAAGGAATTTGATGTACAATAAATTCATAATTAAAATTCATTCAAAATAGAATGTTTCAGAATAATTTTGATGACATACACAGAACCTGTCAAAAATAATTTATTCGATAAGCAATTAAGTAAAATTTATTTTTACAGAACGGAAGAAATCCTAATAAAATGGAGTCATTGGAAAACAGATGATATAACCTTAAATTTAATGTCTGAATTCTGTCATATTTTATAAATTGTCATCCTTGAATTCTAAACTCTCCCAGCCAATTCATAATTGAGAATAGTTTATCTATCTACTTACCAAATAGAATTATTGATGTTAGATAGGAATACTTGAACCATTAAACCGTGTGCAACTTATTTTTATTTAAAATATTTACTTCAAAGTAATTGTTTGATAAGGATTATGGTTAATATTTAAGTTATTTCAACTTACATAATCGCTTGCAATTTATTGGCATTAAAAATACTTAAAATCATATATGAGACTTGGCTGGAAACTTCATAGGCTGACAAAAAATACTCCTATGGAATATGACTGAATGAGTTTTGTTTTTTCAACATAGCCACCCTTCCAGTTTAAATATCTTTTCCCCCACAATGTTGCAGTGTTTCGATCTTATTAGTCAAAAGTCATCAACAGCAGATATGACATCAACCAATGAAATTTACAGCTCACCTTTCTACTTGTGCAAACAAATGATATGAAATTCGAATAGTTTCTTGAAACCATGTAATTGTATACAAATTATTTGTATTTGATTGGAATACTTCAAACCATATAATTCTATATAAATAATTTCTATTTCATAAGAATACTTGAAACTATTGAAATAATGTATACAAATGATTATAGACAAAAAGTGCAATTAGAAATTTTAAGTGCAATTATATTTATTGAACACAAACGAATGTTTTAAGATTTAAAAAAAGACTTTTTCATGGGGAAAAGAGATTCTTTGAGAAAAGTCCAACTAACACACACACAGAAAACCTAAAATTATTTTCTGATATTCACTAAAAGCTGAAAGGATTTTGAATATATTCATATGTTATGCAAAATTAATATCAACCTCTCAGATGATAAAATAAGAACAAATTTTGACAGTAGAAGCCTGGATGCAATTGAAATAATTACGTTTCAAATTATTGCATGAAATGCAACTATTTTCAAGCATATGTGTTGAATATAAATTATATAAGTAGCATTTATATATATATATATATATATATATATATATATATACGCACACACACACACACAGAGACAGAGATTGAAAAATGAAGATAAATCCGACAGTAAGTCAACATATAAATATGAAAAAAAACAGTAAGTATTCAGCGGATGATTTTATTTATTGTTGAATTATCTGCCAACATTCCAAACAATATTTTATGAGACGCCATATGGACTCATTTCAGTTTCTTTGTTTAATGGCATATCAAACTTCATGCTAAATAATGCTAAAGTCATCTATGTAGAAGAAAAGTGATACTGTTTAACCCATAGCGGGAAGGGGGAGGGAACAAAGGGGTTCCAACTTCTCCTAAGGGTATTAGTCCTAAAGGGAACATAATAGCTTGACTGGAGTTTGAACTTGCTTACTTTGGGGCCACAGTCCATCACTTTAGCATTTATGCCACAAGGACTTCCATCCACCATATATTGACTTGTAATTCCAATTTCCAAAAGTCAAGGATTATTTTTTGCATGAAAATTATCCATGTTTAGTAAAGTAAGCAGTTGTCAACCGTAGTCGAGGGTGACCTGAAGGCTCCCTTTTCAATAGCTACTACACCAAAGTGCAGGGGAAGGCACTACTCCTTTCCCGGGATTGCTTCACTTTACCCTTGATATGTACCTTATAATGCTGAGTGTTAAGCAAGTAGGTATCAAGTACCATTTTTAAAGTCTCTGGTATGACTCGACCTGGAATTGAAAGCGGGTCTCCCGGACAATTGGCGAACTCTCTACCCACTGGGCCAATGAGCCAGCTTTAATCCATGTTTAATTAAACATTATTAATTGGTTTTATTGGGAGTTCTTCAAGTTTTAAGATAATGACATTATTCCTTAATTAGCACCAGCATTTCAGAAAAAAACACCATGATTGATGAATCTAATTGTAAACGCACTTAAAAATATTTCTCTGCAAATGCAGTGTAAAGTTTTTGATGACAAGTTGTTAAATTCTATTAAGAATCTAAGTTTTGATCTCTTACCTGATGTGTATACATATTTACCCTAGCCATCCACTACAAAGAAGATAAGACATAAGGTCAATTTAAGAGGAGTACAATGGATTTGAACTCAGAACTTTCATTATCAAAGGTCAAAAAAAAATTCTGCACAACTATTTATCCATAGGTGGATGAAGGGAGAAAAGATGTATTCATGCCTTTCCTAAGGCTATCATTGTGAAGGGACATGCAAACAGCCTCTTCCAGGGATTGAACTCGGATCACCAATTCCAGTTCCTATGATAACAATTACACTAAATACATCTTCAAATAATATGTTAATTTTATTTCTATAAAAGAAAGGCAATGCTAACTTTTTTCTATTTCAAAGAATCTATATAAGAGAACATCACCTTTGGAATTGCAGAAATGATTCCATGAGTAAGACAATTTTTCTTTGGAAACTTGGAAATTTGAATTCTTTCTTGTTGTAACACAATTCCTTTACTATTGTTCAAGCTCCCTCTTTGCCCATGAAAATCTTCCCCTCACATAATACGTATGCATACCAAATTTGGTAGCTCAACATCAAACTGTTCGTCTGACAAACAGATTCTTTCTAATTATTAATAGAGGTAGGTATTAGCTTCTGGAAATTTAATTGATTTCAGACTAAGTTTTTATATGGCCTGTAAAACTTTTATAACTTTCTTAACTTTTATTAGAATAAGTGGATTTTATTTGAAATAAATACATATAGTGAAATTTCTGCTGTAAATTCATAGAAAATTCTTGAACATAACTGGTAACAAACATAATCTTAACTTCTTTTTACTTTTTTTTTGGAACGATACAGAGATTATATCCAGATTTTTATTTAGATCTCTACCCCCAGCATCTCAAAGAACAAATTCAGATGGATATATTTGTTTTATAGTAGACATCCTATTATTAAGAGCATTACTAATATTTCGTAAAGCATGATATTTATCATTTGATAAAAGATAAAACTACAAAATTATTATTATTATTATTATTAATAATAATAATGTGGACAAAGCAATAAAAAAAAAAAAAAAAGAACTCAATGCTAAATGTAGAATTTATTCTGGGAATGTTGGCCACTCCGCAACTTCTGAAAGTAAAATGACATGGAATTTGGCAAAAAAGCAAAAATAATTCCTCTAGTTGTGAGTAAGAAAATAAAGAAAATCAATCAAGGATTTGGTATCTAAAGATTATCTTTTGATGAGGGTGGAATTTTGAAGCCCAAATTAAGCAAAGACATAAAAAGGTTAATCACATCTAAAAAAGATAAGAAAAGAACAAAAGATAAATTTGATTGTTTTTGTATCAAAATAAGTCAACTTCCTTGAAGCACATGATGCATGAAATGATAGAGTTCTTCGAACAATCAAAATTAATAAAGAAAATGATTCATTCCTTAAGGATAAAGTCTACTAGAAAAGAAAAATATTTATAAAGACAGACAATTGAGATTGATATTTTTGGGATACTGAGTTAAAGAAAACGTTTCATCATATTGCCCATAACTTGGTCATGATTGATATACATGGATCATTGCCTATTTCAAGAGACAGACGAAAAATAAAAAAAAATCTAATTCAATATGCCCAAAAGTGCCAATGTAGCTGCTTAAAAAAAAAGAATTGTGGTAAGAAAGAATTTGTCATTAGATGACCAGAACATACTTAGTTATACAATGAAAGATGTTTTCAAAACCTTATCACCCTTAGCTGACCAAGACATATTGTAATTATTTTTTCTTTTTCTTTTTCTTTTTTTCATCTTTATTTTCAATAACCTTTAGTTTTTCTGTCTGACATTGGATTTAAAGACTTAAACAATAGATCTCCTGAAGTTCTTTATGATGGTAATTTAGTGGATACAAGTTTTCATTCTCATCATAGAAAACAGATATGGCAACCAGAGTTCAAATCCTGCAGAGGCAGTTTGTATTTCTCATAGCACGAATAGCCTTGATAGACATATGAATCTACCTTTTCTCTCCTTGGTTATGGGTAAATAGTAAGGCAGACTGGCTCTTTAAGCTTGGTATGGCAACCAATCTAAGAGAAGGAAAAATTCTGAATTAAAAACCCAGTTGTACTTCACTTAAAAAAAAAAATGACCTCTTATCACATTCTGTTCATAGCAGATGGGTTGGGTAAATACATAAAAGTGTTCATCGAATGTGTTACAGTTACTTAGTTGTCATAAGATCAATCCCTTGAATCCAAAGTGACAGCCAGAGACTTTTGTTCAGCAGGAACAAACTCAAATGGTTTCAGAATAACATGATTATCAACAAATTCAAGCTATCTGTTACTAGATATTAAAAAAAAACCCTGGACATCTTAGTGTAAACAGAATGGGTTTAAGATTTATAATGATTGTATAGAAATATATGATAAGTTTCCAGACTTTTTTTGTATGGGCATTTAAAATTATCGTAGACTCTTGAAAGTTCAGTATCTTATCGCTATACATCTTATGAGATGACTGACCAATTTTTATGATTTCAGGTTCAAATGAACAGCTACAGCAGCAACTGGAATACACCCTATTAAAGCCTGATTGTCACAGCTGGTGAATTTCAAAAATGTAATCTGACACTTTAGAAGAACGATATGCAATAAAATTCTGTTTTAAACTTGGAAAAATGCCACAGAAACGTATGGAATGGTTCAGACTGCTTTTCGACCATCTTGCATGGACCGAGCATAAGTTTTTGAGTGGCATAAGAGATTCAAGGAAGGCAGGGAGTCTGTAAGGGATGATGAGAGGTGTGGGAGGACTAAGAAAGTCAATACACCAGAGTTGATTGGCCAAAGGGTTAGGGTTACGATGTTGAGGTTTTAAGGAAGTTCAGGAAGAGATTCCTAGGGAAGAGGCCAGCACTCTTCAAATTTGGTCATTGGCATTTCCATCAGGACAATGCCCCAGTCCAAAATTCCATCCTTGTCACAGACTATTTGACCAAGATGGGCATCAAGACAGTTTCTCACCCTCCCTAGAGTCCAGACCTTGCTCCCTGTGACTTTGGCTTATTCCCTAAACTCAGAGGCTGTCGTTATGAGACAGTTGAGGAGATGAAAGAGGCTGTGACGAAAGTCATTGACACGCTCATACAAGAGGACTTCCATGGGGCCTAGCAGAAGTTGTTGGAATGGTACAAGTGGATTTCCGCCGGAGGAGATTACTTCGGAGGGAACTAGAGTTTCATGTTTACTATCAATTAAAGTGCCCATACGAAAAAAAAGTCTGGAAACTTATTGTATGCACTTCGTATGTGCATATGCATAAGCAATTATGATTAGAAATTATTACACAAAGCATTTTTAATAATAAAATTCAGTGCTCTGTACACAAATTTGCATAGCAGTACTGTAATATTTTCAACTATAAAATAGAATAGCCTACATTATTTCTATCTGTGTTCCTCATTGTCATAGATCAATGGCTCAAGTAAGTTGTAATAATAGAAAAATTTAAAAAACTAGAGAAAATTAACAAAAAAGAAAATATGAGTCAAAATTAATGGTAAACTTATTTTTCATTTAATCATCTTCAGAAAAATTTTGAGTTACAGTATTTAGGATTGGGTGTGGGGGGGATGTTAGAATTTGAATGAATAAATAAAGATACTTCCATGTTGAAAAGTTAACAAAATGAAGGAATAAAGAAAGTTTTAAGGCTCAGATTTATTGTCTCTTTATCACTCATTATTCGCCTCTGGTTCATTTTAAAGTGAAAATCTGTTTTATCCGCCAAGAGCAATTAACTTTTAATCTTTTGGTTTCAGTGAATTACAATGACCTTATGAAGATTTGAACCTCGCAGTTAAGAACATTTATTACCTAATAGATTTTATTCATCAAAAATGAAAATCTTATTCAGTTTTTAAGCTTTTTAACTTTAATGTTAGCACTTCAATAATCAGTCTAACAATAGCTTCCATTTTGCATACAGAAATAAAATATGGGTGAAAACAACTATTTGTTAAACCAAGAAAAAAATCCAAGTGCCACAAAATCTATTTTCTTTTTTACCAATTTAAATTAATTCACAGAACCAGAGTGACTGGTATTGGTGATGCTATCAAGAAGGAAGCAGCCTGATCTCTAGCCAGGGAATACTCAGTTCTATATCACTATATATTTATTATATAATGATAATATAATACACAAAATTATTTTACTTACATCATTTACTCAAAAATATTATTAACAATATGATTGCCATTGCTTATAATGAACAGCTTTGCCGTATAGATTACAGAATTTTTTCAACCCAGAGTCTAGGATGGACTGAGCCATGGATTTGGGGACCACAGGTTTCTAAGGGTTAAAAGCTGAAAAACAATATTATCCGGATGCAAATTGAACTGGAAACTGCTTTACTTTCTCAGTTACAGCATTTTAAGTGCTAGGTGCTGTCACTTCCTTTTATGGGCACTTCCACTTCGTGAGGGAGAGTGATTGTCATGGCAGTAAAACATTATAATATAGAATAAAACAAAAAAACATTGCAACACTTCTGCAACTAAAAAATAAAATAACACCTTTGTAACCAAAAAATGAAATTGCAACACCTTTGAAATGAAAAAATAAAATAGCAATATTCCTGTAATAAACACATGAAATTACAACAACTCTAATGAAAAGATAAAATTGCAACACCTTTCTATCCAAAAAATAAAATAGCAACATATCTTGAATGAAAATATTAAAATCCCAATTCCTCAGTAATGAAAAAATAAAATACCATGAATAAATATGAGGTGGGGGTACTTGTTTTGGGACTTCTCATTGGTGGAATTTTGAATATGCTAAGTGTATTTCCTGTAAAGAGGTAAGAGACCTCCCTCAAAAAAAAATGATAATTCTGGATGTAACACTAAACAGCATCTGATAGTGAGGCACCAGTTCTGAAGAGTTAGCAATATCTCCCCATTGCCATTACTCCTAGGTCCACTCTGACCCAGAGTGGTAGTACCTGTTAAGGTCACATATAATGGTTAAATAGAACTGTTTAAAAATTCGTCATATTCAACTGGACAGTGTGAAAACAAAACTCTCGAGTAACAATTACTCAAACAATGTAAATATGAATGAATACAATTCCCTAACCTCTAAGCATAAAATAACCCTGATTGTCATCAGAATCAAATCACTCAATCGATTCTTATTTTTAGTGACAGAATTTCACTGCTGTAAAGTTTGGTTTGGTACCTGTTATGGGGACATATCCTACCATACCCCAAAGATGGACTCGTCCAACCTAAACATATTCTCTGAGCTTAGCTCACTCAGAGGAGACAACTTCTCGTTCCTTATGAGACATTTGACAGATGGAATGCAAGCCAAGCACGGCTAGTACTTCCTTTGTATAACTTCTTTTTCTGCTAATACAATAGCGTTTACCAATCACCCGTTGTTTGAGTTGTTTTTCCACCGGTCTTATCTGAAGACCTCAACACTACCTAATACTGTTTTTATTGTTGAGAAAATTTAAAGGGGGATCATCGATTTTGACGATCCATCAAATCATCAAAGGAATACAGGCAAAAAATCTCAAAGCATCTCCATTGTTCATGGATTTCTCTCAGCCATTTGATTCCATGCAAAGAGGAAAGATGGAGCAAATACTACTAGCACAAAGTACCCCTTAAAAAACTCTTAAAGCTATAATTATTATAATTAATAATAATTAATTTTTCAAAATTATCATTGGAGACATGCAAGGTGATGCATTCGCACCCTCTCTGTTTATAAGCTTCTGAGATTACACACTACAAACATCAACAGATCTAATCAAAGAAAATGGTTTCACATTAAAAAGGACAATACACCATAAAAACGATGACAAATGAAGACTATGTAGAGGATCTAGCTCTTCTTGTAAATACAAATGCACAATCCAAATCCTTGGTTCATAGCTTGAAGCAAGCAGCAGAAAGCCTCTAAGTAAATGCAAATAAAACAGAATTTATTTGTTTTCAATGATAAGTCATCACCATTTAAAGTGGCAAGCCTCCAAAATTAGTAGACCAGTTAACATACCTTGGCAACAATATCTCATCTGCTTGCTTTTATCTGCAAAGAGCAAATAACTTCGGGGTGTTATTGATAGGTTACTGATCACACAGAAATTTGATCTGATAAAATAAAATGGGATTTCTTCCAAGCTGTGGCTGTGTCAGTGCTACTATATAGATGCACATGGAGGAAAAGTAATATGGAAACTACACAAGAATCTCATGTACTGTTTTGAACAAATCCTAGGGGCAACACCCAACAAAACAGCGGCTGCCTCTCATCTGACGAACCATCCAAATAAGATAAACTTGACGGTGTTGAGTAAAGTCAGAAGAAACTCATTAAAGATATACTCTTATCCATATTTACCAACCCCTCCGCTTGGGTAGGATATGACACAAGGTCTATTTTTAAGTGGCGTTTAACAGGTTTCAATTCAGAGTTATCCTTCTCTTCGACTAGTTGCCTTACCAAGGCAACTATTTATCCATAGCTGGAGGGAGAATAATTGGATTCAAGCCTTCCCCAGAGTATTAGTGCTATGTGAAATGCAATCAGTCTCGTCTAGGATTTGAACTCATGTCACCATGTTCATTTCCTACGACGATAACCATTACACTACGGGATTCCAATGTATGGATGTACCAGTGTTGGTAAACCAGCAAGGATTTGTATTTATCAGCAGCTCTGTGTGGACACTGGATGCAGTCTAGAGGACCTGCCAGGAGTGATGGATCATAGAGATAGATGGCAAGAGAGTTAGGAAATTCCATGCTATTAGCTTAAGAAATAGAATCTCACAATGTTTCATTGTGTGGACTCCTACACATGGACACACTAGTATTAGCCAACCAGCAAAAACTCATATTCATCCGATCTATACAGATATTAGACACCATCTTGTGGACCCATCAATGAAGATGGATGGTAAGAGGAAATCCTGGTTGGTAGGTTAGTTTGGTTTTATCGTGTATCAACCATTTTCAGGTCATTTAATGGCAAATTCAATTACAAACAATCAGTTTAGTGTAAGTATAGTTTTTGTTTACAAACAGTTAAAAATGAAAACAGTTCTATTTCAAACAATTCGGTCTAGAATAAGTACACAGTTTCAATGTCAAAAACCGTTCTATTTCAAGCAATTCAGTTTAGCATAAGTACACAGTTTAGTTCTATTTGACCCATAAATAGGACCCAATCAAGTGTTACCATTCTGGGCCAGAGTGGACCTGGGAGTGATGGAAATGAAGGAGTACTCAGCACTCTGCAAAGCTCCAACATTTCTGGAACCTCACCATCAGATTGTTCAGTGTCATATCTAGGACACTCGTTTGGGGGGGGTCTTACCCCTCTACAGAGGTGCAGTTGGTATATTCTACAGCCCCAGCCGACTGGCCAAAGAGAATCCAGGGAAGTACTGCTATGAGCATGCTTTGATGATGATAATGATGTTTGATTTAGACTTGTAGAGATTAGTAATCAATAATAACTAATAATATTTCTTTTGATTGGATAATATTCCACAAGAACTAATAAAATCCTTGTATGTTTGATGTAAAAGAAACTTAACTTTTTATTCATTTTTTATATTGTGTTAACCAAATTTTGGCAAAGACTAGCCATTTTTGCCATGTTATAGTATTGGATCATTCAAATAGAAGGACTAAACAGATTGAATAATTTCATTCATCTTGAAAAGGTCGACTTTTGAAAGACATTATCAATACCAATTCAGATTGGTGTTGGCAATAGAAAACTGCATATTAAGATAATAAGTTCTTTTATTTGAACAATACAAAAATCTGAATTAGATTCTTCAATCATCAATGCATTTATCTGATATGTGAATTATGGTAAGACAGATGTGATAGGAAACAATTTTTTTTTTTACTAAAAATATCAAAAAAAAAAAAAATCAAATTAGCTGGTAGACATTAAGATGGTGGCCAATATATTTAATCCTACAAATAAGAGAAAATTTAAGTTAAAAAGTTTTCTTTTTATCAGGTTGATTAAGTCAGGCTCATAATATCCAAAGATAATGAAAACACTTTATACAAGAAAGCTATGATATGCATTATTCAATAGAAATGAAAAAAAGAAAAAAATTAAAAAACAAAACTATCCTACAATTATTCTGCTAAACTTAGGATTACATTTGTCAAATAAATAATTACCTCATTATTCTGACTCATTCCTTTCAGCTTTGTCATGTTCCTTCAATATTAACCCTTTGCACAGGAAATCACCCGACACTATAACATATGCAACTCAACAAATTTCTCTTGCATAGAATGAAAGTATTTATTAACAATGAAGCTTTCAGCTTTCAAAATGAGCAAGACAGCTGTCATTTTGGAATCCGCCAAATACCTACTTGTACAATAAGCCTAAATGTTCTTACATCACCCAACGTCATTATAAATTTATTGACAGAGAATGGAAAATCTTCTAAAACTCTAACAAGAGTTAAATGTTAATATATAAATAAGAGAAAATGAATAAACTACAATTTCTCTCTCTCTTTATCTGTGTGTGTGTGTGTGTGTGTGTGTTTCATTACAGACATCAGCAATAGAGTATCTGATAAGGTTTTTTTTTCTTTTTTTTTTTTATGTACAACCTGTCTGAAGTTACTATGCAAATCAAATAAACCACACCTAACTCCAAAAGTTCTGAATCAGAATTTGTCAAATTTAAACTCATCTATTTCCACCCTTTGCAAAATAATGAGTGAAGCCTTGTGGACAGTCCACACTCTTGTCATCCCTGTTGGGGGTACACAGACAGGCTTGTGTGGTTTTGTTTGCCTGGCCTTGCTTGTTGGCTAAGGTGGGTACTCTCTGGCCTCAGGCAGTCATCACCCTAGTTTATTGCTTGGTGCCTGAGGTGTCTCAGTAGGGGAATGCAGATGGGGCCAAGAATTTCTGACACCACTGGTCATGTGTACTTCTCAATCTAACAACTGCTGTAAAGCAGAAAATATCAAAGTTATTAAGTGAGGGAATGTCCACTAAGAGATATCAAAGGAGCTTTGCAGAGATCATCAGATGATAAAAGGCAGCTGTTGAAAATATAAGTTCCAAATTCAAAGCAAAGGAAACGATTTTAAGAATTTTCTTTCTTGAGATGAAACTAAATAAAAGTGAGTCATAGCAGAACAACCACTGTTGACCTTTGAAAAGGATGGAATTAAGAGTGTCAAAAACTACAAAAGTGCAGAATACTTTGTGAATTGTGATCTGTAAGCAAATTTCCTCGGTAACCTCCTCTCACAAAAGCAAATATTCTAAAGCATCAAAAGAGAGCCAAGAAATACATAAAAATTCACTTTTCCACAGTAATTTTTTATATATGAATCTTTAGTGATATTTGATGGACCTGATGGATGGTCCAAAGGACGGACTTTATCTAATTCAGATGTACCTGTAGTTCAAAAAAGGCGACAAAGAGGTGGTAGTGGAATGATAGGGACTGGAATGGTCAACCAAACCTTACTTGGACCATTTCAAGTTGATGAAAGAGTTAAAATGAACTGTAGTAACTATTGCGATTTTATGGACAAGACTTGCTTCGCATGGTTCAAGTCTCAGTCACACAGATTCAAACTGAAGAGTCTACTTTTGCACAATGATGCTCCTCCTCATATCTCTTAACTTACCTGTGAATTCTTGGGCATAAAGGATTTATAGAAGAGGGATAATGGAATGGTCACTATCAATTACCGAACTGAATCTGATCAAAAATAATCAATTGTGAATATGAAATTATATGAATGTTGCAAACAATATAATAGCAAAGCAAATCTATGGAAATCAAAAATACCTTGTCAAAAATTATACCTGCTGAAGTAAAAAATTAACAAAATTAATGGATAATAGATTACTGACAGTTATTGAGAAGAGGGGGTCACATATTAAGTCTTGTAATCTTTTACATTTTATTATATTTGTCTGTTATTTATTTTTTTATCAGTGTTCATTAATTCTTGATGATTTTATTGCCTTTTTATTTTTGTCAAATGTGATGATTTGGTTTTGCCTAATATCTCCAAATGGCCGATTTTTTTTAGAATACATCAAATAATTTCAATAAAATACTACCTAAAATTTTAACCAAAGTTTTTTAAACTGATGGTTAAAAATTTGAAAAATGTTTTCAAAGAAAATTTTATTTAATGTTTATTAGATAGCTTAATAACGTCAGAATGTAGAAATTCTTGTGTACGTACAAATGAAACCTTTTGGGGACAAAGCATATGTGATGATTAAGCCAATGATTTTCATTCAAAGAAATTTGAGCTTAGCTATTACTCAATTTCAAAAATTTTACTATGAAATTGTTTCATCAGTATCAATTAAAATTTATGTTGTATTAGAAGAGTGCTTTAGATACAAATCAGAAAGACATTTTAATTAACCAAAATAAACAGAACATAAAAGCAATGTTCAAAAAAGATTTTCTTACAAGTGTGTTCCCTAGTTTTCAAATGTAGCCATCATATTCCGAACATTTTTGGCAATGAAAACTCCTTTATAATTACTATCAAATTATTAGTATTAGGTGAAAAAGTCCTTAAATTATAATCATGAATTTCTACTAACTTGAATGACTATTTTATTTACATTTTTAGTGGTTGCAGGGAGGTGGAGTAACTTGTTGTCATATTGAAAAGTTGCCCGAAAATAAAAATCAGTGAAAAATTTTCATCAGGTGTTTTTGCATTCACTTCATACTTGTGAGAAAGACATGAACTCACTTCATCCCTCTCCTATCTGCAAATGGTAATATGCAGAGTGCTCATTCAGAGAAGAGACAGTTCAACTAAGAAAAATTTAGTTGACAGGAAAAAACCAAACAAAATAACAAATCACAAGTCGGAGAAAGTCATTAACTAAAATATCTTCTCTATCCGATTTCAGTATCAAAGAGGAGAATAATTAGTAATAGAGAAGGAATTGAAGAAACACCTATAAAATGTGGCATTAAGGACAGAGAGGAAAAAGACAACAGTACTTTTAAACTCAGTTTTTATCTTCTGGGTTTACAACAGTTTTGGGGGAGTGGAAGGTTTTCTTGAGACAATAGAAGTAACTGTTCTTTCTGTTTTTTAGTAAATTGTGAATTTGAATGTCCACTATCTGTGTGTGTTCAGGTAGTACGTTCAGCTGAGAATGCTACAAACAGGAGACACAATGTGCTGCTCAGGCCAGAGGCCTTAATAAATACATATGCTCCTACTGACTGCTGAAAGAAAAAGGTGCATCTCTTCAGTTAAGGTGTGTCAAGGGCACTGAGAAAGTGTTTCTCTTTGGTGCCAGGAAGCCCTTCTTTTTAGGCATGTGGTAATTTTGCCTCCCTTCAGAGGCTTCCTAGAAGATTGTTATTTTTCTATTTCTTTATTTCATTTGGGGTATTTTTTTCATATTATTGTTTTTTTATATATTTCTTATTTAATCTGAACACATGTGAACACAAATTATAAATAGCCTGCCAAATACAGCATAGTTTCTCAATGAAACACTGTGGAGAAGACTGAATAATCACTCAACTATCCATTTTTAAGAAAATAATACTTATGGATAGTGTAATAATGAATAAATTCAAGATTACCCATATTTTTAAGAGACATGGCATATATGTTTCATCATCATTAGGTCATGCTGGTTGATGCGAAGTAAGGTGAATGAACCCAATGTTGGGTCAACATAGTTCAGTCAGAAAACTACTGCTACTCAAGGTGGCATCTATTGATGAGATAAAAATATATGACTCTCAATCAATATATATATATATATATATATATAGATGTGGTGGAATGGTTATTGTCTTAATGAAATAGACTCAGTGAGCCAACATGTGTTTCATTTCACACTAAGCCCCTAAGAAAGATAGAAGTTCATCTCTTTTGCTAGCTATCAGTAAGAAAATGAAGCAGATTGGGTTCTCTAGCCTTGGCAAAGCCACCATTCAAGAAAGAGGAAAAAACAATTCAAAATCTGAGGAGTGTTCTTTGGGAGAATCAGTAAGATGTTAGTGCATAATTCTGTTATCAGCTTATCCAAAAAGTATGGTTGCATAAATACAGGCCTTTACCATTATAAAAAAGTCACCTGCATGAATAGTCCAATGGTTCACATCTATAACTAAAATGTTTCACCCTCATATACTTAAATGAACAGGTCAGTCCATAAGTATGTTTGTGTGCGTGTATATATACACACACACACACATACAGATTTTCTTCTTTTTATCAAGTACATTTTTTAATACTATGTGAGGATACTGAAAAGGTCATGGCCCAACCAAAAAAGGAAATCCTCTTTATTTTTTATTTTTATTAATTTTTTTTCTGCAA
Source organism: Sepioteuthis lessoniana (assembly GCA_963585895.1). NCBI lineage: Eukaryota > Metazoa > Mollusca > Cephalopoda > Myopsida > Loliginidae > Sepioteuthis > Sepioteuthis lessoniana. Next base: position 10,255,880 of record OY757916.1, on the reverse strand, counting down.
GTATTAAAGAAAATTGAGAAATGATATGTCAAGTGTGAGGAACTATAAGATGAATATATAGAATAGCTGGTATGTTTTATGGCTTTCAGAAATTCTCTTTTTAATCAGCTGTTGTTGGAGAAAGTTGGTTTTGCACTATGTCAACCATTGTTGGGTATTTCAATGCCTAAGTCATTTTTAAACAATTATAATGTTTTAAGTAAATATTGATTTGTTTACTTTTTTTTTTTAAATGGCATATTGACCTTTGGGGGTTATTTAATGCAAAAGCCATTCTTGCAGAATCACAGTAATGGTACAATTTCACCCATATCTAGCAGGGGGAGGAATAAGGGTGTTCATACATTTCCTTAGGGTATTAGTCTGAAAGTTAATATAATAGCATAACTTGAGTTTGAACTTGCTGACTTCAATGTGGCAGCCCAGCATTTTAACCACTATGCCATAGGGATACCAACTAACTAATTATAACATTTGTAATCAATTATAATGTCAAATAACTATACTTAATACAAATAATTTGCACACAATAAGTTTTCGAGTATTGATATCAATGCCAAAAATTTTCAAAAATCCATTTGATCGGACCCTTACAGTTTCAACTTCATGTCGAAGCAGACCTAGGAGTAATAGCAACCAAGGAGTACTTGTACATTCCACAGAGCTCCTGGACTAGAACCTAACTAATGGATATAACTAGTCACATAACTAAGACACTCTTTTTTGGAGGGCTCATACCCTTTACCAAGAGATACAGTCAGCCAATCCACATCTGATTTGGATTCATAATGACACTGTTTTTCTTTAATTTTTAACCCCTCTCAAATGGGATATTTAAGGCCCCCAAAATTATCACTTAGTATTATCAATTGTTATATTCTCAATGATGTCTCAGTTGTTCACTACAAAACACTATTCGGGCATAGGCCGAATGAGTGGAATGTTCACCAATGGTCCAGGACACCAGGGTTCAATCTCAGGTCAAGTCATACCAAGGACTCAAAAAATGGTACTTGATGCCACCTTGCTTAACACTCTGCATTCTCAGATAAGAATCAAGGGTAAAGGGGAGCAATCCAAGGAAAGGAGTAGTGCCCTTCCTTACACCGCAGTGTAGTAGCTATTGAAAAGGGAGCCCTCAGGTCACCCTTGACTAAGGTTGCTAACTTTACTTAACTAACTTAGTTTCTCTTTAGCTATGAATGAATAGTAGCACAGGCAGCCTCTTTAACTTTGTTTTAGTAACTAGTCAAGAAGATAAACTTTGCTGAAATATACAACAAAAAAAAAAAAGACCTTGAGTCTCATCCAGATCATGTGGAGGTGTGACTAAATATGCTTAAAGAATTTCCATCTAGTCTCAAAAGTTTCTTTTCATGTTTAGAAGTAGAATAAATCCTAAGGGTTTATTTAAGATCTCATTAACTTATTGATTAAATGAATCCTAAAATTATTGTTTGCATGTATTCACTCAACCACCCCAACTATGGATAGGGTATGACACAAGGTCAATTTTTAAGTGTAATGAAACTGATTTGAATTCACAGTTAACCCTCCTTTAGTCTGGTTGCCCAACTGAGGTTCAAAAACCCAGTCTAACCTCTGCACAATTAGCGGGACATGCTGTCTGGATCCCCCTAAAACAAAGGTGTGTCCTAGGTATAGTATCTTATGGTGAGGCTCCAGTTCAGGAGATCTGTGGAATACCTCTTCATGGCCATTATTACCAGGTTTACTCTGACCTATAGCATCACAACTTGTTAGGGTCCAATCAATGTGTCAAATAGTTCTGTTTGAAAATTGCTTCTATTCAATAGGACCATGTGCAAAAAAAAAAAAAACCCTCTTAAGAAATAACAATGGAAAAAACAAATATGAACACAGAATGAATATGATATTTTAACCTCCAAGCATATAGTTATCTTATACATGTAGATATGCCATTTCAATCTATCGACCAACCAGTTTGCATGATACTTAACTGAAGCTGAGTTGCATACAGGATTTATACCTTTCCCCAAGAGTATTAACACAAAGTGAAAATAGCCTCAACCAGGATTTGAACTCTTGTTGCTGATTCCATTTTTTCTGGAAACTGTTAGGTTTATAATGCCTAGGAGGTGCCTGTGGTGTAATGGTTATCGTCGTAGGAAATGGACACAGCGACACGAGTTCAAATCCTGGACGAGACTGATTGCATTTCACATAGCACTAATACCCTTGGGAAAGGTATGAATCCAATTATTCCCCCTCCAGCTATGGGTAAATAGTAGGACAGACTGGGTTCTTCAGCCTTGGTGAGGCAATTAGTCTAGGAGAAGGAAAACTTTGAATTTAAACCTGTTAAACTCCGCTTAAAAATTGACATTGTGTCATATCCTGCTCGAGCAGAGGGGTTGGTAAATATGATAAATATGATAATGCCACAAAAATGCACAGGTAAATTAAAGTCAGATCAAAAGGGTTAATATTGATTGTAATATTTATAAACTCATTTTCAGATATTATCGCAATCATTATAGAAAAGAACTCTATAAATATTTGGATTCTGACACTGATTTCAGTCTTAGGACCATTCAAAGTTTAATGTACAATCATTAAATATGTGACCAATGAAATTACTTCAATTCATGTTCACCAAGTCACTGCAAAACATGCAAAAATAACAGTTTCTGGGTACAATGGGTCAAAAACTATAAACTTAAAAAAAAAAAAAAATAAAACATTTTTTCACAGTAAGGATCTTATTAACAATAAACCATTTAGAAAATTTTATCTAAAAACAGCATGAAATAAGTTTTTCTTTATTGTAATTCTTCTTAATTAATGAAATTCAAGTCTAAGATGGAAGTTAGACATTAAACTAAATGTCATTGTTTATTTTTCTTGCTTCACACAAAGTACCTGCTTGTCATTACAATGAAGAGGAGAATGAATAACTTGTTTAAATGTATTGTAATTACACATAAAAATGTCTTGAAAATATTTGTAATATTATGAACTTCTATTAACCTCATATTCATTGAAATAAAATGCATCTTTGCAGTGATTAAAAAAATGCCTGTCGTTTGCTGAGTAAATATGATTATTTGTTTCTTTTGTTAGTGATGATTATATTTTATTATAACAATATGTGATTCAGTTTAAGATTCGCCAAGAAAGAGAATTATTTGACTGATACTAGTAAAGCAAAGTTGGTGACTGTAGTCGAGGCCGACCAAATGGCTCCTTTTTCAATAGCTACTTCACAGAGGTGTAGGGGAGGGCACTACTCCTTTCCCTGGATTGCTCCACTTGACCATTCATATATACCTTATAATGCTGCGTGTTAAGCAAGGAGACATCAAGTACCATTTTTTTAAAGTCTTTGGTATGAATTGACCAGGGATTGAACCCCGGTCTCTCAGACTATTGGCAAACACTCTATCCACAAGGCCAATAAGCTGGTCATTACTTTAAAAGTCAGAAAGAAGACTCATTGATATCAAATAATCCGACTAGTGTTGAGATACCTTAAAACCAACTCAGTCTGGGCATATCTATCAAAATAAAGTAATAAAAATCTATCAACTTAGAGCTTGCTGTGTAAACATAATTTAATTTTTTTCAATCTTTCATTGGTGACTTTTAATGGTAAGTAAACGTTAATCAAGTCAAGATGCACCAGAAACAAATACTATTTAACATGAATGATACAAGTAGCAAGAAAAAAAACCCAACTTCAGTTCATGGACTAAATATAACCAATAATCTGCTCTGAAAATGGTGTTTTGACCAGTGGAAAACTCTCTAGAATAAATGCCAAATGAATTCTTTTGAAGAAAATTAAAGATCCACTCATCCATTCAGAATAATTTGCCTCGGTAAATACAGCACCTGCCCCCTTGCATCAATGGGGTAAGGGCTAGGTTTCTTTCCCAGTGCCCGAGGTGCTACTGAATGGGAATGCCTTGCTTTTTGCAGGGTATCCCATTTTAAACTGACTTTGTGTAAAATAGTGAACTGTAGGAATATCTACTTTTCTAAAAAAATAATCTTGATCTTCACCTGAAAAGATCTTTTCATGCAGAGCTGAATATTTTCAGCATCTTTTGAGTGAAAGACCACATTGGGAATCAAAAAATAAAAAAATAAATAAATAAAAGCCTGAAGTAGGAAAAAAAATTTGTTTTAAACAATTAAATTTTTCTTTTTCGAAAAAGAATTCGGGGCGGGGGAATCAAGCCCAGTTACAGTAATACAATCATATTGTACAATTATGTTGATGTATATTTTATTCATTGTTAAAGAAAACATTTTTATTAGATAAACTGAATGATAAACTTTGTCTATCAGTATGTACTTAGCCATCTCTTCCCACCATGTTTAGGATGCAATACCATCTCAATTTTTTAAGTGGTGTATTTAAGAATAAGAATAACCTCATAAGAAATCACTCAAAACTTTAAATCACTAAAATATCAAATGTTTCAAGATATTAAACAGACAGATATTTTGGCTGTTATATATGTTTATCATAATTATGTTCATCTACTTTTACTGAATGGAGATATGGTTTCCAAATCATCTTTGACGTATAAGGACTTTTATCTTGACAATTATTGTTGAAGTAAATGGAATCAGTGACCAGAGTTCAAACCCTGGATGAAGCTATTTGTCTTTTACTTTACTTCTTGGGAAAAGCATGAATCCAACTATTCTCCTTTCAGCTATGAGTAAATTATATTTAATGGCCTATTAACCCCTCATTGTTTATTCAATGCCGAAATTTATTTCAATTGTTCATATTTGATCACAATCTATTTTAAAATCCATAATTTTTTTTCAAAATGATGATATTTATCAAAATAATCATTTCTTTGCACATATTTGTTTCAAATATTCATATCTAATAATAATGAAAAAATTCTATCAAAATATATGGTTTAAAGAAACATTTCTTATTAAATAATAATTCCTTACAGTAAAATGTTTTCAAGAAATCATTTATAACAATAACAATCCATGGTGAATAATTTAACTTCAAGTAACTATTCATAATACATTATTTGCACATAGTTAAATAGTATCAAGCATTCCTATTCAACACTAATAATTTTCTGACTCATAAATGAGACCCTCAGAACTACTATCACTCAGGTAGGGACAGGGTCTGGAAATAACAGCCACAAAGAGGTAACCCAGAGGTGCAGAAATCTCACTACTGGATGCAATTTAGTGTTAAAGGGTAAATAATAGGGAAAACTGGGTTCTTTAGCTTTAATTAGGCAACCAGTTTAGGAGAAGAAAAGCTGAACTACAAAACCAGCTTATCTCTGCTCAAAATTGACCTTTTGGACATTGCTGAATAAAATAGCAATTGGTTGTGTATAACTGTCAACCAAACAGTGCTTCTTTTCTCAGCTAAGCCAGAAAAATATAAAAATTAACTGTCCCTTGCAGTATTATATTGAAGCTATGACTTTTCACACTTATTTTTTAATACAAAATTTAGTACTGCTCTTTCACCTGGAGATTTAATTACAATTTATAAGAAAAACTAAAAAATAAATATTGTCCTTAATATCATCAAAATTCAGTTCAAGTAAATGCACTTTATTTTGACATTCAAAGAGTACAGAATAATGAATAAAATTTTGGCTGAAGATGTGAAGCTTTTGTCAATTAAAAAGCTTCAACTCTTCAAAGAATTCTTTTTGACACATCATTTACATAGGATCATTTTGCAATTGAGTATAAGCGCATATATTTTGATTAGTTTATGAATGGCACTAATCAATGTATTTTAATTAGTAGTGTCAGACATACATTTTTCTTACATAAAAAGGAGCCAAAAAATTAATTAAAAAAAAAAGACAATTTTATATGTATTTAAGTCAAAAGTGATGAATAATACATAATTAATATATGTTAATTAAGTCATAGGTTGTAAAGAGGTTGTCCTGCTGATGTGGAATTAGAAGGTAACTAATGGAAAAATCAGAAGGTTGCAAAAATCAAGATTTTTTTTTCTTGTTTCTGAAATTTCAAGAGCTAATGGAACAATTGTCACTTGAGCCAGGATTGAAGAATACAGCTAATTAGTCTGTGTTAATCAGAAGATATATATGACACCGTGTTGAAATGAAGATAGATGTCTAAATACAATGATATTCACTTCATTTGGGGTCTTTTTGCTATATACATAAGATAATTTGCTTAGAAAATCTTTTCTGCTTTTCATTTCAACACAAAAAAAAAAAAAAGTTAAAGCAAAAAAGACGAAAAATAAATAAAAGAAAAATGCTGAAAAGATTAATTTCTGCTTTTTCTTTCTTTCTCAAATACAGAAATTTGATTAATTAAGTATGTAAAACATATTTATAAATGGAGAGGGGAAGAGAGGTGAAAAGGTGAGATGGGGAGAAAAAGGGGTAGGGATGGATAAAGAGAGGGAAGAGAAGGAGAGAGGAAGGGATAGGAAGGAGAGAGTAAGGGAGAAGGGGTGCAGGAAGGGATATATAGGGGAGAGAAGGTGGTGAATGGAGGGTTGAGAGCAGTGGGATAGACTGAGATGAAGAGATGGGAAAGGGATGGGAACAGAAAAGAACAGAAGTACAGGAGTAGAGATATGAGAAGAGGAGAGTTATATAGAGGAGAAAGAGAGAGAATAAGAAGTAGGGAAGGAAAGAGGGAGAGGTAAAGGGGATTATTGAGTGAGAAGGGTAGTAGAGAAAGCCAAATATTGTAATAAAGAGAGGGGTGGGATAGAGAGAGAGGAGAGAGAGATAGAGAAAAGGAGCAGAAAGAACTGAGGAGGAGGAGGAGAAAGGAACATATAAGAGTTAAAATTGTATTGACAGTAAGCAAAATAGAATCAAATTTCATCAAGTATAAATTTTTGAAAATAAGATTTTTTTTGGTCCTTATGTAACAGATCTTCCATAACAATGCAATTGAAGGAAAGCAGGAGATTTTTGAATGAACATTCCATGGCAGCACAGCACCCTCTATTTATCAAACAGCGTTTTGTTATCTGAACTCTTCAGTCATTACAATATTTCAGTAGATCATTTGTTCATTAAAATTTCTGCCTATGTCTCATGATCATTGGTTGTAAGACATTTTTTTCTTTTTTTGAATCTTAATTGGAATACAACAGCCTCCTTTCCCTGTCAGTGAGGCTTAGAATATACTGCTGGTACCTCTTGCAGAGAGGTAAGACATACCTTCTGGCAAAAAAAAATTGAGGGCACTAAACAACATCTGATAGTGAGGCTAAAGATCTGAAAAGCGTGTAGTACCTCATCATTGGAATTACTGTCAGGTCATATAGATCAATTTAAGAATTATTCACAAAGGAACAATTACACAAAAAAATATAAATTTAAATTTACAATGAATGCAATTCCCTAACTTCTTGGCACAACAAGCATAAACGGGATAAAATCATTTAAATAAACTCGTCAACAATAGCCCTCATAAATACTAAGAATAGATTATTTTAAAGACTTTAATCAGATAGTACAAGCAGATTTGAGACCTCTATCTGCATTTAGAAAAACTAAAAGCTTCAAGTATCTTTATTTCTTCTCCAAGTTTACAAGAAAACAAATTACTCTGTACACTTTTTGATAATGAATTTGATTTTTTAGTGTTGGCACACAACCACCATATTTTAACGTCAGTTAACTAACAACCAATCAGCCCAATCATGTCTGTCTCTGGAATAAATAAATGTGACTTATCAGTTATGTTCTAATACAAGACAAAATTATACAATAAAAGATATAATTTACAACTTATTTACTAGCAAATAAAGCAGCCAATGCGAATCACACTCTTAACACAAATTAGCTTGTAATTGGCCCAGCTAACTATTGCACTATGATAACTCTCCAACTTTTTATCTTCATTAGATAATAATTTTTTTTATTAATCTCTCATTAATACATATATCAACATTCTTTTTTTTTTTTTACTGAAATTTACACTGATTTGACTTATTGGAATACTTTTAGTATTTTTTTTTGATGACTTGATGAGACTTTTCAGATCTATAAATGTTTTAGAGATTTTTGTCATGGCATATAAAATGTCTTGTCATTGTCAGTTTCAAGCAAGTTATCCATAGTATGCTCTGTCAGTGGGTAGAAAGTAACCTCAAGAGGCTCTGTAGATCCAACCTATAAATGTATTTTGAACACTTTTTTTCACCATTTTTATAATATCATGTCAAAGTTTATTCCTTGCTAGTGGTACTATGTAACCCAATAAAACTTGTGCTATTTTACTTCAAGATATATAAAGATCGTTCAAAAAGTTCTAAGCCTGGCCAGAACAAACAGCATAAGTAAATACTTAAGCTAATCACTAGTGCAGTACCATGTGCCTTTTACCCACTACAAACAACAAATTAGAAAAAGGGGCATAACTTGGTTGATCACTCATAAAACTCTTCAACTACACCAAGCAAACAACACAACTCCAAACAGCCAATTACAAAAGATGGTTTCAGTCAACAATAGACTCAGCTAAATAACTCCCATTAACCAGAGAAGTTCCATGAAAAATACTAACTATGTCACCCAACATCCTAATATATTAGAGTAAGCATCCAAATTAGATGGGGTAGAATTATTCCCTCTAAAATTTAAAATCCCCTATCTCATTAGGATCCAAAGGGTTAAATGATAAATGTAGACTTTGGTTTTGTTTTGTTTGGTTTGGTTTCTTTATTTAATGGCATATCTAACTTCTTGGGTTATCTAATGCCAAAACCATCCTTCTAGAAGGACAGTAGTGGTACTATTTAAACCATAGCTAGGAAGATAAGTGGGTTCATGCCTTTCCCAAGAGCATTTGTCCAAAAGCGAATGCAATAGCATGACAAATTCAAACTCGCTTACTACAAGCCAGTCTAGTGCTTTAACTATTACACCTCAAGGACACCTCCCACTTTGGTTTGTTTTTATGGCATTGTAGGTCATGTAATGCCAAATCCTTTTTATAGATATATTGAATGTACGACTAATATTTCTTAGGTTCTTTTTTCCACTCACTTAAATGGTTTCACTTATTGCTATCTGATATGAGTAAACAGTTATATGTAAGAACACTTCTCTTTCCATCAATTCAGTTTAGCTAGTCAACAAAGTTATATGTTTTCCAAGTATTGTTATATATCACTAAAAATTCAATTAAACATCAGTCATTTGTTTACACCCAGTTATATGATCAAACAGTTCTATTTCAAGCAATTCAGTTTAGCCTAAGAGCACAGTGTTTTGTTTACACACATTAAATGTAATAATATTTCTATCCCCAACATCTCAGTTTAGCATAAATACACAGTTTAAATGTTAAACTGTTCTATTTGACCCATAGATAAGACCCTATCAAGTATTAACACTCTTAGCCAGAGTGGACCTGGGAGCAATAGCAATGAAGGGATACTCTGCATTCCCAAAGCTCCAGCATTGCTTCAGCCTCACCATCAGATGACTAAATGTAAACTTTTCTTCATTTCTAGAATCTTTCAGAAAAAAAATTAAGATGTGTTTTGTTTTTGACATGATCAAATTTATTCACCAATCATATGTTAGCAGTTGTATGAAACAAATATTTCAGGAAAATCCATTCATTTTTTTCTTTAATGTTTCCACATGAATAAAAAAAAACATCCTTTTTTTTATTAACTCTCTTTCATAATGTCAAGGTTAGTTTTGACAAATTTTTTAGATACTAACATAGAAAAATAAATATAATGAAGGACTTGATGAGAGCAAATCAAATAGGCCCCCAGGCTATTCATTTCAAGATTTAATAGCTAATCCCCAAGTTATATCACTATTCTGCAGGATGCTATGTTTTATTTTAATATGCATTTTATATATCAGCATGTATGATACATAACAAGTGGGAATATTTAACTCTAATCTATTGCAATGATATCAATATAAAATCATATAAAAAGATTTTATTTGCAGTTGCATACATGTAATTATTATACCAAAACAGTAAAACACTTTGAGACAACAGGACCATATGCCACTTCATATTACATATATCAACTAGAAGAACAAACTTGAAAGTGGTTTTACGAGAAGAATGTATAGGAAACCTTTTTGGGGTTATATGTATGCCTGAGGAGTAGAACACGCATTTTTATATCCATATCCTGTAATATCTAACATAACATACAGCTTGATATTTTTAGTAAAATAGTCCTGAAATGTTTTAATGTTCGAATTAAGTTATTTCTAATTTATTTTTCAACTTAAAAGATGAAAGTCTTTGTTCATTTTCATACAAGTCAATATAATTTATTGAGGAACATAACTTCATTGCTAAATATCAACTATTTCACATTATTTTTTGGGCAATTAACAATAATAATTCTGTGCCCAGGATGTGACTAGATGTTGAATTTAAAAGCTGCTGAAGGTGATCTTTCAAAATTACTTGATAGAGTTAAATGTAAATGAGAAAAGTTTTTAAGAAAAAGTGCTTGATGCTACGACAGCAGAGAAGGCATACCAATCAGAATAAAATTACAAACCCTAGAAGTGTATTCCTTCAAGTTTTATCTGTGTGCACAATCATCAGACAGAAAAGTAAGAAAAGTAGCCAATCAATCATATATTGGTACGAAGTCCCATGTTAAAATCTTATATATAGGAACTTTTTAAGGTAACCATTAAGTGTCTGAAGATTGAGAATATCTCAGTAAACAGGCTGCTGTATTTGTGCGTTGATTTCTCTTTGAGTTCATTTTTATTGACAGTTTTAAAAGGATTAGTAGGTTTTAACACAAACATATTCATTTTATTTGAAAATTAATCTTTTTTTTAATCATTTGAAATGAAGATTTGGCTTGACTAAATCATTCTATGTCCAACAGGATTTGTGTTTATTTATCACTTCCATTTTCTCAAGAAACTTTTAAGCTCGATCACATTTCCAAATTATTTTCACAACAAACTCTTGCCAAAATTTTTCATCCAACTCGGTCCCAAGCTCAGGTCTTTTGACTCTTAATTGATTCCATGAATGTCAGTATATGAAGTTGTCTGAAATTATTTTAAATATTCCTTCAGCAAATCAATAAAGCTTTATTGAATATAAGATTTATTTTTTTTTGTGCGTGATACTCCCAGTCCATTGAAGAAAAGCAGAGAAAGAAAAGTATAGACTTTTAAGCTTACCCAACAGATCATAAATTCCACTATGAATTCTTTAGCAATTATGACCATTGTCTCAATAATTAACACTAAAAGAACGTCTCAGACGACATATATGTTTCAGTAGTTACAAAAGAAAAATGATTATTCCAACATATGCTTATTTTTAGCCTTTCACAATTGATAATCTATTGAATTCAATAGATTATATTCAAGTTACAATAAGCTAATGAAAGCCTTTGTATTTCTTCAGCATTGCACAGAATGGGTTTCTTATTTCGAGTTGTATCTATTCAAAGTTATATTGTCTTGCTTCTGTTAGCAATGGATTCATAATACAAGAACTAATCACAATACTTTGTAAAATGTGAACTGTAACATGCACAATGTAATCAGGTTTTATTGTATTCGACCCCACCTTATCAAAAATTATTTTTCTTCAAAATATTAATAGTGCAACAATTAAATACATATGCTTAAAGTTGATATTGTTTTATGAATAAACTTACTTCTGTCCCAGAATAGCAGATGACTTGTTAAATTTAGTAGATGAAGTATGTTACAACTTTGATGAAACAGAGGTTGTCTCATGTACCAACTCTACATCTTCAGCAACATTTCCTCACAAACAGGATGTGACACTAAGTCCATCTTTTATTTTTTAAGCCCAGTTTTACAGGTTTGATTTCAGAGGTTTTATTCTCCGAGACTATTTACCTAAGACTAAAAAGAATCTTACAATTCACTTAAAGCTGGAGCAAGAGGTTTCATTCTCCTAGACTATTCACCTAAGACTAAAAAGAATCTTACAATTCACTTACAGCTGGAGCAAGAAAAGAGTGATTTTCATCTTTTTCAAGAGCATTAGTAGAAAGTGAAATGTAAAGAGCATCGCTAGGATTTGAACTCAGTTTGCCCTTACTATTTCTTACTTTAATGATATAAAGTAAAGAGGGCGACCAAAAGGCGCCTTTTTCAAAAGCTACTACACCGAGGCATAAGAGAATGCGCTACTCCTCTACCGAGATTGCCCCACTTTACCCTTGATACATACCTTATATTGCTGAGTGTGAAGCAAGGAGGTATCAAGTACCATTTTAAAAGTTTTTGGTATGATGTGACCAGGGATGGAACCCAGGTCTCCCGGACTATTGGTGAACACTCTACCCTCTAGGCCAATGAGCTTTTTGATGATATAAAAAACCACATTTATGCTGATATGTGTTTACCAACCCCTCTGCATGTGCAGGATGTGACACAAGGTCAATTTTTAAGCAGAGTTTAACAGGTTTGAATTCAGAGTTTTCATTCTCCGAGAAGGGTTGCAGAGCCAAGGCTGAAGAACTCAGTCTTCCCTACTATTTACCCATAGCATAAGGGTTCCTACATTTCCTAAAGGTATTAGTGCTTTGTGAAGTGCAATCAGTCTTGTCCAGGATTTGAACTCGTGTCACCATGTCTATTTCCTAGGATGATAACCATTACACAAAGAGCATCTCCTCAATTTATCCTAGAATCAGAATGACAGTAAATTTCTAAGTAATCTAGCAGGACAGGAAACGAGTAGTTAAATCGGTTTGGATTATTTAATATCATTTTAACTCCATATGGGTTATCTGATGCAAAAATTTGATTCATTTATAAGTGCTTGACTATGATTATAACTATTATTGGTTACTTACTTATTAGTGTACACTTTAATGAATAATAAAGAATTATATGGTTTTAAGTAACAATTCCTACTTGGTAATAATTGTTTATAATGCAGTTCAAGTTTCAAGCATTCCGATACAAAACTAATGATTTTTGAAAAAGTATATTTAGCCCATAAATGGGATCCTAACAGGCACTACCACATCAGATCTGAGTGACCTAAGAATAATGGCAATAAAAGAATTCTCCACACTACACAGAGCTCTAGAATTGGAGCCTCACCACCAAATGCAGTTTAGCATCATTTTCAGGACACACTACTAGGAGGTGACAAGCCATTACCATAGAGTCAAGAAATAAACATGGTTATCGTACTTCTTTCGTCATGTACTAAGAGTATGAGAATACCATCAATCTGCAGATGCTCTCTTCAGGGGTTCAGGAGCGTTTTTATCATTCACATATACTCTCCATATTCCCCAGAGCACCAGAACTTGAGCCTCATCACCAGAAGGAGTATAGAATTATACTCAGGACAGCAAGTTGTTGATTTCTCTCTCAGTTTTTTAACTTCGTGAATGTGAAAAGTACAGATTTTAAGTAACTTTGAGATCATCTTTTCCGTAATTTCTCAATATATAACATTCTATTTCCTATCAAATAATTAGCTAAAGATGAGAAAATAATATTTAAAATAATTATTGACTGAGTCATTTTGTCTTGGGAGAAGGCAACATATCATTTCCTAATGTTCTTGTATTTTCAGGATGTATATCAAGTTTAATCTAAACGTGACAATTAAAAAAAAAAATGAAAAAAACTTGGTTCAATTTGTCCAGTCCACATTCTTTTATTTATCTTATTCTTTTTTAATCTTATTTACAATCAACAAATCTAAGCATGGAAAATACTCATTAATAAAAGTTAATTTACACCATCCTCTATTTTTTTTTTTTTTTATTTATTTGAATTATTCTTCTGTCTTTGTTTCACTTGTAAATGCATCGAGGCAAGCTTGCCTGAGAAAATATACAAAAGACTCACATGATCAAAACTTGTGAAAGTGAAATTCCTCTCTTTCTCACTCAACATTATTTCATAAATATGTGTGTAAGTGAGGTATATATAGATAGACTGGAGTTGTGAATGTGTGTCTGCAAGTGTGTTTCATGGACAGGTTGATGAATATGTGTGTGTGGGGGGGGTACACAAATGGATCTGATCCACACTTGCCATTTTAGCGGTTGGAATACTTGTGCAGAATTATGCAGGAATGTAGAAGATTTTGAATTAATTTCATGCATGTGGCATTTCCAAATTTTCTAACATAATTTTGTTCCCAAAGAATACCATCTGGAATTATGCCAATCTTTTAACTTATTTTTCTAGCTGGGAATATCAAGCAAGTAAAGAATGATAATAATAATATGAGTTATGAAAATAATAACAATAAAATATAGCCAAGTGATGTATATTGTCATTTGATTGCATTTATACATATGTACTGTGACTCAACTCCCAAATATAACAAATCCCATCGATGAAATTACAGATCAGAGAAACATGTCAAATAGAAGAAAGATGGGACTGACTGTTCATGTCACATTAAACAGTGGAACAAGTAAACTTCAAGTCAAATTGAGCATGTGTACACGCTGCTTGAACAGAAGATATATTGATGCCTAAATAGGCTCAGCATCACTGAAATCAAATTGATGTGAAAGCCAGGACATACAGCGAACACAATATAAATAAACTCTTACATATATACAAATACTAATTCTTATAATTTTTTTTTTTCATTCATCTAACATCTTTCTTTTTATTTTTTTTATTCTCTTTTAAAAATCTTTCCACTGGAGTAGAAAGAAAATATTTTTTTTAAAAATAAAAAAAATGTCCTCAAACCAATTTATATAGCTGAGAGAAAGAAAAAAAAACAAAACAGAGTAGTTTAAGGATAAAAGATGTCAGGAGATGAAGTCAGTAAAAGCAAAAAAACAAACCATTAAGATTTGAACCCATTAGTCAAGTTAGTGCAATATGTACCATTGATGAAGTCATTTTATGCCAGATTTAAAATATTAATCAAGTAATCAGAGATCCAGATACTTAACTCAGCTTATCAGATGGACAGTAGGAAAGCAGAGAAATCCAGTTGGTCTTATCAATTGAAAATGAACAAATCAATGTTTGATACTGACCATGAATATCAAAGACATTTCTTCTCTAACAATCTTTCAGTGTTTAATCTAAGAAAAGTTAAAGCATATATTTTTTTTATCTTTCTTCACAAAAAAACAACAAAAAAAAGCAAACAAACTTGAAATTAATTTTATCTTTTTTTTTTTTTTAATAAAAAAACGTTCCATAGGTTTTAAAACTTTGAATAGAGAGATACTTTAAACATTGTTATGTATATATTTTAGATTTATTTGTTATGTTTAAGCCAATGATACCACAATTTTTTTGAAGCCCCATTCTCTTTGTTTTCAGACTACATCTCTAATACCAACCCTAGATACACATATGCCTATAGCAAGCATTAGTCTACTTCAAATTTAAAATAGTCTGTGATTTTACCCTATTGAGTGTGTGAGCTAAAATTATTAGCTTGGTTCAAGGGAGTCTGCACCACAGGCAGCCCCTGCCTCCTTGTCAAAAAGGGATAATGGTTGAGTTCATTGCTTGATGTCTGAGGCACCCTTGAAGGTGAAAGTAAGAGAATAGAAGCAATTTTTAAAACCCACTAGGTAGGAGGTTCTCTTTCTGCATATCACTCCACATTAAACCAATCTTGTGTCACAGAATAAGAAGCCAAATGCATAATTCAACAGATATTATCAGAGACTTCATAATTCTACATGGATATTATCAAAGACTTCTAACTCCCAAAATATCTGAAGGTTTTAATTGAATTGAGTATAAGAACTTTTATTATTTTTCTTGTAAACTACTTTGATTACGTGATTAACAAAGAAATAGTCTAGTTATTTCCTAAGCTTAGATGTGGTAAAAGGTTAAAAGTATGGGGTGCCCAGTGAGAATCAGATTTATAAATGATAATCTGCTAATCTCTGACATGATGTGAGATGCTCAGGAATACCTTTGATAGAATGCATTTTGTTTTTTAATATAATCAAAATAATACCCATAAGAATTCTTTTTTAGCAACACATGATATGCTCTCGTGTAAAATAATTCTGGTCACTGCATTATTCCTATTGCCCCAATCTAAAAACGAGTACAAACCCTGTTGGATATATAGGTTTAAGCTCTTAACACATATCTAACAATAGGGAAAGCACACTTAATATAACATTTATTGTCAAAGGAAATGAAATCAGTGACCCAAGATCAAAAACTGGACATAGCTTTTAATGTTTTATGCTAATGCCTTTAAGAAAATTATGAATCCATCCATTATCCCTCTGGCAAAGAGTTAATAGTTAAACTGAATGGGTTTTAAATCTTGGTAAGTGTTGTGGCCCCAGCAAGGGTCACTAATGAAAACACAAACACGGATATTAGATAACAAATTATATTACACAAGAAAGATAGAGTTACATAGAAAAGGTAAGACGTCTCATACTGTTCATATAACACCGACAGTGATCTGCCCTCTGGCAGCGAAATCTCTAGTACTAATAACGTTGAGAAGAGTCCATTATGGTAAGATGGGTAAGGTTCCCACAACAATAAGGTAACCAGTCTTGGAGAACGAAAACTTTGTATTCCATTAAAAAAAATCAACTTGTGTCATATCCTGTCTGTGGCAGATGGGTTGGGTATGTACATAATCAGTGTAATTTAACAAAGTTGGAAAATACATGGTGTACAAATAAATAAGATGAGGTTCTAATATGCCTTTTCAAACTCAAATTGGTATCTATGTACTTAATATTTGATAATAGATCTTCAAGTAATTTAATACCTTGTCAGATTTATCTTTGTTGCTTTTGTAATCTTTTCATCGAGCTATTTTTTAGTTTTTTTGAGAAAATATTGCACAAGGAAAAGAAAAAAATCTTGGAAGCAAAACTACACATAACAGCAGCTGTATGGCCACTTACCTCTTATCTCAAAAACCATCAAAGAACTAAGTAAGGGTGAACTTATGAGCAACATTCTCTTATGACCTACAACACATGAATGCACCAAGGTTCAATGACCAGTAATGGCATACATACATCAACTTAATGCAGACACTAGATGATATCTAGAGGACTTACCACAACAGATGGTTAGAAAGAATCAAGGAATTGTGCTATCAGCATGACATGGTGGCATATATATATATATATATATATATATATATATATTTTATTAATTAATGTTAAAGAATAAAACTAATCATAAAATAAAAATATATTTTACAAGATAAGGCCCCAATAGTGTGTGGCCCAATGCTATCAGCACTGATAATAATACCTGAAAATTTCAAACAAATAATATCTATGTTTGAATACTGTAGACACAGAGTAAGCAGGGTTGAGTGTCTGTCAGTTTCTCAACTACGCGATTAGGACACCAAGAAGATCGTCCATAACAGGCATTCCTTTATATAAATTTGTTTATAACATTCTAGGTTGTTCTGGATGGGTTCTATAGCATATTAACCATCATAAGTTATTTAATACCAAATCCTCATTATACATTTATATTGAATATATATAATTTGATTTGGTTGGGTTTTATGGCATATCAACCACTGTAGGTTATTTAATGTTGAATCCTCATTATACATTTATATTAAATATATATGAGTTGGTTTGGTTCTATAGCATATCAACCATCATAAGTTATTTAATGCCAAATCCTGTTTATACATATATTAAATATCTATGATTATTAGGTTAGTTTGCTTTGTTGCGTTTTATGGCATATCAACCTTTGTAGGTTATTTCACGCCAAATCCATTTTTATGTAAATAATCAGTTCTATTTCAAACAATTCAGTTTAGCATGAGTACACAGTTTAATTGTCAAAAACATTTCTATTTCAAACTATTCAAGCAGTTATATATAACAATTCAGTTTAGTGTAAGTACAGTTTCAATATCAAAAACAGTTCAATTTCAAATAATTCAGTTTAGCATAAGCACGTAGTTTAAATTTAAGGGTAGTTCAATTGTGAAAAACATTTCTATTTCTAGCAATTCAGTTAAGTCAAGCAGTGCTAATTCAGCTAATTCAGTTTAGTATCAGTACAGATTTTGTTTACACACAGTTACATGTCAAAACAGTTATATTTTAAACAATTCAGTTCAGTGTAAATACAGTTTCAATGTCAAAAAACAGATCAATTTCAAATAATTCAGTTTAGCGTAAGCCTGCAGTTTAAATGTAAGTACTGTTTAATTGTCAAAAACATTTCTATTTCAAGCTATTCAGTTTAATCAAACAAATCAGTTTAGCATAAGTATGCTGTTAGTTCTATTTCACCCATAGATAAGGCCCTATCAGGTACTACCACACCAGGCCAGAGTGGACCTGGGAGCAATGGCAATGAAGGGTGCTCCGTATTCCCCAACACCCCAGCATTACTGGGACCTCACCATCAGACTGTTTAGTGTCATATCCAGGACACTCATTGGGGGAAGGGGCTTACCTCTCTGCAGAGGTGCAGTCAGTGCATTCTACAGCCCCAACTAACTGGGCAATATGATTATTAAACACATTTGTTGATAAAATTTTCAGACAAGCCTGAGTTCATTTTTTTTTTTTTTTTCATACTCACAGTTAAATGGTGTCAAGTATTGCTACATATCACTAACAACTCAATTAGACATCAGTCATTACATACAATAAAATGATCAAATAGTTCTATTTCTAACAATTACAATTAGCATAAGTCATTTGTTTGCACATAGTTTCAATGTCAAGAAATTCTACTTGACTCCTAGATAGAACCCTAGCAGGTGCTACTACTCCATGCCAGAGTGGACCAGGGAGCAATAGCAATAATAGGGTACTCTGCATTTTCTAAATTTCCAATACTGGAGCCTCACCATCAGATTGCTTTTTTGTCATATTCAATATACTCATTGGGGTGGATGGGTTTTTTACTCCTCTGCAGTAATGCAGTCAAATGTATTCTACAGCTCCAGCCAACTGGGTACTAACATATTCTCAGAAGGCTGGTTAGTCTAAACAAAGAGATAATAAATTAGATACAACCACATATCAACTAGACCACCCTTCTTAATATGCACCACAAACTATTTTAGCCATAGAAGGGATATAAAAAGGGTACCCACAATGTTTGAGCCAGTCAGATGATCTCATTGGCAATAAACAGATCCTCATGAAGCACTGTGTCCATGCTCTTCAGATTTAAATCTAAATATGCTCTATCATTGATATTGAGCACTATTTCTTCATACATTTAGTGAAATAAATATATATATATATATATATATATATATACACACACACTAAAAGAGGATGTTTGTGCATTGTTTTCAAAGACAATTAGAGATGATGTAAGGTACTGACACAATAAAAATATCTTGGGTTTGTGTAACTAATTAATCACTATTTTTGTTTTTCACAAATATCTAGACCATTTAAGATTTAGCAGTTACCTCCCTTATATATATGTAAATGTATTCTCTGAGAAAATAAAGGCTCAGTGATCATAACTGTTGTCAAGTCGTACAAAGAACAAAACAAAAACCTAATTTTAAAAATGTCTCTATCATGTAAAAATCCTGAGTTATTTAAAAGATTCTTCATTCATCATTTTTGAAAAAGCTTTCTAAGATATTATCAGGAGTATTATATTAAGAAAATAAAAATAGATAAGCTTGAATATACTAGAGATGCCTATGGTATAATAGTTATCATCATGGGAAATGGACCCAGCAACACATTCACATCCTGGATGAGGCTCATCACATTTCACATAGCATATGTTTGGGAAAGATATGAATCCAATTATTCTCCATTTAGCAATAGATAAATAGTAGGGCAGACTGAGCTCTTTAGCCTTGGTAAGACAACTAGTCTAGGAGAAGGAAAACTCTGAATTCCAACCTGTTAAAAAATTGACCTTCTGTTACATCTTGCCAGTGTGGAGAGGTTGGTAAATATGTACATATGTTAGTGCGAGTTAAAAATTTTGCTATATTTTGGTAACTTGCTTTATTTTTCAAGTTAAAACAGAAGCAACTCGGCTGTCAAAGTAGAAGCTATCATGTTGTACCATCTGAAGCCACCTTTTCTGTTGATCTTTTATCCGACACCATTACCAGTTGTTGTCTTCACTGATGATTCAACCTCCTCTTGATTGTTGAAGTGACCTGAGTGCAGTAAGAAAGCCAAAGATCAGAACAAGAAATAATCTGAAGGAACTTAACTCAGGCTATATACTGAGTGTGGTATCAGTTTGATTTCATCAAGTTCCTAGAGTTGATATCAAATTATTCAAGCAGTATGAGATTTTGTGTTGTCTTGCAGCACAAGAGCTCATTTTCTGTTAACCAATGTTGGTTACTTTTGCAGAAAAAAAATGATATATATTTACTCCAGATATTTGGAGTACAGGTTGGCATCAGGGGTTTGACTGAGCAGAACGATCATATGAAATAACTCTTCATAGTTCCACCAAATTGAAGACATCACCTTGTATTTTAAACAAATATTATAAAACTGTTGCCTATCCCAAGAATTAAGAAAAATGGGAATTTCGTTAAAACCAAAGATTTTTGCCAAGTGTAGCATCTTAATTTCTTAAGACCACTGATCTGCTCATACTTCAGGGTGAAGGTCTGGACTAGGTTGTATAAAAGAATGGCAGATGGTAAGGCAACAAGTCGCTTTAAAGTGCAAAGAATGTTTTTAGTAATCAGCCATAAACTATGGCACCATTGTTGTAGGAATTTCCAAAACTAGGTTCAAGACATCAGGTTCTCTTAGTGACTTCAGCTCCTTACTTTGAATTCAGTCATCTTACTGCACCACAAGGCTTGAAAACCAAGTCTACTCTGATATTTTATGCTTCAGTGAAATTAAGAATACATGGTTTCATGCCTTTCTCAAGCATATTAGAAAAAAATGAATGCCACCTACCATGGATACCATGTCTTGCGCAAATAACTATTATTCACATTATTAATTGAAAACAGCATTACTTTAGATTCATTCTGATATAAAAACATATTCAAATCATTAATTGATAATGTCAATTGAATTATCTGTATCAGGTTTAGTAATATTACAATTTGATTAAAAAGATAACATTAAACATGAAAAGATTAGAATTTTCTTGTCATAATTTCATACACTTGTTAGAGGGCTCCAAGAAAAAAATTAGAGATAATTTAGATCAATCATAGGTGATTTGAATATCCACTAGTGGCAGATAGGGTACCACATGACAGTCAGAAAGCTCATAGGGTACCACATGACAGGCAGAAAGCTCATAGGGTACCATATGACAGGCAGAAAGCTCTTCTTAAAAGCCCCGTTTTTAATTTCTTTCTTGGAACTGCAGTCTTTCTCTCTGACCCTGCCAAGGAACAGTCACATGGCTACAATAACCAAACTTGCCAAGAAAGATGTTTTCCAATTTTGTACCCCTTCTACATACTGCTTGTTAACGGAACAATATGTGTATATATTTCTATTAGCTGGGACACACGCTTGTATTTCTTCTTTCAATACTACTTATATGTATAATACGTATATATTATCTTGTCTTTCCTTCCATCTAGCCAATGTTCATATATTACAAATATACTAAGGCTCATATTGGTCCTCGGTGAGTAAGGAATCAAGTAAATACTTTATTTAGCACTAAATTTGTTAAATATTGCTTTCCAAAAAAAATGACCGAGAGGGCATAATTTAAACATTGTCTTTTGTTTCCCTGAACTAATTTCATCTCTTTAGTAGTATTGGGTTTGAGATGATATATTATATGCCTTTAAGTAAATCTCTTGACCAGCATTGTTAAATATAAAAATGAAAAAAATAGACGTTATCACTATGGAAACCAAAATCAATAGCAGCTGTCAAATTTAAAAGCAGAGGGTATGAAGAATCTCTTTTTAAATACCAGCTCTTAAGTAGCAAGATGTGGAATAATTTTTATGCAAACTCAAGTTCAAGAACTAGAGGTCATTTCCAGCTCTGTTAAAGAGAATCCATCACCAAAGACATTAAGACAACATGCTGGAGTCAACAAACTGAACAGTCAAATTACATGGAAAAGGATGCAAGCAAAACTAGAGACCTCAGAACTATGGTAGCAACCATTCTAATTCAAGGTCTAAGTTATAGCTGTTTTCATATGCAGCTTTCATTAAAACTTGATTTTTATTCATCATATCCCATCCTTCATCATCAATTTGTTCTCAAAGTTGTGACATTACTCCGTTATTGATGTAAATTAGACATAATGCCTTAAAAGGAGAAGTAACACCATAAAACTGGTGGAAATATCTATTGCCAAAAATTCACTCAATTGTCCAGCAGGACACATGGTGTAACAGTTATAGGCGTTGGTTCCCTAAGCTTGTAAGGAGACAATCATCTGGAGGTTGCAGGTTCAATCTTGATTACAGGCGAGTAACAATACAGGAATACTTAGCCATGACTGGGTACAAGTGTTAACGGAATCAGAACAGGTGACCCCCGTGGATTCAATAAAAGACATAGTTCGAAGTTCTGTGAAGGTTCTAGAGTTCGACAAACACCTGAAGAAGGCAAGAGGGCATACTGGCTGAAACATTGTGAAAATAATAAAGATGAAGACAATAGTCCGAAAACCCTTAATGGTAAAAATCTATTGCCAAATCTTAAAGAATACATTTTAGTCCTATTTTTCAATCTTATTGTTCATTATGTCATTTATACTGTGATTTCCCCTTTTAAATGCCTCAAGTATTACATCACTTTGCATTTAGCATCAACAACACACGTAAGAATATAACTCTCATTCACGCATTAAAAAATTTAAATAACATTTTTATATTCATGTGTAAAGAATAATTAAATTTAATTTATTATACTCAAGTATGATGTACATTTGCTAATTTTTCAAGGTAACTATTTTATTGTAGTGTATATACATTTGATTTGCACTTTTCTCGTATTTTAAATTCTTTTTAGCTTCTTTTATCTTTAATTGCTAATTTTTATGTATTTTATTTATTCTTAAGATATTTTTAAGGAAATTTTTTTTGACTTCATGTCCTTTTATTATAATGTAGGTCAGTTGCTGAGTGACAATCACTACACTGGACTAAAATTTAGTCTAGAAAAGTGTCAAAGCCCAATTTGACATTAGTCAAAATTATGTCAAGCGGAATATTTTGAAATTAAAAATGCTTTTCTAATGTATATAATTAGATTCCCATGAGTACAGATATTATACTCTGATTATTATCAGGAGTGCCCAGGGAGTGACACTTTGATCTTAAAAGGCTATATTCTGATCCTAGAAGAAGTAACAGTCGAATCAATAAGCAATGAAACATTGTTCATTTCAAGTACTAGTAAAATTATTCACCCTTTCCTGGGCACAAGTAGGTAAGTTTTAAGGTAATAAAATAGTTTAAATTAGACTAATGAAACTCGAGATTTCTCTATGAAATTATAAATAAGGATGCTCTTTATAAATTTGAAACTAAAACAACAATAATAGAAATTAACAACTAAGTAATTTGTTAAAACCAGAATGTAAGCTTTTATTTCTTTGTGACATATCACACACATGGAAGGATTTTTTAATGCATTAAAAACATGGGCTGCTCCTACCCATTGGTTTTCAGGTGGATGTTATTAATTTGATCCTCTTGTATCAGGGACCATCCTCACTGGTACAATCTGCATAGTAGGGCTAAACTGATTGCCTGAAACCTGAGGTACCCTCTCAAGGAGGATGCCATAGGATGAAAAATATTTTGTGACAGTCGCCCTTAATTCATGTGTGGCCTTCCACATTAATGTGACCTTGTGTCGAATCTGGCCCGGTGAAAGGTTGGATAAATCCTTTAACAATGTTGATTGTTCAGGTTTACTCTTGGTTTCTTTGTTTTAAAGGCATATTAATGTTCATGGGTTATTTAATACCAAACTTATCATTGTATAAAGACAGTAGAGATACTATTCGAAACCCATCACTGAAGAGAATTAGTCGGAAAGTGAAGGTTATGGTGCAATTAGAGTTTGAACTCTTACTTCATGGCTTCAGTCCAAATGAGCTGTTTTAAAGCAAATCTTACACAGATTGTTAATAAATAAGATCAAATAATGATTAATTAACAATCATTGTTAATATATCAAATAACTAAGGGGATTGTAACATCAGCAGTGTCAATTTTAGCTATTGACAAAGAGACATCATGTCTATTATAATAAAGATATAATAAAATGAAACAGAAATCGCATTTGGTAATATTTAAAATTGTTAAATTTATTTAAGGGGATATAATACAAGAATAGAAAAAAATTGGACAAGTTCTTCACACCCAGTTTTCACTGCTGAATTTTCCTTATCTAACTAAAGAGAGTAAAGAATAAAATTTCATTTTTTTTTCCTTTGGGATTTTTTTCTAAGATTTATCGATGGGATTTTTGCTCCCATTTATAAAAATAAAGCTAAGAGAAATTAATAATACCAAACAAATATTTATTAAAATCAAATTTTTATGATCAATTGGCAAATTAGCCTTTCTGTTCATCCTGTAAACCACAATTGAGTTGTATATACAAATACAATTTCATGTTATTAGTATGTATAAAAAGCCAATGGTATTGATACAAAACATTTTTCAGAAGAATTTAGATTTAAATAAAAATAAAATCATGGAAAATGTGACAGGTAAGTAAGGAAAATCATAACATCAGTTAAAGAGAAATACAATCTCCATTATATATAAAGTAAAGTGGGCGATGATAGTTGAGGGCAAACCGAAGACTCCTTTTCAATAGCTACTACATCAAGGTATATGGGAGAGCACAACTCCTTTCCCTGGATTGCTCCACTTTACCCTTGATAACCATCTTATAATGCTGAGTGTTACACATGGAAGTCTCAAGTACCATCTTTTGAGTCTTTGGTATGATTCAATCTGGGATTTAACCTCAGTCTCCCAAGCCATTAGTAAACACTCTACCCATTAGACAATGAGCTAGTATATATATATATATCTATATATCTAGATAAAGTTTGTGATGTTTATCAATAATAGCACTCAATGCCAGTGAATGATCATTGGTCAGATGTTCACGAAGGTGAGTAACTGACAGTCACTAAGAGCTGTTGGGTGTGTCATATATATATATATATATATATACTTGTGTGTGTGTATGTATTGACCAAGCCCTTCAAATGGATGTGACAAGTAGAGTTTAACAAGTTTGAATTCAAAGTTTTCCTTCTCCTAGACTGGTTACCATACCAAGGTTAAAGAGCCCAGTAGCTATGTTTATTCCCTGTGATGGTAAACATTATAATATGAGCACCTCACATATGCATTTATGTATAAGTTTAATCACCAACAGAATTAGCTTAAAAGATCAGATACATGGATTATTTATACAAAATAATCATTGTATCTTATCTTTAACGAAATATGTCTAAAAAAACAGTTTACAAACTAAATACGTATTTAAATTTCTGTGTATAATTTTTAATGTATGTACAAAATTATATGTGATTTTTGGAAAGCATGTATTCATCCGTCTGAAGTGTTAGCATTTAATTTAAAAAGTTATAAAAGCATAAAACAGCCTCGAATTGCCCAGTCAGCTGGGGGGGGCTGTAGAATACACCGACTGCTTCTCTGCAGAGGGGTAAGACCCCCACCCAACGAGTGTCCTGATTAGGACACTAAACAATCTGATGGTGAGGTTCCAGCAATGCTGGAGCTTTGGGGAATGTCGAGTACCCCTTCATTGCCATTGCTCCCAGATGCACTCTGGCCCGGAGTGGTAGTACCTGATAGGGCCCTATTTATGGATTAAATAGAACTAACAGCATACTTATACTAAAACGAATTGTTTGACTAAACTGAATAGCTTGAAATAGAAATGTTTTTGACAAACCGTACGTACATTTAAACTGTGTGCTTATGCTTAACTGAATTATTTCAAATAGAACTGTTTTTTGACATTAAAACTGTATTTACACTTAACTGAGTTGTTACATATAACTGCTTGAATAGTTTGAAATAGAAATGTTTTGACAATTAAACTGTACTTATGATGAACTGTATTATTTTAAATAGAACAGATTATTTACATAAAGATGGATTTGGCGTTAAATAGCCTACAAAGGTTGATATGTCATAAAACCCAATAAACCAAACCAAACCATAATAGCCTCAAAAGCAAATTAATGTTTATCAAATTCCTCTAACATTCTTTAAAAAAGAATATTGTATATTTGTACTTAAGTCAACTTATTTCTCTGTATGCCAGTATGTTTGTTACTCACAGAAAATAAAAATATTGATCTAGTTTCGTATTCTATCATATAACCAAACTAATTAGACAGTTTTAGAAAATGAATGAATCTTAATTCTTAATTATTCCCTCTAATTAATACTTAATGCCAATTAACTCGTATCTGATCAGGCTAAGAAAATACACAAAAGATATTTCCTTCCAGTTACTTCATAGACTGTCAAAGAATCTTGTTTATATCTACAAGAATGAGTGTTAACATGAGGTTGTATTTTAGGCAAGGTTTAAAATCAATAAAGATAGCTAGAAAAATCACTATGCCTCCCAATGCACTGATCAAAAAAAATTATTTATATTAACATTACAGATCTAAGGTTTTTGCACATCAACATTAACACCCTAGAATTCAGGCTTAGAACTTTTTGAATGACCCTCAAATTATATATATATATATTTTATAGTATTGAATGAACCTACATTAACCTCTAGAATTCAGACCCCATGCTTTGATCCCTTACACCATGCACTCCTGGCTGAAAAATAGTGGAAAATGTAAAATGACAATCTTTTAGAGCTGAGTGTAGAAACAATATTGTAGTTACAGGTGTGCAAAAAAGAATCCTTGGAGAAAATGATTTTTTTTTCTAAAGAAAGTTTTTGATT
>OY757916.1:9956487-10223987 GCA_963585895.1 Sepioteuthis lessoniana | reverse complement strand
TAGGGCCCTATCAGGTGCTACCACACCAGGCCAGAATGGACCTGACAGCGATAGCAATGAAGGGGTGCGCTGTATTCCCCAAGGCCCTGGCATTACTAGGACCTCACCACCTGACCGTTTAGTGTCATATCCAGGACACTCACTGGGTGAGGTCTTACCCCTCTGCAGAGGTGCAGTCAGTGTATTCTACAGCCCCAGCCGACTGGGTAATGCACAGTTAAATGTCAAATAGTTATATTTCAGATAATTCAGTTTAGCATAAGTACACAGTTTACATGTAAAAACAGTTCTATTTCAAGCAATTCAGTTGAGCATTAGTACACAATTTTCATGTCAAAACCGTTCTATTTTAAACAATTCAGTTCAGCATAAATACGTAGTTTAAATGTATATAAACAGTAAACACCAACCACCATTTAGTTCTATTTCACCCATAGATAGGATCCTTATCAGGTGCTACCACTCCGAGTCAGAGTGGACCTGAGAGCAATGGCAATAAAGGGGTACTCCACATTTCTGAAAGCTCCAGCATTGCTGGAACCTAACCATCAGATTGTTTAGTGTCATATGCAGGACACTCGTTGAGGTGGGGGGATCTTACCCCTCTGCAGAGAAGCAGTTGGTGTATTCTACAGCTCCAGCCGACTGGGCAAAAATCCTGAATGAGGCTTTTTGTATTTCACATACTGTTACCACAATTGGGAAAGGTATGACTCTAGCTATGATTAAATAGTAGGCAAGACAAGGCACTTTGAACTTGGTATGACAACCAGTCTGGGAAAAAGAAAACACTGAATTCAAACCAGTTGTAGACTTGGAGAAGGATGGATTCCTTCAGGCAAAACTCCCTTCATAAGAAGCATCTTCATGACCCAACCAAGTTACAGCATCAGTGAAGAGTATATGTAAATAGACTATATAGAAAAGTTTTAGTTGGTTGGGTTTTATACCATATCAACATTGTTATGCCGAATCCTGTTTATATATAGGTATATTCAAAATGATTCGTAAACAAATAGTTGGTAGGCTAAGATTAAAAACGAAAACAGAATTTAGTTAGCACAGTGAAATAATTTCAAGTATTCTTATGTAACATGAATGGTTAGCACACAGTTGAATGGTCAAACAGTTCTATTTGACCCATAGAGGGCACTCTTAAACACAACCGCTCCAAGTCTGAGTGGACCTGGGAGAAATGGAAATTTATGGGTACACAACATTCCTCACAGCTCCAACACTGGAACCACACCATCACACAGCCCAAGTTGATTGAGCAGATTTTGAAAGGGTATAGAGACTAAAACTATATTTACCAAGACAGAGTATCAAGACTAAAACTGCATTTACCAAGACAGAAATAAACAATGATGGAAACATTAGTTTTCTTTAAAATATCAAGGAAATATTTAACCTTATTCTAGCAAGTCTTCTATTGTTCAAAGCATTTTGTAAACTTTAATAAATGCACATCCTGATTACTTTTGATGTTCTTTGTGTCCTCAAATCTTGAATCAAATTTTACATTTGGGAAACGAGAAAACGTTTGCATGCGCTCAATCTAAAGAGTAAGGTGGCTGCTGCATTTGCAGAATCTTGTCTTTTCATCAGAATATTCTAATTATAAAGTATTAAAGATTGATACACTCCTTTTATAATGTAAGTTTATCTGTAAAAAAATTCAAGATTCAGTCTTAATACTTTTTGAACACACCTTTCATGTAAACAGTTTATTTTTATTAGGGAAATACAATTAAAAAATATAACTTGTTGAATAAAGCAATTTCCAGTCTAATTTCCAAGTGAATAATTTTGTCAGGGTTTGATATGCTAAATTTCTTTTTTTTAATCAACCAAATTATCTCTTAGAAAATGGATATCATTTTATAATCTCATAACTAGACCAATTCTCATTAAAATCAATTCAAATTTTAACATCATGGATAGAAACAATTCAAAATTCTCTGTTCATTTTCTTCTTTTCCTGTATGGAAATGTCATTCAAAAGAAATGAAAAGCTATTTAAACATTAGTACAAGATTTTGTCTTCCTACATCTGTTAAATTCTTGGACAAGAATTGGTCAATTTATAAGATTATAAAATGAGAAGTTTTCTGAAACCCCCTGTAAAACTAAAATTATACCAACATTTTTTTTAAACACCTTGTATCTGTTAAAAAAGAAATTAATTCATCTATTCAATATTACACCTGGGCATTCTCTGCAATAAATAACTGACCATTCCATTTCATTTGTGATGAAAGGGATGGAGAAAAAGAACACCCTACATATTAGAGAGAAAAAGAAAGAAAATATGATATAAAAGGTGAGACACGTGGTGCCTTCAATAAGTTTCCAGACTTTTTGGTACAGGCATGTGGTGCCTTCAATAAGTTTCCGGACTTTTTGTACAGGCATTTGAAATTATCGTAGACTTTTGAAAATTCACTATGTTATTGCTATACATCTTGTGAGACGACTGACCAATTTTTAGGATTTCAGGTTCAAATGAACAGCTAAAGCAGCAATTGGAATACACCCTACTAAAACCTGATTGTCACAGCTGGAGAACTTCAAAAATGCAATCTGACACTTTAGAAGAACAATATGCAATAAAATTATGTGGGAAAAAATGCCACAGAAATGTATGGAATGCTTCAAACTGCTTTTCAACCGTCTTGCATGAATCGAGCCTCAGTTTTTGAGTGGCTTAACAGATTCAAGGAAGACAGGGAGTCTGTAAGGGATGATGAGAGATATGGGAGTAGTAAGGACATCAATACACCAGAATTGATTAGGCAAACGGTTAGGGTTAGGGTTACTAGGTTGAGGTTTTAAGGGAGTTCACGAAGAGATTCTGTCGGAAGAGGCCAGCACTCTTCAAATCGGGTCAGTGGCATTTCCACGAGGACAATGCACCAGTCCCCAACTCCATCCTTGTCATAGACTATTTGAGCAAGATGGGCATCAAGACAGTTCCTCAGCCTCCTTATATTCCAGACCTTGCTCCCTGTGACTTTTGGTTATTCCCTAGGCTCAGAGGCTGTTGTTAAGAGACAATTGAGGAGATGAACAAGCCTGTGACGAAGGTCATTGACATGCTCATACAAGAGGACTTCCATGGGACCTTGCCGAAGTTGTTGGAATGGTACATCAAGTGTATTGCAGCCGGAGGAGATTACTTCGAAGGTGACTATAGTTTCATGTGTGTACTATCAATAAAAGTGCCCATACAAAAAAAATCTGGAAACTTATTGCATGCACCTTGTATACACAAAAGAACAGATAGCATGATATTTATGTAGAAAAATTTTCTTCCTTTTGACGTGAAATCTTTCTCAATAAACAAACGTAACAAATTCTATACAATATTCCTCATAAGTCAAATGACATAATTTAAAACAACAAACACTGATTCACCAATTAAACAGCCAATTTTTTCTTATACAAATTTTCCCCTAGGTTTTTGTATTTTGCATTTTTAAACATCCATTGTTGACTTAATATTGCTAATATCACCCCTCATGGCCCCGATGATGGTTCAGTAGAACCGAAACACTATAGTGTTAACTTCTTAATAAATCTCTCCTTCCACTTGGATTACCTTGTTATCAATTTTTCTACATATTGTCGGATTACAATCCTTTATTTACTTTCATGATATTTATATTGTTCCAGTAGAATGGAAGGAAGAAAGGAATATAAAAAGGAAGAAAGGAATTAAAGAATGGAGAAAAATGAATAAAGAATAAATAAATGAAGAATACTTATTTTGAATAAAAAATTTTCTAAGTTTATTTGTAAACAAAAAAAAAAAATACATGATACTTATAAAATCTTCCAACAATTGTCAAATTATTCAATTTTACCTAAAATGTTTGGTACATGTTTGTTAATTAATGATAAAGAACTGAACATTAAATTACTCTAATTACAGATAGTTATTTATGCATGAGTAATGAATAATAATAAATACATAATAATAATCTAATTAAAAGAAAACTTTCAATACAAGCACATATAATTTTAAGAGTGCATTCATTCATATTATTCAATAAAGTTTTCTTGGGAAATTTCTTTATTAATCTTTCTATCAAAATAAACAAACGAACTTATAAAAAACTGGAATTTCCACAGTTCATGTAGTTGATGTAACTGAGAGAACACTGAAAAAACTGGTTAGAATCCTGCACTTCTTTCTGATAGCAACATTGATATCATCATGGACTACTAGAATAATGGGTCATCAAATGCTCAACTTAAAACAAAATATAAACTTAAATGACCATTTTTGAAAAGAACAGTTTTCTGGATCCATTGATTAACTGTAGAATTTCATTTTCAAATTGCTTCAATAAGAGTTAAGTTCTCATCAACTTTAAAAAGGTCACTGGACCTCTTACCGGATTTAATCATAAATGTGCCAACTGATGTAGCATGGCCAGGGATTAGGAAAAGCCAAATGAAACCAATTCCTCTACAACTGATTTGGATTCAGTTGCCATACCAAGGTTAAAGATTTGGTTTTGTTTTGTTTTGTGGTATATTGACCATTGTAGGTCATTTAATGCCAATTCCTTTTTATACATATATATTTAAATATATAATTTCTAAACACATTTTGTAGATAACATTTTTAGGTAGGCCAGAGTTAATTTTTTTTTTCTCGCAGTTAAATGGTTTATTTCAAAAAAATTAGTTTAGTGTAAGAACTGTCTTTTGTTTACACAGTCATTAGTGTAAATACTGTTTTTTTGTTTAGACACAGTTAATTGTAAAAACTGTTCTATTTCTAACAATTCAGTTTAGCATGTCAAGAAAGTTAAAGGGTTCCAAGCATAGCAATGTACCACTAACAATTCAATTAAACACCAGCCATTTCTTTACACATGGTTTAATGATCAAACAGCTCTATTCCAAACAATTCAGTTTAGCATAAGTATACAGTTTAATACTATTTGACCCATAGAGAGAACCCTAGCAGGTACTACTACTCTGGACCAGAATGGACCTGGCAGCAATAGCAATGAAAGGGTACTCTGCTTTTGCCAAAGCTCCAACATTACTGCATATCCAGGACACTCAGGAGAGTCTTACCCGTTTGCAGAGATGCAGTCAGTGTATGCTGCAGCTTCGGCTGACTGGAACACCAAGGTTAAAGAGTCCACTAGTTACTTACTAGTTACCCCTGGCTAAAGGGAGAATAGTTGGTTTGATTTGGTAGTGTTTTATAGCATATCAACCTCTGTGGGATAGTTTATTCCAATACTATTTATACATATGAAAAAAATTTTTTAAGGAAATAGTTTGCATGTTAGGCTGGGTTTTATGGCATATCTACCACAGTAGGTCATTTAATGCCAAATCCTTTTTACTTATATATATTAAATATATGATTTCCAAATGAACAGTTTCTAAGTAATATTTTTAAATGAACCTGAGCTCATTTTTTATATAGATAAATAGCTTCGAGTGTTGCTAACTAATTTTAATAATTCAATTTAATATTAATCATTTATTTCCTCACAGCGAAATAGTTTCATGTTTAGAAAATAATTGCCGATTTCTATTTGACCCATTGATAGGACCCTAACAGATATTACTACTCTGGGTCAGAGCGGACTCAGGAGTAATGGCAGTGAAGGAGTACACAACATTTCTCTAAGCTCCAAAACTGGAACCATCAGATGGCTTAGTATTAGATTGAGGACACTAGTTGGGGGTGGGGCTTTACTCCTTTCAGAGGGGCAGTTAGAATATTCTTCAGCCCCAGTGGGCTGGGCTGAAAGAATCGTTGGATTTATACTTTTCCAAAAGGAGCCCAGTTGGCTGAGAAGGCTGTAGAATACACCGACTGTATTTCTCCAGAGGAGGTAACACCCCCCCCATCACCATCACGTGTCCTTTATATGACATTGAACTATCAGATGGCAAGT
The DNA here is from genome assembly GCA_963585895.1 of Sepioteuthis lessoniana. Lineage (NCBI taxonomy): Eukaryota > Metazoa > Mollusca > Cephalopoda > Myopsida > Loliginidae > Sepioteuthis > Sepioteuthis lessoniana. Next base: position 10,218,054 of record OY757916.1, on the reverse strand, counting down.
CTCCAGCCTTGGAGATTCAGGAAATGTGGAGTACCCCTTCATTGTCATTGCTACCAGGTCTACTATGGCCAGGAATGGTAACACCTGATAAGATCTTATCTATGGGTCAAATGGAACTGTTTAACATCTAAACTGGGTGCAAACAAATGATTTAGGTTAAATTGAAATGTTGGAAATTGAAATCTTTGACCATTAAACTGTGTAAACAAATAACAGATATTTAACTGAATTGTTAGTGATACCAAGCAATGCTTGAAACCAATTAACTATGTGCAAAAAAAACAAACTATGTAACATTGTAATATTTGAACTCATTTAAAAGTAAGATTACCTACAAACTATTGACATATAAATTGTTATGATGGTTAGAGTTTTCGCCAATGGCCTGGGAGACCTGGGTTCAGTCCCAGGTTGAGTCATACCAAAGACTCAAAAAGAAATGGTACTTGATGCCTCCTTGCTTAACACTCAGCAATATAAGGTAGGGATCAAGGGTAAAGTGGAGCAATCCAGGGAAAGGAGTAGCACCCTCCCCTACACTTTGGTGTTGTAGCTATCAAAAAAGGAGCCTCAAGGTCACCCTTGACTAAGTCACCAACTTCACTTTTACTCTACTATAGCCATTTAACTGAATGCAAATAAATCAGTTCTGGCTTGTTTTAAAATGTTATCTACAAACTATGAATTTACAAATTATATATGATATATATAAAGAGGATTTCACATTAAATAACCTATAATGGTTGATTTGCCATAAAACCAAACCAAGTTTTCCCAAAGGTATTAGCACAATGTTAATTGCCTACAACCTTGTTCAGGGTGTTAACTCTGGTAACTCAGTCCACTACCTACAACAAAAACTATTATATCTCAGAAAAAAGGTACATTTTCAAACATTCTTGTACAAAGCTTAAACAATTGTCCAAAATTGAAATTTCCAATACTTCAAGAGTGAAAATGATTTGTTTTACAAGAATAACTATTCACATTTATATAAAGATTACTTATTTGGTTTGTTATTGAAATCATCAAAAATAAATTGTTTTGAGATATTATCCGAGTGTATATTAAGGATTTTACTCTATAATTTATGCACTTTTTAGGACTTTATATATATATATATATATATATATATATATAACAAAATACAGTTTCGTCTAACTTGATTGATGAAAACAAGGCTTAACAACTCAATATTACTAACAAAAAATGTTTCATAATTATCATGAGCTGCAATCCATATTTTGGTTTCTTACCTGGCACGGATTGACACATTAACTCATGTTTTTATTTTTCTTGGATTATTTTTTTTTGGTGGGGGAACTTTAGTTTAATGCTATCTTATCAGTATTTCTTCAGAGAAATTTATAGTTTAACTAAACCTGACTGTTCTTACACAATCTAACATATTAATACAACTATTATGAATTATTTACCGCTGAGGGATCCACAAATGATTTTATTAAGGGAGGACTTCCTTTATATCATTGATAATGCCAATGTTTAATTTCTACAAGCTACCATAAGGTTTTAACCGGTTCAGACCTAAACTCTATTTAGTGGCAAGGCTCTAGTTCTGGGGCTTTTTCATTTCCATTAATCCCAGGTTCATTCTGACTCAGTGTTAGTACTTTTTAGGGTCTAATTGTTGGTTCAAATAGACCTGTTTGAGATGTTTAAAATGATTGTGAACTTTATTAGTACATTGGCTCTAAAAACTTTGAGATTGCAGCTACTTCTTATAAATAACTGACATGTGTGAACTCTATCAGAGTATACCCATGGCCTTGTTTGAGTTGTTATCATTACAAGCCTTATGTACTGCTTCATAAATGAAACCTTAGAAATAACTTCTTTCAAAGACAAATTTCAAGATAGAATTTATGAGGTAGTTGTCCTTGTCTTTACCTCAGTTTTAATAAAGGGCAAAGGATTAAAAAAATACAAAAAAAGCTAAAGAAAATCATAGCAAGAAGAAAAACAGGAACCTGTTATCATGATAAATGGGTTTAAGGCTTTACAAATACTTGAGCCTTTGCCATCTTAACCCAGATAAGACTACAACACAGCCAAAGGGCAGTTAACTTGCATAAACATTTTTCTTTTACTAAAGAGGTAATATGATACTCTAACTTACATTACTTACATTTGAACCAACATTTTATTTATTCTGAATCATTTCTTGACTTGTACCATATGGATGTGAAAATGTTTAAGTACTTTTACCAAATCCAAGAATGGACCAGTAAGCAAAAACAATCATGAACGCTATTTTCTTTGTAAACAGCTTCCAGGGACAAAGTGATTTCATTTAAACTATTTTGTCAACCCTGATTGCATTCAATCACGGTCTAAAGGAGCACAGTTTTCTTCTATTTTTTCGGAATCTTTTCCACTAAGAAAGTGCATTTTTATTATATTCATTTTTTCACTTATTTAAATTTATAGAAAACACATTTGATATACAAGGTGTGTCCTTCGCAAATTAAATTTTTTTTTTTTAGAATCTTTTCCACAAAGAATTACTAAGAATTATAATAAACTGCATTTTGAAAATTTTTCTATAAGTCTTTTTTATTTGATATTCAAATTTTGGCAAATTCATTTGATATAAAAGGTGCGTCACTACAAATTAAAATTTTTTTTTCTTCAAAAATAAAATTTAAAGCAAAATTTATCAATAAAACTAGTCCGCTTCAAAACAATCTCCTCCAGTAACAAAGCATTCTTAGTCAAATCTGGACGTTGTACCTGAACAAGCCACTGGCCCACTCGTCACTTTATCTGAGAATACTTGTTTGGTTGGTTGGTTTTGTAGTTTGTTAGGTTATCTAATACACAAATCAGCCAATACTTTTCTATTTTGCATGCCATTTCTTAGTTTCAGGTAATTAATGAGCATCTTTTGTAAACAATTATAGTTTTGAGTAACAATTCTTATTATAGCTAATTCATACACAATTATATGGTTTTCAGGATTCACATCTAATACTCACAATTTATACACAATTATAGGACTTCAAGTAACTATTCATATTTAACAGTTTTCGATTGAAACTAGTTATATTGTTTCAAGTTTTCCTCTTTTATACTAACTGACCCATTTTACACAAAATGAAACCCTAACATGTCAGAGTAGACCTGAGAGTAATGGCAATGAAGGATTGACACCATGCGCCCTAGAAACACCCTCTTTGAGGATGGGGTCTTAATGCTAAGCCAGGGATGCAATTAGCATGTATTCTAAGACCTAGTAACAAAAATAATCTTTTGGTGAAAATTGAAACAGCTCTTACTCCAAACCCATCAATTCCCTTAGTGTCAAATCTGTAAATGTTTTTTGTCTCCAAAGTAATACTCCACCTTGAAATGTCATTCATCTTAGTTGCCCAATCAGCTGGGGCAGTAGAATAAACTGTCTGCACTTCTGCAGAGGGGTACCCCACCCAATGAGTGTCCTGGGTATGACACTAAATCTGATGGTGAGGCTCAAGTGATGCTGGAGCTTTGGAGAATGCAGAGCACCTCTTCATTGCTATGGCTTTTAGGTCCATTCTAGCCTGGAATGGTATCATCTGATAGGGCCATATCTATGGGTTGAATATAACTAACTGTATACTTATGCTAAACTGAATTGTTTGAATTAGAACTGTTTGACTAAACTGAATAGCTTGAAATAGAAATGTTTTTGACAATTAAACTGTGTACCTGATGCTAAACTGAAATGTTTGAAAGAGAACTGATTATTTACATAAAAATGGATTTGGCATTAAATAACCTACAAAGGTTGATATGCCATAAAACTCAACCAACCAACCTTTGATCTTAGATCATGGAAGGGTTTGGTTGGTTTTATGGCATATCAACCTTTATAGGTTATTTAACGCCAAATCCATTTTTATGTAAATAATCTGTACTATTGAAAACGGTTCAGTTTAGCATAAGTACACAGTTTAATTGTCAAAAACATTTCCATTTACAACTATTCAAGCAGTTATATGTAATAATTCCGTTAAGTGTAAATACAGTTTTACTGTTGAAAAACAGTTCTATTTGAAATAATTCAGTTAAGCATAAGCATGCAGTTTAAGTTTAGTACGGTTTAAGTGTCAAAAACATTTCTATTTCACGCTATTCAGTTTACTCAATTCAGTTTAGCATAAGTATGCTGTTAGTTCTATTTAACCCATAGATAGGGCCCTATCAGGTGCTACCACTCCGGGCCAGAGTGGACCTGTGAGCGATGGCAATGAAGGGGTACTCCGCATTCCCCAAAGCTCCAGCACTGCTGGAACCTCACCATCAGATTGTTTAGTGTCATATCCAGGACACTCGTTAGGGGGGGGTCTTACCCCTCTGCAGAGGTGCAGTCAGTGATTTTCTACAGCCCCAGCTGACTGGGCAAATCATGGAAGGGATAAAAGAAAATATGCTATGAGTCCAGCACCCTATCCTCCAAAACGACTCTCAGAATGCATTCCAAAACTGGAAACAAATGCTAGGAAATGAATATCAGTAGTGGAGGGAGTCTCATTAACTTCAAGTCATTAATAAGACTTTGAATTATTAGACACTTAATGAGAAACATACAAATATATGATAGGTTTCCCTTTTCCTGGCACTGATATTGTTCAAGAGCAAAAATGGCAAGAAACATTCACTCATCACTCTAGTTATGGGTAAATAGCTGAGCAGACTGTGTACTCTAACCTTGGTAAAGCAACAAGTCTAAGAGGAGGAAACATTTTTCATTCAAAACCTGATGAGTTCTGGAAATCTATGGCATAATGGTGCTGCATTCTTCGATCAGTTCATCTAAAAATGTGTGACTATATCTTGACTGACGTTCACCACAACACAAGTCCCCATTGCTTCAAATATTAAAACTATTGGGTCTTCATACAAAGATATTGATGTGACTGTACATCATATATGAGGGATATTCAAAAAGGTCTAAGCTTCACCCAGAAAATTTTCAGGCATGATTTCTTTATAGGTGACGCTCAAAAATTTTTGAATGATTCATCACTGTGTGAGTATATATATATATATATATATATATATATATATATATATATAAATATACACCAACAGACACACACCGATATTTCATTTCTTTTCATATAGCAATTCTAATAAATCAATATATACAAAGTGTGTGTAAAAAGTGTTGTGATTGAAGCTATATTCACAATGACTGAAATAAACAATGAATGCAATATATTAATTTTCTTCACAATAGGCCCCTTAACATTCAAGATGATTAAAAGGAAAAGATAATGAAAAGAAAATTGATTCATAAATGTGCTTGTCGTTCAAGTGTTGAAAAATTAAAAATAATTCTCCTTCAAGGTGGAAAGAATTTCTTCATAAATTTTAACTTAAAAAATACCTTTTAGTTCTTCCCACATAGAGAATATGCACATTTTTATTTTGTTTTTCAAAACTAATAAAATTAAGTCCTCAAATTAAACTTTTGTTTTCATTTCAAAATTTGATTTGTTAATCAGAGAAAATTAAATTAATATAAAATTTGATATTTTAATCACCAAACAAATTGTCTATATTTTCTGATGATATAAAATAAAAAAAAAAAACAGATGTACAAAAATTTTCTTTGCAAAGAATTCTAGTTTAAATTAGGTGAATTTTAGTTATTTTGTTTGTTTTTTTAACTATCTATACAATAATGACGAATACTCTGTTAGCCTATCCTCTAAAAATACCAAATGATTTGAAGTAAAGCTATGAAATTTTCAATGTTTACTCATTAGACTCAGAAACAGTTTTAATGTAAAAAACAAACTATATATATATTTCTCCTAGTTAAAGGGGATTCTAACTAAGAGAAGCTCTCTTTCAACCAATAATTATTTTCTGGAATCTATGTTGCTGCAAGATGTAACTAATCATACCTATCAATGCAATTATTTTTTTAAGTAATTATTCATATTCAATTCAACAAGCCAAATCAAGTTTATATACAGTCCTTAATATAAAGAGATCAAACTGATTACTTTTAGAGCTAATTTAGATTAACAATATGCAGAAGAAACCTAAATGTTTTTAAATAAATCTTTTAAATGTCATACAAATTTTTAAAAAATGGTTTCTCTATAAAAGAGTGATGTATTCTTTTATTTTTTCACAGAAAAATATCAATTCTTAAGACAATATAAAATCATAATTGGTAAATATCTTTCAAAAATATGTCAAAATAAAAAGCATCAGACATGAGGTCAGAAGATGAATTTTTGAACTTACATTGATGGAAGAAAATGATTTTTTTGGTTAGTAATAACATGCTGGTCTGAGGCAATGGCAAATAATGGCCATTATATATCAATAAATAAGAGAAATTCTGTTATGAAGCCATTCAAAGTTGTTTCTGTCATAGATCTGAGTCACTTGTGAAAATGCAGTTCTCTTGCCATATCTTACCTACTTAAAACTAACACTCATATCAAATGGGGCTGGTATATTTGTCAGCAAATTTCTGGTTGCAAAGTGGAAATGAGATAACGGCATGCATATAGAAAGCACTTGCTCCTTTTAAAGAGCCAAGATTTTGCATAATAGACACAGTGGCCCAAGTTCAAATCCTGGATAAGGTTGCTTGGATCTTACTTGGTGTAAATGCCCTTGAGAATGGCATGCAACCAATACTTCTCTGCCAACTACTGGTTAATACTCGGGAAGATTGGGTTCTTTTGCCTTGGTATGACAACTGGTCTCGGAAAAGAAAAACTGGCATTATTGCTTATCTATGTATTTACAAACTTCTCTGCATCAGCAGAATATGATACAAGGTCAGTTTTTTTTTAAGTTTTAATTAAAAGTTTTCTTTATTCTAAACTTGATGCCATACCGAGGTTCAAGATCCTGGTCTAAACTTCTTTTTTTCCACAGCTGGATCTATACTTTTCCCAAGTGGATCAGCATCATGTGAATGACTAACGGCCTCATCCAGGATTTGAACATGAGTCACCATAACTATTTCCTATGATATATCCCTCATATAAGTGTCTCTATCATTGCTTATATATATATATATATATATATATATCATTATTGCTTAGTTTGGACTATCTTGAAAAAATATTTAAATTAAAAGAATCTCTTTACATAACTTGATAGCAAATTTTTCACAGAATGATATCAACTTCCTAATATAAACACATAAATCATGAACCTAGGTGCCTTTGGTGGTCTAACGGTTAGCAAGCTTGACTAGCAAACCTATACGAATGAGTTCAAGTCTCATTGGGTACCCCTTTCATATGGCCTTGTGCCACATCTAAGAAAAAAGCTTAGTAAATTACCACATAAATCATGAAACTCTTTTGTATCATTAAGATTTATATTCCATGACAATATTTGGTTCAATTTTTAAGACTTAGAATGATTATAAAATAGACCTTGTTTAAAAAAAAAAAGAAAGACATTTTAGATATTTGGCACATCTGTGATCCAAATCTTAGCCTCTTTTTAGATATAGATGGAACTAGTAATTACTGAGGACAGCTCATGTGGAACCTACAAAATTTTAAGTGGTGGTTTACACACCTAAAATATATTCAGTACATTTCAAAGTTACTAATTTCTTTTCTACTTAGATGGTATTGTAAAAACTATTTTTTCTATTTCACTCATATTATAGAAATTATTTTATATTTAGATAATATTGAAGAAATTACATTCTATTTTCAAATAACACAAAATAAATTTTTTATATCTAAAAATATCATAGAAATAGTTTTATTTAGATGATATTGTAGAAATTGTTGCTTTATTTAAATGATACTGGAGAAAGTATTTTTATATTTAGATAATATTAGTCAAATCCTTTTTATATTAAAACAATATTGGAGAAATAATTTTTATTATTCAAATAATATTACTTAAATTATTTTTTGGTATTCCATAAATATAATAGAATTTTTTTTTTTTCACTCAGATAATATTAGTTAAATAATTTTTTCAAATAGTATTAAAGAAATTATTTTTATATTCAAATAACAAGACAGAAATTATTTTTTATATTTTGTCTATAGTCACGATTGACCTAATTTTCTAAAAAAATTTTTAAGATGATAAAATGTTTTTATATCATTATTAGTATCATTATGTTGTCCTAATGATATTTATATAATACAGAATTAATATAACTTGTTTTACATTTGTGAACAAAGTCATTTTCACAAAAATCTATTTTCATTCCTAAGTTGCATAAATACATTTTTTGAATATTTTCAAAGCAAAACTTTTTCTTTCTTTTGTAAACCCTAATTTATCATTATTTAAGATTTTTTTTTTAAATTTAATTTTTAAAAGAGTTACTCTCATTTTAAAATAATCTTAAAAGTAGTGTTTAATTTTTCTTTTTTCGGTATTATATACATTTTCTAAAGACCAAATACTCATTTGCCGAGTCAATATGATTTATTCGATTTAATGGCATATCAACCCATTTAGAATTATTTTATGCTGAGAGTTAAGAGAATTGCCCTCATTGTGCATTTATTTCACACTTTTTATGCCATTTAGTCTTTTGTTGGTTGGTTGGCTGTGTTTTATGGCATATCAACTCTTGTAGGTTATTCAAATGCCAAATCCATTTTATATATATATATATATATATATATATATATATTAAAAATGGTTTGAGAACCAATAGATTGAAGGTATTTTTAAATGAGCCACAGATCATTTGTTTGCACATAGTTAAATGATTTCAAGTCTAGAAAATGATACAAATTTCTGTTGGACACATAAACCGGACCCTAATAGGTACTCTCACTCCAGGTCAGAGTGTACCTGGGAGTAATGGCAATTAAATTGGAATCCAAAATTTAAGGGGTACTCTACATTACCCAAAGCTCCAAGACTGGAGCCAAACCATCCGATGGTTTAGTATCATATCCAGAACACTTGTTGATGGGGTCTTATTCCTCTGCACATATGCAATGGGAATATTCAACCACCTCAGCCAGTTGGGGTGTATATATTATGGTTTGCTTATTTTATTTATTGGCATGTCAGCCCTTGTAGGTTGTTTAATGTCAAGAAAGTTTTTGTGCACTGTTATATGTTATCAAGTATTCACATTGAATACAAACAACTTTGGCTGAGTTTCAAGTATTCCTTTCTAATACTAATAATTATATAGCTTAAAATAATTATGTCTCTTTAATAATTATTTGTTTGCATACAGTTACAAGGTTTCAAGTAGCTGATAGTAATAATCCTTAGTGAACAGTTATAGATTCAAGTAACTATTCTTAATACAAATAATTTAGAGTTATATAGCATCAAGTCTTCCTATTGAATACAAATAATTTTCATGAAAATTTCAACTATAGATAGGACCTTATCAGGTACTACCATTCATTGAACCTAGGAGTAATGGCAATGAACGGACTTGTCATACTCCCAGATCATCAAAACGGGAGGGTCACCATCAGATGCTGTTTAGTATCATACTCAGGATATCTCTTTTTGGAAGGAGTCTTACTCCTCAGTTGGAGATACAATCAACATATTACAAGCTCCACTGACAGTGGAGATTTGTCGAGTTTACACTGCATTCCTAAGAAAATGCCAGATAGTAAAAAAAAAAAAAAAATGCTTAATAAATAGTTTAGACACATAAAACTTTGGTGCCAAAGCTTGTAAGTTCCAATGAGTTAAAAGTTGATGAAGATAAAACTATGATTTTAAAAGGCTGTATAAAATTTAGCATCTTTAACAAAAAATAAATAAAAACAGAATAAATGTGTTGTAACTCTGAGCGAGACTAGATTTAATTTAGATTCTATCTTAGATAAATGATGACAAAGCAAACACCTTGTTTGTTTCCGCAAACCTCAATCAGTCAGTTTAATTCATTAGTGATGCAGATTTTCAAGGGGGGCATCTATTTAAGCATATTAAATAATGTCAGAGAGTGTGTTAATCAAAACCGCACACTCAATTCATTTAACATTTTTTCCTTCCCCCGAAGAACAAAACACAGATAAATAGAATTTGCAAAGAAAGAAAGAAAAAAAAAAGAAAAGTAAATTGAAATAAAACAAACTCGAAATATAAATATAACTGATACCAGTCATTGAATAAGGAGATAATTTCACTGATTAATGAATTTTCAATTAATAAAGCAAGTTGACAAACAAGGATCAATGAGACGAATCTTAATGAAATTTTTGGAAATAAAAGATTGGTTGGTTAGCGGTGAAAAACAGAGATGGAAATTGAACTTGAGGTAAAAGACAAAACAAAGGAAATAAGAAATGAAAAAGAAGAACAAAAGAGAGAAGAGTAAAAAACAAAAAAAAAAATGTGTGAAAAAAGACAAGTTGTAAAAGGAGAAGACTAAAAGGAGGATATGGAGGAATAAGGTAAAAAGTAATCAGGGTTGAGAGAAAAGATGAGGTTGAGAAATAAATAGATAGAAAGAGAAAAGCAATGAAAAAGTAAAAGACTAAAATAAAAGAGTGTCAAAAAGGAAGAAATGAGGAAATAGGATATGAATAGAGAAATCTGGAAGAAAAGATAAAGAAACGCAAAAGTTACAGTAAAGGAATGAGAGAAAAAAAGAAATGATTCTGAAGAAATAAAAAGTAAAGAAAAGAAAGATTAAGTTGAAATACTCAACGAGAGAGGTGAAAAAAGCTAAAGAAATGATGAAAAGAATAAAAGGAATAAAGAGGAAATACTGAAAGAGAAAGAGGGAGAAGAAATACAAAGAGTGAGAGAGAAGGAGCAGAAAAGAAACATGAAGAGAGAAAGAGAGAGAGAAGAAATACTAAGAAAGAAAAAGGAAAAGAGATGCTGAGAGAGGAGGAAAAGAAAAGAACAGAGTAAGAGAGAAGGAAAGAAAAGAAACCCTGAGAGAGAGAGAGAGAGAGAGAGAGAGAGAGATAAGGAAAAGAAAAACTAGTAAAGAGTGAAAACACTCAAAGAAAGAAAAAAAACATTCAGAAAGAGAGAAAAAGAAGAACAAACATAAAGAGAATAAACACTAACAAAGAGAGAATGAGAGAAGCAAGCATAATGAATGAGGGAGAAGAAAGAAAGAGATATAGAGAGAAAGAGAGATCAAGAAGAAAAATAGAATGAAAGAGAAGGAAAAATAAAACAATCATTGAAAAGCATTAAAAATTAAAGCAGAAATTGAAGTAATAGTTGTATCAGTTAAATTAATGTTCCCACATTTATTAAACAGAGTTTTCAGAAAGCAAAAAAGTATATTCCTTCCAATAATTGTAATCATCTTAAAGACAAATAGAAGCTAAGAATCTTCTAATTTTTGCTATTTTTCCCATGATTGATATATTCTTTGTATTAAAAAAATATCTTCTTGGGAATTAATATTTCATCAATCAACAAATAAATTGATATTTAGCCCTTCACAAACATCAAGTGGACTTAACCACACTGTAAACTCATTATATTTCTGAAAAGATATACTGTAATTATTTGTGTATAATGCTCACACTAACGTATAATATGCACTCCTTACATTGGACAGTGATTTGGTTTGGGTTTATTGCATATGAACATTTGTGGGTTATTTAATGCCAAATCTTTTTCATACATATATATTAAATATATGATTTCTAAACACATTTTGGGGATAACATTTTTATACGAGCCTGAGCTCACTTTTTTTTTTTTAACACAGTTAAAAGCAATACAAAATTCTAATTATTATTATTCATTTGTTTGTACAGTTAAATGGTTTCAAGTATTGCTATGTATCACTAACAATTCAATTAAACATCAGTCATTTATTTATACACTCTTAAATGATCAAAAAGTTCTATTTCAAGCAATTCAATTTAGTATGTCCTTTGTTTACACTGCATTTAAATGTCCAACAGTTTTACTTGACCCATAGATAGGACCCAGTCAGCTGCTTCAACTCTAGATCAGAATCAACTTGGAAGCAATGGCAATGAAAGAGTACTCTGCATTCCACAAAGCTCTAGCATTACTGGAGCCTCACCTTCAGATTGGTTAGTGTCATATCTAGGACAATGCTGGGGGGGGAATCTTACTCCTCTACAGGGATGCAGTTGGTGTATTCAGCTGACAAAGCCATAATGAACTATGGAATTCTTGAAAAAAATTCTCATATAGCTGACTTTACGGAAATTTAGAATTTATTCAATTTTTATCAATTTATACTGACTAAAATCAAGAATTTATTTAGTTTACAATGGCCCGGGAGATCTGGGTTCAATCCCAGGTCGAGTCATACCAAAGACTCAGAAAATGGTACTTGATGCCTCCTTGCTTAACACTCAGCATTATAATGTACGGATCAAGGGTAAAGTGGAGCAATCCAGGGAAAGGAGTAGCACCCTATCCTACACCTAGGTGTAGTAAGCTTCGAAAAGGGAGCCTTCGGGTCACCCTCGACTATGGTCGCCAACTTTACTTTACTTACATTATTTCTTAAAACCCAAAACTGTCACAGTATCTTGAGCAAATATACAGACATGTTCACACAAAAATACAAGTTAGCAACAAAAATATAAGCAAACACAACTAACAGTGGATATTTCTTTGTATATACATGTAAAAGATTAGTTTGGACTCTAGATATAATTGACTTACCGTCATCCTGCTCACAAATATGTTGAGGCCTCTCGCCAGAAAAAAATTTTATTATATTGTTTGTGTATATAATACACCTAACTTTCAGGCTGAGAAATTTGCAAAAATAGTGCATCTTATACACAGAGTATATTGAGCTAGTGTTCGGGTGTTGTATTTTTTTTCAACAGTTTTATGTCTATGCTTACGAATTCACAGCAATTATTAACAGAAATTGAAATCATGGTTTCATAGTAAGAAAAAAAATACATGTTCAATATTTTTATCCTATACCTTTTCAAATCTATTCCATTAACTTAAAAATTACAATAAAAATCACACACATAAATATATATATATATATATATATATATATATATATATATATAGAGAGAGAGAGAGAGAGAGAGAGAGATAAGGGATTTATCCAACCTCATTCAAGGCCAAATTTGACAAGATCATGTTAATGTAGAGATTGATGCCTGTATTGAGACCTATGTATTGCCATCACAAAAAGAAACCTAATCCCTTTGGTATTACCTATTTGGGGCACCTCAGGTGCCAAGCAGGTACTGTCTGAAGAGAAGGTCATAGAGACCAGGCAATAAACTTGATATCAACCGCTTGGTGCTAAAACCAGATGGGCCCAGGACAAGATGGCTAAATTTAATATTACTTGAACTGTAGAAATACAAAGCAAATTTTTAAAAATGTTCATATTCCTTTAAAAAAGTTTTCAATATTTTTTAATACATATTGTCCATGTTTAAATATGATACAATCCTTTCATTTATATGGCTAAAAAAAGGTATTTTTAATTTTGCATCTGCTAAGATTTCAGTTTTAATTTAGAGGAATAAAGTAAAAATACACTCAGCCACCAGGCCAAATTTTCAACTAGTTCCTCAGGAGCTTTTGGCCTTTTGGATTTAAATTATGTATTTATTAAATGGTTGCTTCTTTGGAATCATCATCAATATGAATGCTTGATTACCTTTAATTTAAAAATGGGTTAAAGAGACAATTCCCAAAATATTTGCCCCATTTTCATTAAGAATATGAAAACAATAAAATTCTTCAGTAATTTGCAGTCTTAAGAAATTAACTCAGGGATAAGACCAAACTGATTAGGGGTATATTTCAAAGTTAGCCAACATCAAGGTTGAAATTTATTGGCTGATAGTCTTGTTTTTTTCTTGTTGAGACCATAAAAATTACCCTTACTTAAGTTTTTATCAAAGAATATTTCAAGATGATATCTGCTTTGTACAGTGAGATCCAAAGATAAAGAATTAGTTTAATAGATCCATTAGTAAATTGACCAACTAGCTAAAGACTTTAAAAGATTTCAGATTTTCAGAAAAATAATATGCTTAAGACATAGAACAGAATCCTTTTAGTACCAAAGAAAATTTGGTAGCCAAAGAAGGCAATAAAAGACATTTGATGAATTCTAGTAAGACTATCACTCAACCAATTTCAAGGATTTAACCAGAATCCTTATGATCCAATTCCTTATCCACTGAGCTATTCATTGATACATTTTAAATTTACAATATCATCTCAAATTAGATGAAGAATTTATATCCCAAATTCCCTGAAATAGAATGAATCTAAAAGCCACATCACTATTTAAAATGAAGCCTTCTTATCCCATGTATACATCAGCAGGAGCTGGTGTCTAATTACTTCTATGAATAATATAACACAGACATTATCTGAAGTATTATCTTAGGTTATCTCAAGTAATTTCATCCTTTCTATCTATGATAAACTGAGGGATTACTCTGAGGTTATTCTGTAGCTAGAATATTAAACTGAAGGCCATGAGGTTGTTGGTTGTATATTTATGTGTTGGCTGCTTGAAACTCACTGACATGGAATTCTTTGAATTAAACATTTAAGGATGAGAAACAGCCAGGAACAAATTAACTGAGCAGGGAGGATTAATTTGGTTTATTTGTTTAATGACATATCAACCACTTAGGGGTTATTTATTTCTGAAATTTCTTTCATTTGCATATGTTTTACCACAATCATAATTTATACTTTTAAAATTCCATTGAAAGTTGTTTTTTTTTTTTAATCACATTTTTTTTAGTTGACTATGAAACATTTGTTTTGACAGTTATATGCTATCTAGTATTCTAATCTAAAACCACTAAATTATACACAGTTATATGACTTAAAGTAATTATTTCTTTTTAACAATAATCATTTCTTCGCATAGTTTTATGGTTTAAAGTATTTCTATCCTACAGTAATAATTTCCACAATAAAATAGGATTTGGTTTGGTTTTATGGCATATCAATCATTGTCGGTGATTCAATGCTAGATCCTCTTAATATATCTATATATATATTACATTAAATATATATGACTTATTAACACATTCTGTTGATAACATTTTTGATTGAGCCTGATCTCATTGTTGTGCCAACAGTTAAATGGTTCCAAGTATTGCTATCTAATACAAATAATTCTATTTATTATTAATCATTTGTTTGCACACAGTTAAATGGTTTCAAGTATTACTATATAACAGTCAAAATTTAACCTCAATCATTTTTTGGCATATATTTGAATAGATATTCAGTATAAGTAAGAAACTTGTTTGTCTGTAATTACATTTTAAAATGAGAACTAATAACAATATGGCCACTGTTTCTTCATTGTTAACTGGTTTGGATTATTGCTGTGTAACACTTATAATTCTATTCAATATTAATCATTTGTTTGCACACAGTGTAGTGGTTACAAGTATTACAATCAAATACTATTATTATATATCACTAACAATTCAATTAAACAGTTATTCGTTTACACACAGTTAAATGATCAAACAGTTCTATTTCAAATGATTCAAGTCAAAGTTCTTCTTCGCATTGCCCAAAGCTCCAGCATTACTGAAGCTTCACCGTCAGATTGTTTAGAGTCATATTCAGGACATTTGTGGGTGGGGAGGAGGGTCTTACCCTTCTGCAGAAATACAATCTGTGTATTCTACACCTTCAGCCAACTGGGCCGATAATTATGGGAGTTCAATTAACTAATAATTATCTTTAGGAAGCAATCATATCTTCAAATAATTGAAGTCTAATACAAATAATTTTCAAACAAATCTATTTGACCCAAAACAGGTAATACCATTCTGGGTCAAAGTGGACATGGGAGTAATATCAATGAAGTGGAGCCTCACCAGCAGATTCAATTTGACACGAAACTGAGGACCCCTTGTACTTTAGATGAGTGAACGATATTACTAAATTAAAGAACAGGAGAAGGCATTCACACAAGCTAAAGATGTTGCTGAAATTTGGATGGGAAACTATTTTGAATAAAAAGAAATTCTGAAAATTTTATCAAAATCAATTAATTGGTTAGTTAGTTGGTTGGTTTTTGGTTAACTTAGAATTTTTATTTTGGCTGGGTTGGTGTCTAAATAGTTTTAATGCAAATATGGCTAAACTTATATGGAAAAATACATGCAGAAATTGGATCATTATATATCAGTGCATCTTAAATATTGGCAAATATGGTACTTTATAAGCAAAGCCATTTTAAAAGGTGAAAAATCTGATTTTAAACTGAAATCATCTGGTAGAATATGTTTTTCTTTTTTTATTCATAAAGTATTCTACTCTTTGGATATATTTGCATTTTCCTCTAATATATAAGTGCATCTGTAGCCATTTTACAGTATATCTTCATTGATAAAAACAATGAAGAAGTAGCATATTCAGTAAGAGGAAAACAAGAATAAAAAATAAAAAAAGCAGTCTATCACAGAATATTAGCAAATATGTGAAAATGTTTCAAGTTGCTCTGAAAATGGCCTGCTAAAATTCACTTGCATTCACCTTTGTGTCTATCTTGAAAACTCCACAACTTCTACAGGTTTCCATGATATGTTGTGTATGGTTTCTAAAAGCTTGGTTCAAAGGTTGATAGCCTTTAGCCAAACCAATGTTTCTGTGCCATATGCATGCCTTTTAGAAGCTTGCCACTTTTTCATTTGTTTTTTAAAGTAGAATGCATGAATCATATTTATAATGTATCAGTACAAGTGATCTGACTGAATCCAATAAAACTTTGCTTTTGTCTTTCTACACTTGTGAATTCCAATTTAATATCTATCAACAAATAATGTACAGGGTTAATGTGAGAAAAGTTGAAAACTGAAATCAAAAGAATAAGATGTAACCAGCACAATTAGGATCTCTTAAAGATGTAAATAATCTAGATTCTTAAAGTAAATAAGGTATTATTCACTTTGTTTACAATATAGAAAAATAGATTTCATCTATCATAACGAAGAATTCACGGAGAAATTATCTCACAAAAACACCTATTTTTGGTGTGGAATACTTTATAATATAAAAGCTGTTAACCATCATTAAATATATATGTCCAGATAGTTTTAGTATTTTTGTTTAATGACATATCAATCTTTGAGGGTTATTTAATGTCAAAGGCATTCTTGTAGAAGAACAGTAAAAGTACAATTTGATCCATAGCTTGGGGGATAAGGGAGTTCCTATCTTTCTCCAGGATATTTGTCTCAAAGTGAATGTTATTGAATGACTGCAGTTCTAACTCACTATGATGTCCAAGTCCAGTACAGGGACTTTCATCAGCAAGTTAGATGGGAAATCACCTTATTCTATAAGTTAGAGCATTTCAAGTATTACTCTATAAAAAAAAAAATCTCATGATATTATGCCATTTTTGAATTCAGAGTTTTCCTTCTCTTAGACTAGTTGCCTCACCAAGGCTGAAGAACCCAGTCTGTCCTACCTTTCCCAAGGGTATTAGTGCTATGTGAAATGCAATTAGTCTCGTCCAGGATTTGAACTTGTGTTGCTGTGTCCATTTCCTACGATGGTAACCATTACACCACGGGCACTTCCTTTTTTGAATTTTGAATTGAATAATAAAAATCCTTAGAAAACAATTATAGCTTTAAATAACTCCTCTTAGTACAAATAACTTGCACCATCATCAAGTACTTCTATCTTAGAGAAACAATTTCAAAACGTATATATTTGACATGTAGATGGGACACATTCAAGTACAATCAGAATTGGAAACATAATCCAGGGTCACCATTCTTTTACCAGAAGTGAGTTTGGTCCAAGTCAATAATTATTATTTTATAAATGGATAGAAATTAACTTCTTAAAGATGTGACCAAGGATACAGAATATCTACTAAATCACTAAAGTAAAATATAATAATCTTACATTAGCATTTCTGATTCAACCTAAGGGCTATTATATTGAACAGAAATCTAAGTTTCTATGCAGATAAGGCTAATGAGTCTCATGCGGAGTTGATAAGTTTGGTGGGTTTAAGTGAGAGGGTGGAGTAATTTTAAGATTTGGCAGCTATTTAATTCACCTTTGAAATTCATTTCTTATCTAATGGAATTTTTATTATCATTTGATAAATATCCCATGCTATAAATCTATGATTTTGATTTCTTTGAGAGAAATTGTAAAGATACAGATTATGATAATCATTTATGAGAAGATGGCTCTCAAGAAATTCCATGGTGTTATTTGGCACAACCATCAGATAGTAAAAATCAATACGAAGGTCAATTGAAAAGTTCATAGGCTGACCAAGATACTCACAAAGAATGCGACCAAATGAGGTTTATTTTCCAATATAGTCACCCTTGTAGCCCACACATTTCTTACATTGGTGTTGCAATGCTTGCATCCAGTTGGTCAAAGAAATCATTTGCAGCAGATATGACATCACAAACTTTTCAACCAACTCTCAAATGATATTTTTAACACTTTAGCAGATTATTATACCAACTGTTGGGTTTCTATTCTAATGGACACTCCATGATGATATGGATGCTTCTGTTCAAATCGATTTTTATGGCATCTCAACCTGTGTAGGGATATTTGGGAATTGCATACATTCCACATTTATAATTACATTTTTTCTGCAGGGTTTCAAAACCTTTTTTCTGTTATATGATATGGTTGAAAACCGGAACCTAGAATGTTTCAGTATACTAGTATATACAAATTAGTAGTTCACAGCAGAGTGCAACGAATTGGTATTCAATAGATGGTCCCCATAAAGGTCTCCATATGTCTTGATCCCCCACAGCTCTAATGCTATTATTTTACACATAATTATCTGGTTTCAAGTAACTATATCAATATAATAATTTGTTTGCAAACAGTTACATAATTTGAAAATGCATAGATGTGACCTTAACATGTACTAACACTCAGGGTCAAAGTGGATATGGGAGTAATAGCAATGGAGGAGTACTCCACATTCTTAAAAGATCCACAGCTGGAACCTCATTATCAACTGCAGTTTTGGGTTGTGTCCTGAACAACCCTTTCTTATAGGGTGGGTCAGTCTTACTCATTTGCAGGGGGATACAGTCTAAACCCCACCGACAGGAGGAGTAGGATGAATTGAAATATTCTAATTAGCATTTTAAAATCATCTCCTTTAAATCCAGATTTTGGATGATTAAAAAAAATATTGCTTGGTAAAAACACAGACCCCGCGTGAAGTTTAAAGTGTTTTTCTCTTCTAAGAATTGCTGGCTCATGAGGATGTCATGATTGATGACAATATTAATGAAGCCAAAACTAAAGTCATCAAACAAACTATCCCTTTATAACAATGAATGATGAATAAAAAAAAAATGTAAACAACTTATTTAAAAAAGTAGATTGAAAATCAAATATTTTTTCATTTCATTTTTTTGTTAGAATCATACATTTTCTAGACAAAATATGGAAAATTGCTAATCTGATTTAGAAAAAAAATTGCAACGTTTAAGTTTTTTAAGCAGGGTAGTCAGGGATTTGTCTAAAGTTGGAGAAAAAAAGTGATTGCTTGTCCAAGTTTTAATAGATTTTAGATCCCAAAACAGTCTTAGCAGCTTATATATATATATATATATATATATATATATATATATGTTTTTTTTGACAATAAGACAATTTCTCTTTATTGAAGAAAAATTATCTTCATAGGCTGTTGATGTTTCTCTTTATGCTAATGCCCTTGAAGAAAGCATGAATCTTTCTGTTCTTTCCCTAGGGTCAATAGTAGGGCAGACAGGTTTTCTTAGCATTGATAAAGCAATCACTTTAGGAGGAGGAAAAGTGAAGTCAAACTAGTTATTTTCCACTTACAGACTGACCTTGTATCACAGTCTGTCAATGGTGGAGGGTTCAGCTAAATACATACAAAAGGGCATTACTTCAAAGTGAAGAATTAGAATTTATGAATTGAATTACCATGATCAGAAAATCTGCCGAACATCTACGCACAATATACGGGAACACTGGATGGCTGTTTCGACCTTATTAGGTCTCATCAGCAGTGTATACCGTAATCTCCACCACTGGATATCGAACCAGCAACCACAGAGTTTCAGCACAGCAATTTGTGGTCACTGGTTTGATCTCCAGTGGTGGAGATTACGGTATACACTGCTGATGAGACCTAATATGGTCAAAACAGCTGTCCAATGTTCCCATATATCGTGCATAGGTGTTTGGCAGATTTTCTGGTCATGGTAATTCAATTCACAATATTAATTCCTCTACTTGAAAAATAAAAATATGTACAAATTAGAATTTGGCTTTCCAATTCCATTTTCTGTGTTGATAAGCATTATGCCAGCTACACTAATATAAGGAATATGAAGAATAAAAATTAATTTATTTTTTATTTATGTGTGTACTGTGTACATTAATCAAATTGAAAAGACCCTATTTGGCTTTCAGCCTTTGTTTGTTGGGTTTTTTTTTTGGCTTTTTAAAAAAATAAAATTCCTAACTAGAATTGTCTTTTGCTCGACATCAAAAATGATGGCTTAGTTTCTTATTCAAGAGGACAAATAACACTTGAACTTATCTGAAGATTTGTGATACAATTTAAACATCCCTGGATAAAAACCCTTTGAGTGAATGTACAGATATACAAAGGTAAATTTTGGCAACAGGTCACAGTTGTTTTCTTGTACAAAGTATCAATCCTTTTCAGGTCATTTAACGTCGATTAAAGTCATTTTGATGAAAGTTTTAAAAAATTCAGTTTAATATAAATATAGTTTTTTTGTTTACCCACAGTTAAATGTCAAAACAGTTCTATTTCAAACAATTCAGTTTAGCCTAAGTACAGTATTTTCTTAGGACACAGTTTAAATTTTGATTAAGATAGTTAAATGTAAAAAAAAAAATTAATTTCAATTGTCTAAATTTCTGAGACGAAACTTCTTTATTTTTATCATGAAGGGTTTTTGGACTATTGACTTGATCTTTATTGTTATTTCCACAATGTTTCAGCCGATATGTCCTCTGACCTTCTTCAGGTATTTGTCGAACTCAGGAACCTTCACGGAATTTTGAACTACGTCCTTTATTGAATCCAGGGGGGGGTCGCCTTTTCTGATTCTGTTAGCCATAACCGGGTACAATTGTTAAGTATTCCCGTGTTGTTACTCACCTGTAGTGGGGATTGAACCTGAAACCTCCAGATGATTGTCTCCTTTAGAAGCTTAGGGAACAGATGCCTATAACCATGAGGCCATGTCCTGCTAGACAATTCAGAGTGAATTTTCAATAAAGGACATTGTTCGATATTCCATGAAGGTTAATCCCTTAATGATAAAAATTAATTTCAAACAATTCACTTTAGCATAATTACTCAGTTTAGTTCCATTTAACCCATAGATAGCACCTCATCAGGTCCTACGACTGTGTTAGAGTGGACTTGAGAGTGATGGCAATGAAGGGGTACTCTGCAGTTTCAACATGTAACAGACTGTTTAAGATTAATCATATCATGACATGCCAACAGCAAAGATTCCCTTTAACTTCTCTCACTATCCATCCCTTTCAGTCATTGCTCTTGGCAAGTCCTCAAAATGGCATGAGCTGATGAATGTAAGCTTTTGCTGGTTGGCCAACACTAGTGTGTCCATGTGTAGGAGTCCATCGGAGAACATTGCTTATGGGTTAATTCTTACTTCTCCAGCAGTGACCAGCATGTCCTGCTCATCTTACTTGGATAGTTTGTGAGATAGAAGCTAAGTGGCTAGACAGCAGTTCTTTTGTAGGGTGCTGCAACCAGGATTTGTTCAAAACAGTCTACAGTGTCCTTGTGTAGTTCCTGTCTAGCTTTTACTCCAAACATTTTGTTAGAGTACAACTGGTGCAACCATACAGTAGTACTGACAAACCTACAGCATTAAAGGGAAATCAAATTGTCTCCTTCTCTTAGTCTTATGAGATTTATGTGTTTTAAAACAAAGACTGGTAAATTCTCTTTCAAAGTAAATTACCTAAGCACGGACATAATGTTTACTGAATTGGGCAATGATATAATAATGCTAGTAACTATAGTAGAAAAACAATATTTTTCTGGCTATTTTGCAAGCATCATTTTTTCCAAATCTAAAAATTCCAAACGTCATTCTTACTATCAATGGAGATATGAATTTTCAAATAGACAAGGACAGAAATTCATTATGATTACACAACCTGTCAACAGAAACGGGGAATATCTGACAGATTTTTCACTTGAGAAAAGGCTAGCAAATAAAAATACTTAATTCCACAAAAGGGAGGAAAAACAATGGACCTACTTATAAAACTAAGTGAATTAGCATATATAGATTGAATTTTGAAGACCTACTTTTTAAGCTGAAAAAAATGGCATTGACCACCAGCAATTATTTGGTAGGGTTGAAATTCCAAAATAATGGGAAGGACAAGGAGAAATCTATGGCTTCAAAAAATTAATTCCTTAAATTAATGGTTTTGCAGCCACAAATCAATGGTCAACCTATTGGCTTACATGTAAGTATATAGGCTTTTTCATCTGATTTTTCAAGCAGCGCTGAAAGTTTATTAGATATTTATATAAATATCTAAGTTTGTATTTACCTCAACCCTTCATTTTGGGCAATTTGTAATACAAAGTCAATCTCAAAGCCAATTTGAATTCAGAGTTTTCTTTCTCAAAGCCTTGATGCTTTATTAAGATTAAAGAACCTAGTTTTCCCTACTCTTGACCCATGGCTGGATGAAAAATAGATGAATTCATGCTTTTCCAAAAGGGCATTGGTACAAAAAGTAACAAACTGTTTTGTCCAGGATTTGAATTTGGATCACCAGTTCGATTTCTTATGCTAAGCATGCCTTTAATAAAAGTACCGGGAAAAGAAAAATGAATAGAGTTAAAATCATAAAACAACAATCATTTTGGGATCAGAGAGTAGCATGCATCATTAACCTGAAAAGGTTTAGCTGATAAATTATTAGGAGTTTATATCTCAAGTGCTTCAGGATAAGTAAAGACAAGCTTGCAACATTCTCCCATGGACTCGCACACATGGGCACACTAATGTTAGCCAACCTACAAAAACATACATTCATCAGTTTGGTGTAGACACTGGGTGCCATCTAGACAACTTGATAAGAATCATAACCAAGAGGGACAGGTGTTGAGACAGAATCGAATGAATCCAGGCCTTGAGGATGATGATAACTCAAGCAAAGTTTAATTGATTGTATGAGTGTTTCATCCTGTACTCTTTATAATCTGGTAAGAAATCAGAGTTTTCCTTCTCTTATACAGGTTGTCTTTCCAAGATTAAAGAGTCCAATCTGCTCTACTACTTCCAGCTTGAAGAGAAGAAAAGATGGATTCACCTATTTCCCAAAGACATTAATGCAAAATGAAAACTACCACATTCAGGATTTGAACTCAGCTTACTGGGTCCATTTCCCGTGCTGTTATATAAGTAAATAACCAAGTTACTTCATTTAAATTTATTTTAACATAAAGGTTATATATTGTGGCATAATTATTTTTGATTATAATGGATTAATAAAAAAACTAGAGACTAAATATCCAGGCTATATCATTAGGTGCCACACATTGTCAGATAAAAGCCTGAAAACTAGCCAAAGATTAAAAAAAAAATGTTGCAAGGTTTTTTTCTCCCAGGTTGAATGTACTGTACAAATATTTACTTCTTATAGTGCCGAGGAAAGAATTCCAATTTCCTTAAAGTAGACATTTTGTTTATAATTTCAGTGCATGTCTATATGTTAAATAAAAATGATTGATGTTGCTCTTTTCAGATGAATATAGTTTCTTCCAGGAGAGAAAAAAAAAAGTTGTAGAGGGAGGGCTTTAAAAAAAAAAAAAAAAAGCCCTTGTAGTGAGGTTAGTGGTGGGTAATGTATGTGAAAAAAAAAAAAAAAAAAAAAAAGCAAACCTAACAAAATCTGTTTATATGTATATGAAGGGAAATTTGTGTATTGTAGATTATCCTCACATAATTTTGTAGTGCAGTGAATAAGATATTTGCAACCTACCAATTTCCATTTCAAAGTTAAGCACCACTCAACAGAATAAAACTCAAGGAAAATGTCTAACACATTCGGTGTTCAGCCTATAATTTTCAACATCTCACCCAGGATCAGAATCCATTTTGACCCTCACATGCATGCATAAACCGAGTGTGTAATGACATGAGTACAGAATTCAAAGATCCCCAAAGGGCATAAAAGCCTAATGGATGAAAATCCTACAACCATTTCCATTGGAATCATCAATCATGTTCACATAACTTTTGAATCCTGTACTGAACAAAAGTATGAATAATTCGTCTATGTATTTAACTGGTTTATGAATTGATCAGGCCATCATGTTCAAAGATAAGCAATAACAAAAATGAATCAAATACAATGACAACCTCTTTGAATACAACTAAGTACAGAAAGCATCATTAGATAATATCTATATTATTATGATCTGATTTTTGTATGTGTGTTACTGTAACACAGACTGCCCTATTGGCAGAGCCTTATAAAACACACCAACTGAATGCCCTTCAAAGGAGTGAGAACCCACCCTCCTATCCATTAAAAAAAAAAAAAAAAAAATATGGATATCTTGGGTATCACACTAAAGTGCATCCAGTCGTGTGTTTCCATTTCTTGGAATCTGAAAAGGGTGGAGTCCCAACTTCATTGCTATTACTCCCAGATCCACTCTGAAGTGAAGTGTGAATACATGTCAGAGTCTCATCTGTTGGTCAAAGATCTTTTCAGAAATCCAGGTTTTTTGCTTACGACAAAGAAGAAATTTCCATAAAAACTTGCTGGTTGCTTGAAACCATACAACTGTGTGTAACCAAATTATTACTTTTATTATCAAATTGGAATATTTAGTTAAAATCATAATAGGTTGGAAAAAAAATGACTTTAGCATTAAAAAACGCAAGTTGACATGCAGTAAAACTAACCATCTATGAATCAAATAGGTTTGGTTGGGTTGGGTTGGGTTTTATGGCATAACAATCATTGTAGGTTTTTTAATACCAAATCCTTTTTATACATATAAAATATATGATTTATAAACACATTTTGATAACATTTTTAAACAAGCCTGAGCTCATTTTTTTTCACACAGTTAAATCATTTCAAGTATTACTATTTAATGATGACATTCAATTCTATTCAATATATACTCATTTATTTGCACAGTTAAATGGTTTGACACATGGCTAATGAAGGCATGGACAGCTATCGATAATATGGAAATCAGACCTGACCGATAAAATGAAATGCAGTTTCTTCTAGGCAGTGGTCATGTTGATACTGCTGTATGGATGCACTACTTGGACACTAACAAAATTCCTGGAGAATAAGCTAGACGGCAATTACACAAGAATGTTGCGAGCAATATTGAACAAGTCCTGGTGGCAACACCCCACAAGGCACCAACTATACGGCCACCTGCCTCCCATCACAACAACTATCCAAGTTAGACGAACCAGCCATGCAAGACATTGCTGGAAAAGCAAGGACGAGCTCATAAGGGATGTACTCCTATGGACCCCCACATATGGCCGAGCAAAAGCTGGACGACCAGCTCGGACATACATACAGCAGCTATGTGAGGATACGGGATGTAGCCTTGAAGACCTGCCAGAGGCGTTGAACGATAGGGAGGAGTGGCAAGAGAGGGTGAGGGATATCTGTGCTAGCGGCACAACATGATGATGATGATTATTATGAATCACTAATAATTCAGTTAAATATCAATCATTTGTTTACAAACACTTAAATGATCAAACAGTTCTATTTCTAGCAATTAAATTTAGCAGAGCTCATTTATTTGCACTCAGTTTAAATGTTGAAAGTCCTATTTGACCCATAGATAGGACCCTATCAGGTGCTACCACTCCGGGTCAGAGTGAACCTTGGAGCAATGGCAATAAAGAGGGACTTCACATTCCCCAAAGCTCCTACATGACTGGAACCTCACCATCAGATTGTTTAATGCCATGTCCAGGACACTCACTGTTGTGGGGAGGGGCCTTACCCCTCTGCAGAGATGCAGTCAGTGTATTCTACAGCCCCAGCAAATTGGGCTGAGTGTCAAATAGATCTCAGAGAAATTTATTAGCATTTAATAACATTTGAAACCATGTAATTGTGAGCCACTTGCTTGTATTTAGAATAGTTACCCGAAGCTACAATTGTTCACATTGTGCAGGTATAGTTAGTTGAAACCTTGTAAGTGCTCAGAAAAAAAAGTGACTTCATTATTAAATATCCTAACAAGATTTGGTTGGTTGGTTTGTTGTGTTTTTAGAGCATATCAACCTTTGTGGGTTATTTAATGCCAAATCATGTTAATAAATTTATTTTAAATATAATTTCTAAGTGGACATTTTGCTGGAAACAATTTTTAAACAAGTCAGAACTTGGTAGTTAGTTGTCTTTTTAGGGTTTTTTTTTTTTTTTAAAAAACAGGATATCAACGCTTTTCAGGTCATTTAACATTTAAGTCATTTTGATAAAAGTTTTAAACATTTCAGTTTAGTCCAGTTTTTTGTTTACTCACAGTTAAATGAAAAAACAGTTAACTTCAATCAATTCAGTTTAGTGTAATTACACAGTTTACTTCTATTTGACCCATATATAGGACTATCAGGTGTGCACAACACATTTAAAGTCAAAACAGTTCTATTTTAAACAATTCAGCTTAGCTTAAGTACAGTTTCAAAGTGAAAAAACAGTTCTCTTTCAAAAAAATTCAGTCTTGCATAAATACACAATTTAGTTCGATTTGATCCATAGATAGGACTCCATCAGATGCTACCACTTCAGGCCAAAGTGGACCTGGGAGCAATGGCAATGGAGTATTCCACATTCCTCAAAGCTCCAGCATTACTGGAGCCTCACCATCAGATTGTTTAGTGTCATATCCATCACATTAACTGGAAGAGTTTTACGTCTTTGCAGAGATGCAGTTGGTGTATTCTGCAGCCCCAGCTGACAGGGCCAACATGCCAGAGTTTGTTTTCACAGTTAAATAGTTTTAAGTATTTGTAGGGTTTTATGGCATATCAACCTTTGTAGCTTATTTAATGCTAAATTTATTTTTATACAAATAATCAGTTCTATTTCAAACAATTCAGTTTAGCGTAAGTACAGTTTCAATGTCAAAAACAGTTCCGTTTCATACAATTCAATTTAGCATCAATACACAGTTTAAATCTACACAGTTTAATTGTCGAAAAAATTCTATTTCAAGCTATTCAGTTTAGTTGAAAAGTTTTAATTGAAACAATTCAGTTTAACATAAGTATAGTTTTTGTCTACACACAGTTACGTGTCAAAACAGTTCTATTTCAAACAATTCAATTTAGCATACGTAAGCAGTTTGGTTTATTTGACCCATATTTGACCCTATCAGGTGCTACCACTTTGGCCAGAAGGGACCTGGAAGTTATGGCAATGAAGAGGTACTCCGCATTACCCTAAGCTCCAGTATTACTGGAGCCTCACTATCAAATGGTTTAGTCTCATATTCAGACCACTCCATGGGAGCGGGTTTATTCTACAGGGATACACAAGGATTGATATGGCTTAAAACTAACCAAATGACCAAATCACAGTAAAAAAAAACAAATAGCCATCACCGCTAGTTTTTTTAGTCATACAATAGCATTAAAATGTTTTTGTCTTACAGAATCACCCAATTTACAATTTAATAATAATATTGTTGGATTTCTATTCACTCTTACTTCAACCATTATGATTTCTCAAGAGAGACAACTATTAAATCCTAATCATAGTGCACTTCCTCTTATTTATCTAATTATATATTTATTTTCAATTAATTATAATATAAAATCTATAAATACTCCGTGACTCAACATTGAACTTAATGGCTACTAAAGGCAGGGCTTAACCCTTTAGCTGCTATTAGTGCCACTATGTGGAAGTATATACACTGGCTGAAAATGTCCCAATTACTACATCATTCTTGCCTATAAAATATAATATTGTTAATATTACATAAATTAACTATTAGTAATATCTATATAATAATATTTACTATTTTCAGCAATTTCTCAGCCAGGAACAATAATTCAGGCTTTTACAAGTTAAGTGAGGAATGTCTATGAGAAAAATCTCAACCAAACTATCAGTTGACTGATATGGAACTGGTTGAGCACCCTAGGGTAAAGATTTGGATATTAACCCTGCAGTATAAGTTGATCCTGAGTTTTGTAGAGATTTTTTTAGCCTTAAAAATTTCACTGATCATCTTTTAGGAAATCTGCAATGCTGAAATGTTGATTAAAAATCCTATACAGTCAATACCTCACCTTATCTCATTAACTGTTTCAAGAAGCCGAAATGTGACATTGTGATGTAAACTGGAAATAATGCCTTAAAATGAGAACAAACACAGTTAAACTAGTATAAATAGCTAGTGAAAGAATCTAACCATGGTTGAACACTAAAAATACATTCTCGTCATATTTTTAAAGAACAGTTAACACAATAAAATCATGACAACGGCACTACATAATTTGTTTACAATTTTTCCTAGTAAACATTCTATGGTAAAGTATACACATTTTTAATCTGTTTTTATTGTATTTTAAATTATTTTAAATTTCATTCATTGGTAATTTTTACACATTTTATTTATTCTAAAAATATTTATTCATTTCACAACCTTTTGTCTTATGTTTGGACATAGTTTTTATAATATTGTCATTCCAGCTTGAATTTTTAACAGAGTTACTTCTTGATGGCAAAAACTATTCAATCACCCCATACTGCTATATTTACAGTTAATAAATTGTTTTAAAGACTTGGTGGACAGAGAACTATATAATTTCACGCAGGTGTATTTTTTTTATTAAAAAAAAACAAACGATTTGACAAATGTACAAATGTTAACTTAAATGGAAATTATTTGAATTAAAATTGACATAAACATGCCTCTGAAAAGATGGCAAACAGTTCATTATCACCCCAGCTGATCAAGCTTTCTAATGGCAAGCCAATAGAGTTTAAATGTCAGAAGTCTACAGAAGGTGGGATCAAGGATTCATGATGTTCCATGTAACCCCCTTTTCTCATAGGTGGAATGCCAATTGCATAACAGGGTTCTTATTAAGATGTATTCAGAGTAAACCCTTTTGCCTCCTAAAAATTGGCAGTGGACACTCTTAGATACAAAGAATACAGTTAAGAATGGTGAATATAGCTAAATGGAGATTCAGTGAGAAAAAGTTAAATTTACATCAAGAGGATTAAATTTAGAACTGAGAAAAAGAAATGGCTGGAAGAATTAACTTCTAAATTTGCCAAAATGAAAAAAGTCAAGAAATAGTAAGGAGGGTTAAATGTTGAATGATTGATTGATTTTAAAGGCATGTCGACCAATCTACGCTTATTTTATGCCTTGAGGTTACAGAATAGCATTCATTGTGCTTTCATACTTATATTTTTCCTTTAGTTATTTATCATTTTTTTGTACATGATCCAATTAAATACAAATAATTTTTAAACAAATCTATCTGACTCATAATGGGTACTAACACTCCTGGTGAGAGTGGAACTGGGAGTAATGGCACTAAAGAGGTTACTCCTCAGTCCCCTGAGATACAGAATTGGAGCCTCCTTATCAGATGCAGTTTTGTATCACCCAGAACACTGTTTCCTTGTTTCTTTTTGGGAGGGAGAGTTTTACCACTCAGCGGGGGGATAAATTCAGTGTATTCTAAATTTTAAAATTGTGAAAAGCTGAGATTGATAAGCCTAGAAATTAAGGCTTTGTTGGGTGAAATAAAAAAAAATTGAAATTATTTAGGTTAGACTAACTTTCTACTATGGGTTTGGGGTTATGTGCTAAATGTCTATGTTCCATATATCAGTAAAATCAAAACAATTCCTTCAATAAAGAAGCAAACCATTTTTTTCTATGTAACAGTTTTATTTTATTTTCCTTGGAAGAAATTTTTTGCTGTTCAGTTTCTTTAAGCGTAGCATTAAGGTAATTTAGGTACAAGCACTTGGCCAAGTCAACTAGTCACTCAATTGCAGTTCATGTGTACTACTTGGATATCTCTGGGTTCTTGGAATAGTTAAGCAAGTGTCCTTGGTTTTGGAAAACTAGTGTTCATCAGAAAAAAGAAGAAAAAAAAAACAAAAGGAGAGCATGGCAGCTGACTGGAAATTCAGAACCCAAGAATCCAGAGACCAAAATCTGTTGTATGATGGAAAAAAAAAATGTACATTTACGCATGTTACTTTAATTTTTATCATTCTACTTAGTCTATTGTAATTTTCAATTTTGTTTCTTATTTCCTGATATACCCAGCCAACTAAAATAGATGTTTTAGACTTGAATTTGCGAATATGTAACTTTCAACAGACATCCTGAAAGATCGGTTATAAACGGAGAGTCCACATGGGATAATGACAATCATGCTGGACGACAACTGTTTAGTGAGCAAATTCTAACTCCAATCATGTGACTATGTTCGTTTTTGCATTAATTCCTTATGGAAAGACACAAACTTGCTTATTCTAACTCACTATGGATCAATAAGTACCACAACTGTCTTCCTATAACAATGGTTTTGGCATTAAATAAACCATAAAAGTTGACATGCCATTAAAACAAAGAAACCAAAATCTGTATGAGAGCACACCTTCACTTCAGATCCTGATGTTGTAATGCTTTCTCACAAAATGCAATCTCAAGAAAGTCATTTAAAGATTAGTCAAATTTTTCATTAGTACATATTAATTCAATTTGAATGAAGTTGTTGGCTAAATGATTAAATTATAGATTTTATGATGAATGTATTAAAAATTTATTCAGTAGAGCCCTATCAGAAGGCAATAAATTTCAGTGTGGCCTTTAAACATGAAAAAATTCCCCACCTCTGTGTTTGACTTCAGGGAAAATTTTAATATCATCAGATAAAAATTTTAGGGGCGAGACAAAAAAATATCTATGATAACAGTTTTCTTCTTACTCCCATGAGTAATCTTTAAGCAATTCTTTAATACAAATATAAGTTTCCCCATAGATTGACATTTTGAATAAAAATGGAGGAAAAAAAAACTATGCTTTTGTATTGAGTATTTCTGATTAATATTTTTGTTATAATATTGTTGTCTGGGCCCCTTTTCTTGGATTGTTCTTTGCTCAAAATAACGAATCGAATTTGTGGAATGTGGGATGCAGAATGCCAGGATGTTATTTGCTCTTAGTGGTAACATGGAAAAAGTAACCATAATGAAACAAATCTGAACTTTTGATGAGTATTTGCAATATTGAAGGCTCGGAAAAAGAAAAGAAAAAAATAGAAAAAAATTCACGAGCATATGGACTAGACACATCAAAAGAAGATTAAGGAACAGCATCTGATTGTCTACTTAGATAAGAAGAGTCTGCACTGATTTCAAATCAAGAACTCTGTAGGAAAAAGGAACAGCGGCGGCAGCAGTGGTGATGGCCAGAGTTCTAACAGTGGCAGTGGTGGTAGCAACAAACAAAAAGGCCAGTGTAATTCATTTTGTTTTGACAGATGAAAACAGAGAAAATGTTTTGATCAAGAATGGAAACTGTTCACTGCAGTTGGGCAGTTATTTCATCTACTCTATTTTTGTCTTGAAGAGGTTTTTTTTTTTTTTTCAGTTTTAGACAAGTGAAAAAAAAATGTAGACAAAAAGAAAAAAAAACAAAACAAAACAAGGGAAAGGGAAAAAAGAAATCCTCTTTTAAGTAATCAGGTTAGAATATTCTTTTGAAAAACATCTCAAGCAATATTGCATCCTGGATGAATTTTATTCGTAAGGAATTTTCCTTTTCCCCCCATTTTAAAGGCTGTTCTGTATTCCACACCACAGCCTCCCTTTGAGAAAGCATAATTACATACAGAACTTAAATTAAGAGTTCAGAAACTAACATTGATTAAATTCATAAATGCTATTATAAAAACATCACTACTAGATACAAATTCCTTAAATTAAAAAAAAACAAAAAACTTAATTTGTTTAACACAATCAACTTAGTTTAGAAAAAAAAAAAAAAAAAAAAATGATCATTTCTTTTTTTTTTTTCTTAATGATTACTTCGAAAAGGATAGATCAATAAGTCTGTAGCCTGACACACAAATTTAAGCTGAATTTTGATCAGAAATTTTCACTGGAAATGTATTTACCTAACCTCTCAGCCACAAGCAAGACTGATTTTCAAGTAAAGTACAATGGGGATGGATTGAGAACTTTTTTTTCTCCTAGACTGGTTGCCTGACCAAAGCTTAAGAACCTATTCTATCCTACAATTTATCCATAGCTAGAAGGAAAAGATAAGGAATTTATGCCTTTCTCAACAGTGTTAGTGTAAAGTGAAATGCAAACAGCCATATCCCGGATTTGAACTCAGATTGCTAATTCTATTTTTGCTTACCGATCTTTTAATTTCAAGGTCAACTTTTCCTAAGTTTAGAAAACAATGGAACATTAAGTTTGTAGCCTGACACATTAATTACCTGAATTTTGATTTGAAATTTTTACAGTAAAATCCATGAGATTTAAAGAGAAAGATTAAGTGTATTGAAACAGGCTTGGGGCATATTAATAAGACTTATGAATGAAGGAGGATCAATAAAATCCATACCCTAAGAGGACAGTGAAATACTTCACTAAGTAAAGAATTTTTTTTTTTCTTTTTCCCTTTTACCTTCTCCCACTTCTTATGTTACATGTCTGAATGCAAAAAAAAAACCCGCAGAAAATATGTCTAAACAAAATATCAATGCCTCTATACAATTTATAAAACATTGAAGGAACATCGTTGAGAATCAGTTATCGGAATTTTCACCAGAAATTTTTACTTACTACATTTTAATCTTTGTTATTAATATTCTCAATTATATTAAATTCGAGAAGAGTGGAAGTGCACCTACAATAAAGGGAGTTAATACGCCAAGTTCAAATCTTTCAAATAATTCTTGCATTTTTATTCTTACAAATACCCATGAGAAAGAATGAATCCATCTTTTGTACCCCAGGATTCAGGGTAAATAGTTGCGAAAATTGGGTTATTTAGCCTTGGTATAGCAACATTTGTCAATTAAAACTCAAAATCACCTGATATTAAATTGCATGAGAGAGGGTTTGGGTAAAAAAAGACAAAGGGTTTGGTTTGGTTTAGTGACATATCAACCATTGTAGGTTCTTTATTGCCAAATCCATTTTTATACATACCAACAGTCAAATAATTCAGTTAAACTTCAGTACACAATTTAGTTCAAGGTCAACTTTTCTAAAGTTTAGAAAACAATGGAACATTAAGTCTGTAGCCTGACACATTAATTACCTGAATTTTGATTTGAAATTTTTACAGTAAAATCCATGAGATTTAAAGAGAAAGATTAAGTGTATTGAAACAGGCTTGGGGTATATTAATAAGACTTATGAATGAAGGAGGATCAATTAAGTTTAGCATAAATACTCAGTTTGATTGTAAGAACAGTTCTATTTCAAACAATTCAGTTTAGCATTCGTACACAGTTTAGTTCAATTAAACCCATAGATAGGACCCTATCAGATGCTACCACTCTGGGCCAGAGTGGTCCTGGAAGCACATTCTCCAAAGCTCCAGGATTACTGGATCCTCACTATCATATAGTTTAGTGTCATATCCAGGACACTCATTGGGGGAGTCTTACCCCCTCTGCAGAAATGCAGTCAGTTTATTCTGCAGCCTCAGTCAACTGAGCCAAGTCTAAGAAGGTGATTATGTTAGAAAATAATTGTTTTGTAAAATAAATACTTTTTACATGATCAACAAGAGATTTATTGAAAAGTATATATATATATATATATATATATAAATAAAATGCAAGATATGACATGCAAACAATTAGTCCAAGGTGAAGTAATGCCCCCCATACCATATATATATATATAGGTATATATAACTACATAAATATAACTTCTTCTAAACCTAAGACAGCAGTTTAGTTATTATTTTTAAGTGGACATCATGAAATTGAAACGAATATTATTAGGTATGATTTATCCCTCAAAACCAACAGAACTGAAACTCTGTAACCAAAAGTAGAAATACAGAGCCATCCCAAAGTAAGTGCTCCTCTTTTATATAAAATTCTTCCTTTTTGGGGGTGGGTAGAGAGCGGTTACAATCTTATTGTCACTGGAAGTCATCAGATGGGAAAAAAAATTCCATTTCCAATAAAACAGAATCAGATTTTGATCTAAACTTAAAAAGTTTTTGGACCTTTTAAATAATGAAATGGACAAAGTCAGATACAGGTTATTTGACATTGTCAGCACAATGTTGGATGTTCCTGAGGAAGAAGTAAAAAAGGGATTCAACATGTTTTTAAAAAAATGAAAGAACAGGAAATATTTTCAACACTTAATCTTTTAGAAACTAATATATATAGCGATATTCTCTAATGGACTCCTACACATGTACAAATCAGTGTTGGCCAAGCAGCAAAGATTTGCATATATCAGCCTTGTGTGGAAACCAGATGAAGTAAAAAGGACTAACTCTGAGCAAAAGAAAGAGATTGTCAAGAGACTTCATGCTATCAGCATGAGTGATTATATATATATGTATATATATATAGATAGATATATTTGTGTGTGTGTAAAAAAAATTGGTAGGTCCAAAGAGAGAAATAGATATTTTAAAATAAATAGATACACAAAGAGGTTTGTATTTTCTAAGATCTCTGATGAAAGCAATAAGCTGGAAACATACATAGATGTAAGAATGAAATAAATGATTAAATCTTAAAAATTACAGATCTCTTTGTGCATCTATTCATTCTTATATATATATACACACACACACACTTTATTTGACCGCACATTCACTTCCATATGTTATTTATGCCAAATCTTTGTACAACAGTTGCAGTACTTTTTAACCCATATCTGAGGGTAATACAAGAGATCCATACCTTTCCTAAGGGTATTAGATCTCTGATGAAAGGTGGAGGCGCCCGTGGTGTAATGGTTATCGTTGTAGGAAATGGACACGGCAACTCGAGTTCAAACCCTGGACGAGACTGATTGCATTTCACATAGCACTAATACCCTTGGGAAAGGTATGAATCCAATTATTCCCCCTCCAGCTATGGGTAAATAGTAGGGCAGACTAGGTTCTTCAGCCTTGGTGAGGCAACTAGTCTAGGAGAAGGAAAAACTCAATGTAAACAATTGTAAACCTGTTAAACTCTGCTTAAAGAATTGACCTTGTGTCATATCCTGCCCGAGCAGAGGGGTTGGTAAATAGGACCTTTCCTAAGGGTATTAGTCCAAAAGTGAATGTAATAGCCCTCGAGAAGTTTGAACTCATAAGCAAAAACACCATCATAAGAAATAGAATCAGCAACCCAATATCAAATCCAAGACAAAATTGTTGGCTTCTTTGTTTAATGGTACATCAACCTTTATGGGTTATTTAATGCCAGGGCCATCCTTGCAGAAATGCTGTAAAAACATTTGTAGTTTAAAATACATGATTCTTTTCATTATTTGGTTAGAAACAAATATTTGCTAAATTATATCTATGAATGTATTTTAGTTTTAATACCACTCATTTAAAAACACAAATTGTAGTTCCATGATAAATTAAAAATTCTTTGCCTTTATATCAGGTCAACAAGTCATGCTTCAAAGTTAGGGAATTGCATTCATTCATTCTATGATAATATTTTTTGAGTTACATTCAGTTCTTTTTGTATACAGACTGGAAAATTTGATATAGCAAAATATTGATAATTTGCTCATAGATATATTTGATCCATAAATGGAACCCTAACAGGTACTACCACTCCAGGTCAGAGTGGACATGGGAACAATGGCAATGATGGGTTTAGTTGGGTTTTATACCATACCAACCCTTGTAGGTTATATTATGCCAAATCCAGTTATATACACGTATATATATTATTTATAGCAAATAGTCAGTGGGTGAAGTTATTTTTCAGACAAACCAGAGCTCATTTGTAAGCATACAGTTAAATGGTTTCAAGTATTGCTATAGAACACTAATAGTTCTATTTCATATTAATCATTTATTTACACACAGTGGTTTCATGTATTACTCATAGTAATAGTTTTATTTGTACACAGTTAAATGGTTTCAAGTTTTGCTATTCAACACTAATAATTCTGTGCAGTATTTATTTGCACACATTCAAATGGTTCCAAGTATTGCTATGTAACTAACAATTCAATTAGACATCAGTCATTTGTTTACATAAAATTAAATGGTCAAACAGTTCGATTTAACCCAGGTCATTTGTTTGTACAGAGTTTAAATGTCTAATAGTTCTATTTGACCTAAAAAAGGCAACCAGGACAGAGTGGCTTTGGGAGCCTAAAGAATGAAGAGGTATGTCACATACCCTAAAGCTCCAGGACTGGAGCCTTCCCTTTCAGATTGTTGTGGGTCATATACAGGACACTCATTGAAGAAGTCTTAGCTCACTACAGAGATACTGCTGGTGTAGTCTTCTATCTCAGCAGACTGGGCTTGGCAATGAAGGGTTACACTACATTCCCCATTAATCCAAACTAGAACCCTATCACTAGACACAGTTTAGTGTAGTACTCAGGAAAGATCTTTTTTTTTTGGTGGGGAGGGTGGGGACTTGGCAAGGAATATAGTCTGCATATTCATTCACCCATCAACAGTTGAGTGAATGAAATAGCGCAAAAAATTA
Organism: Sepioteuthis lessoniana; assembly: GCA_963585895.1. Taxonomy (NCBI): domain Eukaryota; kingdom Metazoa; phylum Mollusca; class Cephalopoda; order Myopsida; family Loliginidae; genus Sepioteuthis; species Sepioteuthis lessoniana. The sequence continues at coordinate 10,181,347 of OY757916.1, read as the reverse complement.
TAATAATAGTGAATAGATAGTGCATAAGATAATACAAAAATATCAGAATCAATTTAATACTCACCAACAATTAACTAATTATCAACAAATTGAACAACTTCAAGTAAGGAGTTGGTTGATTTGATGGGGTTTTTTTTTTTCTTTTTAATGTGATTATATATAGACATGGTAGAATGATCCTTTAAAAGACAAATGAGTTTTTATAAATATATATACAGATGTCTGTGGTGTAATGGTTATCGTCGTAGGAAATGGACACGGCGACACGAGTTCAAATTCTAGAGGAGACTGACTGCATTTCACAGAGCACTAATACCCTTGGGAAAGGTATGAATCCAATTATTCTCCCTCCAGCTATGGGTAAATAGTAGGGCAGACTAGGTTCTTCAGCCTTGGTGAGGCAACTAGTCTAGGAGAAGGAAAACTCTGAATGTAAACCTGTTAAACTCCACTTAAAAATTGACTTTGTGTCATATCCTGCCCGAGCGGAGGGGTTGGTAAATATATATATATATTTGAATTATCATGACTAGAAAATCCGGCAAACATCTACATGTGACATATGGAACACTGAACAGCTGTTTCAACCTTATTGGGTCTCATCAGCAGTGCATACTATGATCTCCACCACTGGAGATCGAACCAACAACCACAGAATGCCGAAGCCTAAACTCTACCACTGGGCCACCGGTTCATATCACACATAAGCAATGCCAAATTAACTAGTCATGGTGACTAGTTTATATATATATATATATATATATATATATATACACACACACACACACTTTCATACATGAGTATTATATATTGACAGTTCAAGTGTAATAAACTTCTTTTTCCATAAACTAATCTAATTTTTTCAAAATGTTTTTCCCTTATTTAACTTCTTCAGGGAATTTTGGCTAATACAAAATTTTGTTCCTACCATTCAAGCACCTCACGGAACACTTTAAATTCAATAATGATCCCCAGGGTTTACTTTTTTTAAGCTTTATTTGCTTTTCCTTTTCAAGTTTGACAAATGTTTTCAACAGTTTTCAAAATAAGAGCTCTTTTAAAGTGATTGGAAAATTCAACATTTCTTTATAAGCACTTTGCAAGAAAATTTAATCCAATATGATATTTCATTGAATATTTTCTATTGTTAAGAGATATGAAATCTAGTCCAACTAATGATTGATCTAAAGCATTAGTTCATAGTATATGATACAAAAAGAAAATTGTTTAGCTTGCAAAAACTAATGTAATATTTTGATCTTCGACCCGGCCCAAAAATGTTATTCCAAGGTGATGCACTGGAAGGAAGTGACACATTCCAGTGGCGAGTAATTGAAAGAGATCGCGTGGGCGGATTAAGGCTGATAATATGAGACAAGGTGAAGGTCCCACTGTGCCACTACAGAGTGAGGCACTGGAAGAGAGTGACCTCTGAATTGCATGACAGTTATTTCTGCTTGATGACGATTAAACATTCGATTTCAAAGATCGAGTGGGCGTCAAAAGATTATATAACTCAGTTGAGTACGATGAGTGAGTGGAGTTGCAGACAGTTGGAGACGAGATGTGGTAGGGAAAGTCACATCAGGCCGAAGGGGCCATTTGGGCCCTGATGAGTTGGGGTCCAGAGAAGATGCTGATAAGATGCAATAAAGAAAGCCATCACCCAGCAGAGTGGACCCCAAGGGCTCCGGTTGAGCATCAGAAGAACAAGAAAGACACAACGTGACGGCCAAAAGTTTGGGGTCAAAATATTGAAGTTTCTGTTCGGTCTCCAGCTCCCTCTCACAGTAAAACCCCCCACACACAACCTTTTCGAACCCTTGCAATAAAGTCAGAGGTAATATTTGTATAAAGCAGTCCTTCCTGCATCTTTATCATTGCGTCGGTATTTATCATTTAACATTAATTAGATTTAAAAATGGTCTAGTTTCTTGGTGGTTTGGTTTGATTTAGTTAGGTTTTAAAGCATATAAACCATTGTATACATATGATTTGGTTTGGTTGGGTTTTATGGCCTATCAATCACTGTAGGTTATTCAATGCCAAATCCTCTTTATAACATGTTTATCAAATACATGATTTGTAAACAGATTTTGTTGATAAATCTTTAAATGAGCTTGAGGTTATTTTTTTTTGCACTCAGTCAAATGGTCTCAAGCATTCCTATCAAACACAAATAATTCTAATCACTACTGATCATTTATTTGTGTACATTTAAATGAAAATATATATATATATATATATATATATATGATTTCTTAGTGTATATTTTGTATGTAATTTCATTTTCAAATTAGAACAAATCCATTCGCACAGTAGTATTGCCATTGTTTCTATACAAATGGTTTTCATTATTGCTATTCAATATTAATCATTTGTTTGTGGACAATGAAGTGGTTACAAGTATTACTATTTGACATTAATTATTCTACTATACATTATTAATTTGTTTATACACAGTTAAATAATTCCAAGTATTGCTATGTCTCACAAAACAATTAAACAGTCACTTGTTTGACAGTTAAATGATCAAACAGTTCTATTTCTAATAATTGAATTTAGCTTAAGTCATTTGTTTGCACACAGTTTAAATATCAAACACTTCTATTTGACCCATAGATAGGACCTAATCAGGTGCTACCATTCCCAGTCAGAATGAAGCAGGAAGCAATGGCAGGAAAGAGGTACTCATTCCTCAAAGCTCCAAGACTGGAGCTTATCAGATTGTTTAATGTTATATCCAGGACACTTGTTGGGAGAAGTCTTACCCCTCTGCAGAGATGCATTCTGAGTATTCTACATCCCCAGCAACCTCTGTGGGTTATTTAATGCCAAAATCATCCTTGTTGAAGAACAGTAGTGACATGATTTAAACAATAGCTGGTGGAGGGGATAAGGGAATTCATACCTTTCCCAAGCATGTGGACATAATAGCACAATTGGAGTTCGAACTCACTGACCTTAACATTGCAATCCAGCTAGTTAGCCACTACACCATGGATACTCCTCATTTTTAAATGAAGGTATAAAATAATCATGAAGCATTCCAACCAAGGCTATATTTAGGCTTTAATCTTGTCTATCAGAAAGTCCTAAATCCACATCTTCTCTAAATGAAGGCAAGACAGAAGGGTGGAGAGGACTCTTTAGATTAGCTAAGGCATCCAGTCTAGGAGAATAGCTATATTCAAAAACAGAAGAAAAATCAATTATTTACCACAATGAAATACTTATGATGAATAAAATATTACTAAACAGGTTGATCAGTAGTTTTTCATGGTGTAGAGAGGAAATTATCGAGCAGTTTCATATCTTAGGACAAAAATAAAGTTAAGTGATAAATTTCTCAATTTCTTTTTCTCTTGATTACAAAAACATTTCTTTAGAAAACTGAAGTATTTCTGGAAATGATATTCATTAAAAAGCCAAATATATGAGCTATAGTAAAAAAAAAAACAAGACAAAAAAAAAAAATATCTCATATGATATTGGCGAGAATTATCTCATGAGTTGCTGGAGACATTAGGTTTATAAGTCCCCAAAATTCACTCTTAATTGTCCAGCAAGGAGACATGGTGCAGTGGATAAAACATTCAGTTGGAAAGTGCTTCAGAGTTACTGGTGCTTCAGCTGGGCCACCTACGGGTAGGCGAGCTGCATCTTTGAAACCTTTGTCACCTTTGTATAGCACTGGACCTTGCTGTCCAGTTTAAAGCTATAATCAGGCATACGTGCCTGGACCCAGATTTGGGTCCATGTCCAGCGAGGCTCATCAGGCCCACATTGCACTAAGTGGGCCGATGACCAGCATTGTCCAGCAGGGCTTAAGCCTCAGCTCATGCCTGACCTTCCCCTCCCCTAAATCACCACTGTCATTGACCTTGTGTCAAGAACTGTCTGGTGGGAGGCAGAGACAAATATAGAAAGTCCTTCTGAGTGAAATCATTTAGATGATCGCAGGTTCAATTCCAACAATAGGTAAGAATAACAACAAATTCTTATAACTTAACACTTGTACCCAGTCATAGTTAATCCTGTAGTTCGAATAGATGGTTCAGTTCAAGATTCTATGTGAACTTCCAGGTTTGACATGAAACACCTGAAGAAATCTGAAGGACATATCAGTCAAAATTTTGTGAATATAACAATAAAGATAAGATCAATAGTCCAAATATTCTAAGTAATAACAATATTCGTAAACATAAAAGCATTTTCTCAAGTGAATTTATCTTAAATCACTGCTTGTAAACATCATATGTAAATCTTTAAATGATATCAAAGTCTGTTTAAAAAAAATGTGTTATGTAATGAATACAAAGCAGTTTTTTTCATATTTTTCTGTTAGTGTCATTGGGTATGCACAAGTCTTGACCCCTTACTAAGACAAGTATTTCAACTAGTACAGTATTGAGATACACATTTAGTAGAAAATGGAATCAGCAACTCGGGTTCAAATTCTGAATGAAACTTTTTGCATGTCACTTTGTTCTCATGACCTTGTGGAAGGCATGAACTTATCTGCTCTCCCTCCTGCAATGGGGAAATAAATAATAGGACAGACTGGGTTCTATAGAAGTGGTAAAGCAACAAGAGGAGAAGAGGAAAGACTGAATTCAAATCACCCACATTCCTCTTTCCAGTTTGGCCTTGTGTCACATACTGCTCATAGCAGACAGTTGAGTAAAACTTCAAGTGTAACTAGCAAAATTTGTTTAGCAAATTGAGCCAACACCTTTCAATTAAATAAACATAAAAAAGTTTAATATATAAACTTATCAATTAAGTAATATCTCAAGTAATAGGTAAGAATTGAAATCAATAAACGTAAAATCTAGGTGGTAAATTGATGAATATTCCATACTCACCTAAGCATGTCGGTATATATGTAAATGTATTCTGTCAAATGAATTTGCTTGAAAACTAAAATAACTGAAAATCTTACAGGAAAAGTCTTTTTTTTTTCTTCCTAATATATCAGAAGAAAAAATGTTTAAATATAACAAAAAGTTGATTGATTTATATAAAATGTAGATAAAGTTCTTGTTATCTTTCTGTTTCATAGTTTTAGGGCAGTTTGGTAGTAAAGAATTTCTAATGTTTTTTTTTGGTTTTTTTTTTATTATTACTGATAAGTAATTACTTAGCATTTTTATCAATTTTTTTATTTTGTTTCTTTATCCTTTAATGTGTGCTTTATGCTTATTTCTTGTTTTCTATTCTTTTATTTAAATCTTTCTTATACTTTTACAGTTGATCACTCAATTCCTCTTTTCAATTTCATATTTTGAGTGGAACTTATATTATAATCAGATTTCTGCAGAATGAAATGCTTCTATTCAAGTGTGAGCTTATTGCTCCAATTATTTTTTCCCCCGCCTCAGAAAATTAAATACATGTATCACACCTAAAAAATTTTTTAAAAGACATCAGTTTCTTTTTTTTTTTTTTTTTTTTTTTTTATTCCTGCTGCTTTTGCATTTGGGAATCAATAAGCATTGGAAAACATGTTGAGCACTGACTAGAAAATAAATAAGTTGTATATATATATAACTTATAGATTGGATATGTGCAAAAGTTTACAATGAAAAACTGGTTTTCAGTTGTGTATTCAGTCTAGTTTATGAACATTTTCACAAATATACATTTACTTACACACATAAATAAGTAAATAAAAGCTATGTACAAATGTATATTTCTTTTATCAGACAATTATATTTTTTCAAATTCATGAAACTTTTAGTAATGAAGCCAACATAAGGAAGTGAAATAATCTATTTTAGGTTTTATCCTGGCCTGTATTTTTGGGCACTCTCTTGATTTAAGAAAAATGTTTTTAAAATGACTCGTGTGTATATGTGTACATATATATATATATATATATATATATATGCACAGAAATTTAACTTTATAAATAAACATAGACATGTATATATAGTTATTTACTAATTTTAGCTTATTTTTATCAGAAGGTCAGAAACAAAGTCTCTAATCAAAACTGAACTTAGTAAACATTACATCACATGTGTGTGTGTGTGTGTGTGTATATATATATATATATATATATGAAAAAAGAAAATTAACAAAATAATCCAGATTTGATGAATTTATTACTCACGTTAAACATTTCCTTTTACTAACTTTCTTCTGGACTTTAAATTCATAAAAAGTGTTATTTCAACAAACATCTATCTCTGTTGAAATAACAGGAGAAAAGAAAGTGAATATAAATCATATATATTTCTTTATAAACAATTTTCTTTTCTCCTGTTATTTCAACTAACATACCTTGCTATTTAGACAGCTCTTTTCTTGAATTTAAAGTCCTGAAGAAGGTTATTAAAACTAAAACATTTAACTGACTTTCAATATAAATTCATCAAATCTGGATTATTTTTTCTACTTTCTTTATACTGTCAGATTTAATTTCCTTATTTACTTCCATATGTCTGTATATATATATATATGTGTGTGTGTGTGTGTGTGTGTGTGTATATATATATATATATATATATATATATATAGATAGAACTTGTCATTAGGAAATGATTTGCTTTGAAATCAGTTTATTTTGAGCATAAAAAAAAGGGTCACTATGCAAGAATGAAATTTTATTGCACTCAACATAAGGTATTAAGGATTGTTTTTTCTTTTGCTCAGAATAATAAATTTTTAGACTGAATTAAATGAGTTTGTTTTGTTTTTTTCCAACCATTTTAACATTTACCTGAAAATTGATGTAGGAGATTGAAAAGGCAATTACAAAATATCTCATGGCTTCAGCAATTTTAGGATATATAAAAAACAAAAAAAAAAAAACCACCAGCTTTTCTTCTTATTCAATTTCTTATGAGCAGTAATTTCTACTGCACTTATTTTCCTTACTCAATAGAAAGTACTTTACATGTGCTTGAAAAATTAAATCTAATTGTCCAGAAATAATTATTTGCATTTTCTGAAGAAAAATAGAATCCATTTATCCATTTTCAAGTCTTACTGAGATTTAATTGATTTATTACTTCTTTTTTTTTCCAAAAATTAGCTTTAATATTTTCTTCATTATGCCTTATTATTTCTAGATTTCCTTTATTAGATATTATTACTTCTAGATTTCCTTTATTAGATATTATTTCTAGATTTCCTTTATTAGATATTATAATTTCTAGATTTCCTTTATTAGATATTATTATTTCTAGATTTCCTTCATTAGATATTATTATTTCTATATTCACTTCATTAGATATTATTATTTCTATATTCACTTCATTAGATATTATTATTTCTATATTCACTTTATTAGATATTATTATTTCTATATTCACTTCATTAGATATTATTATTTCTATATTCTCTTCATTAGATATTATTCCGATATTTCCTTTAGTAGACATTATTATTATTTTTATGTTCCTTTCAATATTCATCATTATTTTTACTTTTTGTTCATCATTTATTATCATTCTTATACTTTCTTTATTAGACATTATTTTCATATTTTCTTCATTGTTATTTTCATATTCCCTGCATTATAAGTTACCAACTTATAATATTTCCTTTATTATATATTCAGAGCAGGATTATTTTCTTTGTATCTGGCTTAGTTACTGCAATGTACCTGATAGCAAAATCAGAATTATTCTCAGTATGAAATAATAAAAAAGTTATAGGAAGAAGTCAAGTTTAATCAAGCAGAAAGGTGACTCTACAAATACTTATATATCAATAATGTTTACTGTATACTTCTGAGAATATCATTGTGTTTTGTTTTTAACTCAGGTATTCCTGTTTTGAGTTAGTGATGTTTTTTTTTTCAACTTTATTATCCACTTCATCTCTTTTCAGAATGACACATTTTTTATTTGCATTATCTACACTTCTGATTCCAATAACCCACTCACAAAATTTTTTTTTTACTCCAAACTACAAAACAGTAAAACTAATTCATGTAGAACAGATTTGGAAACTTTAAATTTGGCTCTTATAATGTAAAAAAGAAAAACATGATTGCTTGAAGGGAAACTTGCTCACCAACGTTACTGAAATAAGAAATATATAAATTTAGAGAAAATTTATTATTCTTATTCCTGGTGTAAATTCATTTGTGGATAGCTCTTATTTTTCTTAGATGACTAATAAGGAATTGCAATTAGTTTCTGTTCATCAAAGATTTCATTTTACTCTTTTTTTAAACTCATTTTTATTGTAAGGCAAAGTATTGTTCACCATCATTATTATAATTTTTTTAAATGACCAATAAGTAAAGTAAGTTAAGTCGGCGACTCTAGTCGAGGGCGACCAGAAGGCTCCCTTTTCAATAGCTACTACACCGAGGTGGGGGGAGCTACTCCTTTCCTTGGATTGCTTGACTTTACCCTTGATACATACCTTATATTGCTGAGTGTTAAGCAAAGAGGTATCAAGTACCATTTTTAAAGTCTTTGGTATGACTCGATCAAGGATTGTACCCGGGTCTCCAGGACCATTGACCAACACTGTACCCTTTAGGCCAATGAGACGGTTCAGTTAAATATTTCTAAGGATTTATTTTAATCTTTTATGTAATTATGTTATTTAGATCAAACATCTTCATATTTCTTTTATTAGAAATGTATTCTCACATCACTATTGACATTATTATTTCTATATTTCCTTTATTCAACTTTATTTGTGGTTGTTTCTTATTATAAATTTTCTAAGATAACCAATAAAGAATTACTGTGATAAAGATTTCATTTTACCTTTTTTTTTCAATTTTTATTAATTTTTATTTTTGGGTGATACATTGGCAGCCTCAATTATAATTCATTTTGATGAATATTTTCTTTCATCTTAATTCTTTAATTGCTCTTTTACTAAGTACCACAAACTTAAGCTATCCATCTATAGCAACAAGGACAGTTCAGATAAGGAATATTCAAGTATATACTTCCCTAACACCTCTGCTATCAGATAGAATTTAAGACAATCTCAATGTTTTAGAGGAGTATAGCTAATAAGAATTCAAAGTTTTCTTTCTCCTAAGGCTAAAGAGCACAGTCTGTCCTACTATTGTAACCATAGCAGAATTGAGAAGAAATAGACCTTTGCCTTTTTAAAGATATATTAACATGAACTGAAATATAAACAGCCCCATCTAAGATTTGAACTTGGAACACTGATTTCATTTTCTGTGATTGTAATTGATATACCAGTTATGTCTCCAGAAATAGTCAAGTTATTTTGGTATGCTCCAAAATCAAGTCCCCAGACGATGTGAAATGATTAGCTACTTAGGTTAACAAACAATTGTTTGATTCTCATTATATGCTCTACACTTCTGGCCTTGTGCCAAACTAGAATCAGCTTATGAAATAAAAACTCATGTCCCCTTTACCTTAGAGAAGCCTGCTTAAACTTTGCTCTCTTTTCTAAGAGAATGTAAAAACAGACAAAAAAAACCTTCACCTAAACACATCCTTTATTCACTGATGTACACTGACAAGTATCTTTGTCTTGGTTGTTTTTACAGCCACACCACTAGACAGATAACACAAGCTTAATTAAAATTATAGAGGTCAACAACTGAAAAGTTGTGACTATAAAAACAATCAAAACGAGGACACTACTCTAAATACACCAGTGAATAATGATTAATTCTATCTCAGAAATTCAGGTAAAAATTACCTGGTAGACATACATAACATCAATTCAAATGATAAATAATATCTCAAGATAAGTCAGTGTTGATTTTTATTTCATAATTTTGAAAATAAATAACACATGTTAGATAAAAAGAATTTTGAATGGAAAATTTTCACATTTAGCTTGGTTAAGTAAGTAGATATTTTATTTTTGAGATATTTTTAGGTTTGGTTTGGTTTTAGTTACATAACCTTTGTGGGTTATTTAATGCCAAAGACATCCTTGTAGAAGAACATTAGTGGTACTATTTACTTCATAGCTGGGGAGATAAGGAGGTTCATATTTTTCCCCAGAATATTTGTCCAAAAGTGAACATAATAGCACAACTTGAATTTGAACTCAAGTATTATGAAGTCACAGTCCAGCACCTTAACCACTACACCAGTGAGATCCTTTCCTTGTTGATATTTTTGGTGGGCTGTTCAATTTACAATAAAACAGTTTTGGTTTATTAGTTATCATCGTAGAAATGGACATGGTGACTCAAGTTCAATTCCTAGACAAGGCTGTTAGCATTTCACATAGCACTAACATCCAACAATTCATCTCAGTTTTGAGTAAATAGAAGGCAGACTGGGCTCTTTAACCTTGGTATGGGAATCAGTCTTGAAGAAGGCAAAGAGAATTCCAACCTGAATTCCCCTAAAAAACATTCACCTTGAGTTCTATCCAGCTCCTTCGGAGCTGGATAAAATACCATAAATCTAACATTACCATTGTGAGAAGGTCAAGGTTGATAACTCCACTGAAGCAAAGTTAATCAGATAATTACTCATTCAAAAATTAAATTAAAACAGATAATTGACAAGTAAAGTTAAAAATAAATAAAACATAGTTATTCATATTTGATCTTATAAAAAATTTGTAAGCATGTATTCATTTATTTATGGGTGATATTGTACGAAAAATCAGTGTTAGGAGACATTCTTATGTATTACCAATAACATTTTATTTCTAGTCTTTTTTGATCATTCAGAACCTTTCTTCCTCCTTGAGAAACCAAAATATTTTTTATATTAAAAACTTTCTGCAAAACTTTTCAAAGTAATTTTTAAACGAAGATATGGAAATCAGCTAACTCCAAAAGGGAAAAAAAATGCTACCTTTTTCAAGTAGCAGGCTACCCAGAAACTTGGTTGAGGCAAGATGAAGTTTTTGTTTTAAAACAACATTTTATGGCAAACCCAGACCTCGACAAAAAGACACAGCAGTTGCATATATGGTGCTATTAATATTCCAAGTTTAAAGAAAACAATATCAAGTATAGTATTAAGAGATGCTGAGATAACATTAAAGAATAGATTTAAAAATTTATGTTTGGCCTTTGTTGACTTGTAGGTTTTCATAGTTCTGACACTTAAGAGCACCCTATATATTTAAGCAGGCTTTTCTAAAGCAAAAAAGATTTGAGTTTGATTTTCACCAACTGTTTACAAATACTCATCGAGAGTGTCTCAGAGCATCACTCATTATCATGCCTGTCTCTTATCTCTTCTAGCCTCTTTTTTTACCTATATCTCATAAGACCGTCTTGGCAAACCCTCTCACATCTGTAAGATGTACCTATATTACTTGTTTGTATCTCTTTATTTTGATTAGAAGGCCATCCTATCATCCAATGGCTAGCTCAGTTTTGCTTTTTACTTTGTTGGTAATGTGGTCTTTGAAGAAGATGCTGAGTAGTTTCTGAAAGCATTTCATCTTCATGGCCTTTACCATCCTCATCTCTGTATCAGCTGTCAATTTCTCAATTCACTGATGACTTGGGAGTGCTTCAGTTTGATCTTTGAGTTGAATGAGATATTTCTGCCACTCAAGATGGCCACCTTCAGTTTTGTCATTGCTGTTGGTATCTGTGTAATCCTGTACAAGATTTCAGGCTTTAATCCTAAAACATTTTAGAACATTTGAAAAACATACAGCTGATTAATATGGTTTTCCCATTTCATTCTCTGCTGATCTCTCGATTTCCCCATCTTTGACTGCCTTTCAAAAATACCTTGGTAAGCTCCACTGATCTCAAAACAAGTGTCTCTTCATTGTAGTTAGGTCATCACAATTACCCAATCACTCACTCAGTTTTGCTTCTCATTTCTTTGTTATCAATACGGTCTTTGTAGGAGATGCTGAGTTGTTTTTGAAAGCATTTTATCTTTGTGACCTTTATCATCCTCATCTCTATGTGAACTATCATGGTTCTCAATTCATTAGTGTAAATGAATACTGAGATTACCAGGGAGTACATTAGACTAACCTTTGAGCTGTTTGAGATAGCTATACTATGAAAAATAGCTTTCAGTTTTCTAATTTCTCTTGTAATCCTGGCCAGTGTTTCAGTCTTTAAACCTCAAACATGTGACAAGGTGTGAAAAAAATACTAAATAAAACTAAATAACAATAATATTGGTTGGTTAGTTGTTTTTTTACAAGATGTCAACACATTTTAATCTATTTTATGTTAAATTAAGTCTTTTTGTGTTAAAATATTGTCAGTTTAAAACATGAATGAATATAGTAGTTAATATGAATATATCATATATACTTGTGTAATGAACAACTTTTACAATGAGATTTTCTCCTCAAAAACAAGGAGTCCTTCATAATGTACACTGCTTTCTTCAAATGTCAAAACTTGACATTTTTTCTTGGTCTAACTTTGATACTGAGAGTCTCTGCATAACAAATACTATTAAGATAAAGTTTTTGCTTAATAATGATTACTATTTACAATACCTCCCTTTATCTTTTATACAAATATAATGAATAGTAAACAAAGTTATGTTAAACTTATCTTTCAAGAAAACATGGAAAGCTACATCAAGGTCTACACTACATGGTTTATTTATGGTCTGGCATTGACTTTGTATTATACTTTCAAAGCTACTGTTATATAATCAGTGTTTTAGTGCTTTCTTTCCATGTCTTTGGATGTTGAAGAAATATTTTTGTAGGCTATCATAGCCAAAAGTTAAGAGTTGTTATATGCTGTATAAGATAAAATACATTTTTGTAGCTGAAAATTCAGAGTTGTTCATTACATGGTACATATATATATATATATATATATATATATATATATATATATATATATATATATATGTGTGTGTGTGTGTGTCAGTAAAAATATAGAATTGTGTCCTTCATCATTCTAAATCTTCAATTAACAGGTGTACATGAATACTGAGATGACCAGGGAGTATATTAGTCTGACCTTTGAGCAGAATGATATGTTTCTGTCATTACTGACAGTCTCCAGTCTTGTTAATGTTGTTGTCAGTGTAGTATTGGAAAGTATTTCCTGGTCTGTAACTATTAATCCTAGATATTTTGAAACTTGCTGTCTCTCCATCGAATTTCAGAAAAAAAACTGATTAAAAAAGGGGTATAATCTGCTTCTCTTTCTCTCTCTACTTTTTTTTACCTACATACACACACAAGACAGAGGATTTTGTAAATTAGCATTATTTTCTGGATATATCTTTTATTAGCCCAAGTATTAAGTGATATTTTGGTCATCTAATTCTTGATACAGCAACATGCTGGAATCAATACAACCTTTCCGTATGATCTAATCAGAAATTACTTAGCAGTAGTGTCACAATTATTCTAAAGTCCAGGATAAATTTGGCAGATCTGTTTTTCTTTTTCTTTTTTTCTTATATTATTGGATTAGCTATTAACTGCTAAATAAGGCTCTGGGATGAATAAAGAATAGAAATATAATTAAAAAAAAAGCAAAAATAAAATAAAAATTGGTAAATAATGATGTTTAGGAACAGAAACAATGAAACTTCACTGGTGAATAACTGATTTCTTTCACTTGAAATAGCTCAACAACCCAGAATTAGGTAGATAAGTAAAAATAAAAGACTTTAAAGCAAATATAATGTTTTGTACTTTAGACAAACATTCCTTGATCTTCTCAATTTAAGTTTGAGCCTTTTCTCAGTTTGAAGCTATTTTGCCCTTAAAAAAGTTGTCCCTTTGATTAATTTTTATTGTTTAAAATCCTTCTAGCAATGATGAACATAGTTCATAATCTCTCAGTCTCTGGTCTGACAACCAGGTTTGATTATGGGGGCTCTACTCATAAGAATAGCCTGGTGGAGCCCATCCCTCTCCAGGTCTACAACTAGTTTGAACTTTTAAGTGCCCAGTCTGCCTTACTATTTATCCATAGCTGGAGGAAGAATAGTTCAATTCATACCTTTCCCAAGGGTATCAGCGATATGGGAAATGCCAACAGTCTTGATCAGGAGTTGGACTCGGCTACTCAAGTCTAATTTCTGTAACAATAATCATTATACCACAAATGTTTCTATAATTCCAAATACGCATGTTAAAATCAATTAGAAAAAACAAAAAAAAAAAAGAAGGATTCTCTTTACAATATAAAGGTTTGGTCTTTGTTAAAGAAAAAATAAATGGTTATCATTGCAGATCAATTCAGAATTATAATTTGGGCATTGCAAAGTAATTATAATTTGCTAATGAAAGATTAGATTTTTAGGTTTTGAAATAAGTTTTAGTTTTTCAACAAAGGAGAATCTATATGATTTTCTTGAGAAATATTGTTTCCTTTAGATTTTTCCTATCTAATTTTTGTAGATTTCAATCTTTTGTTAATTTGTTCTTGATATATAATTAATAAAAAGGATGTTGAAATTGATATAAGTTTTTGTAGAACAAATTTGAATTTTGATTAGAATCAGTGATTTATTTTCCTTATCATTAGTGTAAAGCACAATGGAGTATATAAGGTGAACTAAAGTGCTAAGATCAACAGAAATATTTCTTTGATGTTAATTTTTTTTTTCATATTTCCCAGCAAGTTTTAACATTAGGTCATTGAGAAAAGTTTTTTCAGAAATTTTTAAAAGAATTGATATGCTATGTAATAAGTGATGAAAAATGAATTTGTAAAACAGCATATACTTAGTGTGTGTGACAAAAAAAAAGGGGGCATCCTGGGTATGAGACTAAACTATATCTGATGGTGAGGCTCCTCTTCAAGAGCTCTGATAAGAATCTGGTCTTCCTTTCATAGCCATCACTCCCAGGTCAACAGATCAAAAGTGTTCGTACTTTTTTGGGGGGGTCAAATAGACCTGATTAAAAAATATTTGTATTAAGAATATTTGGTATCAGTTGACTGCAATGAAATGATTATAGACAAATAAAAAAGTGCCATTGAAAATATAACTTAGGATTGTAATCTAATTTTGGCATTAACCAGCCTAGAAGGAGACATACTATTTAACCAAAATGGCATAATTAAAAATTTCAAAAAAAGAAAAAGAATTGACTGTAAAGCAGACAGACATAATCTGGTTTAGTTATGGGGTCACTATTTATTAGCATTTCCTGGGCTGAAATAACCTGACAAAAACCAACAAGTTTAAATTTGGTTCCTATCTTGTAGAATGGTTGCCATACCATGGTTAAAAAACAAAGACCCCCCCCCCCAAAAAAAACAGTCAGCCTTGTTATTTAATCATAGTTTCAAGAATAGTTGAATTCCGACCTATCCAAGAGTATTCCTGCTCTGTCAAAGAAGCAACAGCCTCATTCAGGTTTGAACTTGGGTAATTTATGTTCACTTTCTATAGAAATAACCATGGTGCCACAAGCATTCCTTAATTATGAAACTGACTAACAAGGAAAACAGCTTGTTACATATAATCCTTATAATTGATGCTATGTAACCAGCCCATTGGCATAATGGTTGAAGTGTTCACTAATGGTCCAGAAGACTAGAATTCAATAGCAGGTTGTCAGACCAAAGACTTAAAAAAATAAAAAATAAAAAAAGGTACTTGATGGCTCCTAGCTTAACACTGAGTATTATATGGTATAGATCAAGAATAAGTGGAGCAATCAAGGGAAAGGAATCGTGTCCTCTCCTACACCTTGGTGTAGAAGCTATTGAAAAGGGAGCCTTCTGGCTGTTCTCCAATATGGTCAGCCAACTTTCTTACAACTTAACTTATATCATTCATATGTTTACAACATTTAAACCAAACATTTTATGAACAAGAAATCTATTATTTATTCCTTAAAAACAAACAAAAAAAACAGTATTTTTCTCTCTTACAACTTTTTAAGCTTACAATAATTTTGCTTCACAATCAATGATTGAAAGTAAATTTTTAAACTCAATGGATTAAATATGAGGGTCATTCAATAAGTAAGGACAATTTTTTAAAAAATACATGAGTTTTTTTTTCTAGAAATTGTTTGCATTTTGCTTATATAAAAAAGATTATTTTAATCTTGTAGAAATATTTGTTTTGGAGTGATTCAAAAAGGCTCCAAGTCTAAGAGAGAGCCCCAGGCTTGAACAGAGATCTCATCCAATTTTTAGTGGCTGGGAAGTGCAAACCGTGTGATATTTACAGAATGAAAAAAAAAAAAAAAAATTAAAAAAAAAAAAAATGTTCACAAATAAGCAAAACATAGATTTGTCACTATGATACCAAATCAAAAAAGACAGACCATGGGATACACACTGACTTTCCGATAAAAAAAAAGTTCCAGGCACAGTAAAGAAGGTCATGCTGACAGTGTTCTAGAACATGAATGGATCCATGAATATCGAATTCCTTGACAAAGGTGTAATTATAAACAGTTTTTTCCCATTGCCAATTCTCCTTATTTATTGAATGACTTTTGCTTTCAAATTTCCCAGAACCATGAAAAAGAAATTAAAAATATTTGTCAATAAAGCATAAATTTGTTTTTCAGAATAAAGCTATAAAATCATGGCTTTATTCTATTGGTGATGTTAATTTAAAGAACTATTCACTGGAACCAGTAAATGACAAGATACAAAAGAAAATACAGAAAGCTTCAGAGTCAGTGTAGTAAAAACAGTGGGGGACTAACAACTTTAATTATTTACATTCCTTTATTGTAGGACTAACAAAGCCCAAGGATATGAAAAAAAGATTTTCTTTTGATTTATATACACACCCACCTGTCTCTTAATTAAAATGTTCTAAAAATAAATGAATCGAGTAAAAATCTAATCATAAATATATCTTGCTTTTTATAGTCTGTTTATTTTAAACTAGCTGAAGTATCTCTCTACCTTGGGTAAGATTTAGAGGCATAGGTGGTATAACTTAGAGAAAAAAAGACAGAGTAAAGTCCAGTTCCTGGATGATGCAATTTATGTATCACTTCTGAAAGACATGAACCCATCTTTTCTCCCTCTCCTCAGCTATGGATAGATATTTGAGCAGATTGAGCTCTTTAACATTGGTACGGCAACTGTTTGAGAACAAAGAAAACTCTGAATTCGAATCAGATGCACTAAACTTAAAAATTGAATTTACATTCTCTGAAGTTTCAATATTAAAGCTTTAATATCTGATACTTAATAACATACCAACGACTATGATATAAACCTGAAAATTGTGATACTTGTTTGATATCAACAATATAAAGGTTTTACATTTTAAAGTTCATGTTTTAATAGTTTATATTTAAAATTGCTTTGGTTTGGTTTTATGGCTTATCAAATACTGTTGGTTATTTAATGCCAAGTCCTGTTTTTACGTACATATCAAATATATGATTTGTAAACACATTTTGCAGATACACACAAAGTTAAATAATTAAACTCTTCTATTTCAAACAATTCAATCTAGCATAAGTCGAAATTCCATCATTCCAACTATTGCTATATATCACTAACAATTCAATTAAATATCTGTCATTTGTTTACACGCAGTTAAATGATTAGACAGTACTATTTCTAATGATTCAATTTATCACAAGTCATTTGTTTGTTCTCAGTTTAAATGTGAAAGTTCTATTTGACTCATAGATAGGACCCTATCAGGTGCTACTACTCAGGGCCAGGGTAGACCTGGGAGTGATGGCAATGAAGGGGCACAACACATTCCCCAAAGCTACAGCATTACTGGAACCTCACCATCAGATTGTTTAGTGTCATAGCCATGACACTTGTTGGGGTGGGGGTTACCCCTCTCTAGAGAAGCAGTCGGTGTCTTCTACATCTCCAGCTGATGGGCTGGATTATATCCAAAGACATACAAAATATAAAGAATAAAATCAATAATAATATTCTGTATTTTTCTTGTCAGTTGTAATCATAGGTGGATGTTTCATGCTGAGGAATTGCTCTCTTGGGGGAACTCTCAGATACATTTTGGTTACTTAGCAGAATCAATCTCCTTTCCGATGTCTAGTAGGTTATATTGGGCTACATGGTACCAACAGTAATTAATAATCCCTAACCAATTACTGAATATCCAAAATAGGTTCCCTTTTCAAGTCTAAAAAGCTCCTTACTGCCCGACGATTAAACTATAACAGAGAAGGGAGTAAATTCATGCCTTTTTATGAATGAAGAGTAGGAGCCTCACCACTAACTGAAAGTAATCTATAGTAAATGCAACTGATTTCACCAGGAAATCTATTGAAAAATCACTTTTCATGAAAATAATGAGATGCAATCAAAAGAAATAAATTCCTCGTGATCTGGTAGGAATGTTCTTATTTTCAGAAAACGTAAGACCCCACACCTACAAGTGACCTGGATATGACATTCAACAATCTGGAGTACCCCTGGATGGTCATTACTCTGTGGTCAACTCTGGTCTGGAGTAGTAGCACCTAAAAAGGTTTGATCTATGGGTCAAATAGCACTGTTTCACATTTAAACTGAGTACAAACAAATGACTTATGCTAAATTGAATTGTTAGAAATAGAACTGTTTGATCATTTAATTGTGTGCGAACTAATGATTGATGTTTAATTGAATTGTTTGTGACAGGTAGCAGTCCTTAGAACCATTTAACTTAGTTGACTTATGCTAAATTGAATTGTTAGAAATAGAACTATTTGATCCTTTAATAGCGTGTATCTAAAAATGATTTTACGAATCATATTTTAAAGGTAAAAACAAGACTTGGCATTAAATAACCAACAATGGTTGATATGTCAGAAAACCCAACCAAACCAAGTGTATTACACCAAGGAAAGATCAAACTCAACTTTCTCTGGCACAATTCATTTTTTATTTGCAGACCAAATCGTATTACACAAATGCAATAGTATTATATATAATACTAAATTAACTAAACTTTGATATGAATGTTTTTTTATATCATTTACAAGAAAAGGTGCATTATACAAAGGCAACGTAAAATAAATCTAGGTTTGTCTAGGAGATATGTTTTTTCTTATTAACAGGAATGTGCACCTAATACAAAAGTAACATCTAATAAGCATAACCTTGCCAAGCAGGAAATAGATTTATAAATATATAGGATATTACATAAACTCATCGTTGTCTAACACAAATCATCTTTTATTATTTGCAAAAAAAGTTCATATTACATGAAGACAATAGTGTCACTATATAAAGTATGAAAATAAACTGTTCAGAAGTCAATATATACTGAAACAAATGAATAGATAAATATTACTGAAACATCCAGTTATTATTTTGTTCTAACAAACAGGGTATCAAATAAGTGTGCAGGGTTTCCAAACTGCAATAAAACAACACAGAAATAATCCACCAAGAGACTAGATTAAAAAGCAGATTTGAATAAGTATTACAGCCAGCCATAGCCAGGACATAATGCGTGTAAATTATTCAGTGATCAATTCATCCTATTCTATAGACTGGTGACAAGAACTATTTTTATCTCTTCCAAACTGACCAAAAAGAGAGACATTTTCTTTTTAACCCCTGCATGACTTCAGAATCAAATGTGGAATAGAACTTTGGCTTGGATAGAGAGGCTATCTGTCAGATTATCAATGAAAGTCATAATATTCTGTTATATTTTTTAATGGCATAAATACTTCTTATGTGATATTTAATGCAGAAATTGTTCCTAGATATTTCATTGTAATTATATTTTCTATGATCCAGTGTATATTTTTTTGTCACTGGGTCGATAAATATTTGTTTGTACAAATCAAGAATTCCTATCCAATACAGATAAGTTCATTCAGCAGTGTTTTCAAGTCCAGTATTACGTTGGAATCACTTGACTTGATCCTCTGAAAATGTTTCCATGTTCTATATGAAATTATTAAGATCTACTTCAAGTAGATGGACTTTCAGGAATATCCCGCAGCTCATCTTGCCATTAATCTTTACAAGAACCTTCACCAGTTCCAAATTTTTTTCAGCTTTGAGATTGTCCAAGAAGGTAGGAACCAATATGACAAAATTGTCCTCAGTTTTTTCATAACACTAAAGTAAAGTTTCAATACAAAAAAAAAAAAATAGGAATTTTCAATTTATTTAGATATAATCAATTGAGAAATAACATTTTCTGTCTAGAAGCAAGAAAAAATGAAAATTTTGTTATATAGTCCGATTAGTTATGCACTAAAATGTTATAATATATCCACTTTAGCCAATATATCATTAAATTGCTGATAAATAATTACATACTTACTTTCATAAGCTAGTTGATTGGTTTTACAGACTGACAACAAAAATAGATAACTTTTTGTTGAGATTCAAAATCATTTCTCTTTTGCCTGAGAGAAAAAACCTGACTAAACTTAGGAGCTGCTCTCACCTTTCAAACCCATGATTTAATGTACTCTTCATATTTCTTAGCATGGTGTTTGTTTTTTAATAAACCATTGGGATCTTAATTCTTTTTTATCTAGAGGCTAAAAATCTTGTGTGGCAGTCCTTTATATGCATGTATTTTAAATAGCATTGACTCTTTCAAAATTTGTTATTGGCAAAAAATGAAACTGGACAATGAAACTTAACTAAACTTTTATGTAAATTATTCTACATCTCCAGATTTAGGAATTACCTATAAATATAATTTGACATGTTACAATAAAAGTAATAAATATTTAAATAAAATAAGTAATATCTATTTCCCTTGAGAAGCTTCACAATTTAAATAATGCATTATTAGTTATTAGACTCCTCTTAATTAAAGCCCCTACATCCACAAGGAATTTTTTTTTTAAATTCAAAGCTTCCTGTGTCTACTAAGTTATTCACCCCAAATTTGGTATCTGTATATAAAACTATTTGGTCACCTCTACAAGGTAGATAAACACCTTTACAAATTATTAATATAGCTTATATAGACTATATTCTTCTAAAGTCTTAGATTTTGTATATGCAGCTTATAACCTGGCTCAAATATGAATAAAAATGAAGACTGATGTTGAAACAATGGAATTTCTATTTAACATGACATGACAAGGTTGTGTGCCCAGTGAACATATATAAAATTCAATATGATTGGTTTTTATAGCTTATCAAATTGTCTATGGTTATTTTATGCCTAGAAGTTAGAGAATCACATACACAGGATGTTCATATTGACATTTTTTGTCTAGTTTTTTCTTTTTTGGCACACATAATTTTTACATCTATTTGAGTCATAAATGGTACCCTAAAAAGTACTACCACTCTGGGTCAAAGTGGACCTGGGAGTAATGGTATTGAAAGGATACCCCACACTCCTTGGATTTCTAGATGCAGTTGAGCATCCTACAAAGGACAAACCTTTTTTGAGGGGAGGTCTCCTAGCCTTCTGCATGAGATACAATGAGTACATCCTAAGTCTTGCTGAATGACCCTAATGCACTGTGAGTTTATATATCAGGACATGCATATATTCTTACCCAAAGATTTTTTTTTTTTAAATCGGAGAAACACATGGAAGATTTAGAAATTTCTTTTATTTTGCTATAAACCATAGTACCAGTGCTTCTTCACTGGAACTTTCCCTACCTGCGAATGTTTCAATATACAACTATGAAAGGAAAAAAAAAAAAGACACTGATTTCAGTTTAAGACTTTCATATACAAATACCCCTCCATACTTAAAGAACCTGACTGATGGTTGACCAAAATCAAATCCATCACTTGTTATGCTTAATATTTTTATTTTCATTATAGTGATCACAAAAAAAATTTACTCTTAATTTCTCATTTTGTCTTTGTTTACTCATGTTCTCACATCTGCATAAGAGACATTTTTCAAATGTATTACAAACTTTAATAATTAATAAAAACTTCAAATGACTTTTTGGCTGTCTTATTAAAGTTATAAACCCAACTACTGCCTATATATAAATATATATGAAAATAAAACAAAAGAAAGGAAAGGAATAAAAGTAAACAGTTATTTTTTTAAAACCATTATGGAAATTAAACATCATATCGCTAATTCATTTGAATGATATGTCAAACTATTCAGGATTATTTTGCATTAAGAGGTTAGAGAATCATGTTCACTGAATGTTTACTTTTGGGGGTTTTTTTTTGTTTTTTTTTTACACAGTTCAATTGAATGCAAATAATTTTTCAATTGATCTATTTAACCCATAGATAGGACTCTACAACTACTACCATTCCATATTCCAGTGAACATGGGAGTAATGGTAATGAAGGAATACTCCACATTCTCCTAAGTTCCAGAACACCTAAGACTGTGACACATTGGCAACTGATTCAAAGCAGTAACAATTTAACAATCAAGGCCATTCTAATGTTAACATGGGTAGTTTGGTTCGGCTTTATGGCATATCAACCATTATAGGTTATTTAATGCCAAATCTTCTTTAAACATATTACATATCATTTGTATATGCAACTAATTTTAAGATAAAATTTTTCAATGGGGCAGGGCTAATTTGTTTGCATACAAATCATATGAATAACAATTTAACTCTAAGAGTTTATTGGTAATCTTATTTTTAAATGAATCTTAGCTAACTTGTTTGCACACAGATAGTTCCAAATATTTTAACACGAATTGTTTGACTTACTTTGTTTTTACTTGCTTAAATGGTTTCAAGAATCATGATGGGCTATCTATCACTAACAATTCAATTAGACATCAGTTCTATTTTTCATCATTCACTTAAACATAATTCATTTGTTTGCACACAGTTTAAATGTCAAACAGTTCTATTTGACCCATAGAGAGGATCCTATCAAGTGCTATCATTCTGGGTCAGTGTGGACCTGGAAGTAATGGCAATGAAGGGGTATCCCCCATTTCCCAGAACTTCAAGGGTGGAAACTTATAATCAGATATTTGAATGTCATAGCCAGGACACTCATTGGGGTTGGGTAGGTATTAACCTTCTGCAGAGATGCAGTTGGCATATTCTACAGCCAAGCCGACTCGGCTTAACATGGTTGGTGAAACACGCAAGGAATTCATGTTTATCCATATAGGTCACAGAAGAAGATAGCACATATATTTCTAATCTTAATAAGTGTAAAAGTACAATAAAAGAGTCCTTGTGTCAGACTTATTTTAATCATCCAATCACTAATCTCCAGCATTGAGGACAAGTTGTTTCAAACTAATGTAAGCTTATTCATTTGCTCAAGACAACTATGGATGTAATCTGACATAAAGCATTAATTTTAAAGCCCTGCTTATAATACTTAGCACTTTGCTAGCAGAAATTCTTTGACAGGAATCAAAATAATTAAAAAACATTATTTGGCGCCTGTCACCTCCTTAACTTACACTGCTTAATTGATGACAATATCTCTAAGACACTTGGAATGATGATGCCAGAGCTGCCATCGAATCACTCACAGTGGGAATTCTACAGACCTTTTAAAGTTATGACATTTTCCTAAGCAACATATATCAAATTCCTAACAAAATTTATGATGATGAAATGTTGGTATAAAAACATTTCAATAACAAATAAAAGACTGTACACACATACACACAATATTTGATTTGTATATATAAGTACCCTGCATTAGAAATATAAGTAGTTACTTCTGGCATCTAAGTACATATGCATACATCATATACCTATGTATATACACATTTTAAATATAAATGTACAGGCATTATGAATCATTAGTACTTCTCTTAAATAGGATCAATACTTTTAAGTTTAAACTTCAAATCAATTCCTTTGTGCATAGATAAAAGAAAAGCAAAGAATAGAATACCAAGTACAGAGGTTAAATTTATTGGATCCAATATACATATTTATTGTATAACTCACAAATCCTGTTGAAATACAAGGAGAAATGGCAACCCAAAGTTCTTTTTGTCCAAAGAAATTTAGAGGACCTTGTATAATATCCTCAATGTAGGACCCCAAATAGCTTCAAGTACTGTTGACATTTTTCTTCTAAGTATTTCTAACATTTTTATTATGTTTATGTATGATTATATATAAATGAACAAATAAGACGAATAGGAATATTTCTAATATGTTATTTAGTTTTTAACTGTTGGTTTCATGGCATATCAACCTTTGTAGGTTATTTAATGCCAAAGCCATTCTCCTACAAGAACAGTAGTGGTGCTATTTAACCAATAGCTGGGAGGATAAGGGGGTTTATACCTTTCCCAAGGGCATTTGCCCGAAAGTGAACATAATAGCGCGACTGGAGTACGAACTCGCTTACTACGATTCCGCAGTCCATCGCTTTAACCATTATACCACAAGGACACCCCCCTGTTCTCAACCAGTTTCAATCATAGGACACTATGAGTAAAAAATAAGTTTTTTTCAGGAAGACGAGTGATGAAAAATTTACTGGTAGTGTAGCATACTGATGTTATGAAATAGCCGAGGGATTTCGGTTCATGCCTTTGAGTTTAGTTAGGCTGAGAACCTTTTGGCTCAGCACATGGGTTGGTTGGGTGTAAGATTGAAGCAGGTGTTAACGCGGGTGCGCGCGAGCGGATGGAAGTGTCACTCAGATGTCATAACAGTCCGAGACGATACTGGGTGACAAGGTGCGGGTGACGTCATGCACCAGAAGCACGCGGAAGTTTGTGTTAGAATTTGAAGAAAATAAGAGTCAGGTTTTAGACGCCAAATGAGAAGGATCGAGCCTTGGAGCTCGCAGGCGCGAGGCGAACGTGCGCCCGATGGGGCCGCTCGAGTTGGGGGCCAAATGAATAAGACAGCATAGAAGATTGTGTCTCTCCTCCTTACATCGAAACCTTCAACTCAAAGTTAATAAAAAGGTTTCGTACCTGAACAAGAAGTAGTTACGTGTTTTTGAGATTCCTGTTCTTTATATATTCTATCGTTATGAACATTACATGTTTATTTCACACATGGCCATATTCGTGTATATGGCTACGCAACACTGATTTGTTGTATGAAAATTATTTTCTTTTATCCAAGTGTTTTAAAACTGACCTTTATATGATCTCTGCAGTCAGAGACACCTAGCAGTAAGCTCTCCATTTGGGAGGTATATCTTAAGCATCTGTGGTGTGTGCTTTCAAATTAGCAGTACCTGCTTCCTCAAGCATTTGTTTAAAGATGTGTGTGTATGTGTGTATATATATATATATATATTTACAGAGGATGATGGATAATCTGTCCTTGAAATTTCACAAAAATAACACTGTTACCTCACACTTTATCAGATATATTTACCAAAATTACATGAAAATATTTCAATCATACATCTTAGATGCATCAGGGAGGTCTTCAGTGATGTGCTGTCTTCATTGCCGATTTCGGGTTATTTCTGCATCATATCAGCTCCGACAGTAACCCCGGCTTGACTCTGAAAGAGCCAAGCCGCCTCCGTGATCGCGACGTACTACGCTCATGCCTCTACCAAAGCAAAGAAAAAATAAATTAAAAAAAAAATAGATTAAAACTATTAAAAAGATTGTCTCTGGCTTCAGCTATTTGTCTCCAGACAACTTTAGAATTTCCTGCATGTCTTTCAAATGGTCTCCTTTTTTAAATTGGAAAATGTAGCTCTTGTCGTTATCTTCTGTTAATGTTTGTTGTTACCAAGAGTTTGGTTATCATCAGGGTCTCAAATCTAATAATTAAAAGGAGAGCAATCTGGGAAGTTACGTAACTATGTGTTAAGATTGATGTAGTCACAGAAATTTTCTGACACCTAACACTAGGTTCCTCTATTCATGTGGCATGGTGCAGAGTTCCCTTACCAGACATAGTGTCTATCAGTAGCAAGCTTCTTGATCCAGAGCAGCTCTACCTTTTCCAGCTAATTGATGTAGGCCTCTGGGTTGACTCTGAGGCCATGTGGGAAGATAAGTTAAGGTAAAAGGTCACCATGGCTAGTGACATCCCAAACACACGCAGACTGGGGACTTGCTTTTCATCAATATATGAATATCAATCTGTCCTCAGATTGACACCCGAATACTGAAATCTTTGTACAGGAGTTTTTGGCATGAATGCTAAGCAATACTGCATGCTTATTACCACTTTCTGGTGGAGGAAATTGTGTTATGGTGCTGCTTTCTTCACAGACATTGTTCAATTGACTAATTTGGTTTGGTGGTTTAATGGCATATCAACCTTCATACATTATTTAATGCCAAAGCCATTCTCCTAGAAGAACATTAGTGGTACTATTTAACCCATAGCTCAGAGACATAAGAATATTAATTTGAAAGTGAACATGATAGAGTGACAAGAGTTTGAAGTTGCTAACTTCCAGGCAACAGTCCAGAACTTCAGCCATTTCACTATCGGGGTCCCCCAACTCGTTTGCTGTACAGTAGACAAACCCACCCAAAAATAAAAGGCATGAAAAAAATTATCAATTTAAAATTGGCAACAATTTACACATCACACACTGTAAATATAGATATGTAAATATACAGATAGGATAGATATAAACCCATAACCTGGCAAAAATAGCACATAATAGAAATATATTTTTATTTGAGCAATAATTAAAAACGCTAAAACTTAGAGAATAAAACTATGTTTAATCTACAATTGAATGATAATTTTGTGGGATCAGCATTCATAATGAATCTGAATTTTTAATCATTCAATTTCTTTCTATAAAAGAAACATTCTGAATTTTCCACCTTTTCCTAATCCCTAAAGTTTGCTGGTAATGATGATTATATTTTTAATGTTCCACTGATTTTTTAAAAATCTTCCCCACCCCACTTTTTTTTTTTTTTTTTTTTTTTTGTCAATAATCATTTGTTTACCCAAAGGACTAAGCTCAGTAGCCTAACTGAAATATGAGGCAAAACCAAAACCATGATGTTAAAATAATGGAATATTTTATTACTCTGTCATGACTAGGTTGTTTGCTCAGTAAACAAACGAGTATAATTTTTCTAATCATACAGTTTCTTGATATAATAGAAATACCAATTAGAATCATTTACACTTTGCAAAACAGAAGCATCAATATCATCATGGACTTCT
This sequence comes from Sepioteuthis lessoniana, assembly GCA_963585895.1. Taxonomy (NCBI): domain Eukaryota; kingdom Metazoa; phylum Mollusca; class Cephalopoda; order Myopsida; family Loliginidae; genus Sepioteuthis; species Sepioteuthis lessoniana. Next base: position 10,154,473 of record OY757916.1, on the reverse strand, counting down.
CCTACAGTAACACCACTGATGGGTTCATAGCATTTCAGCTTATCATTTATTATTGTTTGTTATGATTCATGGGGCATCTGCTTCTTTTTTTTTTTTTTTTTTTTTTTTTTTTTACTAACTTCTCACATCAGCCTTTGATTTTAAAATTATCTTTACAGAGAACATATACATTATTAATACATATCTACATACAGATCAAATTTTCCTTAGTAATTCATCTGATAGTTCCTGAAAATACCTAAAATTCTTTTTCTTAACATTATTTCTAAAATCATCCAAATCACAATTCATTTTTTTTTTTTTTAAACCTACAACAGTTTCTGACCTGATTTGCCAATTTGTTCCAAAATATATTACTACATTCACAAAAAATCCAATTGGTTAATAGTTTGAAATCTTTCTTGACAGTAGGTTTCTAGTTCAAGAAGAAATATAAACACAAAAATGTCTACCACAATTAAAAATTCCATTAACTATTTTCAAAGTTTCAGTTAGATCACCTCCCATTCTTCTTCCTAGTTTAATGAAAAAATTTACTTACTTTTTCAGTCAATGTATTATCATATTTTTTTAATCAGAGACAACAATTTTCAGAAATATTTTCTAATCTAAAACAAAGGACCCTAAAATTAATTTGGGAATGAATGAACCTTAATTATCTAAATTTGAAGGCTTCTTCATTGACCATCTCCTGTGAGAAAACAGTGAATTAGAATGCTTTCTTGCTATTTGCACAAAAATTTAATAAAGTTTGCATGATTGATAGAGAACAATAATGACAAAGGATTTGCAATGTTTATGCATATTTCCAATAGATCCCTTTGGTCAGATGAATCACAATTATCTGGAAAAAGCATTTTGCAGTAAGGAAGAAATCAAGCCACTAGGGATCTTTCGGTCATCCATGTCAATCCAATAAATTGCCTATTTTACAATTCATCTTATGACCCCAGACAAAAATGGCAGCTTTTTTCAAGTTATGAACAAAAATACATAATGAGAAGCTGCAAAGCAGTAAAATAAATGAGAGCTATGTATAAAGCATCACCCATTACAAAGTACGTCCCTAAAATTTTTTTCCTTTTTTTTTTTATATAAATACCACATTTTCTTCTCAACAAAAGATACCAGGATTATGTTATACTACATAATATAATAAAACACTATTACATATTATTTATTAGCTAGCTGCTGGACAGGAACTATCCAAAATTAACACTGCACATGTATATTCATATTGTTGTTTTTATCACAACAGAATTTGGTAAATAATACCTAATAATATCTGTTTTTATGATAAGGTTCCATTAGAAATAAGTTTTCAGCATTTTGTAATCATTCAAAATTACAATTCTTGCATCTGAAAGATATCAATATATATAATATTTTTTTTAGCAAGTTCTAAATATATATGTAATAATATATTGTTTTATCATCATATCTCTCATATTATATATATATATATATATATATATATATATATATATGCACACACAACACGGAATTCCATTTACATTCATCATTATTATTATACTGAAATATCTAAAAAGACAAATAACTTTATTGTTACAGTGTTCATTCATGAATATTTAAAATCATTTTTATAAAACTTTTTTTACTATATGAATTAAAAACAGCGAACTAAAAAGAAATTCAATTAATGACAAAAGTCAGGAAAAATAATGTTGTTCTGTTGGACTGGATAATAAAAACTATGGCTAGGAGAAAAACCAAATTCCAGATTTTCTCTCAGTCTTGGGATGTTGAAAAGAATGAAAAGAGGATAATTGGCAGCCAACATTTTATTAGTAAATTCCGAATAATTTTTCTTTCATTCTAACTGCAGATTGTATTAATAGATGTATATATTGAATATAATTTAGTGTTGGCATTGAATGCAGTGTATTAACAGAAGCATTGTCCTATTTCCAAGAGATAATCTCTAATGCTATTTTGATAGACCAATGAAGCTCTATGTTCTATGAAATAATGATATCCCCCAGTAATAGCAGTATATGAATTATCATAGATAAAATCCTTTTTAATTTGTCATTAGTCACTCATTACCATTATTAGACTAAGTGCTGCCTTAATGCAACCAGAGAAAATGAAAAATGAATCTTTTCCAAGATGGATGCCTAATTCACATACTGTGGCACAGGCAAATTTGGGCCTAATCAAATCTGTAGATGAATAAAGTATATCATTGCTAATTAATAAAATGAATGTAATAAGTGTCTCGCATTTTATTCTGGGGAAGCAGTTGAGAGGTTTATTTCAATTAAAAAGCAACAGCAGTTTAGAAAAAGAGACGAGAAGAAAAACATGATACACAATCAGAATTAATGTATTTATCAAAATTGTCTGATTTCTTTCTTTTCAGACTATTTTCTTATTGCAACATTGGGAATAATTTTTGCGTTTATTGTATACAGTTAATAAGAATTGGAGTCTCTTATTATCAACCAATGATTACAATAAAGTGTGCTTTTCAGATAGCTATATAAGAACGTTAATGGTATATTCAGTGGGTGACACAATAAAAGATAACAGCCAAAATAATTATTCATTCATCCCTCCATTATGCTATCCCAGAATTCCTTGGCTGGAATGAACAATGTCCAGGAAAAGAAGACAAGAACAAAAGAGTTTTCAAAGTAATTATTCAGAATTATGTAAATGAAATTTGATTTTTCTTTTTTTTTCACTCACTTCTTTTCCTCTCTTGACACAGTGTGTCACTTAGCGATATACCTTAAGGGAACAATTATGCCCTTGTCTAGAAATTGCATATTACTACCATTTCTAATGGCACTAATGTTGCTGGCACATTAGTTTCCATCTGGTCTCTTAAGGCTGGCAAGTAAACTGAATAAATCGGATGTAATTTCAGCACATTTTGAAAGCATGAGAATGGTCAAGCATTTCTGGACTTGACACTAACATACCAACACAGCATATTAAGTAAGCTCCCCTAACTCACCTACTCCTGATATTAACACAGGGTAATGTACTAAAATGCTACTGAAAAACAGTATGCCTGCAGGTGTTTCCCTGGTCTTAGTCCACAGATTAATGTTATAAAAATGATTTTTCCAGATGGTTGGTTTTATGGCATGTCAACCTTTCTTGGGTTATTTAATACCAATGCCTGTCCTTTGAAATAATCAATTCTATTAATGATAATTTCATTTGTTTGTTTGTTATTTAATGGCATATCAACCGTCCTTGGTTATTTAATGCCAAATCCATCCTATTAGAACGACAGTAGTGGTACTAATTAACCCATAGCTAGGAGGATAAAGGGTTTCAAACCTTTCCCAAGGATATTTGTGCAAAAGTGAATGTAATAGCGTGAATGGAGTTTGAACTTGCATACTATGATTTCATAGTCCAGCACTTGAACCATTACAACATGGGGACACGCCCTATTATAATGTGTTTACAATTCCTATCTAATAATAATTTATACACAATTATGTGGTTTCAAGTAACTATTTCAATTTAATAATAAAAAATATTTGTTTACACACAATTGTATTCTACATTCCTATCTAATACTAATAATATTTACACAATCATATGGTTTTAATCAACTATTCCTGTTTAAAAATGATAATCCTTTGTTGGCACACAGTAATAAAATTTCTGTTAGTCCTATATAACATTAATTTATATATATATAATTAGATGGTTTCCCATAACCAATTCTTTTTAATAAGCATTTGTTTTCAGTTTTATGATTTCAAGTATTCCTATAATAAGGTAATAATTCTTTACCAACATCTTTGATTACCCAGCCAAACTTTGGAGCTGAAATGGACAGTTTATTGATCAGGGTTCAATCTTGGCTGAATCAAATGGGTTTTCATAATTGACTGTAAGTGTTCACATGAAAATTCAGAGATTTCCTTAGATTTAAAATAAATTTAGTGAGCATTTCTAGGAACAACCGACTAAGTTTGATACTTCAACATTTTACAAGCTACTTTTAGGGGAAATTTTAGAAGATGAAGTTTTCTCCCATTTAGCAATGATGGTTGAAGAAGACAAAATGAAGGTTGTCCCAATTTACAAAAACATCAATAAAAATGGAAACCTATATACATTTGTCAATTTCTTTGGTGACTTGGGATCAAACGACAAACTTTGAGACGCCTACAGTATTATACTATTCAATTTTAATAATTTGCACATTTACACCGTTTCAAGTATTTTTATCTAACATTGATTTTCCCAAAAGATTTCTTTGATACAAAGACAGTATCCTAACAGGTACTACCACCCTACCAAAAGAGGAGCTTCAGAGGTGCTTCAAAAAATAAATAACTTACTGGATTAAGTGTGCTGAATTCTAAATTGATTTCATTATAATTCTTCTGTATTGTCATAAATTATTATAGTTAATTTCTTATTGTACTTAATTTATAATAATAAAGTTTTATTTTAATTATTCATATATAAAAGGGAAAAACTGAATAAGGTGAGGTATTATTGGTGGTTTCAGCTATCAGGGAATAATATTTATGGTTATAAATCATTTTTCAAAGGCATATAAACATTTTTAATAGCTGGAAAACTTAAGAATTGCATGTTTTATGTGTACCAAACATTCTAGGTGAAATAAAGACTATAATATGCTGGGCATTATTGGAGAATGATGAATTAACTCCTAAACAACATTCTCTCAATCTCCTACACATGGACCGACCAGTGTTGTCCATCTAGTAAGGACTTAGATATATCAGCTCTGTGTGGATACTGGTCGTAATCTAGACAAGCCACCTGGTGTAATGGACAATAGGGACAGATGGTGAGACAATCAGGGAACTCTGTGCTATCAGTAGAACTTGACCATTATGATTAAAGACTACAAGCCTCTATAGAAATTTATTTTTTCAATCAAGTTCATGAATTATTATCATACGAGTTTTAGAGTATGGACTACCAATTCTGGGAGGCAGTAAATCCATGAATTGTCCAGTGGATTCATAAACACTGAAAAGAGTTCTTTTTGTGCTGAAAGTTAAACCTTCAGTAAAAATGGAAAAATTTATTTTCATATTCTATTATTTGTTTTATTTTTCATTTTCAACTGTCTTGATTTATTGAACACAAGACACTGGAGTCACCATTTTCTTGTGGTGGATTGGTTAACTTGTTAAGCACACATGCAAGAAAGCATCAAGGGAATTTGTTATGAACAATATCCTTAGTATCCCAATATATATATATATATATACACACACACACATACATGAGTGTTTCAAATTACAGGTACAAAATTTTAATTTTATATTTTGGTTGATTTTACTTATGCTCTCATTCCAAATCATTTAGAAAGGATATTAATCAGTTTTGAAAAGAAAAAAAAAGTTTATCTAGCTGTCCCACTGCAAATTTTGGAAATTAACATAGTCAAAATTATATTATAATTGATATCAACTAAGTATTTTTCAATTTGTTTTTCAATACAACCAACAAAACTAAACAAAAAGTTACTAATGGAAATATCAAAATTTTCTTAATCACTTTCTGCTAAGTTTGTCATATCATGACTTTTCTCTGCCAAAAAAAAACAAAAAAAAAAACAATATATATTTATGTGTTAAATATACCCAAAACTTGACATCGATGGTAGATTGCATCAATTTGTTCAGCAATGGGTTAATTTCAAATTCAGAAAAAAAAAATTAATAACCAATAATCTATGGAATATCTTTGCATTAAATTTTGAGCAAATAACATTAAAACCCAGAGAGCACCTGAAGTTGCTGGAACATAAACTTTTGCTACTTTCCATTAAAAAGTGACACAACCAGAGGAATGATTAAAATAATGGTTATTGTTATGGGAAATGGAAGTAATCTGAGTTCACATCCTGGAAAAGGCTTTTTGTATTTCATTTGGAAAAGGAATGAATTCATCCATTCTCCTTCCAGCTATGGGTAAATAGTTGAGCAAGCAGGTTTTTAGTTTTGGTACGGCAACCAGTGTGAGAAAAGGACAAGTCTGGATTCAAATCAGCTGTATTCTACTTAAAAATTAACTATTATAAATACTTGATTATTCAGCCATGTAGAATTTAAAAAAAAATTAAGCTTTTATTGTATATGCTGTCATCTTGAATGACACATGTGTACGAGCTGCTATGATAAATTACCAAAAAAAATTTAATCCAAGAAATTAAATATTTCTAATATCTTAAGACCTGAAGTAATTACTTACCTTACTGAGAACGCCGACAAGTTCTAGATGCAGACTTGATAGCCAGTCATATCATTCATAATTATCGGTTTTGCTATGTGAGATTAGAATCAATTTGTGGTGAGGTTCCACTTCTGAAATTCAGAGAAGTGAGGAGTCAGATTTTCATTACCATTCCTCCCATGTGCAGTTAAACTCAATGTGGTAATACTCGTTAGGGTGCCAATCTAGGGGTGGGATGAGGTGTTATTATTATAATGGATTAATTCATAGATTAATGATAATTTTTCTTCAGAAGTGCATCTGGATTGATGCTCACTATTGTGGAGAAAAGAACTGACAAACTCACTGATGGTGGAAAGGTTGGGTGAATACAGACTAAAGTGGCAGAAGAGCAGGACTACTTAATATTAATCAGTTTTTCTAAAATTGGGAAAACAGGTTACTTTGATGAAGTGAATAAACAAGCAGAGATGAAAATGGCAACTTGGGAAATTCAAAACAAGTTTAAAATCAGCTGGTCCATTCTTTTCTTTATATGATTTAGATGGGACTCAAACAAGTATTACCATTCGGGGTCTGACTGCACCTGGGAGAAATAGCAACGAACAGCTGACTCCACACTCTTTACAATTCCAGAACTGGAACCTCACCATTGATAAAGTCTAATCTCATATTCCGGAACTCCAACCTTTTTTGATGGAGACACTTCTCTTCAAGAGATGCAATTATAATATTGCAAGCCCTAACAACAGAGCAGTTTGCAGAACTGATAATAACCAATGATACGATTATTTATCAAGCCTGCCTACAGAACTAGTATGCGTTCTAAAAAACATAAGTGATTTCTTTAGGCCTCAAGTGTTTAATTTCTTTTCTTTCTAGTTTTTTTTTTTTTGTAATTTATCATATCAGCTAGTATACTTGTGCCATCAAAAATGACAGCTTATACAATAAAAGCTTAGATTTTTTTCCCTTTTTTTTAAAACTATAGATGTCTAAATCATCAAGCATTTACAATAGTCAATAATTTTTGTAACTATGAAAGGAGCAAATCAAATTCTGCTTAGGGCTTTATAAAATCTTAGGCCAGTCCTGCCTACCACTCATGAGCTTAAGGAATAAATTCATTTCATTCTTTCTTATTTGTAGTTCAAGCTTTTCTTTCAACATAATGACACTAATATATCCCTTGATTTTTTTTTTTTTTTTTACCCAACTTACTGCTTCTCCAGAAATCTTTTTTTAGTACAGCACATCCAGATTCGGGATTTAAAAAAATAAGATCCCATGCTAAATAGTAAATTCAAAATGGAATTAACAGGAGCACCTGCCCATCAAACAATTCATTTTTTCTTACTCTTTCCTATTCCTTACTTGACAGATTTCTATCATCATTGTCTGTCTGTAACATTCAAATAATATGCAGCTTAAGGTGTTCATATTGTTGAAGTGATAAGCAGTTTTTTCCCAATCAAATTCATTTGTTGAACTGTCATCAAATATTCATAAGATAATACAACCACCCAATCGATCAAGCTCTATGGGTTTTTTTGCACCTGAAGTAATGGCTTTCAACGTGTCACATTTCAGGATTTTTTTTTTTGAATGCAGAAAGAATTTTTTTTGTATTTTTTTTTTTTTTTTTTATTTATTACATTTAGGAAATAATCAGGTTATTACAGGTAATTAATTGAAGACTACTCTGAAGAGGTTTCTTTGATCTTATATTTTTTTTAATCAGTTATTTATTTCAATCAATTTCTATTTTTGTCAGCTTAAATAAATCTAAAAGAATAGACATCAAGCTGAAGATGCTTTTTCTTTGCAAGGTACTTCAATTTTTTCTTCATTTTAACAAATTCAAAATACTTTGTAGAATATTATATATATATATATATATATATATACACACACACACACACACATATATATATATAAGATATTCATGTAGGCATGAAAAATCTTAACACATCTTAAAACTTAAACAAAAATAAAAAATACTTGATTTTCTAAACAAATTCAAATAAGACTTGTCAACCTATGCAAGGACATTTTGTGCAGAGAGGTCAGAGAATCACATTCATTGTATAATTCATATTAACATTTTTTTGTCTTCTTGATGCAGAAGGTTTTATTTTTTGTTTTCACATGGACCTATCAAAAACAAACCTTTTTTAAACAGATCTATTTGAGCTATAGATGGAACCCTGACAGAGACTACCACAGTGGGAGTAATGACAAAAAAGGAGTACTCTGTATTCCTCAAATCTCTTGCCTCAGATGCAGTTAAGTATCCTACCCAAAACAACGACCTTATGGGTAAGCTCTTCCCCCCATTACAGGCAGATACAGTTGGCATATTATTAGTACAACTGACAGAGAAGTCCTTTTCTATAAATACAGATAAACTGAAATTACCTAAGTGTTTACATCTCAGACCTTCTATCTTCTCACCCTATATACTAACCATTGAGCTATCACCTGAGAAAAATCAATTTGAAGTTATTCCATATAACTTTAACCTCTGACAATGATTGCCCTCAAGAAAAAAAAAAAACTCAAGAAATATGACAATCAAGGAATCCTAATTTAGAAGACTTATGTATATTGCATATAAGTCAAGAAAAAAAATGTTTAAAAAAAAAAAAAAAAAAAAAAAAAAAAGGTGCTGCTTAACTGATTCATTAAAGAAAATAAATTCATTCAATTGATTTCCTCTTAATACATTCTATATAAAATTAGATTAAATATTATATATATATATATATATATATATATATATATATATATAAACATCCATGAAAAATTCTCAGTGAATGATTCAATGCTGGCTCAGATTAAAAAAAAAAAAAGAGAGAGAGAGAGAGAGAAAAGGACACTCAAAATGTGTAGAGAAATGTATAAAATAAGCAAAAATTTGAAAATATCTACAGAAAAGTTAAATGTCCAATTCTAACATCAGACACTCAGTACATATTACATGATAAAAAAGAAAAGAATTTTCCAGTTTCATTTTTGACTGCAAAGACAAAAGAGTTCTAAACAAAGTAACAATGATTGTATCTATTTATGTGATTTCCTATCAGACAAATAATAAATTGTTTGCTAGCAGATATTAATGCAGTGACAGCGAATTTATTATACCACTTTTAAAAAATTCAAATATACTTATTGAATCATACACTGTGAAAGAGACATTGACTAAAAATATTGTTGGCTAAACCTCTAACTTATTTGAAGCAAACATTTTATATTCTATTTGGGGAACATAAAAATACTAAGATATAAAATCAATAACAGAATGATTTAATAGGAATAAAATTTGAAAACAAAGTAATAATTGATTCATTTCATATATTCTTTTTTGCAGAAAGTGATTTAAGTTTTTAAACAGCAACTATTGCTGTCAATTATTTCTTTAAATCTCACTAACTAGTCGCAGTCAAGGTTTCCCTGAAACATTTGTAGAATATAGCTATCACAGAATTGAATCAACAATGGTCCAGGCTTCGGGCCAAAAAAAGGTTTTTGGCCCTTTAGCCCAATCACATGCTACCATTCATTTTATACAGATGTGTACAATTTTGATCAAAGATTGCTAAAGGTCCATGTCTCAAAAAAAAAAAAAAAAAAATGAGAGAAATCCAGTGGGGCATGTTTATTTCTAGTGCAGTTACAAACATATCTATCAACTTTATTAATAGGTCTGTTGGGATTTATAGTGTTAAAACATTTTAGCTATAACAGATGGATTTATTTCAGGCCCTTTCAAAACTGAGACCTTTGCTTCTTGAGTCTCTGGCTACTTTTCTCCCAACTCACATACAGACACTGACTGATTGGATCATCTAAATTGACACTGTCAAGTTTTTGTTGTAGTTTATTATTGAGGAAAAATAGTTTTATTCTTTCATGCTATATAGTAAGGCATTATTCTTCTAACAGAAATATCTTGTTCTATTTCTTCAGTCAGATTAGAGATACCTATTATTAAAAGGATATCCAGGAAAAGGAAATAAATTTTAATCCTGCTAGTCAACCAAGGTAGGTTTAAAAGTTCATATGATGACATATCTTTTCTTGATGACTGTTTTAATAAATGGGACCCAAGCACTGCAACACCGCTGAAAAAAATTTGTGGATCCCAAGAGGGATTATTTTGAAAAATAAACCACATTTAGTCACATTCCATGAGAGTATCTTGGCCAACCTTGTAAGTTTTTCTGCTAACATTTATCATTCCAGAAAAACCATAATATTCCAACTTGGCTTAAAAAAAAAAAAAAAAAAAAAAAGTTTTGTAGTACACATAGCAATGATGAACTGTTGCTATAAAACTGAGTTACTGTTTTATCAATTGGTATGTGTAGATTTATCCACTGTAGATGATCAAATAGCTAGATTAAGTATCAGCAAATTTGATAAGCATATTTACTTGCACCAGAAGTAGGAAGCCATGCTGCTGCAACACTTATGAGAGAGGGCTAAAAATTTATATGACATCATATATGTTTTCTTTCTATGTGAGAATTTTGGTCAGCCTATGAACTTTTCAGTTGACCTTCACAACAGTGCCAAATTAAAATTTACCAACTCATAAAAAAAATAAAACCTTCATTTTTTAAAATAATTATACACTTTGAAATTACCATTATCACTTAGGTTTATATAGCTCTTCAAGATAGAATTTTAAAAATATCCCATAGCATTATTGCCTAATAAGGACTAAAAATCTGCACAAAATACAAAAATGTTTAAGTTAGTAAATCTTCTAAGCTTTACTCATCCAAATAAACCAATATCTCTCTACAAAGCCCTAATTTTTCACAGAACTTCCCTTCATAGGATAATGCAAAAATATTGGCAAATCTCTTTTCTATTATATAGATTTATCTTCCATTGTAACAATTACTGTTTAAATTACTTACAACTTGCAAAGAAAAGATTTAAGGTTGTACCACTCCATGTCAAGATGAACTTGATTATATTAGCAACAAAGGGGTGATTTGATATTAATCAAATTTCAGAACTAGAGTCCCACCACCGGAAGTCATTAAGCATCATAACCAAGATATGTAGAAAAGCACACACATTCATGCTGAGATATTCACACACACACACACACAAGCTTCTTTGTATGAATCAAATATACAGAAGAAATTCTGAGACACATATATATATATATATATACACACACAGGAAAGTAGTAAAAAAAAAAAGAAAGAAAAAAAGAAGCCTATCCATGAAAAAGTAAAAAAAACACACACAAAACAAAACAAAACAAAATAAGTGAAGAAAAATAAGCAACTAACTGCTAGTACTTTGTACTTTGCTCTCTGCATTTTACTAAAGTGTCTGTATATTTGGTTATACACAGAGACAGTGAAATTTGTTACTGACTTAGGATATTGAAGCCACAGTTGGTGCCAATCTCAGTTATAACCAATTAGAACTTTTGATGCACACAGGCTGCAAGTTTGGAGTGTGGTGGTGGTGGAGAGGAAAGTGTTGTGATCCTAGAATGAGAGTGGGGTTATGGCCACTATTTCCAACACAAGATAGATATCAGTGCCCGAGTGTGAGAATGTTTGCATTAATGGCCATGTCCATGCTTTTACATATCTATACATACAATGAATGCGTCTCTGTCAAGAGGAAGTGACAGCAAGGGCTTCTGATAAAACCCATTTCTTTAACGTACTTCCATAGCTGGGCGTGAAGGAACCAAAAACTTTATGGATTCACATCACAGAGACAAGACAGCATCCCATATTATTTACACCAACATCAGTAAGTCGCCAGTTTTATTGTAAGACATTAGCTAGCCACTGCCACAGCAGCAGCAGCATTGACAGCAGTACAAGATAACATTCCTAAAACCATTCCCATGTTACTTACTGATACAATGGCTCATCACATACAGTGAATAATTTTCCACGAGAACATCTTGTATAGTTCAGATTAAAGCTTATGAACCTTAAATATTCCAGGCCGCATACCGTCTCCTGCTGCTAGCATTTTCTGCATAAATGCTCTGCTGAGATACCATTTTATGTTTACGAAGAGCCACTTGTGTATTCCATCTACATCAATTCTACCTGCATTAATCCAGCTACCACAGAATTTTCTGCCCAAATGCTTCTTTGAGATGCAAGTTGCGTGTCTTAACAGAAGATAGTATTCCCGAGGAAAAAACAAAACAATGAAAAAAAAATCATCATAAACAAAAGGAAGAAATAATAAAAAATAAAATAAAAGAGAAATAAAATCACTAAGAAAAATTTTTTTTAAAAATATTGTATATGGCAGTAAAAAAAAAAAAATCAATAACTTGCAAAGATAATAAATAAATAACAGCTATAACAACATGACAATGACAAAAATACAAAAACAGAGCTTTCAGAGACAAACTTCTTGTAATATTTTGGATTGGTTCCCTCTATGACAGACACATGGATAATATATTGAAGTGATCTCATATGCATGTACTAAAATGATGCCTGCAAGGACTGAAACTCATACATATTAATGATATACTCAGTCAGGTTTGATTAAGCCAGGCACAGATTTAGAATATCACAAAATTTCATTTATTCATTCACCCCCAATTATGTCTTTGACTATTCTAAAGAATCACACATTTTGTGCAGTTTCATTCTATGATTCAATGTACAGTTACATGGTTTTGGCACCTACTGGCAATATCGGTAATCATTCCATTATGCTGCAGCTTAAAAAAAATAAAAATCTATGCACGATGATTATGTGCATAAATGCCTATTGCAAAGAGCATGAAATTTTGTCTACTTTCATGAAATAATCAGTAAATATTCACTTGAAATATTTCATTCTATTTTGGAGGTTTATTTCATTCTCTATGAGACTAATCTGGTGATAGCAAAGCAAGGATAAAAAAGAAAATGTCTATCTATTTAGAAATGAATTTATCAGCCACGGCTGACAAATGGGACACATCCTCAAGAAGTTTATTAAGAATATTAAAAAAAAAAAAAATGGTGATAATGGCTGAGTTCTTTATAGAGAAAATTAAAGATGGAGATGTTATTATCATTAATATCATCAATTTGCCATGATCATTCTTGAAATAAGAAACTAGCTTGTAAAATAATTATGTTTATAAATGGCCCTTTTCAAATGCACATAATATAAAACACTTTTCTAAGATAGAAAGTGTTTGATAAAAACATTCAATCAAAAAGTAACTTTTGTGTGAAAAATAAATAAAAAATAAAATAAAAATGCTTCACTTTTTTTAGAGAAGCCATTAATGTGTAAGAGAATCATGCTTATTTTTTTATTTATTTGTTTGTTTATTCATTTTTTTTTTTTTTTGCCTGCAAAGCAATTCCACCATTTTGCGCTGATCTATATTTTATCAGTCTAAAAAAGACTAGAATTGAAATAACTAAAAGGTTTAAAGAGAGACCCTCCAGCACCACTATATATATATATATATATATACATACATACACACACACATTCATATATCTGTGTACCAAGTCTCAAAATTAATTTACCAAAAGGAAATCTATTTTTGACTGATTCATTGGAAGAACATAGACGTTTTCCAAGTATAGCTTAAGAGTGACTATTACATACAGAAAAATATTTATTGATCAATTATAAATATCGTTTTCATATAGAAATTCCACATGTAAAAAAAAAACTGGTAAATGTTTTACTAAAAAAACAAAAAAAGACCAAAAAGGCATTCAAATAAAAAGAAAAAATTTGTAATCTAATTGACTTAAATTTAAACCCAGAAATGAACTATACATAACTTTTGTATTGGTTACATTTATTTTATAAGAACATTTATGGGATTGTGAATTTTATGAGTCAACAACTAAAGGTTAGAAAAGAGAATCTTATTTTTATCAAATTTCTAAAGAACAGTTTTAAAATAAGCCAACATGGTACAACTTTTTAAATAAAATTTTAATGTTAATAGTTTCCATATTAAAATTATCAAGAAAAGTCTATGTTCTATTTTCGGTATTGAAATTAAGAAACAGTTTGTCTAACTTGATAATATTAAACATATCCAGATGAAAATTTTTAGATTAGATTTCATAATCCAAGTCATTATAATCAATAGAATATTGTTAAAATACGGAAGGGATTAGATTCCTGCACAAGGAAAAACAAGAAAATGTTATTCAATGATTTATATAAAAAAAACAACCTATTTTAAAACTTTATATCAAAGAATACTAATTAAAATTTCATTGTTGTTTGTTAAATTAAAAACTTGGATTACTAAAAAATCCTAATCAACATGAATGCAGATCCCACAAAATTATCATTCATTTCCATATCGGACTGGAAATTACTTCATTCTCTGAGGATCTTGTACCCCAAGAATTCCTAGCACAATGCAATAAATAATTACATTATACAAGAGCTAAAGCAAGAAGAGAAAAAACCTTTCATATCAATACTAGTGTGTTCATTTGCCCATCTGTGTCTATCCATGTTTAATAGGTAAATGATAAATCTCACAAGACTCATTCTTGGATATTAACTTCTGAGGTCATTTGAGGTCACTAGAAGACACCAGATGGTAAAATAAACAACTTCTTTTAAACCCGAGTCAAATAGATACTTTTGGGCCATGTGCCCACTGAAAACATATTTTTGTACGACTCTTTCAGAAATAAACAGAGTCAAATAGATACTTTAATACAAAGATCAAAATAGAATTTTGACCATATAGAGGTCAGATCCATGTTTTGCTAATGGCTAAGTATATGTTGAATCTTTATGAGAAAATCATTCAAACGGGTTCTACATATTTGCTAATGATGGAAAAAAAAAAAAACAGACACTGTGGTAAATAAGAGTCTCAGTAATTAGATTTTTTCTTTGATTAGAATCTTTTGTGTTGATGGGTCACAAAATTTATTTTTCTCTATCTGTAGAATCTTGCCAAAATTATTTCTAAACACCATGGTCTAAATTTTTCTGAAAATTTCCTACTACCTTTGCTAGTATATATACACACACACACGCACAGTTATTAAAAGCATTTCCATATAATGGTTTATTCAAACTAATTATTTCTATTTATAACTGGGCCATTGGCCTAATGAGTAGAGGATTTGTCAAAGGTCTGGGATATCAGGGTTCAATCCCTTGTCGAGTCATACCCAAGACTCAAAAAACGGTATCTGATGCCACCTTGCTTAACAATCAGCATTATAAGGTTAGGATCAAGGGTAAAGAGAAACAATCCAAGGAATGGAGTAGCACCCTCCCCTACACCTTGGTGTAATAGCAATTGAAAAGAGAGCCTTCGGATCGCCCTCGACAAAGGTCGCCAACTTTTACTTATTACAGCTTCCTCTGACCTATAACCATTGTTACATTTCTCTCAGAATTTTATATGCTAAATGTAACAACCATTATGGGACAGAGAGAGTAATACAAACTTTTCCCATGTTAGGCTTTTCACTTCTTTTCTGTTCACCATTATCAGGCCAATTTTCATGCAAAGCTTGAAAAGATAAGCCATCTGTAAAGAACATAGTAAGGTTTTTCAAAGAACTTGATGATGGAACATTAGGCTAAAAGCTATTATTATTATGCCTATAGTACAGTCTATAGTGCATAATGACAAGTAGGTGAGGCTCATTAACCACAAATTTCTAATTTTGAACTGAAGAGTGAATAGACTTCTTATCTCAAGAGAGCACCAAACCAAATAATAGTCAATAGTTGGTTTAATAACCAAAATGGCAGGAAATTATTTATCAATAATGGCCTCAATGGGCGAAAGATTTCATTGGACTGAAAAATCTGTCTCTGCTAAATGATGAACTGTTAATATAACTAACAGAACATTAAAGTTACTTTCAACAGAAGTCTTTAACATCTTATATTAATAATCACTATGATTTTGTTTGTCTCTGATAGATCACCAAACACTATTTTGCCCTTCATGAAAAAGGAAGATTTTCATTGAGGGCAGTCTTTAACAAACAATAATCCTGCATGAAACTTCTCCTGCAAGATGTAACCCATCATACAGTATTTAAATTTCTAAACAAAAAAAAAAAAATGTATATTGTCTTAGTCAAGTATTCTCATTAAATTAAACATGATGAATGAAGATAACAGATAGGTCATCAAGGTGGAGACTTCTAAACCTCACAGTATTTTTGCTTCATTAAAATCTTGTCAAAAAAAAAAAAAAAGAAGAAGAACAATGTTTAAATCAATTAATCTCCTAAGTAACACCTATTGAAATCAAAAAATATTTCTTGACAAAACACGATGTGATTTTTTATAGATCAATATGAACTTGACAAGGGCAGAATGAGACATGATGTGCAGTTTAAAAAGAGAACCCTCATTAGCCCTATTATTATTTGAATCATGATAGACCAAAAAAAAAAAAAAATCTTCAGGCCAACTAAAATATATTTAGAGACCTTTCTTCCCTCTGGTCATGGAAAAGAAAAAGCAAATGATATATGTTTAAATGAGACATAGCAATAATAGAACAGGGTATATTTAACCAATAAGAAATTTTTATGTACATAATTTACAAAAAAATTTGGTAGTGTATGTATACTCACAGTGAGTTGTATTGTGTTCAAATCATTCAAGTTTTTTATAAGAAACTTTAGTGTGTGTGTGTGTGATGCTTGAATACAATGAATATGAAACAAAGTATTACTCTTTGTTTATGTCTTCGGCATGTCACTACACTGCATCCAGTGGTGAGGCTACAGTTCTGGGGATCTGGACAATGGGGAGTACACCATCATTAACCTTACTTGTCAGCACATACTGACCCACCTTGATTCTATCAGTTAGGTTCTCATCTATGGGTCAAATAGATCCATTTGAAAATTATTAGTATTGAATAAGAATGCTTGAAACCATATCACTGCAAACTGTTATGATTGATTTTAATGGCATGTAAAACCGTGTAGAGTTATTTTCTGCCTAGAGGTTATAGAATGATGTTCAGATTTACATTTTTTGACCAGTTATTTCTTAGGGGGTGGGTTTTACACACAGTCCTATTGAATATGAATAATTTTTACCAGATCTACCCAACTTACCGATGGGACACTAACAAGATCAGAGTGAATCTAGGAGTAATACAAATGAAGAATTACTTCTAGATCATCAGAACTGGAGTCTCAGCGTCAGATGCAGTTTAGTTTCATACACAAGACATTTTTTTTTAATTTATTTATTGGAGAGTCTTACAACTTCTGAAAGGTATACAGTCAGTATATTATAAGCTCTGCCAACCGGGCATTGTTAATTATTAATATTAGATAATTTTAAGTAATTCTATGCAAATTTGCCAATCAATTAGTATTATATTATAAAAATACACTGGAACATTAAACAATCAAAATATAGTTATGATTTCAATCAAATATTTTCCAAATGCATCAAATTTGGGGATAATAGATAAGTTGGTATGCTATTAAACAAATGAATTAAACCAAACCAACTTGGAGAAGGGATATAGTTTTTAGCGTCTTCCCTAAGTTCATCAGCCCAATCAGTTGGGGCTGTAGAATACACTGAATGCATCTCTGCAAAAGGCTAAGATAAACCCCAGTCAATGTGTGTCCTTGATATGATACAAAACCATCTGATGGTCAGTCTTCAGTCCTGGAACTTTGGGAAATGTGGAGTACCTCTTCATTGCCATTGCTCTCAGGTCCTGTCTGAGTGATAAGATACAATCAGATGCTACAACTATCAATGGGTCAAATAGAACTGTTTGACATTTAAATAGTTTGGTTTGGTTTAATGGCATATCAACCATTGTTGGTTATTTAATGCCAAGTCCAGTTTTTACATATATATTAAATATATGATTTGTAAACATTTTGTAAATACACAGTTAAATAATCTAATAGTTCTACTTCTAGCAATTCATTTTAGCATAAGTTGTTAGTCTGCACTAAGTTTAAATGTCAAACAGTTCTATTTGACCCATGGAGAGGACCCTATCAGGTGCTACCACTCCAGGCCAGAGGGGACATAGAAGAGATGGCAATGAAGAGGTACACTGCATTCCCCAAAGTGCTTCCATTACTGGAGCCTCACCATCAGATTTTTGGATATAACACTCAAAAATCTACAGAGATTCAGTGGATGTGTTCTACAGCCCCAGCTAAATGGGCTAATTTAAACTGTGTGCAAACAAATGAAGTATGTTAAATTGAATCATTAGAAATAGAACTGTCAGACTATTTAACTGTACAAAAACAATTGACTGATGTCTAATTAAATTGTTGGTGATAGATAGCAATACTCGCTAACATTAAACTGTGTGCAAACAAATAAATCATGTTGAATAGAATTATTCATTTGAAATAGCAATACTTGAAAATCTTTAACTGTGAGCCTAAATTGAATTATGAGTATCACATAACCATACTTGCAAGCATTTGACAGTGTACAATTGAATGAATTATGAGGAATAGAACAATTAGTGTTAAATAACAATACTTGTAACCACTTGACTGTCTGAAAACAAATGATTAATATTGAATAGAATTCCAAGTGCGAGATAGCAATAACGGGTATCACTTAACTGTATAGAAACAATAGCAATACATGTGTGCAAACAAATTAGTTCTAACTAATTTAAAAAAGAAATTACCTACAAACTATTCTCTGACAAATCATATTTATATCCATTAATTTTGTGCAAACAAATGACTGTTACATAGAAATACTTGAAACCATTTAACTAGGTGCAAACAATTGGTTCATAGTAAATATAATTATATATAAGATAGAAATACTTGTAACCATTTAACTGCGTGCAAAGAAAATGTGTTCAGGCTCATTTAAAAATGTTATTAACAAACTTGGACGAGTTTAAAACCATTTTGTTAATAGAACATATGTATGATTGACTTGTTTTTCAAATTACTTTTTTTGATTGTTACTAAAAATTGCATTTTGATATTTAAAAAATCTTCTACTTCTCACATTTTCTAAACTGAAAATCTATCTTTCAATCTAAGATTTGATTGATTTGGCATATCAACCATTTTGGGTTATTTAATGCCAAAGTCATCCTTGTAGAAGGACAGTAGTAGTAATATTTAACCCATAGCTTGCTGGATAAACGAGTTCATGCCTTTCCCAAAGGTTTTAGTTCAAAAGTGAACATTATAGTGTAACTGGAGTTTGACCTTGCTCCTTATAACGTCACAATCCAGGACATTTGCCACAACACCACAGAGACTCGCCTCATTTAAATTTGACTATGTGGACGACATTCATAGAAATGCCATTCAGTTTTACACCATTTCAAATGTTGAGTTTTACAGTTGTTTTGACCAATAAAAAATTCACTTGAATAAGTGTTCAATCCCAAGAAGACAATTTTCAAGAAAATTAATATTTGATTCATCATTCCTTTCTTCATGAATCAAATTTCAGTTTCAATAATTTTTTAAACATACTTCATGAATTAGAGAATACAACTATTTCAAATCAACTTAGAAACTTAATAGTCTGCTTGATAATTTCTAAATGAAAATTTTATCATTCTTTGAGTGGAGTACTTCCCCAAATATCTTTTCATTTGTTATCTTCCTATTTACAAAATGTCTTTATTCATAACTCAAGGATGGCTTTGATAATGGTCACTAGATTTTCCTGCTTACAAAAGGAACTTCAGACCAGGATTTTAACATACTGGCTCCTGAAAAAGCTAATACTTTATTAAGCTTATTGTACCATGTTCAATTTACAAAGTAAGTATCATGTCAAACTGGACATTTACACTACATTCACTACATTAGTAAAACCAAATCTTTACTTTTAGTTTAACCATATAAAGTAGACATTAAACTCCAACAATCAAAGGGAAGTCCTTGTAAGATAATGGCTAAAGTGCTGGACTGCACCCTTTAAGTATGTGAGTTCAAACTCCAGTCACACAATTACATTCACTTTCAGACTAATACCCTTGGGAACATTATGACCCCTTAATTCCTCTAGTGTTTGCCAATGGTCCGGGAGACCTGGGTTCAATTACAGGTTGCGTCATACCAAAGACTTCAAAATGGTACTTGATACCTCCTTGAAAACACTCAGTAATATAAGGTACATATCAAGGGTAAAGTGGAGCAATCCAGGGAAAGGAGTAGCACCCTCCCCTACACCTCCGTGTAGAAGCTATTGAAAAGGGAGCCTTCAGGTCGCCCTTAACTATGGTCACAAACTTTACTTACTTATTCCTCCACCTATGGATTCAATAGTATCACTGCGGTTCTTCAGCAAAGATGGCTTTGGCATTAAATAACTCACAAAGCTTGATATGCCCTTAAACATAGAAACCAAACCACCAAGTAAGATTTTTTTTTTATGATTTCTTTTCCTGTCATGGGAAAATAAAGACTTAAAATAAATCGTGTTCATTTTACTTTCAACCTTTTCTATGAACTTTCACTTAAGCTCTAGTACTAAATCCCACATTATATATTGATCATATTTAAGTAAAGTTAGTGACAGTAGTTGTTGGCAACCCAAAGGCTTCCTTTTCAATAGCTACTACACCAAGGTGTAGGATGGTCACTACTCCTTTCCCTGGATTGCTCCACTTAAACTTTAATACATACCTTATAATGCTGAGTGTTAAGCAAGGAGGTATCAAGTTCCATTTTTTGAGTCTTCAGGATGACTCAACCTGGGATTGAACCCCAATCTCCTAGACCATTGGCAAACACTCTACCCACTTGCCCAATGGGAGATACCAAATCAAATTGCTTACTGATACCAAGAGAAATTATTTATATAAGAAAATGTTTATCATGAAGAAAGTAT
This sequence comes from Sepioteuthis lessoniana, assembly GCA_963585895.1. Taxonomy (NCBI): domain Eukaryota; kingdom Metazoa; phylum Mollusca; class Cephalopoda; order Myopsida; family Loliginidae; genus Sepioteuthis; species Sepioteuthis lessoniana. Next base: position 10,133,422 of record OY757916.1, on the reverse strand, counting down.
AATTCTCATCAGCCCTTTGTGAAGAATATTCCAGCTGGAAGATATGTTACTGCAAAATCTAACTAATCAGAAAAAATTTAAATTTTCAATTAAAAAAAAAAGTCTTAATCTATTATTCATTATTGAACATTTCTAATTAAAATAACACAACTCTTTAATACAGCAACTAATACTTATCTCACATACATATGAATAGAGAAAAGATTGCTTAGCTACACTGACAATTCTTGATGGGATGCCTCAGTCAACATAATGACCCTACTCAATTGAGTGCAACAGGGGAATGCAGCCTGTAGAGTCAGCCCTCTGAAGCTGCACCATTAACTTTATTATATCCTTAACAATAAATGACAGAGGGTTCTGTCATAAGGGCCAGATATTAAACTTTTTATCACCAATTAAACATTCTTGGTCATAAAAATAGTAATGTGAACACAAGAAAAATAACAAAAAAATTTTTTTTTTTAAATCAATATTTATAACTACATCTTTTTTGACTTCATCTGAGATATTGATTTCCTGATTAAATACTTTTATCAATGTGTGAAATTAATTTTTTTTTTCTCTCTTTATATGAATTAATAAACATTAAAGCTGTAAGTTTAATAACATCCAGGACACAAAAATATTGTCTATTTAACCCAAGATGAAACAAAACAGAATATATTTCATGTATCATTATTTTTCAGTTACTTTGGACAACATTCAAAGGAAAATTTTCTTTACATATAAAACAATTTATTTTCCCTCCTCAAAAAGGTTTTGAGATCAAATTTTTTTTACTCACGATATCAATACAGAGCTGGCCTTTTTAAAGTCTAGTTTTATTTCATTTATATCTTACTTGGTGGAAGTACGAGTACATAATCACAGAATAAGGATTAGGTGAGCCAATTTCAAGTTTAGTATCAGACTGTCTTTCACTTTGTCTTTTTGCTCTTGATGAAGGCATTAACCTATCTGTGGTGTAATGGTTATCGTCGTAGGAAATGGACACGGCGACACGAGTTCAAATCCAGGAAGAGACCGATTGCATTTTCACATAGCGCTGATACCCTTGGGAAAGGTATGAATCTAATTATTCTCCCTCCAGCTATGGGTAAATCATAGGACAGACTGGGTTCTTCAGCCTTGGTGAGGCAACTAGTCAAGGAGAAGGAAAACTCTGAATTCAAACCTGTTAAACTCCGCTTAAAAATTGACCTTGTGTCATGTCCTGCCCGAGCGGAGGGGTTGGTAAATAGAATTAACCTATCTATTCTCTCCCCAAATAGAAAGGTAGACTGAACTCTTGAGCCCTTGTAAGGACAAGCAGTCAGGAAGGAACAAAAAAAAAATCAATTCTAACTGACACTTGTGTACTTAGTTAACTTAGCATAATGGAGTGGTAAAAGCAAGAACTTGGGTCCTCAAGACAATCTAACACTGCATTCTGATTGTTCCTTAAGCAAAACAAGGACAGAATTCATTGCAGCTTGCCTTTCTTTTGGACAACATTAATCTTGTTCAGAGCAGAGAACTGGAGTATGAGCCAATGCTTGTCTTCAATACAACCTGGACTCAGTGACAACAGGGTCATTTCCAGGGGATCATATCAACAGCTGTGTCCAGATAAACATAAGTCATATTACATACTCTTCCCCTATCTTTTAAAAACATAGCCTTTCAAAAAAATAATTATTTTATTACATTTCCCTCATCTATATGTTTCAGCATATTTTGGCCAACCTGTCATACAGCATTTGCACTCAGCAAGATTGAAAATGCTTTCCAAGTACCCCAATAACAATTGAATACATGGCCAATTTTATTTATTATTGAAGAAATTCTTACATATTTGACTATTATTAACATCCATTATAATGATTTATGATATTGATAAATTTTAGCATGAACATGTATGTTTGAATCTTATGCCCTATCATCACCTCAAATAAATAATAGTGAGATTTATAACACCCTAATTTCCAATTGCTAAATAGAGAGATCTTGTTGTATAATAAGACATTATACTTGACATAAATTCACTTTTTTCTTTTCACATATACAAGCTTTTAATCTTTTTTTAATATTTAACACCTTCCATCCCTTTGGATACACAATTTTTTCTGACATTGTTGTGAGACCAGATTGTATCAACAATAAATATATGTTCTTCAGTACGATAACCAAGTTTATATAAAATGACATTGAGACAACAGGTCTATCAGGTGTTAAAAAGTTGAAAGCTCAAGTTTGAAAAATAACTAAATTATAAAGAGTTATCAGTAAAAGAAGATATTGATTGATTGATTATGTCTTTTGCAAATGTCTTCTCCACTCCAATCAAAATGAACTTGTTGATGTGTAAATAAAATTTATGGTGGAGTGGATTTTCAAATCAGAAGCTGAGATGAAATTAATTTCAAATAACTGATTAGCATGAAGATAGATTTTTTTTTTCCCTTCCTTATTTCTGTGCTTTTTTTTTTTCTCTCTAAGCAATTTTTCCCCATATAATTTCTTTGTTTGTTCCACCATTATTAATTATGGTTTTTGTATAGATCTTTTTTTTTATTATTATTATTATTGATCATATTTTTTTTTCAAATTAAGACATTCTGAATGAGCATTCCATAAAATCATGTCATTATCCAAAATTAGAATAATAATGACATATTTCAATATGAAAAGTAAATTTATAATAATCTATAATAATTTGATGTTTATTTAGTTGTATTTTAGGACATATCAACCTTTGTGTGTTATTTAATGCCAGATCCTCTTTTTATTTATAAGCAAATAGTTTGTTAGTAACACTATTTTAAAATGAGCCAGAGCTCATTTGTTTGCACACAGTTAAATGTTTTCAAGTTTTGCAATTTAACATTAAGAATTCTATTCAATATTCATAATTGGTTGGCATGGTTTAATGGTTTCAAGAATTCATGATTAAAGAGATCTATTTAACCCTAAAAGGTATAATCACTCCAGGACATAGTTAACCTGGGAGTAATACAATGAAGGAGTACTCCACAATCCCCAAAGCTCCAGAGCTGGAGCCTCCTTATTTGATGGTACCATCATAGAAAATGGAATTAATGACCAATTTCAAATCAAGGATGAGACTGTTTGTATTTCTCCTTGCACTCATTCCCTTGGAAAAGGCATGAAACAATCTTTTCTCCCTTCAGTTATGGGTAAACTGTAAAGCTGACTGGGTTCTTTAGACTTGGTTAGGTAATCTGTTTCAGAGAGGGAAAACTGAATTCAAATCAGTTTTACTTAAAAATTCATCTTCTGTTGCATCTTGCCTATGAGGGGAAGAACTGTATCAATACAGACAAAAGACCTCAAATTCTTTACAGCACCTGTGGTTCCTCAGTAGTCACACATTTTAGTATTGAGCTTGATCGTCACTGCTTATTTTGTGATCTAGTAAGATTTGTACAAAGCATGGGTTGAGACCTTAAATCAATGTTTAGGTTTGACACAAAGCTCTGAGTATGAAGCTTTGAGTGAGAATCAAATTCAGTTCACAAGGTGCCCAACTATTTAAATTTGCTTGGTATACTAATTCCTGGCCACAACTCTTTGGTTATTCAGGAAAGTGTATACTATCTTTCTTTCCAGGCAATTTTAAAATGTGTATATATTAGAATTACCATGACAAGAAAATCCGGCTAACACCTACATGCAACCTGACTTGTTAATTTGGCATCACTTATTTGTGGCATGACCGGTGGCCCAGTGGTAGAGTTTTGGCTTCTGTATACTGTGGTTGTTGGTTCCATCTCCAGTGGTGGAGATCATGGTGTGCTCTGCTGATGAGATCTAATAAGGTCAAAACAGCTGTTCAGTGCTCCGTATGTCACATGTAGGTGTTCGCTTGATTTTCTTGACATGGTAATTCTAAGATAACATCAATTCCTCCATTGGGGTAGTCCTCGTGGTGTAATGGTTAAAGCGATGAACTGCGGAATCGTAGTACGCGAGTTCGTACTCCAGTCGCGCTATTACATTCACTTTCGGGCAAATACCCTTGGGAAAGGTATGAACCCCCTTATTCTCCCTCCAGCTATGGATAAATAGTAGGACGGACTAGGTTCTTCAGCCTTGGTGAGGCAACTAGTCTAGGAGAAGGAAAACTCTGAATTCAAACCTGTTAAACTCCGCTTAAAAATTGACCTTGTGTCATATCCTGCCCGAGCGGAGGGGTTGGTAAATAGTATCAATTCCTCCATTTAAAAATTATATATATATATATATATATATATATATATATATATATATATATATACACACACAAACATTGACTCAATTCCAGCTTCTACTAATCAGTTATTGCATAAGAGATCTCATCTAGAGCATAATCTCTCCCTGTCTAGTTAATTTTGAAGATGTTGAATATATACATACCCACAGATGTGCGTGTCTTAATAAATAAGATGAATTTAGCCTCAGGCAATGGCAATAGGAAGTACTGTTTACTGCTGCACCTTTTTCAAAGATATCAATACTGATGGGTCCTTTTATGTCCCAGAAAACTGTGAGCATGAACTTCTTGAATGACCGCTGAACCCAGAACATTGTCTTTATAGTGAGTCAGTCTATTTCCACTCCATCGAGCGTCTTTTTAACTTGGGATTACTGTGGAAAATTCATGTTTAGTCCATTTATAAATAGTTTCTTTGATCAAAACATTCTTCACTAAACACCTCACACATTCTTCTATATATTTAACATGGTTTGTACTTCTTAGACACCAAAAATGGGATGACCGACCTCTGTTCAAGATTGAAGCACTTGCAGTTGCTGTCATTTTGAATAGCCTCCAAACAAATATTTAACTAAGGTTCAAATAATTTTTGCTATTAACCAATCCCAAATAATCCAGAGTTAACATTCAAGGAAAGAATTTCTGTGGAAAAAAAAAAATTGCTTTTTTAAAAAAATTATCTTTATTGAACTCTCTTATATATGAGAGAGATTTTAGATTCCCAGCAGATGGATAATTACTTTAAAAAATTTACCATAAGCCAGGGCTTTAAATTTGAAAGTTAATTCCCCTAAGTAATTTATGGTTAATGAGCCTCATCAACTCTCACAATAATTTAAATTGTGAAGCTCACAAAAGTTCTAAATCAAATGCATGATTGAATGACAAACTGACTAAGTTGTGCAAAAGAAAGTCTAAGAAAAAGATGATCACTGCAGGCTGTAAAATTCCCTTTGGATCACTCCAAAATGAATAATTAACACCGTTCCAAAGTCATTAGCATTGTTCTCTTGACCCATGGGTTAAAGGAACTCTTCGACACTCTTTGATCAGGCTTGAATCCATGAAGAACTGAGGTTGGTATTATTTCCTTAAATAGATGAATGCAAATTTCTTCAGTTCAATATGGGAGAGAGGAGACAGAAAATTTCAAAACTGTTTATAAAGGGACCATACAAAAATCAAAATCACATGCTCAAGTAATATAATAAAAAAGTTTAAATTTTGAGTTCAATATTTCACCAAAATCAGAAAGAAAATGCTTTTATTTGGTAAACTTCTTAATTGTTTTTAAATAAATTCTGAATTTTTTGACATTTTTTTATCAACTCGTAGGATATGCCTTTAATTCAGTTTCTTTTTAATTCAGATTTGTACCAAAAAGCAAATATTTTAAGGGTCCACTGAAAAAAATATTTTACCAAACCATTAGAACCCTCATTCCCCTGATGTTCATGATCTTGTCCCTAGGCTGAAAAAAATAAGATTTTATGTCTTATTTTAGAGCCTGTAAAACTCTACAATAACCTATTTTACTCTTTCATTCTTTTGCCTATATTATCATTTTTTTTCTTTATTCTTTCATTTAGACATTTTTTTTTTACTCATTCATTCATTTATAATTTACTTTTATCATTCATTCAGTCTTTTAATCTTTCTTTCACAATTTCATTTATTATTCATTCTGTACAATTAATCTTGAAGCAATATGGCTTCCCACTGATCATTTTTTGTTAATGTGAGCCTCTATTTCCCAATGAAGAACAAACAAAATTCATGTTAAAACCTTTCCCTGAGTCCAATAAGAATGCATATCAAATTTGTTAACTCTACATCAAACTATCAAGTTATCTTCAGTGGATGAACCAACTATTTCCGATTATTGATAAAGATACTTCAAAGAGAAATTATAAAACCATTTAACTAATAGGATGGAGGTTAACAATATAACTTATACCTGACTGAATCTAACTTGAGTGAATCTTTAGTCAATACAAATTAAAAAGGAACAAACTTCTAACCTTTGCTTAAACAATTTGTCTCTTTCAAAATAAATCAATGACAGGGTAACAACAGTTGAGAAGACTTTTATAGAAATAGATATAGACTAATATCCTTATCTGGGTTGTTTTTATCACAAACATTCTGACTATAAAAAAATCTAGATGAAGAAAGGTCAAAAGAGATCAGCATGGAATGACGATAATTCTTCATCTTAAGTCACCTATTAATGGTGTAATTAACAAGCTCAGCTCTTATCAATTATTACTGAATCGTGAGTTTCAACATAATACTGTACTTCTTAGAACAAGAGGAACTTATCTTCATGTCACATCTAAGATACGATTCATTTTTTTGGACACCCCATCATTATGTAATGATTAACATGCTAGTCTTACATATTAGTTACAGTTAAGTTCTGAGCTTGATTCTCACTAAGTGGCCTTGTGTCCAATCTAAACTCTGAGTTGATTGATAAAAAGGGTGTCTTGTATGCTTTAATGGTTATCTAGTTGAAATAACTGACCATTACTTGTGAGTTTATTCTCACTGGGAACCCCAAACGTCAGGCCACATGCCAGAATGAAGTTAAGCTTAGTAAATGATTAACTTGGTATTTCAGAAAGATTTGTTTCTTTAAAACTCAACATTAAGATACCAATCAAAACTGTCACAAAGAACACCAAATTCATTGTCTCAAATGAAGTGATAGACAAATTTTAACAGCCTGTCAAAGGTTATTTTATACCTAGATACATATTTTTTAAATAAAGAAATTATATTACAAATTGAATTACCATAACCAGAAAATCGAGCAAGCACTGCACATGACATACGGAACCACTAATAAGGTCAAAACATTTGTCCAGTTATTCCATGTGTCGTGCACAGTACTTGACGGATTTTCTGGTCATGGTTATTCAAGACGTCAGGAAATCATGTTCATTGTACATTTATATTCACGTTTTTTGTTTTTCTGTCTTTAGATGGATTTGTGCAGTCATTTATTATTCCTATCTAATACAAATAATCTGCTCACTGGTAAGATTTTTACTTTAATGACATATTAACCTTTGTGAGTTATTCAATGCCTAAGCTATTCCTTATAAAAGTACAGTAGTTGTACTATTTAACTCACAGCTGGGGGAATAACAGGGTTTATAACTTTCCTAAGGGTATTAGTCTGAAAGTGAATGTAATGGTGTGACGGGAGTTGGAACTAGCTTACTACAATGTCACACAGTGTAGCACTTTTGCCATTACTCCCAACAGTTATATAGGTTTAAGTATTTTATCTAATACTTATAATTACATAATTTTAAGCAATCATTTCTATTTATGTCAATGCACACAAAACGGAATATATGTGCTATAATCAAACAGGTGACATCGCCACACTAGACGGAACCCCTCTTAAACTAGTAGACAAATTCACTTGCCTAGGAAGCAGCGTCTCATCAACCGAAAAGGACATTGACACGAGGTTAACGAAGGCATGGACAGCTATCAATAGGCTATCGATTATATGGAAATAGGACCTAACTGATAAAATGAAACGCAGTTTCTTCCAGGCAGTGGTCGCATCGGTACTGCTATATGGATGCACCACGTGGACTAACAAAATGGCGGGAGAAGAAGCTAGATGGCAATTACATAAGAATGTTGCAAGCAATCTTGAACAAGTCCTGACGGCAACACCCCACAAAGTACCAACTGTACGGCCACCTGCCTCCTATCACGAAAACTATCCAAGTTACATGAACCAGATATGCAGGACACTGCTGGAGAAGCAGGGACAAACTCATAAGTGATGTACTCTTATGGACCCCCACATATGGTCGAGTAAAAGCAGGACGACCAGCATGAACATACATTCAGCAACTATGTGAGGATACGGGATGTAGTCCAGAAGACCTGCCAGAGGCGATGAACGATAGGGAAAAGTGGCGAGAGAGGGTCAGGGATATCCGTGCTACCAGCACGACATGATGATTTCTATTTAGAGTTATGGTAATTTTTCTAAATAGAAATAACATCTTATCTACAGAAAGTGATACTATTTACCAACCCCTCCGCTCGGGCAGGATATGACACAAGGTCAATTTTTAAGCGGAGTTTAACAGGTTTGAATTCAGAGTTTTCCTTCTCCTAGACTAGTTGCCTCACCAAGGCTGAAGAACCTAGTCTGTCCTACTATTTACCCATAGTTGGAGGGAGAATAAGGGGGTTCATACCTTTCCCAAGGGTATTTGCCCGAAAGCGAACGTAATAGCGCGACTGGAGTATGAACTCGCGTACTACGATTCCGCAGTTCATCGCTTTAACCATTACACCACGAGGACACCCCCATCTACAGAAAGTGATGATGACATACACCTAGAAGGTGGCATGGACTGCTATCAGTTGGTTATCAATCTTATTGGAGTCTAATCTACATGATAAAAATGACAAGATTTTTTTTCCAAGCAGTGGCTGTGCCAATACTGCTGCAGGGATGCACTACATGGAGGCGAACAAAACTCTTAGAGAAAAAGCTATATGAGAAGTACACAGGAATGCTAGATGCTTTGAACAAATCCTGGAAGAAACACTTCACGAAACAACAGCTGTGCAGCCACTTAGTTGCCATCTTTAAACCAGCACAAGAAGCAAGGATGAACTCAAAAGCTATGTCCTATGAACCCCTGCACATTAACATGCTGGTGTTGGCCAACCAGCAGGAACTTCCATTAGCTCTGTGCAGACACTTGATGCACTCTAGAGGACCTGCTAGGAGCAATGGATGATAGAGGTGGATGGAGAGATAGAGAAATCTGTGTTGTCAACCTAACTTGATGATTTTTATTTACCTATTTTTTTGCACACAGTTATATAGTTTCAAATAATTAATAATAATCCTAAGTTATTAATGTTAACTTCAAGTAACTGTGAGCCAGTTTTAACTGACTCATTGGCCTAGTGGGTAGAGTGTTCACTAATGTTCCAGGAGACCTGGGTTCAATCCCAGGTTGCGTCATACCAAAGACTTTAAAACCGGTACTTGATACCTCCTTGCTTAACACTCAGCAATGTAAGGTACATATCAAGGGTAGAGTGGAGCCATCCAGGGAAAGGAGTAGCACCCTCCCCTACACCTCAGTGTAGTAGCTATTGAAAAGGGAGCCTTCTGGTCACCCTCGACTACAGTCGCCAACTTACTTCTTTTTTCAAGTAAATATTCTTACTATAAGAACTTTGCTGTTATGTGGTATCAAGTATTCCTATCTGATAGTAAATTTTCAAATAGATCTATGAGAACTGTAGATAGGACCCTAAAAGGGTAAAACCACATCTGAGTGGACCTGAAAGTAAAAGCAATGAAGGGGTGACTGTATTCCCCAGAACTTTAAACTGGAGCCTTACCATCAGATTTAATTTAGAGTCATACCCAAGAAACTATCTTGAATGAAAATAAATGTTTATTTATGCTAGTATCACACATCAATTATTATCGAATCCTTTGTTTGATCCTCCTACCAAATCGGCCAAATGTAAGCTATGCTTCAGTTTTTAGACACCCCCATCAATATGTAATGGTTTATACACTTACCTTTCATATCAGTAACTATTAAGTTCTGAGTTTAGTCCTCACTAGGTGCACTTGAATCAAATCTAAACCGAGTTCATTAATAAAAACGTGTTTTGTGAGGTGTAATTGTTATCCAGATCAGATAATATGTGGTGGATGCAGTTGGCAGATACATCTGGCCACAGATAAAAATCAACAAATGATGACCATAAACAAGAAATGCATGGATGTGAGCTGTAACCAAAGAAGAACAAGCATTGGGTGGGTGAAAACCATTGCTAATGGAGAGCAAGCAATGCATGGGTGTAAGCTGTGACCGATGTAAAACAAGCAACGCATAGGTGTAAGCCATGACCAATGGAAAACAAGCATGGTGTGTGGGTTGCAAGGGAATATTAAGACTATATAAGGTCAATAATTTTGCCTGAAGTTGGTTCCTGCTGGCAGTTCCGACTCTCATGAGCATGATCTCTATCTCTAATTGCTCTCCTGCCCTACACAAATGTTACACATTGATAAATAAAAATACAAGATATTTTTATATATACATGTTCCTCATTGTTTTGTCAAGACCCAGCAATAGTATACTACAAATAGACCATTTCCAGTGATAAAATGCCAACTCATTTAGTTCTATTTAAATTCATTTGGCGAATATAAAATTCTATTGGATTAATATGATTCTGTCTTCACTTCAATGATCAAAACATAACAAAACACCCCTAAGACCAAGTGCTCTATATGTCAGCTCTTGAGCCAGAACAAAGTTAAGCTTAGTAAATAACTTATCCCCCATTTTGAAAAGTCAACTAAAAACTAGACTAATTTATTTTTTAAATGAATAGTTTCATGCTAAATCAAAAACTGTCAAGAAAAAAAAATTCATTGTCTTAAATGAAAATAAAAAAAAGCTTGTTAATCAAGTTATTCTTTGTCTTTAGATTGGCTACTAAAAGCATTTTTTTTAAGTGAAAAATTGTTTAAATATTTGAAAAATAAAAATAAATAAATAAATAAATTGACTTAAAAGACTTTTAGGAATCTCTAATTTCAACAATCATCTGTCAAACAGTTTTAATGAACCATTAACAAATTTGCAGAGTGATTATTAGTATAAGAAGGTTAATAGCCAAATGTGTGATGAAATGGTCACCATTTTAGTACCAATGGTTCCAGTTCACTTCACAAGTTTGCTTCTTTCATAGCTCATTGAATCCAGTTAATCTTTTTTCTTGCTTTTTTTTTGTCTCATTTTTAATCTTCTTTTGAGTCAATTAAAATTGAAAGATGTGTTTATGTTTTTCCAATTTTTTTTTCTTCCTATAATTAATTGACTAATATCATCATCATATCTAATTATAGTCTGTAACAATTCAGTGAACTAAAAAACTGTCTTAAAAGCTCTTTAATCAAATAGAATGTGGAGGGGGTGAGCCGGAGCAAAATGGCCGAACTAGGTTGGATTTATCCTATCAGCAATGCAATCGCCTTTGCACCATGTCTGTTAAGACTCATTGAAAGACTAGCTGAAATCAGCCATGCTATTAAAAAGAGTACATCATTTGAAAAGCCCTTTGTGCGTGTATATATGTGACTAGTGCTAATGAGGATCTGCCTTTTTCCGTCCGTGATTATTTAACATTTAAATTGAACTCTTTTCTACCTCAAGTGGTCTTGACTTTAGTGCGATTGATTGGAGTTGTTGTTTGAAGACACTATTTCTGTCTTGCTGATTCCAGAAGGAAAAAGTAAATTTAAAAACATTAAGAAAAAAAAAAAAATTGAAAAGAAAAACCTTCTTGCATTTTTATTGCCCTCTTGAAATTTCAAAGTTAAGAATCAAAATATAACATGAACACATGCACACACTCATGCACACAATGAATCGGCACAATTCAGGGATAATGACTTCTTAAAATTCCAAGTTCAAATACTTTAGTTTTATTTCCACCATTTCCCCCCCACTTTGTTTATTGTCACATTGAATAAACAGCGTTTAAGAGTAGAATGTTGAGTGCTAAGTGTATTTATCATTTTAAATATCTAAAGGGGTTAATTATATTAACTCTAACAGCAAAGATTAGAATTTTAATTAAAAAAAAAAAAAAAAAAAAAAAAAGATTGTCAATTGCTGTTTTACATTTCAAGTGACATTAAATGCTCTGATTCATCTTTCACTTTTAGTTTACTCTAAAAATTTAAGTCTTCAAGCAAAATTGAACATTAAAATGACAGTTCACTAAATTTTATTTGAATTTATTAGTTGAATATAAAGTTCTATCGGATTAATATGATTCACTCCATCATATAAATGTATGTACTATGTTTTTAAACTATCATTATTTTGATCCTTTACATGTGGTTCAGCACTTTTCAAGGATCAGTGTAGTATCTGTGTTGTCTCCCAAGAATTAAAGTGTCACTATAACAGCACATTTGCCTAGCCTAATACCCCAACCTGAAAATGGGGATCAGATTGTATATCTTTTCCTTCTCTTTTGGGAGGAAGAATGAATACATCAGACTAATATAATGAAAGTTAAGTTGGTGACCAGAAGGCACCCTTTTCAATAGCTACTACACGGAGGTGTAGGGAAGGGCACTAGTCCTTTCCCTGGATTGCTCCACTTTACCCTTGAGTTAAGTTAGTTAATTCTTATAGAATACTTATCAAGCTTCTAACTGACAAAGTTTGGACAAAATATTAAAAACAAAGACAGAAAAATATTAAAATTAAATTCTTCTCTTATTTACTTTTTGCCATAATCATGCTTGTTGCAAATCCTGCTGATTTTGAAGAAGGAAAGGAAACTTTTGGCAGTGCATTAGCCATATGGAGTTATAATGCTATGTATATATACTATCATCTTTCCCATCAAAAATCAGGGGAATTATATTATGTAGAGATCAGCATTTGTCATGGATCAGTGTAGGATCTATGTATGCTGCCTAGTAAGTGTGATCTCAGCAGTAGTACATTTACCTCGGATCAACGTATAGCTCCTGACAACCTTTACTGAGTGTGATCTGAATGCATTATCATTTCCTTCTCACTGGGAAGACTGATTCAAACGAAATAATTATAAAACTAAAAGGAAAATATTAAATTTTTATTATTTTAGCATCTCTATTCAGCTTTAAACAGACATAATTTATTTGAATCATTATGCAACCAAGACAAAAATCAGAAAGAGATTTAAATGATATTCATACATCTACTTTATTTATTGTTATATCAATTAATATTAATCTTTGTTTCAAATTCTGCCAATTTTTAAAATGAAGCTTTTTTTCAATGTATTAAAAACCTGTTGAGTTGATAAGACACTCCAATATTATACTAAAATGGGTCAATATTCTCTTAAGTGACATTTCATAGTATCATCACCTAATTTCTCATTACTTTATAGTGGTTGGTTGGTTTTTGTTTTATAGCATATCAACCTTTGGAGGTTATTTAATTCCAAATCCATTTTTATGCAAATTGTCTGTTCTATTTCAAACAATACAGTTAAGCACGAGTATATATTTTGATTGTCAAAAACATTTCTATTTCAAGCTACTCAGTTTATTCAAACTGTTCTAATTTAGCCAATTCAGTTTAGTATAAGATAAGATTTTGTTTACACATTGTTTAAGGTCAAGACAGTTCTATATTAAACAATTCCATTCAGCATAAGTACAGTTTCAATGTCAAAAACAGATCCATTTCAAACAATTCAGTTTAGCATAAGTATGCAGTTTAGTTCTATTTAACCCATCGATAGGGCCCTATCAGATGCTACCATTCTGGGTTAGAGTGGACTGGGAAGCAATGACAATGAAGAGGTTCTCCACATTCCCCAAAACCCCAGCATCACTGGAACCTCAATCAGATTGTTTAGTGTCATATATCAGGACTCTCATTGGGGGAGGTCTTACCCCTCTGAAGAGGTGCAGTCATTGTATTCTACAGCCCCAGCCAATTGGGCAACATTATAGTGGATAAATTTATATGACCAATAAATAAAGTCATAGTTTTATACCTAAGAATGAGGGTCATTCAATAAATACTGTGTATTTTGACCAAGTTGGCAAAAGCAAGCACTTAACAGTTTGCACCTTTTTCAAGGCGATCAATAACAATTGGTTCTTTCATGTCATAAATGACAGTCAGTGTGACCTTCTTTATTGACCACTGTCCCAGCAACTTTTCATTTTACCTATGAGTCAGTGTGATTCCATTCTATGAACAGTCTTTAACTGAAGCTCTTTGTTTTGCCCTTTCATAAAACCTATTTCATTGTATACATCACACATTCTTCTGTACATTTTATGTAGTTTGCAATTTTCAGCTACCCAAAATTTGATGACAAACAACTATTCCGGCTTGGAGTACTCTGATTTGCTGCCATTTTAATAGCCTCAAATCATTTTTAAAAGACTCAAATAATTTTTGCTGTCAACCAATTCCTAACAATGCAGAGTTTTCATTTATCAAGAAGAAAGTTATTTTGCTTTTTAAAAAAAAACTCATTTATTGAATAACACTCATATGTGTTAGTCTCTCCTCAGTCCAAAACATTTCCTTTATCTATTGAATGACCATTGTATATACAATAGGTCCCTCTTCAATCAAAAAATTCCCCTTATTTATTGAATGACCCTCCAGACTCTTTGTTCACTCTAAACATCATTTTCTTAATCCAAATTCTCAATATAATAGAGATAACTCCAAAATTCTTAGAAACCTTCATTTTTAGAAGCATCAAAATTATATTGTAATAATAAAACAAATTCTCTAAGGCAACTAGATTCTGAGATGTTAATAGTTGAATTCATTTGAGGATAACTAAATTTACATATATATTTAATTCATATGGTGTCAGAAAACTAAGGAATATCAGTTTGTCTCTATAATTGCAAGCAATAACAACAGACCAAAAAAGATATAGTTTTTTGGTTCTTTAGTGTAATCAAAGAAATAATTTTTGCAAATTCAAAAGGAAACCTGGCTTACATGGAAACCTTTTGGATATGAAGTTTGTAGGGTTTTTTTCAGTAAAATGCTTCAAGATCAATTTTGTTGAGTTAGATCCTATTTATGGAATTGATGATTAAATAAGTAGGGCAAGAATTACATAACAAGCACTTAATTGTCGCACTAAAGAAATTATAATGATTAACCTGTGTGTAAACGCAGACCCCACGATCTTATTCATCTTAAAATTGGAATGGAAACTGTTTAATTCTTTAAATTGGATTATTTTAACACAATTGCTCTATTAAAAATCTTGCTGTGTTATTTTTTACTGTTACAGTAATATATAAAGATATGAGAATTAAAATCACAATTAGCCTGTCATTGAATAACATTTTATGAATGAACAATTTATAAAAATTTTATAATAATATACTTGAAATTTTAACTTCTTAGTCAAATAAAAACATTTGATATTATAGAAACACACACACACACAATATATATATACCCATATACATACACTAATATACAACTGTATATATGTATAAAGCACTATAATCCAGCATGCACATATATATAATTGGTAAATAATATTAGATGTATATAGTAATACTGTGATATATATATTATTCAACAATTTAGTATGATATATACATTTTCATTTTAAGTCTGAAAGCATGTTACAATGCTAAATTAAACAACCTCCAAAAAGCAATGTATGTCATACAATATGGAGTAATAATGACATGCTTCTAAAATATACAAAGAATATACATGCATAATCCTTATATTAGATTTCAAAAGTATTCCGAGACATCTGGATACACTTTATCAAGCTTGTTCTGAAATAACAAAATAAAGTAAAAAAATGGATATCTATGTAACTTTCCAAGTAAAGAAAATAGAAAAGCAAAAATTTACATTTTCAAAAAATGTAACTTGCCTGGTCATCTATAAATAACAAACTATTATCTTTTAAATGATATTAGCATATGAACAAATACACTTTGTGTAAATATGTTTCTTCCTCTGAAGTCTGATCTAGAATATGCATTAGGCAGTCTGACTATTTGGACACCTGAGTAAGTAGTGAGAAAAGAATTCAATTTCTGGCTAGAATATGAAATTAACTAGCAGATAAGAACTTAACAATAGGGAATAAAAAAGAAGATATATTCAGCAATGTATCGCTGCAAAATGACCTAATCTAGTAGAAAAGGTTTCTTTTTCAAATGTAAATGCTTTTTTTTTTCTCAAGAAATAAAGAAGCTGAGCAGACCTATCAACTAGCTTTCTTTCACACATACAAAGAAAAGAAGAAATCTTTTGTTAATATCTTGGATAACAAAGAAGGAAAAAGAATGTAATAGACTATTTTTAATTAATGCTTATCTTGCTAAATCCTTTCCAAATAATATAATACAGTATAATAGCCAAGTCAAATTTCAAGTTATTTAATGACAAAGGCAAAAATGAATTCAAGATCTCCATTTTTAAGTGATATGCCTTGTTAACTATAAAAGAGTTCAATAGAACAACCATCTAAATTAACATTTAGGAATAGTTTGCTTGCCTGCACTCTATAAACAGTTACCGACAAACACTTAAAGATTATTAATATGGATGCAGCTATATTGTTTAATTTGTATTATGCAATTTTTGTAAGCAATTAAAAAAACAAAACAATTACAGAACTTAGAAATATGTCAGAATACTAATTCAACTGAAGGTTTTTCAAATATATTTGTTGATTTTGGTTAATTTTATCATTTAATCTTTATTAATTATTTCATGTTGAAATTTTATTCAAATGTAAATTTTTAATTCTAACAATATTTTTAATATACCATATTTTGTGTAAATCATTTTTTTCATAATCATTGATATGTTTTCAAGTATTCTAACCCAATATTGATAATTTATGCACTAGAGTGTTTGCTAATGGTTCAGGAGACTGGGGTTCAATCCCAGGTCGAGTCATATCAAAGACTCAAAAAATGGTACTTGATGCCGCCTTGCTTAGCACTCAGCACAATAAGTTAAGGATCAAGGGTAAAGTTGAGCAATCCAGGGAATGGAGTAGTGCCCTCCCCTACACCTCAGTGTAGTAGCTATTGAAAGGGGAGCCTTCAGGTCACCAACTTTACTTACTATATGGTTTAGAATAATTATGAATATCTAATAATATCATTTGTTAGTACTGTCACATGGTTTCAAATATTCCGATCGATTAAAAAAAAACTTTGTACTCAACCATTTGGTTACAAGAAACTTATGATAATTACTTTTGTAAAGATTTTTTACTTCAACTATCGAATTTGCTTCAGGTTGGTGTGGTCTATATTTAATGGCATATCTACTCCTTATGGGTTATTTAATGCCAAAATTTTATTTATAATATTTTATTGCTATCATAATCATATTTCCGATGATCTATCACCTTTTTATTTTTTAATTATTTATTTGTTTATAATTCTTGGCTTGCACATAATTGTACAACATTAAGTTTTCCTACAGATAATAAGTAACTATTCCTATTTAATATAGTTTCAAGTATTCCAATGAAATACTAAAAATTCATATAAACTAATATTGTTACATAGCCATATACACGAATATGGCCATGGGTGAAATGGACATCGAATGTTCATAACAATAGAACATATAAATCTCGGAATTCGAAAACACGTAACAACTTCTTGTTCAGGTACGAAACCTTTTTCTTAACTTTGAGTTAAAGGTTTCGACATAAGGAGGAGAGACACAATCTTCTATGTTGTCCGATTCATTTGGCCCCCAACTCGACCCCCCCCATAGGGCGCACGTTTGCCTCGCGTCTGCAAGCTCCAAAAGTCGACCGTCTTCGTCTGGTGTCTTGTACTCTGACTTTCTTCAGATTCTCACACAAATCTCCGTGCACTTCCGGTGCTTGACGTCACCCGTACCCTGTCACCCCGCTTCGTCTTGGACTATTACGACATCTGAGTGACACCTCCATCCGCCCGTGCGCACCCGCGTTAACACCTGCCTCAATGTTGCCCCTAACTAACCCATGTGCTGAGATAAAGGTTCTCAGCCTAACTAAACTCAAAGGCACGAACCAAAATCCCTCGGCTATTATATAACAATATATGGTATCAATTGATTTTAACAGCATGTCAACCCAACTAGGGTTATTTAATGCGTAGAGGTTAGAAAATTGTTTTCATTTTACATATATAAGTACATTTTTGTGTGCTTTTTTAAGATAATTTTTTAATAGAATTTTTGACATCAAATATTCGTATTTCAAAAAAATAAATTGAACACAGTTGTATGGTTTTAAGTATTTCTGTCTAATACTAATAAATTAAATCAATTTTATGGTTTAAAGTAACTCTTCCTATTTAATAATAATAATAATAATCATTGGTTTGTTTCAAATAATCAGCACACAATTTTATAGTATGGAGTATTCCTACCTAATATGAATAATCTCTAAAAAGATATCTTTGACCAATTAATGGGACCCAATCAAATTATCTAATTTCATTTGATTAATCTTAAATATTCCGAATTACTGTAAGCACACATTTTTTTTATGGCTCCTAAAATATAATAAATATTCTATTATAATTCACAAAATGTTTACCTGCCCATAACACCTAAATCTCCACCATTTTTGTCTCCTGTCAACCAACCCGTCAAGAATTTTATGAGTCATACCTGAAAAGGTTTTATCTATACTTATAAATCCAGCTTCGGCTTGTTTTTAATCTTTTAATTTTCATCTTTTAATCTGTTTCTGGCTTTCTATAAAAGAGTGTCCATCACACAGTACTTACCCACTCTCTTAGTAATCATTATGAGTGGTATATGAATTTTTCCCTCTCTATATGTCTATACAGCCTATGTCATAGCCAGGTGTCAAGTTATAAAGAGGGAATTCATTCTATGACAACTGTTACTCAGATGAAAAAAAAAGCTTAAAAACCTAATGTACTTTTAAACATTCAGATTAATACTACTGCTCAAATCAGTAAAATAAAATAAGATATTTATTTTAAATATTTATTCATTTTTAGGGGGTTTTGAGCATATCAGAGTTCTCTAAATGAACCCAAAGCTATCTTCTGTGTACCACTAGGAATAAACAAGCCAGTAATCCAGAGTAAATAAATGTCAAAGGCAAATAACACACCTTATAAACATAATCATCCTGAATTTGAATACGAGCAACAGAAAATCATTTAAATACTACGAGTTAAATATAAATTATAAGATTTTATTTCTTGAGTTTTGTTGACTTATCTAAAATATTAGTGTTAAAGTAATATTTTTGGTAATTATTGTCACTCACAAACAGTTTGGTATATTTTACTAAATTTAGTGATATTTGTAGGTAACATTTTTTGGCAATGAGTCCGAGTCCATTTCTTTGCTCAGTTACATAGTTTCAAGTACTGCAATCCAATATCAATAATTCAATTTAATATTAATCATTTCTTTGCACACAGTTAAATCGTTAAACAGTTCTAGTTAACCCATAGATGGAACTATCAAGTACTGTCACTCTGGGTCAGAGTGGACTTGGGAGTAATAGCAATGAAGGAGTACTCCAAATTCCCTAAAGCTCCAGCACTGGAGTCTCATCAGAAAATCATTTGATATCATATCCTTGACACTTGTTTGGGGTGCAGGTCTTACACCTCTGAACAGATACAGCCGACATATTCTATAGCACAAGCCAACTGAGCTTTGTTTTTTATAAACTAAATTGCCCATTCAACATGAAAATAAAATCTTAAATAACAATGTTCAATTATTCCTTTACAATAAAATCTTTTGTGATTTTAGTAACTGACTGATGTTTTGTTCTTAGATTTAATAATTCAATCATGCTGCTTTTTGCTTGAAACTGGTAATGAGCATTGCTTTTTAAAAGCCTTAGCTTCAGCTGACAAACCAGGGAAGCAACTATTGAGAATTTTTTTTCAGTATATTTTGAAAATCTAACAAATCTACAAGTTAATTACCAGGAATGTTTTTTTTTTTCTTTTTTCTTTTTCTGTAGTAATAATATTCTTAGTTTTTTGTTTAGCTAAACAGTCAGTTACCTTTTACAATTCGAAATAAGCACACTGTAAGTTAATTATTATTTTGAAGAACACCAGACTGTTACTTAATTTCTATCAGATTATCCTAAATATCTCATTTTCTTATCCAGCACTAATATTTTATAAACAACTACATGGTTTAAAGAAAGTATTCCCATTTAATTGTAATTTGTTCATACAATTACATGGTTTGAAGTATTCTTATTTAACATAAAAAATCTGGAAGCAATTATATGATTTCAATTGATTAAATAATTCTAAGTTAACAATTGATTCTAATTTGATATTCAGTTTACAGTTTCGTATATGATGCCAATATTTCAAATTTTTTCCTCTTTGTCTTGAATAGTAAGAAAGATCTGTCGCCTGTTTAAAATCCATAGACAAAGAACCAGCCATTGAGATAAAGCTGAATAATAAATTAAAAAACCTAAGCAACTCTCCTCTGAAAGCAATAACGTTTTGTGTAATAAGACTGTGTAGCTTCAAGCCAAGTGTTTGTTTCAACTGTCTGCATTGCAAATCAACAACTATCTACAGTGGATGAACCTCCCTGTGTGCTTATTTCGAATTGTAAAAGGGATCGTGATCCCCAATGAATGATGCCATTCATGGCATAAGTTCTGGCAAAATGAACTGGGTGAAGCAGCTTCCGACTGTCTGCTTCATTCTGGGGAAGCGGGGGCACATATTTTACGTATCTGCTCCTGCTGTCTTTCCGTATCTTTTTACCCAAAGGCTTTTTTTGACTGAAGGCAGCACTCGAATGGAAACTCTTAAAAGTAGTTATATATATATATATATATATATATATATATATACACACACACCCAATTCTGGCAAGAAGACCAAAAAAAAAACTCCCAAAAAACACTCCTTTCAGTATTCCTATTGTTTCATGGTCAGGCACCCTAACCACTTTGCTTCAAGGCAGCCATATCAAGCCATGCTAAACTATTATTCTACGATTACTTACATTCCAGACCCCCAGTTTAATCCTGTGCCTCTCGACTCAGTTCACATTCCAGAACAGCTTTGCCCTTTGTAAAAGTCTCGGAAGAAAAGGGTACGTGACAATCTGAGTCTATTAATTCACTATTTGCATCAATGACACTTGGTTACCACGTTAATATCCATAAGCACTTCTTCTAGAAGTTGGCACTGAATCTTTTAACATCACTTCCAAGTACTTAGATTCTAACAATGTCCAGATATTTCTCTTCTTTCATACAAATTTTACATAAAATCTTAAGAAATTTTTATTTAACACATTGTGTGATTAAAGATGAATTTAATAAGAATTAATTAATAATTTAATAAGAATAAAAAATTTACACTGTAAATTCTACTATATGATTGATTTTAATGACATATCAACCCCTCAAGAGTTATTTTTGTCAATAGGTGAGAGAATTGGATTTATTCTGTTTATATTTTCATTTTTTTTGTCTAGTTGTTTTTGCACAGTTATCTGATAGAATGTATATCCATCCAATACAAATAATTGGTCCACAGTTGTGGAGTTTCAAAGATTCTTATCTAATACTAATATTTAAATGGTTTCGAGTGATTATGTTTTATAATTGTCCTTTATTTCCACACAGATGGTTTCAAGGTTTTTATAATAGTCTGTATTAAACTAATGTTGCTTCAAGTAACCTTTCTTAATACTATCTACATATGGTTATATGGTATCAAGTATTCCTATCTAATACAAGTAATTTATCATTATATAGCATTAAGTATTTGTATCAGATAATTTTTTAAAGATCTGTTTGACCAAGAGATGAGACTACCATATCCTGAGAGTAATGGCGACTCCATATCCCCCACCCAAGTGTTTTTAGGTGAGTGGTCTTACCTCTCTGCAGGGAAACAGAAAATTCTAAGCCCTGCTAACCAAGCAGTCTATAATTATAAATACTATTATAAAACTTAAGGAAGTCAAATAAAACAACAGATCTCTTTGAAGCTTGCTAACCCACTGGATAACACATCCATTTTGCAGCCTCCTGAAATGAGCAGTCAATACTCTATGACTTGTATTATAATTCATAGGATTATTTAAAAAACATTTTACTAGAGAGGTCTATAATTAAAAAAAAAAAAAAGAGAGAAAGTGCATTTTAATTCCTCAATGAAAATATTTGTACACCAGAAAGGATAAATACTGATTGAATTTTTATAACAATTCTGATAAAAAACAATTCAACTTTCCACATGAAGCATATCTATACACAAAAACCATTTTTGAGTCTTTTCAAGCCCGTTATTTTCAAGATGAAGCAAAAAGTACTTAAAATTTTCCCATGCAAAAACAAATCACATCAATAACGTCTAATGATTCTAGTTAGCTTACTGTTTAAAATATGAAAATTCATTTCTAATTAGAGAACAAAACCAATCATGTGTGACTCTTAATTTTGGCCTGAGTGGAGAAGAGAGAAACAAGCCTAGACAATCAAGGCACCAAAAGCTGCCTCCCACCATTTTTCAGCAGCTACTACTAATTTTTAGTGCTAACTTGAGTTCCAGGCTGTTAAGGCAGGAAAAAATAGCCAGCAGATACGTTTCATCACTCACTTCCTCAACAGCTGAGAAGTCTTCAAATTGGCAAGAAACTTTTCGAGAAATTCACCTAAAAGTCAACCTAAATACAACTTTACTGAAACTCAACAAAAATTAAAATGAAAGCTTAGAATTCAACCCAAGACTTCTAAAAAAAAACTTTTCAGAGAATTCAACTAAAGTAAATAAAAGCAGAAAATTTAACCTGCTATTCAATAAAACCACAAAATTACTTTAATTTAAAGAACTGTGTTTTTCACCAAACTATTTCTTTTAACTAATGACCTTGGTTTTCTCTTACCACCAGACTCAATTCCTGTTTGTCATCAACAAGGTCTAAGTTCTAACAAAGTCTCACTTCTAACAACATTCTACCCTCTTTGTGCTGCTCAACTTAGCTTTTCTCCAAACTATTTAACTGACAGTTGAATTAATTTTTCCTTCACTGACTGACTCCTTTCTTCTTTCTCACTAATAAAATCCAACATCGAACACTCCTGTCGATTTTTTGTCAAACCTCATTTACCTTGAATTTTTCTTCCTTCTAACCAACTGTCTTAACTACAAGCAAGAAAGAGGTCTTACTGGCTTTTAGATAGCCAAGTGTCTGAATTGGTCGGAAAGAAATTTACACAGCTTAAAGAAAAAAATAAACAAGTTTATTCAGCATCAAGATGAACCTACTATTGTTGTTTAAACTTCCACCATAATTTTGTTAAGAAATATTCTAAATGCTAATTACAAAGTACTTCTTTTATTATTTATAATATATATTTTATAGAAAGTAATTTAACACGTAATCTAATGAAAATTGAAAGCAGTATTTACTTAAGTATAAAACGAAATTTTAAAGTCTTTATTTTTATATCTGTATCCTAAATTTAATCTTATTATTCTGGAAGAGATATTGTGATGAAATTTTAATTGAAAATCATTTTTTTTTTTAGTATTTCAATCCAGAATAAGCATATCCTTCAATTTACCTTGTGGTATCCTATTTCAATAGCGAATTTGGATTTTCTTCATTTTGTCTTGTGATATCATATTCCAAGGATTAATTTTTATATATTTTGATGTGATTTGTAATGTCTTAATTCAACACAAAATTTGCATATACTTAAATTTGGCTTGTGATTTCTTTAGTATATCCTTGTGAAACTCCAGTTCATCGTAGAATTAGGATATCATTCAATTTACTCTGTGATGTTCAATTTCACTGTAGAATTTGCCTTGTGATATCCAAAACAGATTTTTAGATAAACACAACCTGAATTAATTGAGAAATGTATCGCATAAAATTTTATCTGTTGACGATGGATACTTACATAAAAAAAGAACCAAGCCTTTTTGAAAGAATATTCAAATTAATTATGGTAGAAACAGAAAAAAAATAACATATCATTTATTTGTCTCTTGAGTAAATATTGGTTGAAGAGATATATATTTGCGAAGGTAAATAAGCAGAAATTAAAATAAATTTGGCTATCAGTGAGAGAGTGTGTGTGTTAGATTACTTTCCTTTGTGTGAGCTAGTTCAAAACAACAGGGTTATTTTTAGTTTGACCTTTTTACTTTTCATCCATTAAAAATAAAATTGGTCTCTTTCATTTCCCCCCCCCCCTTTACTGCTCTACATTTCTGCATCCTTAAGACCAAGTTGAAAGTCCTTCGGTTTATGATTATTCAACAGATATTACTCTTTGATCTTAAAAAGCTGAGGAAAATAATTTTGCATTACCAAATTGGAATAACTTGGCATTCACTTTTAATTTGAAATATTATCTGCTTGACAAAGTTATAAATCCATGTCATGGGCACAACACAGATTTACCTAACTTTCTCTCTGTCCCTCTGTCCCTACCATCTATTGCTACAGGCAGGTTCTCCTAACTACATCTTTGTCTGCATACAGTTGAAGTAAGTGAGTGCTTGCTGGTTGGGCAATACTGTCTAAAAGTCTATACAAGAACATTGTTTATGATAGTGTCCTGCATGTCTCGTTCATCCTACTTTTGTGAGATGGGAGGTAAGTAGCCATACAACAGCTGTTTACTGGGGTGTTGCTTCTAGGACTTGTTCCAAACAGTACATAATATTAGCTTTTACACCATACATTTTACTAGCATTCAAAATAAGATTAAGTAATTCATCTAATTATACATTAATTACCTGACTATATACCTAAACACACATCACCTCTAGATAAATACACTTAACCTTTTTTTAACAATTTTCTTCTTAAACAAAGAAAATACCAAGATTTTATTTTTACTTGAATATCATACGATCAAAATGGAAATCATTAGAAATTATTCATTATTAAAAATGAATATTAGGTATCATTCATTATTAAAAATGAATATTATGTATCATTTATGATTAAAAATGATTATTAGGTATCATTCATTATTAAAAATGAATATAAGGTATCATTCATTATTAAAAATGAATGATAGGTATCATTCAATATTAAAAATGAATATTAGGTATCATTCATTATTAAAAATGAATATTAGGTATCATTCGTTATTAAAAACAAATATTAGGTATCATTCAATATTAAAAATGAATGTTAGGTATCATTCATTATTAAAAATGAATGTGAGGTATCATTCATTATTAAAAATGAATGTGAGGTATCATTCATTATTAAAAATGAATGTTAGGTATCATTCATTATTAAAAATGAATGTGAGGTATCATTCATTATTAAAAATGAATGTGAGGTATCATTCATTATTAAAAATGAATGTGAGGTATCATTCATTATTAAAAATGAATGTGAGGTATCATTCATTATTAGAAATACATTCAAGTTCATTACACTGGTGTTATCTCAGTTGTTTCTTTTTCTAATTCTGGTTTTCATTTCCTTTTGTAATTTTTTTTTTTTTTTTTTTGTCGAGTGAAAGAGTACTTTTTTAAAAATATGATCCCGCTCTCAAAGTATTAAAAAAGTTGCCAATTCATTCATTGTAGATAAAGACATTTTTCTTCCATCTTCATGACACCATCTTAATTTCCTTCTAAACCAAAGATTCCAAGACTTATTTCATGTACAACATTATACAACCAAAAGAGGCTTGAAGTATTATTCTTCATCAAACTCTTTAACTTAGAAACTCTAATCAAAAATGAAATTGCATAAATCTGTATAAGGGATATAATTATTTCTGGATAATAATTATATTTTCTATTGCTTAATTTTCTAGAAAAAATAAAATCCTGCTATCTTTGGTTTAGAAGAAAAAAATCTTATAAATTAGTTTGATAATTTTTATCATTAAGGGTTTTTCGGACTATTGTTTTCATCTTTATTGTTACTTCCACAATGTTTCAGACAATGTGTCCTCCGGCCTTCTTCAGGTGTTTGTTGAATTCAGGAATCTTCACGGAACGGAAGATGAAGACTATAGTCTGAAAAACCCTTAATGATAAAAATTATGACGCTTCGTCTCAGAAACTTAGACAACTAGTGTACTTATCAATTGGTGATATTGTAGTGTGTATGTGTATATATATATATATATATATATATATATATGCATAGTGATTGGTGCGTAAGTACTTATTACTCAAAATCTCTAACAAACCTCATCTTGAAATCTTCAGAAACTTTAAATAAAAACAATGGGGCCATTTTCTTTTCTCAAAAACAAAAATTAATTCATTAATTAATGAAAAAAAATAAACTTAATCCTTCAATTCCCATTAATTATGACAACTCTGGTCTAATGATAAACTAATAAATTTAATGTTCATTTTTCCTTAATAGGTTTCCATGTAAGTTAAGTCTTCTTTTTTCTTCCCTGAACATTCCTTCTATCATATAATATCCATTGTAATATTAATTATCTGTATGTTTATAACTGAAATATTGAAAAAATGAGGAGACATTTCAAATTTTTCATGTCAAGACAGACCTCAATTTGTCCTGTCATAGAAGTAAAATTGGTGTAGAGTCAATTCAACTTCAATTTTTATACATATAAACAGAGTGCTCCATTTCAATCAATTCAGTTTAGTTCTATTCAACCCATAGATAGGACCCTATCAGGTGCTACCACTCTGGGCCAGAGTGGACCTGGGAGTGATGGCAATGAAGGGGTACTTCACATTTCCTAAATCTCCAGCATTACTGGAGCACCACCAGGACAGATGTTGGGGATTCTTACTCCTCAGCAGAGAAGCAGTCGGTGTATTCTACAACCCCAGCCAACTGGGCCAACAACACGTATAAGGGTTTGAAAGGAGAAATAACCAATCACCAACTCCCATAAAACCGTAACCTTGTAAGTACATTGAAAAAAAAAAACAAACCCAAAACAGTTATTTTTTACATCTTGATTTTTACAGTCCAGTCAGCTGGGGTTGTAGAATACATCAATTACTTCTCTGCAGAGGGGTAAGACCCCACCCACCCAACGAGTGTCCTGATATAACATTAAACAATCAAATGGCAAGACTCCAGTAAAGCTGGAGCTTTAGGGAATGTGGAGTTACCTTTTATTGCCATTGCTCCCAGGTAATCCAACTAAGTAAATTTTCAGATCTTACACAAACAAGCATATTTATATTCCTTAAATTTCTCTCTTTCAAAATCAAATCAAGACCAAAAAAAAATTGTGGAATATTTACATTTGGTTTCTTTGCTTAATGGTATATCAATCTTTGTAGGTTAATTAATATCTGTCAAAGACATCTTTATAGAATAACAGTAATGGTACATAGCTAGGAGAATAAGGGGGAGGGGTTATATCTTTCCCAAAGGTATTAGTCCAAAAGTGAATGTAATAGTGTGACTGAAAGTGGACCTTGCTTACTACTATGTTGCAGTCCAGCATGTTACAAACTGTCACATGAAAACTCACAAAACTATCAATATTTCTTATAAAGTTCTCAGAGCATTTAAATTTAAATTAAGTTTTAACAAAAACATAACAAAACAGAAAGAAAAAAAAATAGCATCCATTCTAGCCAAAATCTACCCAAAATGATCAAATGAAAAATTCACTAAAACTAAAACATTTCTTTTGTCAATTTAAAAGGTTTTAATTTTCATTTCAGAAAAACTCCATAATATTCATTTCTCCACTTAAATTTTTATATTTACTAAAAACAATTTCTATATGTGAAAATATTTATAATAATTCCTGATTATTTCTGTTCATTTACCAATAAGGCAAAACTCTAAAACATAGATTTTACTAAGATCCACTTCTAAGTAAAAATGAACAAATAAAATAAGTAAATAAATTTATAAGAAATAAATTACAGAAGATATTTCTTAATTCACTCTTAAAAATAATCATCCCGCCACCAGGGAAACACTAGGTAGCATATTTCATTAAACACTGTATTTAATAAATAATTTTAAAAATAAAGTAAAAAAAAGAAAAACTAGTCTTTTGTAAAAGAAAAAGACAGTATTTGTTCCAGTAATTAGTATTACAAAATCAATTTCTCTCTCTCTCTCTCTCTATATATATATATATATAACATGATTCTAAAAAAACTAAAAAGGGAATATCTATACATGCATAATCAGATCTACTTGTGTTATGAGTATAGTATTTGTTCACATCAAAATCTTGTGCATATTTTAAAAACAAATATATAAAATAAGCAAATAAAATCAATTATTCCTCAAGTACAAAATTCAATGCTGCTTCTTCAAAAAAATAAATAAATAAAATAAAAATTTGTTTTCAAAATCTTGGCTAAGATTTCTATACATACAGATACTATGCACTGACCCTAGAGTGCAGAAATATTAGAGTGATCTGAGGCAGAGTGCTAAGATAATATACTAATTCTAGCAGAAAATGTGGATGAATAAACAAAGAAAAAAGGCACAGTGTTTATTATATATCATCATTCAGGCTACCATATAAAAATATTTAAACAGTGTGTGTGTGTGTGTGTGTGTGTGTATATATATATATATATATATATATGTGTGTGTGTGTGCATGGATAGTCATATAAGAACCATTTAAAAATCCATTAGTTTTAAAAAGCTTCATACACACACACATAGATGTATATCCCACCAAGCCATTAGCCAAATGAGTAGAGTGTTTGGCAATCGTCTGGGAAACTGGGGTTCAATCCCAGGTCAAGTGATACCAACAACTCAAAAAAATGGTACTTGATGCTGGCTTGCTTAACACTCAACATTATAAGGTAAGGATCAAGGGTAAAGTGGAGCAATCCAAGGAGTGGATAGTTCCCTCCCCTACACATCGCTGTGGTAGCAATTGAAAAGGGAGCCTTCAGGTCACCCTTGACTAAAGTTGCCAACTTTACTATATATATATATATATATAGACACGTACACACGTATGTTTTTTTTTTTTAGATCTGATTAAGTCTTTTTAAAAAATTTTTATCATATCATATCAATGCTCTTCAGAGGATGGAAATAAATTTATTATCCTAATGTGACCGAATGTTGTTTATATATATATATATATATATATATATATATATATATATATATATATATATATACACACACACACATATATATATATAAATTATAAACACACACACACATATATATATATATATATATATGCACACACACACACACATACAATATACACACACATATATATATTCTATATATATAATATATACACACACACAAACATATATACACACACAAACATATATATATAATATACACACACGCACAAACATATATATAATATATATACACACACACACAAACATATATATAATATGCACACACACATACATATATATATATACACACACGCATATATATATATATATGCATTTATGCACATCTTTGCATATATATATATATATATACACATACACACACCTATTATTATTATCTTTATCCTTAAATTATACTGACACAGCCAAGTCACCCAACTCTATCTCCCCATTTATCCCAATCATCCATCACTGGTAGTTACTCCAAACTACATCAAGAGTCTGTACATAGCTGATGTCAATAAGACTTTGCTGGTCAGCCAATACTGGCATGACTCTCTATGAGTTCATACACAAATATATATATGCAGAGTCATTTAGACACATGCATACATCTATATACATATATTTTGTCATCCACGGAGACTGTTTCGTTGTATCACAACTCTTCTGTGTGGCAAGATGCTCAAGACGCTCCCAGATGGGATCGAAACCTACCTAACTTTACGGCTGGATGATGACATACTCCAATACCAAGCATGCGACTCAACTACAGCTCAAGAATTCACCATATATATATATATATATATATATATATATATATATATATATATATATATATATATATAAAAACTTACACTTGGTATCCAATAGTGTAGAAATGTAAACAAGTTCATTAGAAAAGCTTTGTATTATGCGAGTAGCAATGATTATATATAGATGCACACACATTCTATATATATATATATATATATATATATATATATATATATACACACCAACACACATAGATATTTATACACACACACACATTGAAACTTTTGTGGTGTAATGGATACAAAACGGACATGGTGACAAGAGTTCCAATCCTGGACGGGGCTGTTTGCATTTCAAATAGCACAAATCAAGATAGTAACTGCTTGAAGACCCTACATCTTTCCAAAGGATCCAGCACTGTGTGACACTATCATGAAAACCCAGTCTTAGTTGCCAGATAATTTCAACACCATCACCTCAAACTTCTGTTAGTGTAACTTCTCAGATTGTGATCACCTTGATTATCATGTATATGGTGTAGTTGAGTAAGAGTCCAACACAACTTTGCGCAACACTAAAGATAAACTGAAGGCAAGGATAATGGCAGCTTTTACTAATTTAAAAAAGGAGACCATCAGAAAAGCTTGCAGAAGATTCCGAAGTAGTCTGGAGACTATGATTGAAGCCAACAGCAACTTATTTGAATAAATTCAATCTAAATTATTTCAAGATATTCTCATTTAATTTCATTTCTGCTTAATTTAGACATAAATTTAGCCATCAAACCATAGATATGTGTGTGTATGTGTCTATGAATGAATGAATGAAATATCTAACAGAATAAAAGAGAAATAATGTGTGTGTGCGTCTATGTGTGTGTGTGTATATATATATATTACACACACCTTATTGAGTTGTCTTCAGTCCACCATCTCCTTTTTCAAAAGGATTCTTACTAAAATATCCCCTATTTAATACATTTAATTCTACCATTAATGAGATAGTAGGATGTTTTCCAGATACTATAAAAATAGATCAAGAGAAACAAGTCTGATGATGAGCAGTTAAAATTGAAATGATATCCCTGAGAGAGTTTTATTTTATATTTCTATAATTTTCATTTCCTTCAAAATCAAGTCAAGACAATAGATATTCATGATGTCTCCATGGGAAACCGGCATGAAAGAAGAGCTGGAAGAACAGAAAGTATTGTGCAGACCCTCCTCAGCACTGTGTAGACTTAAATGGCTGAATGCCAGTGGCACTGAATGTTCAATATGAAAAGCATCATCTTTCCAAACTCCACTCATTACTCAGTGGCTAACTTCATATGGAAGCACTAAGGTTTTCTTTTTGGTATATCTGTTCAAACTTTCATTCATCACTGACAGATCCATAAAGCAACAGAGCAAGGGTTAGGAACTTTAGCACCAAGATTTCAATTCAGATTTTTTTCCTTCTTCCTAGTTGGTTGTCCACCCATATTTTCATTGCTAGACAGAGAGGATAGTAACTCCCACTTCTGCCATGGGTATTCATACAAAAGAAACGGTCTCAATCAGAATTTCAATTCAGAACGCTGATTTTATTTTCTATGCTGATTATCATAATACCATTTACACTCTTGCAATACAATAAAGTATTCACTTAATTTTGTTTGGTACAAGGCCAGAAGTTTGAAACACGTTTAGAATCAAATTCACAGACAATAGCTTACTTAAATAACTTGCTATTTTATACACTATTGAACATACCCTAAGAACGATAAATAGTTGTCATTTACTGGACTTAGATGAGTTTTACATGAGGAAAAAGTATAGGACACTGTGAGAATCAATTCATTACCAATAGTCTGATAGTGTATTAGTTTGCAAGTCTTTATCAATGGTCTGGGAGACCTGGGTTCAATCTCAGGTCGAGTCATACCAAAGACTTTAAAAATGGTACTTGATACCTCCTTGCTTAACCCTCAGCAATGTAAGGTATGTATCAAGGATAAAGTGGAGAAATCCAGGGGAAGGAGTAATGCCCTCCCCTAAACCATGGTGTAGTAGCTATTGAAAAGGGAGCCTTCTGGTCACCCTCATCAATGGTTGCCAACTTTACTTACTACTATTAAAAAGTTCCCAAAGAATGGTCAATAGTAATAATTCAGCAAGCTTAGATTAGTTTTCCACAAAGCTAGTAGTAGAGAATACCCAGTGAGAACCAATGTTACTAACAATATCCAGCTTGCCTAGTTTATCAAGCATTATATTACATGAGGTCCCCTCTTAAATACAAGAGTAATGAGTCATAATGATTTAACATTTAAATTTAAACATGATTGCTTGAAGTCAAATTCTTATCATTAGGCCTTTAGTTTGAACAATTTTACTTTCACAATGGAAAACCATGCAAGTCAAACCAAATCCTAATTCCATATGACAGATTATATGAAATAGAAGCCAATATACAAAGCTTTTATTCTTTGTTGCTTAACATTAATCAGAAAAAGTTGCTGGCACTCGTCCAAATTATTTATCATCTGTTAGAGGCAAAGATCTATAAGTGATTCTGACAATCAGTGTCTGGAAAAGTAAATGTTCATTGAGAATGTCATTGGTGCTAGAAAATAAAACATATACATTTGGCTTGGTTTTAAATGCACAGCTATGGAAGACTAATATATATATATATATATATATATGAAAAAAAAAACATTCTAATGTATTTCCAGCAGCTATTAGTGTCTAAAAATAGTGCTCTCTCAGCAAGAATGATACCCTAAGAATCATCACTCCTCCCAGTCCTCTGATTACATTACCCAAAAATACCAGAAGGAAAATGAAGACGGTAGAAAATGCCACAAGAATATTGCTTATCAAGACTGGGCAAATATAACCTACAAATGACAGCATCAGATTTTATTAACAAGAGCAGAGAATAGAATCACAGATATTTCACAGACTTTTATGTCGTAATACAAAAAATATTTTTTGTCAATTGTGCAAGCTCTGAATTACAAAGTCTATTTTCTCTACAAGATGTACATAACACATTCCTCATTAGGAAAAAAGTTTTATATATATATAAGTTTGCTATATTTATAAATAAAGTGCTCAATATCAATGATAGAGCATGTATAGCTAAGGATAAAAGAGACAATAGCACGTGGTGCCAGTCAGTTTCTTGCCTATGTAATGATCGGATCAATTATTGACTATGTCTATATTATTGTGACATATGTATACACACAGAAATATATATATATAAATAAATAAACTTTTACAGACACACTTACATAAAAATCTTTTGTACATATCAGCTTATAACTCAGGAAAGATATATCATTTAGCATTGACATCAAGCATACATTTTAATATACTTTTAATAAAGAAAAGTAAAAAACTTAGTTTTATTTATCTTGATTAAATGATATAATTCAATAATTAGAAATCAATTAATTAGCAGAAGTCTTCACAGTTCTTCATAAGTAAGTACGTAAGAAAAGAAAACTCTTTAAATCTTCAAGAATCATTATCTTTAAACATCACATTAATTCCACAGTCAAAACTGAATTTGATGCTTTTCCCAAATATAATCATTTGTAATTAAGTACTAATTGTAAAAAGAAATATAATAATTTTCAAGAACTGTTTCTTTTTTTTTTTAAATACTGTTTCAAATATAAACCAAAAAAAGACATTCTAATATGAAAAATTTTACCTTTTTAATTTTTATCTTCTGTTCATTGTACCTTTCTATAATGTAGATGTAATGATCTATGTCTATATTATTGACAAAATAATTATTAACAAAAATTAACTAAAAAATGTTTAGAGGGTAAAGAAAAAAAAACAACTTAAAAGCATTGCTTATCAATAGTTCAAAAACTGACTTTTTTAAAAAATGGATACTGTTTATATTTCTTAGAACAAAATATATCAATTTTTAAGCAGTGCAACACAAGAACTTTTTTATAAAATTAATTAACCATTAAAATAATAAATGAACACTTTTCAATTAGATTAATAGGCAAAATTTCCACCTAAAAATAAAGACACGTTTTTAATTCATTTCTTTTTGTTGTCTCATTTTTATTGAGAAAAAAGAAAAATGCATACACTTTTTTTTTATCCAACTCAACAGAAATTCAAGAACGGAATTTGAATTTTTACCATATTTTTTAAACAAAGTTTTTTGAAAAATGTAATCATATTTCGGACTTCTAAAGAGTTAAGCTTAATTTTTTTTTCAAATAATGATTTAGATAAAAACAAAAAATAATTCTTAAAATAAAACAATACTCTAATACACAAATTCTTTGATTAAATCTTAAAAAGGTAAATAAAAATCTGAATTAAAACTTTTCTGCTTTTTCAAAAATTAACTAAAAAATTCTTCTATAACTGAGCATTAATTGCAAAAAATAAAAGAATTAATTGGAGACCAAGGAAATAAAATCATTAAAATATTTTAAACCTTTCACCAATATAAGGTTATATATTTTTACATCTTTCAGATTTAGAAGAAAAATAAAACAATAAGATAAGATAAAAGGATATTTTTCATTTCAATCAATAGGTGAAAACTTTCAATAACAAATAAAGACCTGAGAATTAATTTTTATTCATTGCGGACTTTTTTTCCTCATCTTGGTAGTTTTTGTGTTGTTTCTTCTTTCACTATGTTTCGGCCAAATTTTACCTCTGGCCTTCTTCAGGTGATTTACATGGTGCGATAGACAACAACTATGGAAGGCAGTAATTACTGGGGATATGGTTACAAGACTCAGCATTCCTATCCGAGGTTGCAGTAAATCACCTGAAGAAGGCCAGAGGTGAAATTTGGCCGAAACGTAGTGAAAGAAGAAACAACACAAAAACTACCAAGATGAGGAAAAAAAGTCCGCAATAAATAAAAATTAATTCTCAGATTAAGAAACCCCATCTCAAAATGATTCCAATTAAAGACAAGTACAAAAAAAAAAAAAATTCGGTATGGACCCGACTCTGGAAGAACAGATAAGGATTTATAAGATCAAAAAATCCATACTTGATCACCCTTCGGGGCCCGTGGTGCAGCAGATAGAGGCGTTGAGTCTCTGCGGTTCCAGGTGAGCATTGTCAGAAGATAGTGGTTTCAAATCCTACCCAAGCCGGCCAGAGGTTTACTTGGTCAAAATCGTGGTGCGATAGACAACAACTATGGCAGTAATTACTGGGGAGACTCAGCATTGCTATCCGAGGTCGCGGTAAATCACCTGAAGAAGGCCAGAGGTGAAATTTGGCCGAAACGTAGTGAAAGAAGAAACAACACAAAAACTACCAAGACGAGGAAAAAAAGTCCGCAATAAATAAAAATTAATTCTCAGATTAAGAAACCTCATCTCAAAATGATTCCAATTAAAGGCAAGTACAAATAAAGACATTTTTAATTCTTAGCTCACTACTCTCTTCCTCCTTTCTATCTCACTCAACGGTGTTCATTATGTCTGATCATGG
Organism: Sepioteuthis lessoniana; assembly: GCA_963585895.1. Lineage (NCBI taxonomy): Eukaryota > Metazoa > Mollusca > Cephalopoda > Myopsida > Loliginidae > Sepioteuthis > Sepioteuthis lessoniana. Next base: position 10,098,259 of record OY757916.1, on the reverse strand, counting down.
ATCAGATATTTTTGCTAATATATACTATACACACACATCAAATATAATCTAGATTACTTCAAACTTTAGAACAATTGCTTCCACTGTTAAAATGACTCCGATAACACTTCTACAAAGAATTCACATCAAATGAGAGAACTATATACTCTGGCAGCCCAGTTGGCTGGGGCTGTAGAATATACTGAACGCATCTCAGCAGAGGAGTAAAGACCACCCTACCAACGAGTGTCCTGGAGAGCACATTAAACCATCTGATGACATGGCTCCAGCCTTGGAAATTTGGAGAATGTAGAGTACCCTTTCATTCTATCCCAGGTTCAGTGAGTTCAATAGTGGTAGCACCTAATAGGGCCCTATCTTTGGGTCAAATAGAACAAACCGTGTGCAAACAAATGTCTGATGCTAGATTGTGAGTTATATAGCAATACTTGAAACAATTTAACACTAAAGAGCTCAGGCTCTTTTAAAAATCTTATCTACAAAAAGTGTTTCTACATGATGGATATATTTGATATGTGTATATGAAGAGGATTTAGCATGTTTGATATGCCATAAAACTAAACCAAACTCTATATATCTAATCTATATGTATAAAGAGAATTTGGCATTAAATAACCTACAATGGTTGATAAAACCCAACCAAATCTATATAAATATTGAGTAAAGTTAGTGACCGTAGTCGAGGGTGACCAGAAGGCTCCCTTTTCAATAGCTACTACACCAAGGTTTAGGCGAGGACACTACTCCTTTCCCTGGATTGCTCTATTTTACCCTTGATACGTACCTTATATTGCTGAGTGCTAAGCAAGGAGGTATCAAGTACCATCTTTTAAAGTCTTTGGTATGACTTGACCTGGGATTGAACCCAGGTACCCTGGACCATTGGCCAACACTATCCACTAGGCCAATGAGCCGGTTTTTTAAACTGATATACTTTGGATGGATATATATATATATATATATATATATATATATATTGGAAGCACTTGTGATTTAACAGTTTTCATCATAAAAATGACAATGACAACCAAAGTTCAAATGTGGAATGAGGCTTTTGCTGTTTACTTCATATTAATATCTTTGGGAAATGGATAAATCCATCTATTGTCTCTCTTAGTTGATAAATAGTAAGCCAAACTGGGCCCAGTTACCTTGCTAAGGTAGCTGCTCTAAAAAGAAGGAAAAGTTACTTCAAACTGGCTGTACTTCACTAATAAACTGACTGTCATATCCTGCGCAGGGTGGAAAGCTGGGATACACTTATTCTGTAGCCAATTTTTTTACACCCCTAAAACTCTGTTGCTAAAAGAAATGCCTGATATTCATTCTACAACGGCTTAAACACTGTATTTATCATCTCTTAAAAGCTACTGCACTTTCTTCAAGTTTCAATGAATATTTCACTATTAACCTATAGACATCAATACCCATCAATTTGTACGTCTATTATATTTGCTACTAAGCAACGACTAAATATTCTTTGTGAAGGTGAAGGTGTGATCAGAGGGCATCAGAAAAAAATAATGGCACTGAAAAAATTCCAGATTTGCAAGGGTACTTTAGTCATGGTGATGGACAACCAGTCAAAAAATACAAATCTGAATTCAAAATCATGGAGAAGAGCATAGGTAACCGTTAGACTATCTCTTCTAAGAATAGTCTCAGTAATTCAATTTGTTAAAAAAAATAAATAAATAAATAAAAGAAAAGAAAAGAAAGCTGTAGAGAGCTATGATTGACCAAGTCCTGAAGAGATATGATATGTTTCATAGCATTGTTGATGTAAGTAAATTCAATGAACATTTATGAGGCAATCACAATTAACAAATAAAATTTTTATCTCATTCTAAAATTTCAAATCAGTTTCTTTGTTAATTAGATATTAACATTATTTAACATGGCTGATTTCAATAAAATCATTTGAACAAAATATTAAAAACTGCTCCTCATTCAATGAAAGTATTCCTGGCTTTGTTGTATTTATTTTACTTTGGCAGCAAGAGGGAAATACCATTTTTAAAGAATACTTTATTCCAAGAGAAAAAATTACTTAAGGCTTCTTCAATTTGATTCTGAAAAGTTCTTATTGGTAAGGGAGTGGTTGAGATTCTTGAAAAAAATAAATAAATAAAATAAATAAATAAAATAAAAAATAAAATGAATTAATCCACACTAAGTAGATAACATGAATTTACTGAGGAAAACAAAGTGTTTATCTTCAACTGATTAAACTTTTTTTAAAGAACTAAGATATAATGATAAGAACTCTCCTGATTTTCTTTCTAATTTAAAAGACAAAATTAATGAAAAAGATAGACCTTTTAGTCAAACATATAGCTTTTTACTTTTTCTTTATTTAAAGTGAAACATCTTCATTCCATCAATTGCAAATCATGGAACAAAAATGGTAGAGCAATTCTGTCATTCTAGAAAATACCTAACACTGGATTTATGATTTTTATACAAAAACCAGATTCACCAAAATATGGAATAATGTCCTTGAATTTTGGCAGGTTTCTCTCAACTGATTTCGTCTAATTTGGTTTGGTTTGGTGGGTTTTATGGCATATCAACCTTTGTAGGTTATTTAATGCAAATCCATTTTTATGTAAATAATCTGTTCTATTTAAAACAATTCAGTTTAGCATGAGTACACAGTTTAATTGTGAAAAACATTTCTATTTCAAACTATTCAAGCAGTTATATTCAGTTTAGTGTAAATACAGTTTCAATGTCAAAAATAGTTCAACTTAAAACAATTCAGTTTAGCAAAAGCACGCAGTTTAAATGTAAGTACAGTTTAATTGTAAAAAAAACATTTCTATTTCGAGCTATTCAGTTTAGTCAAGCAATTCTACTTCAGCTAATTCAGTTTAGTATAAGTACAGATTTTGTTTACAAACAGCTACATGTCAGAACAGTTCTATATTAAACAATTCAGTTTAGTGTCAAAATTGTCAAAAAATATTTCTATTTCAAGATATTCAGTTCATAAGTATGCTGTTAGTTCTATTTAACCCATAGATAGAGCCCTATCAGGTGCTACCACACCGGGCCAGAGTGGACCTGGGAGCAATGGCAATGAAGGGGTGCTCTGTATTCCCCAAGGCTCAAACATTACTGGGACCTCACCATCAGACTGTTTAGTGTCATATCCAGGAAACTCATGGGGGGGGGTCTTACCCCTCTGCAGAGGTGCAGTCAGTGTATTCTACAGCCCCAGCCGACTGGGCAATACACAGAGTTAAATGTCAAACAGTTTTATTTCAGATAATTCAGTTTAGCATAAGTACACAGTTTAGACGTCAAAACAGTTCTCTTTTGAGCAATTCAGTGTAGCATTAGTACGCAGTCTTAATCTCAAAACAGTTCTATTTTAAACAATTCAGTTTAGTATAAATACGCAGTTTGAATGCAAAGATTAGTATAATGAAAGAAGCATGATTTAGTTCTATTTAAGCCATAGATAGGACCCATATCAGGTGCTACCACTCCTAGCCAGAGTGGACCATGGGAGTGATGGCAATAAAGGGGTACTCCACATTCTCCAAAGCTTCAGCATTGCTGGAAACTCAGCATCAGATTGTTTAGTGTCATATCCAGGATACTCGTTCGGGGGAGTCTTACCTCTCTGCAGAGGTGCAGTCAGCGTATTCTACAGCCCCAGCTGACTGGACAACTCTAATATGGATAGAGTGTAGAACCCTTTCGGAAAAGGATCACTTCTGTTTTGCCACTTCCCAGCACTAAAATATAGCCAGTTTGTCACACTTCTATTGCTACTTTCATCCTAGATGTTCAGATAAGCTGTATTCATTCCTCTAATTGGTAAGTTTCCTCTAAAAGCATCTGATGTTTTTAGCTAACAGCATCCATTCTTAACCTTCATTACAGCCACATGTTTGGTTGGGTTTTATGGCCTATCAACCCTTGTTGGTAATTTAATGCCAAATCCATTTATATATATATATATATATATATATATATATATATATATATATATATATAAACAGTTCTATTTCAAACAATTCAGTTTAGCATAAATACACAGTTTAGTTCTATTTGACCCAAAGATAGGACCCTATCATGTGCTACCATTCTGGGCCATGGAGGCTTACTCCACATTCCCCAAAGCTTTAGCATTACTGTAACCTTACCATCTGATTGTTTAGTGTCATATCCAGGATACTTGTTGGGGGATTCTTACCCCTCTGCAGAGATACAATCAGTGCATTCTATGGCCCCAACCAACTGGGTCACCAAAGCTATATACCAATGGAATAAGGGTATAGAAATCACTGGAATGTGCAGAGTGATATTAGGTTTTCATTAAAAATGATTTAATTTTAGTAAAATCCTTTTTGTAGAATAAAGACATCAATTAATATGCAGCAAACTGAATCAAGCTTTAAATGCACAATTTTCATCTGGTCAGTAAGTTGAAATACATTCTCTAAAGGTGAAGAGATATCAAACTGCTCCTGAAGTGTTTAAGAAGAATATCACAAATAATGAATACTCTTTCTCATAATAACTCTTGTATTTACTAAATCAAACTTTTAAGCAAATTTAACAACTTTTATGGGATAAAAGTAAAAACATTTTCTATCATGATTAATGAAGGGTTTAAGAAGATTACAGTGAGAGAATACTACTCCAGTTCACATTTAAGTTTCTCCTCTAATTTTAGCAATTATACCTTTCCCACAGTTATTTTACATTAAACAAAATAACTGTCCAAAATTCATTTTAAATAGCAGCTCATGATAAGATGCAATAACAGATCAAATAAATATGATTAAGGCAGCTCTTTAAGTAACTGTTTTTTTGTTCATTATTCCGTTTATATGGTTTTATTCGGAAAGCATTTTTCAATTACTCTCCAAGGATATCAAATGGTTTCAGGTGATACATAGGAGTTTGCTTCCAGTTTTCCAACTGTGGATTATTTAATGCCAAATCCTCTTTATATATATGATTTTCAAGTGAATAGTTTGATTGGCATATCAACCCTTGTGGGTTATTTAATGCCAAATTCTCTTTATACATGATTTTCAAGAGGTTGATAACTTTAAATGAGTTGTTAATATTCATTGCTTTGTTCACGAATGGTTTCAAGAATTTTTATTCAACATAAGTAATTCTATTTATCATTTATGTGATATAGATAATTGGCACACAGCTGGATGGTTTCAAATAAATTAAATCCTTAGTAAATGATTGAGCGGTCCTGTTTGACATATAAATGGGGGCCTAACAATTACAACCAATTTGGGTCAGAGTAGACCTGGGAGTAATGAAAATAAAGAGGTACTTAACATTATCCAAAGATCAAAGACTAGAACCTTACCATCAAATACTGTTTAGTATCATACCGGTCTTACCCCGAAGCAAAGGTGCAGTCTGGATACTGTACATCCCCAGCCAACAAGGGGCTGAGATTTTTACATCATTTTCTACCAATGCCTTTAAAACTTAAGCATTGCTTTGGTCAGCTTTTTAGATAATCCGCTTTCATTTTCTACTAAAACCTTGCAGTTGATTGATTTGGTCAGCTTTTTTCCCCACAGGGTTAAAAAGTTGTTTTTTTTTCAAAAAAACATTCCAATGCTTAAGTTTCAAATAATTTCGTGCAAATTCAACCATTTCTTTCTGATCCAACAGTATAAAACGACTCAAGTTTATGGAAAAATACATAATGACTGACCACCGTATGATTTTAAAGCAGACTAACTCTAAAAGTACATGATCCAGCATTTCCTGTTGTCTACAGTTTATTTTTAGAGGACTCCTGAAGCTTTACATTTGATTCCAATGATATAAAAAAAAGTTCCTCTAAAATATTAATACATTAGAAAACTTCTCTTGTGACAAGAGAAATATACATTAAAATATTTAGTATAAAACATTTATTACAAAAAAGAAATTAAAAGATCATACAAAATCTTGTTTGCTGACAACAGCTGGTGCCTGTTTTAAAATAAACTCTTCAGACGATTTAAAAAAATCAAATTTGAAATATTCTTATCAAAAAGCAATCAAATTGTATGGATTTATTTTTAAACCAATATTTTGTGAATTCTCAGTTCTAATCAATTACAAATACAAATGGAAGTGTGAGTGTATATATATATATATATATATATATATATATATATATATATTTGAGAGTGTGTGTATGTGTGTGTACATATTCATCCAGAGGTGAAGACAAAATCAAATTGACAGAAAGTGACATTTTTTCCCTGTCTTTCTCATGTTATTTTTAAGGCTTCCTTATGAGGAACATCGGTGAACAAATGTTTTTACTTCAAAACTCTGGGGCAACCAACACTTCATTAAACTAAGAAAGATAATATGATTTGAACAAAGATAGCAGATAGATAGAGAATAATCATAAAAAGGAACAAGCAAGTGCAGAGTGCAAAGACAAAGACAAGGAGGAGAAAAGAAAAAGAAATAAAAAAGAAAAAAGGAAGACGATATTGTCATCACATTAGTAAAGAGCGTAGAATTCAAAGATTGACAAGATAAGGTGAATTACAGGACAAATTTATCATATAGTTGATGGAAAAGAAAAACCTTTCAAGAAAATGATGCCTCTTTGTGACCTGCAGTGGCAGGTCTGCGGAGCTCTCGGAATATCTGTCAGGTCTCAACATCATCAATCACCATGAGTAAGATATAAATTTATGCACCTTCTAGTAAAAGTTGCAGGGATGTGACAAGACAAATTTGCTGCACATGTACGGCCGAGAATAAGTAACATCACTCACTTGGCTCATAAAGTGACATTAAAAACAGAGTAAAAGAAAATTATGTCACTTTTGATAGTCGGGGAATATCTAGGGTAGAGTCCACATTCATTCGGATTGAATAAGGAAGAAAGCTGAAAATTTCAGTGTTAGTCAGGGTGAATAAAAAGAATATATTTCAGTGCAGTAGGGTGTATTATCATTATTCATTTAAGTGCCAGCATTTAGTTCAGTGGTTTAGGGTCAATAAGTTACCATAACAATGATTTGATCACAATAAACAGAATTAGATAGACTTATTGATATTGACGAGGCTAGGTTCAGTGAATCATATTAGATGGTTTTATTCAATTCATCTTATTAAAAAATAAATTATAACCATAAAAAGGAAAAGTTTCTTTGGTCCAGAATAAGTTCTACCAGTAAAAAACAAAAAAATTGTACAAGATGCTAACATTTTTCTAAAAATTCAAGCACTCAACCAGATTATTTTAGTATAAAAAAATTATTTAATAAACTTTTTTCACACTAATGTAACTAATTTTTGTAAAATAGATTGTTTCATTTTGCTAAAGCAGTAATATTTTCCATGTATTTTGTCAAAATGTTTATCATTTAAAAAAAAAAATTAGGCAATAATATTAGCTTATAGTGTAGATATAAACCTTGTTTATTTTAATAGTGAATTGCTTATAACAGTGCAAAGTTTTATAATCTATCAATGTAAGTTGATTTATTTAATGCTGAAGTAACTACATTGTTTTCTTTTTTTGTAGAAATTCTATGGTTTCAAGTAACTCGTGATAATCATTGGTAAACTGGTATGGCTTCCCTAACTATTTCTTTATACTAATAATTTACAGTTAGATGGTTTCAATTATACTAATAATTTGGATACAGTTAAATACTAATAATTAGTACACAATTATGCAGTTTTCAGTAAAGAATAATAATAAACAATTATAGCTTCAAGCAACTATTCTCAATACAAATCATTTCCATGTAATAATATAGTTTGGTTTCATTTTATGGCATATTTAACATACTATGTTATTTAATGCCAAATTTGGTTTATATATATATATATATCTCAGATATATATAATCTGCCAAAGTCAAAAAAGTTAAATGATTCCAAGTATTGCTATGTATCACTAACAATTCAAGTTGAGATCAGTCATTTATTTACACACAGTTAAACGATCAAAATTCTATTTCTAACAATTCAATTAATCAAGTCGTTTATTTGCACTCAGTTTAAATGTCAAACAGTTCTATTCGACCCATAGATAGGACCCTATCAGGTGCTTCTACGCCTGGCCAGAGTGGACCTTGGAGAGATGGCAATGAAGGGGTATTCCGCAAAGCTCCAGCATTATTGGAACCTTGGCATCAGATTGTTTAATGTCATATCTATGTCACTCATTAGTGGGGGGTCTTAGCCCCTCAGCAGAGATGTAGTTGGTGTATTCTACAGCCCCAGCCGACTGTCCTGACATAGTAATATCATTTCAAGTATTCCTATCTAATACAAATAACTTTCAAACAGATATATTGAACCTATAATTAAACATTAAAGGATTTTTTGGGGTAGTCCTTCAGGCCGGATATGTCAAACAATTTTACATTGTTTCGGAATAACTATCAAATTTGTTTTTTTAAATAGCATATGAACCTTCATGGGTTATTTAATACTAAAAGCCATCCTTGTAAAAAAAAAAAAATAGTAGTGGTGCTATTTAACCCATACCTGAAGGGGGATGAGGGACTTAATACCAAAGTCATAAGTCCTAAAGTCTATGGAATTGCCTGATTGGAGTTTCAACTCACTAATGAGAGAATAGTACAGCCCTTTAGTCACTATATGATGGGAACTATCCCTTTGATTAAAAAAAATAAAAATGTAAAGAAATAAATATCAAAATCATTGATAGATTACTTAAGAAAAACAAAAATTCTCGCTACCGAAGTCGGAACATTTTGGCTCAATTCTTATTTTAAATCAAAATCTAAGAATCATAATTGTTTTATCTTTCTTCCTGATTAGTGGATTTATCATTTTTTCGGAACTATTACCAATAGTAATGATTCAGTGTAAATTTTTACTGACAGAAAAAATTGAGTCAATAATGTTCACAAAAATGTAACAAGTAGAAACATTTTTTCACAATTGTATTTTACTCTTGTAACATTTTTTTCCCAAATCTTGATATCTTAGCAAGCATAGATATGAACATTGATCAAAAACTTGTTACTGATGCTTCATTTCTACACAAGTACAGAGAAATCTAGATGGCAGTTTATTTCCAGTGTTACTGAATACTATTAAGAACATATCTAGTGGTCTCTAAGTATTAAAACATTTTGTCTATTACACATTGCTTCATATGAGACCACTTCCTAAATAAAAATTGTGTTCTTTTGGCTTTTGGATATTTTAGGCATTTGGAAACTACCCAAATGTCTAACTGCTCAATTCCTATCTTATCTAGTTCTGAAAATTTTTGCAAGTTTGTTTGTTTGGGTTTACGGCATATCAACCCTTGCAGGTTATCTAATGCCAAATCCATTTTTATACAAATAAACAGTACTATTTCAAACAAATTAGTTCAGTATAAGTACAGCTGTCAAAAAATTTTCTATTTCAAGCTATTCTGTTAAGTCAAACAGTTGAGTTAAAGTATAGTTTTTGTTTACACACAGTTGAATGTCAAAACAGTTGTATTTCAAGTAATTCAGTTTAACATAAGTATGGAGTTTAGTTCTATTTGACCTATAGATAGTGGTAGCATCCGATCAGGTGCTACCACTCCGGACCAGAGTGGACCTGGATATTTCATATTCTCTAAAGCTCCGGCATTACTGGAACCTCACTATCAGATTGTTTAGAGTCCCATCAGGACACACATTGCGGTGGGGGAGAGTTACCCCCGCTGCAGAGCGAAATTTTGGTCCTTGTACACCAAGAGAGAATTTCCATCACTTCTGTGGTAATGAACAAAAAAATTCCATAGAAATGTATCCATACATTGACCATCTGGATGGTAAGTTTAATTTGCTGGTTTCATTCTTTTATTTAACTATTACAAATAGAAATAGTCTTCAATTTGACAATCTGTCATTATTTTAGTCTTTCCCTTTATATCTAGAGGTGAAGGAATTATATTCATTCTAACATTTTTTTGTTTCTTATGAGCTCATTGTTTATTTTGGGTTACCCCCACCCACCCACATGGTCCTATTCAATATGAATGATTTTCAAACTGAACTATTTGACCCATGGATGGAACCCCAACAAGTACCTACAGTGTGGGTTTGAGTGGACCTGGGAGTAATGATGATGAAGGGCTACATCACACTTCCTAAATCTCTTGAACTGAAGTCTCATTATAAGACCCCAAGTTGTGCTATATCCAGGACACCCCTTTTATTGCGGAAGGTCTTAACCATCTGCAGAGGATACAGCCCCATTGACTAAGTGGAATTTTTTTCAAGACTCAAAACTAACTCTTTTGTAAAAAATATGAAGCAAATGCTTCTAACTTAGTCTTATCTGGATGGCAAATCTAGGAATTACATTTCTATATGAATTTTTTGCATATTATTGCTGACATTTTTATTAGCGTCCTCTTCTGGACAAATATCATGTTTTTTGGGTTTTTTTTACTTAGTTAAAAAAAAGAAAAAAAAAAAAATATTAAGCTTAGTTTCTGATTTTTCATGGTGGTCTGCAGTATATAAATTTGCTTAGAGGCGAAGATAATATCTGAACAAACTGTAAAAATTAACCATTTCACACTTCTGCATTTAGTTTTGTAAATTACAAATAAAAAATAAAAAAAATATTTTAAAAAATCAGCTTTATTATAAGAAGAATTTCAGGATAAAACAACTTAGTGCCATGCAGTGATTAAGTTAGTAAAAACTAGAGTTCTTAGATGAAGAACAAAAAGTGCAGCAAAAAGAGAAAAAGACGACCAATCTATCATTAACAAATGGGAGAATGTTTAAATTTGAAAAATAAATATAAATACTTAAGCACATGTTTTATTGAAGATTTTTAGCAGGGAGAAGGAAATGACAGCAAACAAAGAACAGCTGTTTGTCATGCTGGGAGACTTTCACAACTCCTAACTCCTAAATACTTTTATTTTTGTTTTTACTATTCTGAAAGCGTTATCAGCATTGCTCCTCCAAAGAACAGATATGAATGGACCTGTCTATGTGTTTTATTTATTTATTTATCTATTTTTCACATATTATAGCAGACCCTTCATGATACCTGCAAATGGGTAAGAAGCGTATTTTTGCATGTAAATCCTAATACTTGGAGATATTATCAGTACCTTAATTTAGCCGTTCCTTCCTAATTCTAAATTAAACTTCGCAAACTAAATTGTGCCCAACTCAAATCTGAATTTCTTCTTGTCACAAAGTCTTCCATCAATCCCAAATTATGCCCTCCTCCATCAAGAAACTATCTTTTAATCCAAGATGCAAACCTCCTTGCCTTGTATTTTAAATGTAATCATCTTAACCTTAAATATAGAATTTTTCCTCATGACTGATAGCACCAACCTCGTCCTGTAATGGAAAAGGAACATTTGAATCATGAAAGAATTTTCACTTTGTAATGTAATCACAGCTTTCAATGAAATAAATTTTATTCCTCTGTTTTTAAGAAACCAATATTATAGCACTGAACGAAAGTATGTTTCCTCTTCTGTTCCATAGTTGTTACATTTGCATATACAATAACATACTAAATAGTGCAACTCATTTGCATTTTTAGTGATAATTGAATAGTGTTAGTTATTTGCATCCGTAATGATGCTTTAATAATGAAGTTTATTTGCATATATATCAAAACAGATAATAGTATGGTTCATTTGTATATTAAAATCATATAGTTTGATTTATTTTCCTACACAATAAAGTTAAATTGTGTGGTTTAGTTGCATATGTAACAACACATCAATAGTGTGGTGGTCCATTTGCATCCATCACAATAACTGAATAGTGTGGTCCATTTGTATCCGTCACAATAACCGAATAGTGTGGTCCATTTGCATCCATCAAAATAACCAAATAGTGTGGTCAATTTGCATTCATCACAATAACCGAATAGTGTGGTCCATTTGTATCCATCACAATAACTGAATTGTGTGGTTTATTTGTTCCTAGATTTATCTAAACTATTCATGGTCTTATTTTACTAAGTTTCATGTAATTTAAAAAGAAGGTTAATGAAAGATCAAAAAAAAAAAAATCATTGCTCATAAATATATCAAAGTAAGAATGGTTGTAATATATAACAAACCAAAGAAAAACATTGTTAGCAATTTTTAAAAAAAGCTCTATTTTCACAAGAAATCTTCCTCCAACAGCCTTTTCTAAGTTTTACTACATATTAAGATATGAATGTCTTACAATTACTGCTGTAAGATACTGGTGAAATTTTTCTTGGACAAATCAGACATTTGTTCATCTTTCTTTCACCTTCTTTAACACTCCTTAAGTTTTTTCAAATATTAAAAGAAATGAGAAAACAAAAGTTTCTCATTTGAGGAAAGAGAAATATATTTTATTACCTTTGGAAATTTTCAGTTTTCTTCTACTCTTAACAAAGGAAGAATACTTACTCTTCATGAAAAAATGATATTCCCAATTACTTTAAAATATTTTGATTTATATTCAAGTATGAATGATTAGATATATGATCAATCCAGAATGTAGGAGATAATCGTGAACATCTTGATAACTGGGTGCATAGTTTTAATTTAACTTGGCAACCCCACTTGTGTGAACACTTGGGATAACAGCAATGAGATAGTCCTAAGTGATCTTGAACACTGTTTAACTTTGATTCATAACAATTTAAAAAGTTGATTCTTTTCACCTTGTTCACAGATTTTTGGCCAATCATCACACTGCTCGGCACTTCCAACGACTTCAATCAATATTTTATTCCCCATAATTGAGGTTTAGTTTCTTTGTTTAATGGCATTTCATCATTCATGGGTTTATTTAATGTCAAAGCAATCTGTGTAAAATAAGTGTAGCAGTGCTAATTAACCCAGAGCTGGAGGGATAAGGGTGTACACATCTTTCTGAATGGTTTTAGTCCAAAAGTGACTGTAATAGCACAACTGGATCCAGTTTGGTTAATGGCATATCAAACTTTGTAGTTTATTTAATGCCAAATCCACTTAGAATGAGTACACTTTAGTTCTATGAAACCCATAGATAGGAAGCTATCAGGTGCTACCACTTAAGCCTAAGTGGACCTAGGAGCAATGGCAATAAACTCTGCATTCCCCAAAGCTCTAGCATTAATGAATTGTTCAGTATCATGTCCAGTACACATATTGTGGAAGTCTTACTCTTCTGCAGAGATGCAGCCAGTGTATTCTGCAGCCGAACACAACTGGAGTTCAAACTCATTTTTTACAATGTTACAGTCCAGCACATAAGTCACTATGTACTGGGGACTCTACCCACTACACAACAGAACTTTCCTTCTCTCTGACCAAGATTAAGGAGAACACAACAACACAGATGATAAGGATACAGAAAAAGGTTGTTTTTTTTTGCAATCTATTTTAATATGATCTGAAAATAATCTCTCTGTTGTCCAACATGAATATTAGTACAGACACCTGAGAAAAGGCATGAACTGTGATAACTTAGAAATGATCCTCATCTTATCAACTGCAGTTTGAAGAAATTCAGGAGTCATCAAAGATCTAAAAGAAGTTAGAGTGTAAAAACAACATGTTCCATGCTGGAAAAATAACCAACATAAATATAGGCTACATGAACTGGAAGGCAGACATTTACATAAGCAGTATTTATCAGGTTCTCTATGAGGTCAAAATAGAACACAAAATCAGTTTACAAGAAAGCATCCCAAGGGGTGGGTACAAAAATTGCTCCTGTTCCTTCAGCCTTCTACTTGCAGAGCAATCAATAAGTCATCATTCCAGCCCCTTTTTTTATTCAATGCCAGCATAAGAGAAATAAAAATGAATGAAACCATAATAGTAAGGATGCCATTTTAAAACTATCAGTTTACTAGCATTAGAAACAGCATTTTTTCATTGGGAAAAATTAAATCCTCACAGTAAAAAAAAAAAAAACACTAAAATTATAATCTGATTAAAACTCAAATTCATCTACCAATACTAAAAATTTAACTGAAGATGACAAACCCAACCAAAATAGTGACTACTCTACACACACCAAGAAAAACAAAGGACATGCCAATCAAGTAAACAGTAAGGATCCCATTTTACGACTATTGATTTACAAGCATTAACAAGTCGATCACAGTTTGTTTTTTTTTAAATAAAAAATTTAAAAAAAAAAAATCTGATTTTACTCTTTTCTGCCATAGAGATTAATGTAACAAAGTCTTGAGTCTTGGTGTTTATGGTATCCCTGTTCATATTACCAGGTGCGTCTCATTTCTCCCAGAAACATGAATTGTGTCAAACTTTCTCCTTAGTCTATTTACAGGCAGATGGTTGGTTTTAAAATGTTGAAGTTATATAATTTTTTTTCTTTTTGTTTAAGTAACTGAGGAGGGAAATATTTAAAGTAGATGTTTGCAATTAAGACTTGAATAGGCATGCAAATGATTGACAGAGTTCTTGTCTACTTTATGATCTCATCTTGAGCATAATTACTTTGATCCAACATTAAAATTAATTTCCAGATAACTGTAAAGACCAGGATTTCTTAATGCACACTTTATGACCGATTAATTTATACTTTAGTCCTATAAAAATGGCATTTAATGAATACCCAACTGTGTTGCAGAAGCAAAGATTTTAATTAAAATATGAACTTAATTAAAGTAGACAAAGTGACTTAGTGCAAATAAGTGTCAGCATGTTTTAAATAGCACTAAAGAAAGAAAATTAGCATATTAATTTTGTTGAACCCCATTTTTGATGATATATATATATATATATATATATACATTATATAAACATATGTACACACATATGGTTACACAGAAATACAGATGTGTGTATGGAGATATATATATATATATATATATATGTGTGTGTGTGTGTACACATCCAAACATACATACAGCCAATAGGAAATGTTGGTTGGTTAGGTTTTATGGCATATCAACCTTTGTTTGTTATTTAACACCAAATCCATTTTCATACAAATAAACAGTTCTTTTTCAAGCATTTCAGTTTAGCATTAGTACCTAGATTAATTGTCAAAAAACATTCCCATTTCAAACTATCCTTTTTAGTCAAACAGATCTATTTCAAACAATTCAGTTTAACATAAGTATGCAATTTAGTTCTATTTGACCTATAAATAGAACCCTATCAGGTGCTACCACTCTGGGCCAGAGTGGACCTGGAAGGGAAGGTACTGAAGGGGTGCTCCACATTCCCTCAAGCTCCAGCTTTACTGGAACCTCACCTTTAAAAATTTATTTTAAAAAAATCGTCAAACTGACCATGTGCAGCACTTGATTTGGCCTGAGTGGAAAAAGGAGAAGTAATCCCTGACAATGCAGCATCAAAAAGCTACCTCCTTTTGTCTTGAACTACTGTTTGACTCTCAGTATGAATTCCAGAGACCAAAATGTAAAGGCAGGAAAAATTAGCCAGCAGAAGATTTTGGTCACTCACTTCTTGAATGGAGCTTCCCAAGAAATAAAAGTATAATTAAACTAAAGTCAACTATTGGATTTCTACCAAGTTAAACAACTGAAAGAAAATTCAACCGAGAATTCTGCTGAAAAGAACTTTAAAGAAGACTCGCAATTTAATGAACTCTGAAACTTTTTGATGTAACTAAAAAAAAGACAAGAAAAATATTCAAAGAACTTCGTTTCCCAGACACTCTCTCAGATAAGTTCCAGCAACTTGCACTAAAATTTGCAACACTTTCTCTTTTCTATACATTTCTTTCTTGGTTCTTGGGATAAAATTCTTTTTTAAAAACTTTATTGTCTGTGTTATCTATTTGAACGAGTATGCAAACTAGAAAGTTGCGCAACTTGCTGTTTGAACTTACCGTGTGACTTTGCTGTTAGCAGTTACCGCTTAATATTGCACACTAAAGGCCCCTAAAAACATTACCCAGTGAAATACTTAACTTGGCTTGAGTGTCATTCACATTCCTACAAATTTTATCCTTTAAAATTCCTTTCATATTGCAAATTTTACCCTTTTCAAAAATTCTTTTACGCCGCCAACTGTTTAGTATCATTTCCTGGACATTTATTGGGGGTATTCTACAGCCCCAGCCAACTATGCACAGGAAGTGTTTGTGGTGTTGGGTTCAAATCCTGAGCAAGAGTATGCATTTCACATAGCACTAACACCCTTGAGAAAGGAATACATCCAATTATTCTCCTTCCAGCTATGAGTAAATGGTAAGAAAGACTGGACTCTTCAACCTTGGTGTGACAACCAGTCTAGAAGAAGGAAAATCCTAAATTCAAACCTTTTAAACTGCTTAAAAATTGTCTTTGTTTCACATCCTGCTCATATAGAGGAGTGATAAAATACATACACAAAAGATATTTTAAGCATAAAATTCATACATACTCAATAAATACTTTAAGTGTAAAATATATACACAAATATTTGAAGAGTAAAATAAGCTTAGAAAACTGGATAAAATTACTTGCTTCAGTTTCATGTTGTTGATCCTCAAGTGAGCTAGTATTCAACATGGTGAATACTAATACACCTGAGGATTGACAATGACAATCTCAGGAGTTTTTTTCTTGTTTTCTTATTGTTTTATACTTGAAATATATTCTGAGTTGGTTAAGTATTTTTGTGAATAGAGCACTGTAAAGATTTTATGGATTCAAAATCTTTGAATATTAAATAGTAATTATGTATATTATATATAGCATTTGATGTTTTACTCATGCATTTAACAGACTCAGCCTGATCAACTTGTAAAACATGAAACCCAATCATAGACACCACCATGTAATATATATATTTATTCAAATATGGATAACAGCTCCATTATTGATATTGAGCACTATTTAATAATCTCACATAATTAGGTCTACCATAACCTCACCAAGTGAGCTAGTGATAACCATAAACTAAATATATATATATATATATATACACACACACACAATAGCATAGAGCCTGTCATTTATTTAAGATTGGTATTTTCTGCTTGTTTAAGATAATGGTATTGGTTCAGTCACTGATTTGAAGATGAAGGCTTATTGTTAGAATGAAATATTGTCCTCAATGGACAAAAAAAAAAAATTGGGGGTCAAGAGAAAATCTAACAAAGGAGAAATGAGACTGAGAATAAAGAAGATGGGGTTTGATTTGATTTTATGGCATATCAACTATTGTAGATTTTCTAATGCCAGATCCAGTTAATTCATATATATTAGATATACATGATTTGTAAACATAAGTCAACAAAGTTAAATGGTTCCAAGTATTAATATGTATCATTAACAAATCAATTAAACATCTGTCGTTTATTTATACATGGTTAAATGATCTAACAGTTCTTTTTCAATCAATTCAATTTAGCATAAGTTGTTGATTTGCACTCAGTTTAAATGTCAAACAGTTTTTTTGACCCATAGACAGAACCCTTTCAAGTGCCATTGTTCCCACTCCAGGTTGAAAAGGAACTGGGAGCAATGGCAACAAAGAGGTATTTAGTATTTTCTAAAGTTTCAAGACTGGAGCCTAAAATTATATCGAAGACACTCCTTACCACTCTACCGAGATGCAGTCAGTATATTCTACAGCCCCAACCAATTGGGCTGAAGTAAAAAAAAATTGAAATAAAGAAAATTATACAAAGAAAATACATCAGAGAAAATTAGATAATAACGAGTGTAGATTTATTTTAATTTCCCAGGTAAGACTTTTTGGGGTTCTTAGAAAAATCAATGCCCTGGGAGAACAGGGTTCAGTCTCAGGTCGCGTCATACCAAAGACTTACAAAAAATGGTACTTGATACCTCCTTGTTTAACACTCAGCATAAGGTATGTATCAAGGGTAAAGTGGAGCAATCCAGGGAAAAAAGTAGCACCCTCCCCGACACCTCGGTGTAGTAACAATTGAAAAGGGAGCTTTTGGGTTACCCTTGACTATGGTCACCAACTTATATATATATATATATATATATATATATATATATATGCACACACACACACACACACACACACACACACACACACACACTGTAGTTGTTTTATTTTATAATGTCTCATTTTATGATAACAGAAATTCTCATTACTTTAAAGGGGCCCAGTTGGCTGAGGCTATAGGATATACTGACTACATCTCTGCAGAGGGGTAAGATTCACCCAACAAATTTTCTGGGTATGAGACACTGAACATTCTGATGGTGAGGTTCCAGCAATACTGAAGCTTTGGGAAATGCAGAGTACCCCTTCATTGCCATCACACCCAGGTCCACTCTGGCCCAGAGTTGTAGCACCTGATAGGGTCTTATCTATGGGTCAAATAGAACCAAAATGTGTACTTATGTTAAAGGAGGGATTTGCCATTAAATAATTAATAATGGTTGATATGCCATAAAATCAACTAAAAAGTTTTCACTTTGAAATCAGGAGAAATAGGACTGACATATGTATATAAGCTGGGATAATGTAGACACAGTAAATGGCAATTGGTAACCATTGGTAGGTGGGATGATGACACAGGCAATAAATAGGCCATAACCAAATACTGTTGACTGTACCTACACTATCCTCACATAGACCTACATATGCTCTATCACCAATATTGAGCTCTGTTTATTTATAAATTTAAAAAACTACATTATCTGATATATTAATAGGGAAATGATGAAAAATTCTTGGCAAGACCAAGTAAGAAAAGATTAATAAATTAATAAATGCTCATTCCCTAAATTGGGCCATGAACTTTTCACTATAATCGGATTTTAATAATATATACCATCCTTCAACTCTCTGCAGACACGAGATGCCATTGAGAGCACTTGCAAAGAGTGATGACAGGCATGGATAGCAAGATAGAGTAAAAGGAATCTGTCCGGATGGCATGCTTTGATGATGATACACTTGAAATAAGAACCTAAATAAATTTTAAGATCAGGTTTTCTAAGATCAAATTTTATAACCCCTATATGGATACTCAACACAAACCAATTTAGAATAAAAATTAGCAAAAAACAAAGTAATAAAAAACAAAATGAAATATTTAATTAAATTCTTTATCAGCACGTGAAAAAAATCTTAAAACAAAACAAAACAGTATTTGATTTTCTTTTCGAGCTTCAAATTATTAGTGTCACCTGTGAAACACAAGGTTTGCCAAATATTACCTTTAACAGTTGCAGGATGCAGAAAATATAAAAATAATGGTGGAAATGTTAAAACAAATGATCAAATAGAAAACTAAATATGCATTTACTTTCCCTACTCCATTTGCAAATTTGTCTTTGATTTACTTCTATTTTCATGGCTTCTTCACAGAGAACACATTCTTTCTTGTGAAGATTAGAAATATTCACTTACTAATTTCATTAAAATTTGATTACATATTGAAACATTGAATAACATGAGAAATCTAATATATTTTATATGAATCATGCATTTTTATGCTGTACTGACTATTTTCAAAAAATTTCTGTAGCTTAAAAATGAATATTTTTACAAATTAAATTGCATCCATTGCCCACGAATCTAATAAGATAGTAATCGCATTGATAAATAAAAAGTACAATTTTGGAAAACCTTATGATTCAGACATTTGTCAATTTCTTTTGATATTTGATTACAAGCAGAAAGAATTCAAAGTTTTATTTCCTCACAGAATTTGAGTTTAATGAACTGCAAGAGAAGTCGTTACACCAGTGATGAACATAGACAACTCTTTTGATAAAACCTTCTTAGCTGCAGGCTAAACAATTTACGATACTTTGTCAAGACAATGTTGAGATGTTTGCATTGCCGAGGCGAAAAACTGTTTTCACTTGCATATCCAATCAATCCTAATTTTTGTCTTTTTTTTTTTCCTTTTGTTTCATTTGGAGAAATTTCACTTTTCTTCAGAGATGGGTGATTTCTTTTGATCCGAGCAGCACGGATAAAATTTAAACAATTTCTTTTATATTTCTGTTTTGTAAGTATCAAAGAACATGTCTTAATGAGAGATGGATTTTATATTGCCAAGATAGCAATTATATCAAAGAAAATCTTTGGAATAAATTGAATTTGGATGTTAAGTCTCAAAATAAGTGTTTAAAAACAGTTTAAACAATCTAATAATATTATTTAAGCAAATTTTAATAAGCATAATATGGTACAGAGTATTAATAAAAATAATCTCAGTAAACTATAATGAAGGACTCTAATGTATTAAGATGATTTGTTTTAGTAAATCACTAATATCAAACCAGAACGGCAGGAAGATCATTTCTATGTGATCAACATAATGAAAATAAATACAACACATTTGGTGTTTCAATATGTCCCCTAATGCAGTGTTTAACTAGCAAGACTACAATATCCTAGTTATCAAGTTCAAACTCCATTCACGTTATGATACTCTCTTTCAGACTAATATATTTGGGAAAGGTATCGACCCCCTTAGCTCCCAACTATGGATTAAATATAGTACCACAAGTATTCTACAAGTAGAGCTTTGGCATCAACCCATGAAGGTTGATATGCCATAAAAACAAATAAGATAAACCTATAAGAGGATCAAAAATATGGAAAAGCACACATTTTTCTAAACAATCCCAAAACCTTAGAATTTGCCTTTCAGTGTGTTAGGCTGGGCAAGAATAGAGGAAGGTTCCTCCCACATGATTTTACTAACATACAAAGGAAGCTGTCATAGTGTAATGGTTATCATCATAGAAAATTGACTTGGTGACTTGAGTTCAAACCCTGGATGAGGCTATTGGCATTTCACAGTGCGAATACCATTAGGAAAGGTATGAACCCCCTTATTCTCCCCCCAGCTATGGGGGATTAAATAGTATCACTGATGTTGATATACCATTAAAGAAAGGAAAAAAAAAACAATTTCATATGACTTTTGGGTCAGATCTCACGTGAGGTAGATTTGGGGGTGGGGTGTTCTGTTAACATCATGTTCCTTTATTAAAAAAAAGAAAGTCTCTGACAATGATGTTTTACTTTGAAATTAATTAGACTCAAATAATGGTAGATCAGTTTACACATTTTAAGAAATAAATCCAAAGACTTTAATTTAAAAAATACTCATGACTGAAGAGCAAATATGTCTTAAGTTTAAAAAAACCCCAAAAAACAAAGAAATAGATGCCTGACAGGTCTTCACACCATATAAAAAATAAATAAAAATAAGATAAAATAAAATAAAGGCAGCAGGAAAAACATAAAAATACTTTTTGGTGTTATCATATTTTTGTTTATTGGCTTAAATTATGGACCCTGTGAAAAAATTTTAGTACTTTACAACTGTCATTTGTCTGTACAGTTAAATGATCAAACACTTCAAAACAATTTGATTTAACAGTCAAATTATTTTAGTATTTGCAATGTTGATATCTTTGCTAAAAAGTTTTTATTTCAACAAAATTCACATACATGAACGTAATAATTTCAAGGTGTGCTTAGTGCAATGTTTATCGTATTATTTTCCGCATTCACTTATCTGATTACCTTATTATTATAATGGAGTCTATGAAAAGTATTTTCAATATTTACAGACCTTTACTCAAAGATTTATTTCATTAATCAATCTAAAAGGCTATCTATGATTCTTTTCTATTATTAATACTAGCAGGTCTTACCGATATAAGATACAGGTTTTAAGATGGTCATTTATGTTCCTGACAGTGTGAGATTCTAAACAGGAATTTCCCTTTCAAAATCTATTATCACAAAAAGAACAATTATGGAAGAATCTCTGGATAGACAACATAGCTTCTCATGTTCTTGGAGGTGTGCTTTGCGTAATGCTTACTGCTATGTGAAGTGAAATTGGTAACGTGATTTAAAATCCTAGATTAGGCTCTTTGCATATCAGTTCATGCAAATCAACTTGAGAAAGGCATGAATCCATCTGACTACACCCCAGCTATTGATAAATAGTAGGATAGACTTGTACCTTAGTTGGGCAACTTATCTAGAAGGAAAACTGAATTTAAACCATCTTCACATTACTTGTAAATTGACCTTGTGTCACATCTTTCATCTAGCTGAGAGGTTGGGTAAATACATAGACAAATATAATGATGCCCTGTCAATGAGGCTTAGAATATGCTGACTGTATCCCCTGAAGAGGGGTAAGACACTCCCTCCCTCAAAAGAGGGGGGTCCTAGATATGACACTAAAACACATCTGATAATGAGGTTCCAGTTCTGTGATCTTGGGAGTGTGGAGTACCTCTGTCGTGACCTGTTCACAAAGGTAAACAGATTGGACTACTTACATCCCTAAAAACAGTACATCCGGCTACAACCAGAAATGATGAAGACTTATATGACCCTGACCTGCCGTTACAGCAAAAAAAAAGGGAATAAATTTCATTTAACAACATTTACAGAACCTGTTTGTCAAAGGTAACTATTAAAATAGAGTGGATGATCTTCTGTAGCCTGTCCCAGGATAAAGAAGAACTATTTCCACTCCTATTTTTATAGAACTTTTCACCTACCCAGCAGAGTAACATACTTTTCCCTTTTTATAAACAAGCTCCAGGGTCAAAAATTTCAGAAGTTGTTGAGCGAGGCTCTCAAGGCTAAATCCAACTTCTCGTGGTCGCATTCACCTTACATCACATAGATATGCAATAAAGGTCCTTTTAAAGACCACTACAGGTCTCCTTCTGTGGGTTGGATTATCTCTGATAGTTCTTGCAAACGCGAAGAGGACTCTAAGACCACCTGGTCTAAACCAACTCGGACGATTCCGTTGTCCATTCATTCGCTTGGCTGGGCAGTACTAAGGCATGGGGTTAGCCTTCGCTATCAGTTCCCTATCTGCACAGTGCTAAGATACCACTAATCTTAGCTGTGGCCGCCCAGTCTGCTTGCTCGATAGGGCAAAGCTACGGCACAGGTTAAGTCTTAGCTACAGCTCCTGATACAGCTAGGGCACAGAAAAGCCTTAGCTACAGCTCCCGATACGTCTGCATGGCTAAGGTGCAGCAAGGCCTTAGCCTCACCTTCCAATACGTCCACACAGCTAGGGCACAGCAAAGCCTTAGCCTCACTTCCCAATATGTCTGCACAGTTAGGGCATAGCAAAGCCTTAGCCTCACTTATTGAATCGCTTGCTTGACTTCTCATGTGCTAAGGCATGGCGAAACTTAGCCACGTTTACCTTGTCCATTCATTTGATCCACAGTGCTAAGACACGGTTAAGTCTTAATTTTCGCACTCACTCGAGTATGCGACCAAGCTGCCCACACGACTTTGATCAACACCAGCTACTTACATCAAACATCTAGCTGCCTCTCTATGACACCGACCATACCACCTAATGACATCAACCATCTAGTTGGCAATGTCAACAGCTCTCCATGAACTTACATAAGTCCTTGTAAACTCGACAAATAAATTGTCATATTTGCCTTTGTTTTCTTCATTGTTCTTTTGGCAGTCTTTACTCCATGCTTTATCTTAAATAATTTACTGGGTCGACGTGCTTTTTGGCTCTGCAACCCCTCTTTATTGCCATTACTCCACTTTGACCCATTAGGGTCCAATCAATGGATCAAGTAGATTGATAAAACATTATTTCTATTCAGTAGGAATTCTTGATACCACATAATTTTAAATTACTTATATTTAGAATATTTACTAGAAGCTATAGTCGTTTATTAAGGGTTATTATTAGTTACTTGAAACAATATAACAGTGTGCAAACAAATGCATATTATGAAATAGAAATACTTCAGATCAAATAATTATTAGTATCAGATAAGAATACTTAAAACGATCCAACTATGTACTAATTATTTGTATTTGATAGAAATGCCTGTGATCTAACTGTATGAAGAAAAAAAAAACTATGCAAGAAAATGTAAATATGAATGTACAATGAATGTTATAGGATTTATACTACTTTATTTTAAAATGGTCATGATGCCACTTGTTCATGAAATAAAGATGGCAAACGTCGGTAAACTAATCAGTCTTGGGAACCTATTGGCCAGGAAAACCACGTGGTTAGTGCTCACAACTACATCCGCAACTTCAATTTTGTCCCACGTCTTTGGAGCCTACTGCATGACAAGGATTGTCAATATATATTCTTGTCTTCAAACACTTTCTATCTTTCACATTTTCACTTACAGGGTCAACACACTCTTTCCATTGTGACTTCGAGAAAACACTCAATCTATTCATTTCGACTAACAGAGTCAACACACTCTTCCTCTCCTTTTTACACTTGACTTCCAGCAGTCAACCGCCACGAACATGTAAACTTTCTTCAACCATTCTCTTCCTTGTTATACTTTTTCAAGTAGACTTTTTCCAGCCTCGAACACAGAAATTTCGTCAAACCACAGAAAGAAACAAACAGTAGAAATACATAGTCAACACGCATAGGACACTTTTGTTAAATAGTCCTTTTTTGTAGTATTAGTGTTAGTTAAACTCATACACAGAGGAGTACTTAACGAACAATATTAGAACAGTTGTTATATTTTAAAATGTTGCATTGAATGTATTGTTGATATATAAATTTGAATTGGAAACTATCAAACGAACTAACATGTACCCCTAAAATGTCATTTTCAACTTCTAGACATGAAATAACCTAAAAAAGGTTGAAGTGCCATTCAAAAATCCAACAATAGAAAGATGTCTATTAACCATATAAATACAAATGTTCTGTCTAAATTTGTCGTTAATAGAATTTTCAAAGATAAGGAATATCTAATCTTTCACGTGGTATAAATTTTGATTATAAAATCATAAACAAAAAACAGAGGAATAGAGAAGTGTAATCTATGTTTTGAAATCAATATCAATTGAAATATTTAGTAATCAGTTTCAGACCTTAGCAAGGTTTTTATAAAACAGGATTTCTTTTGTTTTACAAGCCAACAGGAACTGTTTGCCACCCATTGTCTTCATCACTTTGAACAACACTTACTAGTTATCTATCCTATAGTAAATTATGCAAATAGATATTTCCCCATTGACCCTATTCAACAGCTGCATCACAGTTCTAATCTGTCCTCGTGTTTCCTCCCAGCTTCCAAAATTTGTTGTAAACCAATACCTTTTTCAGCAGACAGTTCAACATGTAGCAGTCACAGATCTATTTCCTTTCGCGAATCAATGCCCCCGCCAAGCAATTCGGTTATACACTGACCAATCAGGGATAGAGCGCAGTGATTTTTTCTCCCTCTCTAGAACTATTTTTTCTAGTCCTTTTTGGTAGTCAGCCGACAACCCAGAGAGCATCTAGCCAGCAGCCAAGACAGACCTCTCTCTCGCATCCACTGCTACGGATTCCACTTGGAACCCCTTCGCTGAAGAACATGCTGCTACGAGTTCCACATACAGAAGAACCAGCCTTGCAGTCAGTCACACGAGCTATTTGCTACAGTGACACACACTTACTACAAACGCAATGGCCAACATACTAACCGGCGACACCAAGAGGGACACTTTCTCACTCTGACTCTTTTACTTCAGCTAAAATAATAAACCTTTCGTTGTTGTGTTTCAAAAGTAGTTTCGATATTTATTTGTGTTGTCAAATAATTTATAGTGTTATAGAAACTAACTATTTTCAACACTAAAAACATTTTGTTTACAGCAGTATAGTAATCTTGGTATTATACTTACACAAGGCTGCTCTGTTTAATTCAAACAATACTGTGCTAAAACGACATGATAATAATAGGGAATACATATCATGGAATAAGAGTGTAGTATCACCTCCTTACTAAGGTCAGTAAATGGGCAGTCAATACTACCTTAACATAAATCTTGGTCCTTACTTCCACCTCGGCCAAGGAATGCTATCCCAGAATCCATCGCCTCTCACTCTTCTCTCCTCTCTCCTTTTCTCTCTCGCTTTCCCTCTCCCTAATCAGCGGAGATAGTAGCAGTTGCCGAAGACGACCCAAGAACAGAGAAGGAGGCAGTTGCTGAAGAGATTCCAAACACTAAACACACGTGTTGACCGCCGGACAGTTTTCTAGCCAACACGTGGCGTTGTATACGAAGAATAAAATTCCTCTTTTAAAGTTAATATTTGTACTTCTCATTTATTATCTCAAATAACATCACCCAAGTACATATATTACAAGAGTTTTTATAGCCCAATATAACATTGAAATCATTTAATTCACCTGTAGTAAGTAAAGCTGGCGACCGTAGTCGAGGGTGACCAGAAGGCTTCCTTTCCGATTGCTACTACACCAAGATGTAGGGGAGGGTGCTACTCCTTTCCCTGAATTGCTCTACTTTACCCTTGATCCCTACCTTATGCTGTCGAGTCTTGAGCAAAGAGGCATCAAGTCCCATTTTTTGAGTCTTTGGTATGACTCGACTTGGAATTGAACCCAGGTCTCCCGGGCCATTGGCGAACATTATAACCATCATACCATTCCTCTAAATTAACGTGTTGCTTGTCTTACTTCAAATTTCAAGTCCAATATTACTGAATGTTCGCTCTCCTTCAGCTCAAATAGTTCACCAATGCTAAGAAATATATATTAAGAAATATGACGTCCGACAAGAAAGTGTAATGTTGGGAATTGTGCCCTAATCTTATAAAAAAATTCTAATATATTTTCAAGAAAAATGAAAATAATTCCAACAACTACTAAATATAAAAATATGACGAATAAAATAGTCCAATGATGTATTTTTTATATGATCATATGCCAAGTATTCGGTTTTTGTTAAACGATCTTTAGGGTGATGTTAAAATACAATCTTGATGTTATTTTCGTAAAAAAATTTTTTTAAAGCATTCGAAAAGATTTTTTTATAATTTTTACGAAAATCTATAGCAAAAACTATCTTTTTTAATCAAATTTTCGAACACAATTGACATCATAATTTGAAATGAAACCTTAATAATAGAACGCTAAAACGTTTTTCAATGATGCGTTTCATTTGAAAATAATTTACGTCGCACTTATTCATTGTCCAGAAGATGGTTTAGTTAAAATCCAAACACCGGCTTATTAGCATACATAAAATATACATTCACTGAATTATATATATATGTATGTAAATGTGCATGCATGTTTGACTGAATTATAAATACAGATCTTGTCTATATATTTTTATTAAGATCCTTTCAAGTTTCCTGATAAGTGCTTTGGTTTCAGGTTGGAATTGGTGGATGAATTTACCAGAATAGTCCCGAGCGCTTTCGGACCTTTCCTAAGCCATCATCAGGGATTGCTTCTATCTTGGAAGTTCCGGCTACTCAAACCTAAAATCCGCGGTTTAAAGAAAACGCTGAGATACCCGTGACGTCAGACAACAACAATACGTTGTAGATACTTAATGAGAGAACTTCCATTACTAACGCACCAACTATTTTTTTCGAGAGGGATTAATTCTGCTGGACTTTCGGTGATAAATTCCTAACTACAAAATAAAATACATTATATTTATAAGTTCCTCTTCAAAGTATAATGAAGTATTTCATTGTTACTTATATCTAATAAAGGAACTTCCTGTTAACACAAGCATTTCACTCACCCTAGCAGAATGGTAATAGACAACCACTATATATACTCAGCCGGGTCTGGCCCCAAGTTTGGGTCCATGTCTAGCCAGGTTCATCAGGCCCACATTGCACTGAATGGGCCGATGACCAGCATAGTCCAGCAGGGCTCGAATCTTGGCTTGTACTCGATCTTCCCTTTCCCTACCCCCACTATAATCCAAGCTTCGGGTCATTTGACCTTGTGTCAAGTCCTGTCTGGTGGGAGGCAGAACCAAAAATACACATTCCGGCAGAGACAGTCAGTGGGCGAAAAAGGTAATCCGTACATCCTCTGGTCAGAGAACTCTGATAAAGGCCTTAGCAGCAGCAGCTGCCAGAAACGCACAGCTCCAGACTTACACGAAAGCCGGTATCTTGACTCCAGCCAGCAGACGACGTAGGAACAGAGCCTCGGACTCAGCAAAGCCAGCCAAAATAAACAGTTGTTTTTCTCATTCAAATAGCTCTTCTAAGAGCTAAAGTCTTCTAAGACCACTTTTGGTCTTCTTGCTACACCTTCCCGGCTCCAGCTTCACCAACAGCAGTTCTTGCACCTTCCAGCTAGCAAGCTTAACCCAGCTGCAAGTCCTGCATCAACAAGCAACAGTACCAACTGTAGACCAACTCCAGCTTCACCAAGCAGCAGACTTCTGCATCATCATAGTCTTCGATCAACTACTGCTCGGACAAACACAACACACTGAAGCCACATCGACATGTCCCTGGTTAACCTAAGTACCACATAACCAGGTCTCCGATCATCCAGCCTCAGCAATCAGTAACTGAATGTTCGGATCCACGACAGGGCAGTCACGCACATAAATTCAGACAATATTCTCGTCCCTGAACAGACTAAGTTCTCTTGTTATCGATTCGCCAAATAAATGCTGGCCTTTCGAACTCACCCGCTTGTCTTTGTCATTTTTGTCTAGTTGGTCCTCAGTCACTTATTTTTCAAAAGTTTGTGGGATCGACATAATTATCGGCAAGAATAAAGTATTTTTGAAAGAGTTTTTTAAAACATTACAAAACTACATAAACGCTGAGTTGAATAAAACTGAGATGCCGATGAATTAAAAAAAAAAAAAAAAAAAGACACTACATGCAAGCAGCCCCTGATGATGGCTTATGAAAGGTCCGAAAGCACTCGAGACAATTTTGGTAAATTCATCCATCAATTCCAACCTGAAACCAAGACACTTATCTGGAAACTTGAAAGGATCTTAAAATTATTTAGACAAAATGTGTCTGTATTATTTAATCAAACATGCTTAAATGAAAGACTACTGCCCAACTACACACACACTATATATATATATATCTCAATCAAAGAAATATAAGGAAAGTGCCTTTTTGATGAAACTCACTGTTTATAAAAGCTAATTTTTATTTTGCCGTCTGTTCTTCTGATTTCATTTTAGTCCTGAAATATTTTTTTTATCTTGTATACAACATAGTGGGGTTTCATACTTTATAATAATGCATTTCTATACTGACAGCAATTTTTTAAATTTACTGTGTGCTTTTTTACACTTTTTAAAAAGAATATTCCCAGCATATCTTTGTGTACTTTAACTATCAGTATGATTTACCTATTTCCACAGTACTTTACCTCCAAATTAAATATGAACGGTAAATAGCTTTTAATCTAAGCTGCTTGCATGTATTATGCTATGGGGAACAGTACAAGTTTTTTGACTTGATGTATTGTGAAATTCTAAATTTTTTTATCTGACTTCTTTTTCTTCTTACCCCATTCACTGGTTATTTTCCTTTTGTTTGTCGAAACTGTAAAGGAATTAAGGACGGCAGTAAAAAGACAGGAATACTTTAGTGTTAATTTTTATTTTCAGGGTTCATGACTACCTCCTGGTGGGAATGTTTTTCTGAACCAGCAAAAATAACCATGCAACCCAATGAAGGCGTTTCAAGAATATCAAGGAATTGTTTATGGACAAATTCTAAGTCTGAAGGCCCACCATGTGTGTCTATGTTCAGTGGGTACATTCAGCAGTAGTTACAACATGCTAAGCCATCGCTAACAACTGAGATAAAAAAAAAAAAAAAGTGCATCAGTCTAAGTCAAGGTGATAAGGGCTTCCGAGAAAGTTTCCCTTTGGTACCGGTAAGTCACTCTTTTTAGGTATGTTCCGATTTCACTGTCAGAAGCCTGCCGAAAAACTTACATTTGTAATTATTTACTTTATTTTTCCTGTTCGTGTGTTTTTGTTTTTTTTTTCTTAAATGGATAGCAAAACAACATTTGGGTCAGTTTATCATCAGGATAAACATCACGTGACTAAAACCAGATATTCATGACAAAAAATATTACCTGATAATACTAGCATAAATCTATCAGATTATATATGGTATTCTACGACTTTTCGGGAATATATATCTCCAGCAATATTGTCTAAATTTACTTTGGAAGAAGCAAGATTTACCAACCTTTAAGTAATTTGCTCTAAATATAATTAATAATGAAAACTTACACACCAACTGTCATATAATTATCACCAAGTCTTAAAAAGTCACTTAAAGTAAGATCAAAGTACTAATCAAAAATTAATAATTGAAAATGTTTTGTCTAAGAAATTCAAATTTATATTCATAATTAGGAAGAGTTTATTTGCATGATGTAATTAACCTTATGGAATTTAAATTGCCAAACTTACAAAAAGGAAAAAAAAAGAACATTTGTCTTATTAAAATAATTATTCACATTTAATTAAACATAATTCATTAGATTCATAGTTAGTTTTTCAAGCTGGTATTGTAAAATGATTAAATACTTAATATACAAACTGGAAGGTTTTGACATTTAACATAATTGTTCCTCAAAGAGAAAGGGGAGCATTCAGTTGGTTGGTTAGTTGGGTTTTATGGCATATCAACTTTTGTAGATTATTTAACGCCAAATCCATTTTTATGAAAATAGTTCTATTTCAAACTATTCAGTTTAGGACAAGTACAGTTTAATTGGGAAAAATATTTCTATTTCAAGCTATTTTGTTTAGTCAAGCAGTTCAATTCCAATTCAGCCAATTTAGTTCAGATTTTGCCCACACATAGTCCTAAACAGTTCAATATTAAATAATTCAGTTTACTCTTTCAATGTCAAAAACAGTTCCATTTCAAATAATTCAGTTAAGCATAAGTATGCCATTAGTTCTACTTAACCTATAGATAGGGCCCTATCAGGCGCTACCATGCTGAGCCAGAGTGAACCTAGGAGCAATGGCAATGAAGGGGTGCTCTGCATTCACCAAAGCTCCAGCATCACTGGAACCATGGGTTTTTAATTTTCCTTCAGCATACAACTAAAACAATTTTACGAGATATTACTTACCAAATATCAGGCAAAATGGTAAACAAACTTGAGTTATAACACAAAAATAACATGTATCCAATACTTATGCATGTCACTATATATATCCCCATCACTTATTTTTGTAAAAAAGAAAACACTATCAGTACTGAGCAATTATTTTACTGTCATTATGATCAACTTTGATTCAAGTCTTGACCTTTTACTCAATGTTGACAGCAATCATAAGTATAATTATTATGTCCCCAAATTACCTTTCAAAACTCTGCCTTGTATATCAGCATCATCAAAATATTGCCCTGAATATCATCATCAAAATATTCTCTTTTTATTACTGACAGCTAGAGGAATATGACACCAATCTTCCTCAGTGATTAAAACTCATGTATTTTAAATAATGGAAAGGATATCTCATTTAGCTTCCTTTTCAATATTGGTTAAAGAAAAAGGTTAATATAAAACCAAGTCCATGAAGGGTATGAGTTCATGCCCCCCCCCCCGAAAGAATCCGATTAACCCAATCCTTGGTGTAGACAAGTATTTCAGCTAATTATACAAAGTAGTAACAAGTAAGTGGATCAGGAGGAGGGAGGTCATGCTTACTCCTCCAAGACATTACAATAACTGAACTCAGCACTAGACCTTAATGCTATGAATGAAAATAGAAAATCATTTCTTTTGAAAAATTACAAGTAATTCTAAATCAATCAACACTTGACAAACATTGACAATAATCAGGGATGCATATATGACCGTAGTCCACTTCAAATTTTCACTTTCAACCAAGTTATTTTTGTTATTATTTTAGTACTTTCCCATTAAATCTATTGTTTGATTTTTTTTTTTTTTGTTTCATTTTCTTCAAATTACAGTCAAATAGAAAATGATCCAGTTTTTTTGCAAGTTTTATGAGGTCCAGTTTACAATGCAAGATAATAACAAGCAGATACAGTGGGGAGAGGGGCACATAACTCCCTCTTTTAGAGATACAAAAATATATTCTTTGCCCTACCTGAAAAAAATGACCTTTTTTCAGTCCTGTTATACCATTATTTTTCCTTTTATTTGCTGACATTTTTATCCATCATAAAACTTACAAAATAAAATTTATGATATTTACAAAATAATCTTCCTTGAAAATAAGAGCAATTAAAGGTTGGTTGGTATTATGGCATGTCAACTCTTGTTTAGTTATTTGATGTCAAAAACAAACATTTTTTTTCCCCAAGAAATCATCATTTCAAGAAAACAACGATAGCTTCAAGCAACTCTTCTTAATACAATTGGCACAAGATATAGGGTTTCAAGTATTCCTTCTGCATGTTAATAATTTAATTCACAATTTTTGGTTGTGAGTAACTATTCCTACCTAATAATAATCATTTAGGTCTAGATATATGGTTTTAAGTATTCCTATCAAATACTAATAATTTTCAAATTCAACTATTTGATCAATAGACTGGATTCTAAATGGTACTATCACCCCAAGTTAGTTTTGGTTTGGTTTCTTTGTTTTATGGCCTATCAACCTTTGTAGGTTATTTAATGCAGTAGTAGTACTATTTAACCTATAGCTGGGAGGATAAGGGGGTTCATACATTTCCCAAGGGTATTTGCCCAAAAGTGAATGTAATAGCGCGACTGGAGTACAAACACACTCCAAGTTAGAATGGACTTATGAGTAATGACAATGAACTAGTAGTCCAATCCCACTCATGAACTCCAAAATTCAAGCCTTACCCACAGATGAAATTTAATGTCATACCCAGTAGATGACTTTAACTTATTAAAGTCAAACGGACGAACTGCTTCACATGTCTTTCATCTAAGTGGCAATTTGTAATGATATTTGATAACACAAACAGGTTTCAGTCCTTAATACTATTCTTTCTTATGATATACAAAAGTCGTTGTGTACATAAATGACTCATCCCACAAAGTTTGTTAATGACCACTGGAAGAGAATCTGTGATACTGGGTTGAAGCACACTGAGTGGATCTTTGTAAAAAAAAAAAAAAAAACAGAGAGAGAGAGAAAAGAAAATCTATCAACTTTTGTCAGTGAAAAGACACAAAAAACAAGTTCTGCTTTGAAAATGCAGTTTTGACAATAGTCACGAAGTCTTTCACCATTTCTCACTTTACCTGGGACAATTCTTGTTTTTTATTGGGAGGTCTTACTCCCCTGTACAGCAGTTAGAGTTGGTGTATTCTAGAACTCACTGACAGGGCAGAGAAATAAAAGGTTACTTAAATTCTGATATTGTAATCAGTAAATTTTATGATTACAACAACATATAGATAGACATTTTTTTTCTACTGGTTCATCAAAAGAATCCATGGCAAAGTTCAATGTTTGGTCAGAAGATTTGAGATGATCCAAACATTAACACCCATATTTCTTTAACGTACATTTCTTATGATTATAGGAACTTATTCCAGTGGTTCTATCATCTGCCAGTCAATCGGTGTCATTTCTGTTTTTGGGCTACCACACTGGGCAAACAGTTCAATATTATTGGGTGCTAAATATCATATTTATTTATCTTATATTTATTTACCAAATTATTGCCATTATTCTTAGAGAGTCTCATGAAGCAAAAAGCATTTTCTGTATATTGCATCACAGAGTAAAGTTGTAAAGTTTTTTTGTTTTTTTTTTTGCTGACAAAGAATGTTATTCCATATAGCAGTGCTCTTAGCACAATGGAAATGAAGATCAGCAACCCAAGTTCAAATCCTACAAAAGGAAGTAGGTATTTTACGTAATGCTAATGCCTCTGAAAAAGGCATGAATCTAACTCTTTTCTCCCCAGCTGTAAGTGAAGACACTCAGAAAAAATTTCACTAATAAAATCAAAATGACACAATTTATAAGCAACCAAAGATCAAACTGCTAATACATAAATATATTGGTGGCAGAATCACAGCTTTCTGTAAATAGTAGAGTGGACAAGATTCTTTAGTCATAACAAGGCAACTTGTCTTGAACTATGAAAACTGTATTATACCTAGCTGCACTCCACTTAAAAATTGACTGTGTGACAGCTTGCTTATAGCAGAAGGGTTGGATAAAAGTGTATTCCAATCAGAAGTGAAATGCCAGATTGCTCTAAGATGACTAAGTAGTAAAGCTCATTTTTGAGTGGCCTCAAATCAATCAATTTTGGCAATTATATTCCCTAAGCTTTCCTAGGTATATATTGCATCCTAAAATTGACAATCCAATATCCTGAAATCAAAGTTGATCATACATTCAACAAGTATCAAAATTGTTACTCTATTTACAAAGACAAATGAACAATAAATAAAAAGTTAATTTTCTTCCCCATTCAACATAATTCCAAACATTTTCCATGCTCAAAACAATTCTGAAATATCACTTTTGATACAGCATGAAGCTGTATTTTTGGCTCCCTTTAAATGTCCTCTACATTCTTAAATATCCTAGGATCAAATTTTAGTTTAGGAAACAAGTTTCATTAGGTTTGGTGATCATAAAGAGTGCTGCACTTAAACAATTCTGCCTTTAACCAAAAACTACTGTTTAAAGTCTATCAATACTTTTTTCATAATTTTCTTTCAAATTGACACTTAGCTAAACTTCACTTTATCACAAGTTCCTTAGTTATAAAGGTCTTCAAGTTTTAACTCAAACACCTGTTTCACTAATATCATTTACTAGCTAAGTTCATGATGCTTCTTCATAGAACTTTGTTCTGGATCTGACACTGAACTGGTGTCTAGTTCTATATCTTTGAGTTACCTGAGTCATCTCTTCATAGCCATTAGTCCAAGGTCTACTCTGATTCCAAGTGAAAGCACCTGTAAGGATCCCATTTATGGCTCAAATAGATATATTGAAAATGATATTTAAAATACATTTTATCTAAACTCATATATTGCCTGTTAAAACAATTACTTAGCAAATAAATACGAACTGTTTAAAATGATTTAGAATTTTGTGCGATATGTAAATAGTGACATTCAAACTGACTTTGGCATGAAATGTTCCATCAAGGGTTGAGATGCCATAAAACCAAGCAGACAATCACAGATGGAAATAAACATTACATTGATTTCTACATATTTTTACCTTGGGAGTTTTAGAGTTAAATGTCAGATTCAGTTTGTACTGATATAGAACAAATGGTATAGGGCCTAGATTACAACCATTCTGCCATTTAACATCATTAGGTATGGGCAGTTTGATCTTTTTTTTTTTTCAGTTATAAATTCTGTGTATGATTTACAAGTCATTTTGATTTTATCGGTTATTTTTTTTCCGAGTTGAGTTTCAAATTCCCTATGAACCATCTGCAACAAAATGTACTTATAAAAGATAAGTAAAATTCTTTGGATTAGATAACAAGTATTGCTGATTTTTTTTTCTTTCAATGAATCCTAAGTTGATCTATTCAAACAATGTGGTAAATAGAGGGCAGCACTTTTTTTCAAATGGCAGAAACTTGACACACACACAAAATCCAGAATAAAATTTAGCTATAATGCAGTTTATATCTAAAATTATCCTCGAGTTCGTACTTATATGCGACAGGGGAAGACAAATATTTTTAAAATGATTTTCTTAAATCAAAAAAGTGCTCAAATACTGGCCAGTAGAGCAGGATAAAACCGCAAACTCAGCTCACCTCTTCATATTGACTTCAATACTCAAAGTTTCATGTTCTAAACAAATACAATTGTCAAATCAAACATACGAACCATTTGATGATTTTATCATTTAACTGAAGAAACTTAGTAATGAAGTTATCATGAGGTGGTGAGATAACCATTTCTTTTTGGTGATATATGAGGGGTTTACAGCATATCAACTATTGTAGGTTACTTAATGCCTAATCCTGTTTGATCAAAGAGTTCTATATAACCCCTAGATAGGACCTTATCAGGTGCTACCACTCTAGCACAGAGTGAACCTGAAAGCAATAGCAATGAAGGGGTACACCACATTTCCCAAAGCTTCAAGACTGGAGCCTCACCATCAGATTGTTTAGAGTTCTATCTTAGACACTTGTTGGTGGGGATATCCCTCTGCAGAGATGCAGTCAGTGTATTCAACAACCCTTGCCAACTGGGCTTGTATATACATGAAGGGAAATAGAAATAAATCTGACAATATGTAAATACAGAAATAGAAAAAAAACAAAGTCTTCAGCAGATGGTTTTATCTGTAGTTGAATTATTTGCCAATATTAAGCATTTCACTTTTTAAATTAAACTATTATCAGGGTAGTTGATATTTGATGTCTCATCTTCTGAAATGTATTCAATTTTAAAATCAAACTAAGAAAAAGTCAAAACTTTTAGCATTAAGCCCTTCAATTATCTCTTTAACTTGCTATAAGAGTGTAAAACCACAGAATTGTACATTTAATAAACATCTATATATACAGAAAAATAGAGTGAATTGAATAATGTTATAAAAAAGAACTCTCCTTAAATCAAAAAATGTTCAAATACTGACAAGTACAGCAAAGTAAAACCTAGAATAAATGTTTTCTCACCTCCTTATCTTAGCTTCATTACTAAGAGTTTCATACATATATATTTGTGAAAGAAAGACTAAAGCACAATTCAAATGAAACCTATTTGTATTAAATAGAAATACTTGACTTATAAATAAGTACCATTAAAAAATGCAATGGAACATTGAAAATTTGCTGATGATTACCATTGGTCCAGTGGGTAGAGTGTTCACCAATGATCTGGGAGACATGGGTTCAATCCCAGGTCGCGTCATACCGAAGACTTTAAAAATGGTACTTGATACCTCCTAGCTTAACACTCAGCAATATAAGGTACGTATCGAGGGTAAAGTGGAGCAATCCAGAGAAAGGAGTAGCGTCCTCCCCTACACATCTGTGTAGTAGCTATTGAAAAGGGAGCCTTCGGGGTGGCCCTCAACTATGGTCGCCAACTTTACTTATTTTTACTTACCATGAACATTTAAAAATTCATCAATTTTGACACTAAATAACCCTTAAGGAGTTGACATGCTATCCCAAAAAAATCAAACCAATCAGCTCTACAACTTTACCTCTAGGGTAAATGGATTCATGCCTTTCTTAAGAATCTTAGTGCCAAGTGAATGTCAACAGTCACTGCTGGAATTTGAACTTACAAATTCTATTTTCTATGCCAATAACCATTTAGCCACCTCTGCCTCCCAGTTTTATTACAAAATATATATATATATATATATATATATATATTCACAGACATACAATGACTTTTAAGCAATGGTGGGATACTGACAAGTGTACTCTTTATAGTTCCTTAAAACGAATTCCAAGTTAGATAATGAAGGAATGCCACAAACCACATGGTTAAAATCAAACTTAATTGGCACTAACAGGTACTTGACTCATTCCTCTCTCTCCCCCTCTAATATGTGTATATATCTTTTCATATAAGGGAAAAGTTCACACTTAACAAAAAATCCAACCTCAACAGCTGTTTGGGGACCTATTACAGAACAACTTTATTCTCAATGGGTGGGTCAATTTTTCCACTAAATAAATTTCTCTAGGCAATGCAAGGGGGGAAAAAAGGGATGATTGCTGTAATCATTTAACTGTATTTTTTTTTTTTTAAATGAAAGGAAGAATTCTGTATAATCTGATAGAAATTTTAGTTGTTTCTAACTTTTAATATAACGGACAAATCTTGAAGAAACATCATGCATGATAGTAATAAGAATACAATAAAACTTGGATATAAGCTGTATATTTTGGTAAATGTTCAATAAGAACATTGTTCATGACTTTTACTTGATGTTATCATTGAATCAACAGTACATTCTTGGGATCTTGTACACTGACTTGGAACAAAAAAAAATCTTTGGATTCAAGCTCTTCTGGAGGTTTATCTTAACAGGTTCACTAATGGTCATCCACTTCTAGGCTGGATTTCAAAATCTTTCAATAAGTTTTGAATAGTATAATAAAGTATTAATTTGTTTCATTCCCTCATCTTTAATCTTATGAACAGCTACAGGAGATTTGAGGTCCAGTTCAATATCACTCAAAATAGCCAGAATAATGATCTATACAATATATACCCCAAATATAGTAAGTGTTTTAGGCAATACACTTGGGTATTATTCAATTTCATGCACAGCTACATCGTAGTCAAAGTCCAGCTTAACATAATGACTCAAAATTGCCAGAATAATTTTGATAATGGCATTAAAATAAACCAAACTAGTAGAATAATATTTGTCTTCAGTGTCAAAAATATTAACTTTGAAATAAAGGACAGTAAAAGAATAAAATAAAAATACTGGTGGTACAACCTCATATCTCTATGATGGATCTTCAATTTTTTAACCGATTTTAGGAACCTTGTTCTTCTTACATTTTCATGTAAGGAAATTAAAAAAAAGAAACAGTCAAACATTTTTCTGGACAGTTGAACAAATGAATCGTTTTTTTTTATTACAACAAATTATTCATATGAAAAAGGTGGAAGAATAGATCTGCAGAAACATTCTAGCAAAGACATAAATAATACAAAAGGAAATATTCATTTATCTGAACTAAGCTTAGGATTTTACTGACACTTATCAAAATTACAGACAATATTAAAATTCATGTTTCTTTTTAATCTTTTTTTTTTTTTTTCACAGGGTTAATAAGTTTTCAGCTAAGTCAGCTGGAGGTGTAAAATACACTGACTGCATCTCTGTTGAGGAGTAAGACCCCCATCCCACAACAGGTGTCCTAAATATGACTCAAAACATTCTGATGGCAAGGCTCCAGCCTTTGAAATTTGGGGAATGTCAAGTACCACTTCATTACTATTGCTTCCAGGTCCACTCTGGCCTGGAGTGGTAGTTCCTGATAGGGCCTGATCTATGGGTCAAATACCCATGTGTGCTAACAAATTGTGACTGTTATATAGCTATTCTCTAAACTATTTAATTGTGTGCAAAAAAGACCCCAGGCTCATTTCAGAATGTTATCTACAAAATATGTTTACAAATCATATATATTAAATAACCTACAATGGTGGATAGGCCATAAAAGCAAAGCAAACCAAATACCTTTTTAATTTATTCTTTCTGGCAAGTTGAAATAAAACTGTTTCACATAAACACTGCTGCATTTGGAAAATGTTTTGACTGCTATGATTTTGATTTACGCCTTAAAAATAAATAAATAGAATAAATTGTTTCACATTTAAAAATCCTAATTTATTTTCTTCTTGTATTCTTCTCTCAACTGGGGAAAAATACTTGGCATGAATATTTATTTTGTTTTCAAGAGGAAATGAATTAAATGAAAAGTTCAAGTATTAAATCCAGATGATGTGTGCTATATTCAATTCATTCTGAGGCAAGAATGTACAAAGTAGAAAAATAGTGTGCGTAAATGTATGAGAGATTGATTACTAGTGAGAATACACACACACACAAGTAGTAATGAGTGTCTAAATATTAGATAGATACTTGGTTTGCTTTTTTTTTTGTTTTATGGCATATCAATCTTCATAGGTTATCTAATGTCAAAGCCATCCTTGTAGAATTATAATAGTGGTACTATTCAAACCCTAGATGGGGTAAAAGGGGATTCATGCCTTTCAAAGGCATTACTCCTAAAGTAAATACAATATACATATGCACAAGGTTGGTAGTATTTGTGTGTATATATGTGTGTAGTTGGGCAGCAGTCTTTCATTTAAACATGTTTGATTAAAAAATAAAGACATTTTGTCTATATAATTTTACAAAGATCCTTTCAAGTTTCCTGATAAGTGTCTTGGTTTATATATATATATATATATATATATATATATATATATATATATATATATATGCATAAACATACACTTATTTATAGGGTAGAAGGGGCTCTAGTTTCATGATAAAGTCAGTGAAGTTAATCCTTTGAGAAGTTAACACCAAAATCTAAACTGAAGAAACCGCAAGCCTAAAACCACTGCTGACAGAGGTATTCTTTGAGAGAAGTTTATGAGAAGTTACTTTAAAATAAAACCTGCAGTTAAAATAGTCTCCAGTCATCTTGCTAAGGTTGTTACTGGGCTGTAATTATATTGGCTAAAAGAGTACCATAAGTTTCGTATAACCATAAGTCACTCTAATCCAATGTTATGCAGATGGCTTCCAATCTTGTTATCCTGACACACACTGAAATACATATTAATCAGGCTGTTTGAGTCATAATTAAACTAATAAAAACAGCTTTCATTTGTGAAGATTTTGCAGTCATCATATATATCAGTTGTTGCTTCGTCTATATTAAAGACCAGTACACTACTTTTATAACTGCCAAGATATTTACTCTCCCTATGTTAGTTATTGATGAGTTTGTTTGCCCTCAATATATAACCAAACAGTTTGATGTAGAACTATCAGATTTACTATGTGTTAAAAAGTCAAGTTGGCGACCATAGTCCAGGGCAACCAGAAGGCTCCCTTTTCAATAGCTGCTACATCAAGGTGTAGGAGGAGCGCTACTCCTTTTCCTAGATTGCTCCACTTTACCCTTGATATGTACCTTATATTGCTGAGTGTTAAGCAAGGAGGTATCAAGTACCATTTTTAAAGTCTTTGGTATGACGTGACCTGGGATTGAACCCAGCTCTCCCAGACCATTGGTGAACACTCTACCCACTAGGCCAATGTGTACTTATTAGAAATAAGGCAAAGTTTTAGCAAAAAGAAAATGTCTTCATCAAGTGGGAAGAGATTTTTTGACACAAGTTTCTGACAATGCAATAAAGTCATATTTTTTGCCTGACTTAACAAAATGGAAAGAATTTAACTTTCTAAACTTGAAAAAAATTCATATTGAAAAAAAAAAAAAAAAAATTTAAAAAGCACATTTATGTGAACATTTTAACTGAAGGTAAAAACTAATTATACAGTATCATTGAGTTGGGACTTCTGATAAAACAAAAATCGTTAAATCTGTAAATCTCAAGTCAATCAGATATTTTTAAAAATTTTTCATTGAGTAATATTGAGCTCATCAGATAATATAAAATATTTGAATATGTAAATTAAGGGTAATATTAAATAGCCTATTGTCATAATTATTTTCTATAACTATTTTAATTAAATTTTCAATTGTAAACAAATATCTTAGAATTAACCACGGTGGATCCAAGACATCTTAACATATATGGGTACATAAGCTACTGTGTGCATGGGGGTGTATATATAGATATATATGCATGCATGCTGTGTTTGATCTTCAGAAAAAAAAATGGCAAATATTAAAGATACTTTAGATGCAAGAGAAACGTATTTATCTTTAACTGAAATAGATAAATATACAAGGCAAAGGTTTAGCACCACGTGCATTCTGGCAACAGAATATTGCTAACATGCTTATTCATTTAAACTTAATAAAATTGGTTTTCTGATAAAAGTTAAACATAAAACTAATGCTTATATATATATATATATATGAAAAGCAAACTTACAAATGAATGACACTAGACTTATAAATTACAACCTGCTTTTTAAAATTATTATATAAATTAGATATCTCGTATCATTTCTCAATGTGTGTGTGTGTGTGTGTGTGTGTGTATATATATATATATATATATATATATATATATATATATATATATATTAAACATTGCTCATGCATAATAATGATTTAACATTGTGTGTGTGTGTGTATATACACACACACACAACTCAACCACTCGGGACACAAGGTCAATTTTTAAGCACAGTTTAACAAGTCTGAATTGAGTTTTCCTTCTCCTTGACAGGTTGCCATACCAAGATTAAAGAACCCAGTTTGCCCTACTATTTACTCACAGCTGGAGGGACAATAGTTTCATGCCTTTCTGAAGGGTACAAGCACTTTGTTAAATGTGAATAGCCTCATCCTGGATTTGAACGTGGATTGCTGTGTATTTCCTTTGATGGTGACAATAGATATATTGCGCCCACACACACACACACACTGAGGCAAAATAGAACTGCATCAAACTGAAGGATGATGCTGATCATCTGTGGACAGTTAGTGCATGGAGTCAGAATATTTTTGATACACCCCCTATTTTGGAACCTG
Organism: Sepioteuthis lessoniana; assembly: GCA_963585895.1. Taxonomy (NCBI): domain Eukaryota; kingdom Metazoa; phylum Mollusca; class Cephalopoda; order Myopsida; family Loliginidae; genus Sepioteuthis; species Sepioteuthis lessoniana. The sequence continues at coordinate 10,056,384 of OY757916.1, read as the reverse complement.
TAATCATCATCTCTAATTGAGCTACATTAAACAAATTTGGCTTTGATTTTATGGCACATCAATCATTGTAGGTTATTTAATGCCAAATCCTATTCAAAATATGATTTCTGAACACATTTTATCAATAACATTTTTGAACAAGCCTGAGTTCATTCATTTTTTTTTTTTTACACACAGATAAATAATCAAATAGTTTTATTTCTAACAATTCAGTTAAGCATATACACAAAATTAAATATTACCAAGTATTGCTATGTATCACTAACAATTCAATTAAACATAAGTCATTTGTTTAAACACATTTAAATGTAAAACCAGTTCTATTCTCAACAATTCAATTTAGCCATAAGTGATTTGTTTGCATTCAGTTTAAATGTCGGAAATTTTTATTTGACCCATAGATAAGACCCTATCAAGTGCTACCACTCTGGGCCAGAGTGGACCAGGGAGCCATGGCAATGAAAGGGTACTCTAAATTCCCGAAAGCTCTAGCTTTACTGAAGCCTCATGATCAGATTGTTTAGTGTCTTGTCCAGGACATTCATCAGAGGAGTTTTACCCCTCTGTAGAGATGTAATCAATGAATTCTGCAGCACCTACTTACTGGGTCAGTAAGATGTACATTTAATCTTAAGCAAAGTTACACAAACATAACGGATGTTACAATTCTAGTTTCCTACTAGTGTATATACAAGTGTCATTAAATCAATAAAAACTTAGTTTTTTTACAGTAGCATCATTTTCAAGGAAATCAATAGTGATGGGTCCTTTCATGTCCCTGGAGATTGTCAGCATGACCTTATTTACTGACTGCTGTGCTCCTAACTTTTTCTTTACTGAAGAGTCAGTGTGGTTCCACTCCATGGTCTGTCTTCATGATTCAGGCTTATCATGGCAATCCTATGTCTAATCCGTTCATTAACATTTTTTGAACAAGAAATAGTTCTCTTTACTCATGTATTTTGTACATTTCACAAGGGTAGTACTTCTCAGCCAGCAAAAATTTGATGACTCATTATTTCAAGCTAAGAGTACTGTTTGATTAGTCACTGTTTTGAATAGCCTCAAAACAAATATTTATGCCCAATTAAAAAGAATTTTGCTATAAACACCAATTCCAAATAATGCACAGTTTACATTCATGGAAAAATATTTTTAAAAGAGTTAGCTTTTTTGAAACAATTTCTTTTATTTATTGAATGACACACACACACACACACACCTACTTATACAGATAATAAAAAAAGTATTGATCCCAAGAATTTCAGCTCATCATGAAAAAATAAAAATAGACAAATTAAGCTTTACATTTTTTATAAACTAGCTGTTCTTCACTTAAGATTTGATCTTTTGTCACATCCTGCCCGAGTAAATATATATGTGTGTGTGTGTGTGTGTGTGTGTGTGTGTGCACACTTTTTACTAATTGCATCATCCCAAATGAAAAATTCTGCACCTTATCTCAAAGAATTTGCTAAAATAATCTTTACAATTGAAACCAAAGCATCCATTTTCCCCCCCTTTTAATGTTACTATTTCTTTTCTATACTTATGATTTTGATAAGATATATTTCATCATCAATTATCAGGGTTTCATTAACATGAGTATTGTTTGTTAAGGATTTTTCTTTTTGTTTTTATCGGCAAAACATAACCTTCCCACAATTCCATTCTCATGCTCTAGTTACATGACTTTTTATCAGAGCAAAATTTTATCAGTTGATGTTTAGAAAGCAATTCTACTTGGCTCTGAGGATGTCTGCTGATTATTCTTAATCATTAACCAACCAAGAAATTCTGAACATGTTCACTGACATACACCAATGGTTCTTCAGAAGATAACTGCAATTAAGACTGTATGTTTCTTAAGTTTTGTCCAAGTTTATTTCTGTTTGCTTATCTCACTAAGATTTATAACTGAAAAATCAGAGGAAACAGCAATGATAACTGTGTACAGAAATAATTCTGTCTATGCGCCAGAGGATATATGTTCATGTAAAATAAACGAAAGATAACCAGACATATATGTTAAGACTTTGGTATATAGATCCATACTATTAGGATGGGGAAATTAAATCTCAACTTCAAGAACTAATTATAATGTCCTGTTACATGCTATGATTGCAAGTATATAAACTTTTACACTACCTATCATAAACACCAACCTAACCAGATTAATTTTTTTTCATTTACTTCATTGAAAGATACCTGGATTTTTTATTTCAAGTTGACCATGATATATTCAAAATGGTTATCATTAGGTATTAATTGAAACCAAACTCCATGATATTAAAACTGTAACCAAAAATAACATAGCAAATGGTTGACAAATTCACATACCTAGGAAGCAGTGTCTCATCAACCGAAAAAGACATCGACACATGGCTAATGAAGGCATGGACAGCTATCGATAACCTATCAGTCATATGGAAATCAGACCTGACCGATAAAATGAAACGCAGTTTCTTCCAAGCAGTGGTCATGTCGATACTGCTGTATGGATGCACCACTTGGACGCTAACAAAATGGCTGGAGAAGCTAGACGGCAACTACACAAGAATGTTGCGAGCAATATTAAACAAGTCCTGGCGGCAATACCCCACAAAGCACCAACTATACGGCCACCTGCCTCCCATCACGAAAACTATCCAAATTAGATAAACAAGGCATGCACGACACTGCTGGAGGAGCAGGGACAAGCTTATAAGTGATGTACACCTATGGATCCCACATATGGCTGAGCTAAAGCAGGACAACCAGCTCGAACATACATACAGCAGCTGTGTGAGGATATGGAATGTAGCCCAGAAGACCTGCCAGAGGTGATGAACGATAGGGAGAAGTGGCGAGAGAAGGCCAGGGATATCCGTGCTGGCGGCATGACATGATGATGATTATATATATATATATGAAGGGGTTTTAAAACTTTTAGAGTGATACATTTGGAGTTTTAATACTGTTGAGTTTAGTAAAAAGAAAATAACACCTTATAATACTCATTTTTCTTGTTTAATTTTTCACTACAAGTAAATCAAATTTCGGTATCTTTGGTTCAAAAGAAAAACTTTTAAATCCAAATAGTTAGGGGTGTACTTATTTATTAGGCAGTACTGTTAATGATACATGATAAAATCTTGTTTTGACTGTATAACATTTTAAAGGAAAAAAAATGAAATCCAGGTATCTTTGGTTTTAGAAGAAAATCAACTTATTACAAATTGGCGAATGTGTACTTCTTCACGAGCAGTTCTGTAATACTTAATGATGCCTATTTTCATTGTATAATGTTCCACTAGAAATAAAATCTTTGGTTTATAAGACAATTCCCATTTTACTCCATGTTGTTAGGAGTGTACTTATTCATGGGTGAAACTTTCATTAGAAACAGACCCAAAGGACACTTGTCACAGAAAATATGCCAGAAAAGAAATCAGACTTTTTCAGAAACATTTATTGCCTCCTCTTAAAAATCATCAAACAGTAAACTTTCCATTGCTGATACACCAATCAAGGCATTTTTTTTTCCATTTCTCGACTACTCTTTAAGGGATAGCATTGAGGTCTTACAGTGTATGTTTCTTCTATATTATCTAAAATTGATGATCTTTCTCTCCGTACAAGTCAAATCCTGAGTTCAGAGTGACTGCAGGGGAGAATTATTTTATGTTTCAACCCAAAAATCTCTATGTGATCACAGTCCATTTATGTACAAAGGTCATCCACCTTTGGTATCATCTTTGATTGATGTTTTCCCCAATTTCAAACACAAGTGACATTTTATACAATCCTTGCTGTAAAAGTCTGTTACAACTATAAGTCACACTAACATTTTTTTCTAATTTGTAACCAGATTTCATTATGATCCTTTGTCGTTCAGAATGAAAAAAAGATGATAAGCATGTTATGTCTATATTTACTAGAAAGTGTTACTCTTCACCAGACATTGGCATGATAGTTAGAGTGTTCGCCAATGGTCCAGGAGACCTGGGTTCAATCCTAGGTCGAGTCATACCAAAAAAAAAAAAAAAAAAAAAAAAAAAAATGGTACTTGATGCCTCCTTGCTTAACACTCAGCATTATAAGGTATGGATCAAGGGAGCAATCCAAGGAAAGGAGTAGCGCCCTCCACAATACATTGGAGTAGTAGCAGTTGAAAAGGGATCATTCGTGTTACCCTCGACTACCATTATTCTGCAAACAAACATTGCATGATACTAGTTTTTTGTTGTCTATTTTTTAAAAACACAAAAAATTATATATCATTGGTACACAATATTTCATTTGTGATCATCTTGAGTGATTTTAATAACATGTCAACCTGTCTAGGGTTATTTTATGTCTATGGGCAAGAAAACCATGATCATTGTACATTAAAATTTTGGTTGGTTGAGTTTTATGGCATATCAACCTTTGTAGGTTATTTAATGCCAAATCCATTTTTATGTACATAATCACTTCTATTTCAAACAATTCAGTTTAGCATGAGTACACAGTTTAATTGTGAAAAACATTTCTATTTCAAACTATTCAGTTTAGTCAAGCAGTTCTAATTCAGCTAATTCAGTTTAGTATAAGTACAGATTTTGTTTACACTCAGTTAAATGTCAAAACAATTCTATGTTCAACAATTCAGTTTAGTGTAAATACAGTTTCAATGTCAAAAAACAGTTCTATTTCAAATAATTCAGTTTTGCAGAAGCACACAGTTTAAATGTAAGTATGGTTTAATTATCAAAAACATTATTTTAAGCTGTTCAGTTTAGCATAAGTATGCTGTCAGTTCTATTTAACTCATCGGGTGCTATCACGCCGGGCCAGAGTGGACCTGGGAGCAATGGTAATGAAGGGGTACTCCTCGTTCCCCAAAGGTCCAGCATCATTGGAACCTCACCATCAGATTGTTTAGTGTCATATCCAGGACACTTGTTGGGGGGGGTACCCCTCTGCAGAGGTGCAGGCGGTGTATTCTACAGCCCCAGCCGACTGGGCAATTAAAATTTTGGTGTACTTATTTCTAAAGCATTTTGACCCACTGTTATATGCTATCGAATATTCTTAATAAAAATAATTTACGCAGTTGAATAGTTTCCAGTCATCCTATTTAATACCAATAATTTCCAAAGGATTGTTTTCAAGCAACTATTTCAATAGAATTCATTTTATTGTTATCAAAAGGCTTTGAGTGATATTTTTTAGCATTTAGAGTATTCTGACTATATGTCTTAGTCTTAACTGTTTCATTCAACATTTTATACAAGGATAAAGATGAAGACAATTGTCCAATATTTAAATGATATAAATTATCAAGCTTCATCTAAAAAATGTAGATATTAATGATAGTCCTTGGTAAACAATTATATCTTCAAGTAACTATTCTTAATACAAATAATTTACACACTTGTAATATCTAGTATTTCTATCTAATACAAATAATTTTCAAATAGATCCTTTTGATTCTTAAATGGGACCCTAACAAGTTTGAGCACTCAGGATTAGAGTGGACCTGGTATTAATGACAATGAAGGGACACTATACACTACCCAAAGCTTCAGAACTTGAGCCTTAAAAAATTCAGTTTAATGTCTTACCCAGGACCCATCTTTTTTGTATTGAGGGAGGGTTAGTCCGTCTGCAGGGGACAGCTTTTCTAAACCCTACTGTCAAGTCATAATTATCTTGAAATAAATCATCAGTTTACAGTTTTAAAAGCATTTTTTAACAGGCTTTGTAATGTAATAATAAATTTCAAATTTCAAGAAAATTAAATGAGAGTTTATCTTCAGCATCTCTGAATTTGAAAATGAATCATCAAGGTTGATTTCTTTTTTTAACTTTAAGGTGCAGCTAAGGTACAAAAGAGTCAAATTAAACATAGAATTCTATTATTTATTTGATTCATTTTACAAAAATGAACTTCTTAATTCATAAGAGACTACAACATATTCTACCTTTAATTTTGAAAACTGTGAATCTTAAAAGATAATGAGGCTGAGGGAGATGTGCATGCAATCAATGTTGCAAAGTCAGTTTTCTATGTAGTTTTATTAGCTAAGCAATTATAGATTTCAAACAACACTTAGGTACAGGAGTTTATGATTCTCACTTCAATAAATGATGAAGCAGGAGATTTCGTTTTTAAAAATTCACCTTTGTTCCTCTTAGCAACAAAAGGCATATTGAAATTGGTATGTAATTTCCTGTTAAAAAGCAAATTATTTTTCCCTTGTTTGAGAAACAAGCAAAACAATAGCAACAACATTTATGAGATCTTGCTTAAAATTTCTTTTACTTTTTTCCTTGTTCCTTCTCTTATTATGAAGTTGAATGAATGAACATATATGAATCACTAAAAATAAATAAAAATAAAATAAAATAAAAAGCTGAAAAGATACACATAAAAGTGATGTTCAGATAAAGGAACTGCCGAAAATATATCAGTGCGCAAGAAACCAGTTTATCTAACATGATTATTGCCAAAGAAGATATATGAAGAGAAGGGCAGAAAAAGTAATAGAAAAAATAATAGGAATTGTTCGAAGAAGTAAACAATTCTATTTAATGATAGTAAGTAATGTAGAGATGAGAAATTTTTCTCTCTCTCATATATATATATATATATATATATATATATATATATATATATATATATATATATATATATGAACTTACATACACATATAAGGATTATCTAACTCCAATATAGATAAATCTGCTATGTAAGTTCTGATGATGTCAAGATAATGTAGGAGGAGGGAATGTCAAGTTTGGGCAAGGAAAAGAAAGTTGTATAAAATCTCCTGGGCAGTGAACTGAGAAATGAACAAAATTAAGTTGACGCACAGAAGGGAAAATATGCTTTTAGGATTTTGTCTAAGAGGATCTTGTTTGGGATTCCAGGCCAAATATGTTAGAATAGTTATTATGTGATGAAAAAAAAGGTTATTCAAAAAGATTTTAGAGCAGACTGCTAGTGTTTCTTTTCTTTTTTTTTGTTTTTATTTATTTTCTAACTCTGCACCCATTATTTATTTTCATCATTTTGTTATATATATATATATATATATATATATATATATATATATATATATATATATATATATATATATATATGGGAATTTCAAATATTATACTCTTTTTAAGGATTTTTCTTTTATATCAAATAAGTTTTGTACTCAGAAATCAAATCTTGGAAAAAATATTTAGCTTTTAATTTAATTAACTAATGAAGTCTTTAATTTTGATTATTCCAAAGGTTTTAACATAAATTCTGCACCCAATATTTCTTAAAAGAATAAAAATCCAAGTTTACAGATATAAGCAAGAATTTGGACTTGACAAAATCTTCATACCAGTGTAGGGTATATTCAGAGTGTGATCAAAAAATATTGAGACTGTACTTCTTAAAAAGAAAAAAAAATTCATATTTCAAAATTTAAATGATAATGCATGCAGTTTAGCAAATTAAACAAGAAATCAATTAAGTCCAGATTTTTCAGTTATCATTTGTACGAAGCGTTTTCGGTTAAACACAGAAATATGAACGTGTCACACTTTGCATACTCACAATACCTCGCTTGAGACAAATTTTTTTCTTGTTCTCTTAACTGAAAATTCATTTTAAGCATCAAGTTTAAGAATCTAGAGAATATCTAAAGAAATACAACTGTGTAGCTTCACATTAAATGAAAAGAAATTTCACCTGTGCTTCAATCAATGAATAAAAAAAACTCATTGAATAAATGCACTGAATGTCCCAGGGATTATTTTCAAGAAAATTAACATTTCATTTATTCTTTGGTGAGTTCCTGTGGGGTAATGGTTAAAGTTCTGTGGCCTCAAAATAAGCAAGTCCTAACTCCAGTCCTGCTTTTAGGTTCACTTTCTAAGAAATTCCCATGGAAAAAGTATGAACCCTCTTATTAGCCTCAACTGTGAATTAAATAATATCACCGTTTCTTTTCTACAAGGATGGCTTTGGCATTAAATAACCCACTAAGATTGATATGTTCTTAAAACAAAGAAACAATACCAATTATTCATTCTTCATTTGTGTTTTGATAAATACAGATTCAACCTTTAAAAAAATTTCAGTACACTTCATAGGACTCGTGTTTTTAGTATTAACACTATTTAATATTTAATGTTATATTAACATAGAAAAATATTTTGTTATTAATATTTCTATAATGATAAAAATATGATATAACATAATTTCTATAATAATATGGAAGACATTGAATAAGACAATAGCTCTACACCATAAAATAAAAGTTTCTGAGGTGCTTCGACCAATAGAAAACTCACTGGAATACCAGAGTTGTAAACTAAATGGACTGTTTTGAAAAAAAGTTAACATGGAATTCATTGTTTATTTGTATTTCGATAACAACTCCAGTCTTAATTTTTTTAACACAGCTTGCATGAAAACACTATCTGCATATATGTGTATGTTTGGAGAGATAAGAGAAAGAAATTACAGTGGCTCATAACACCAAAAAAGTCAAATATTAAATTAAGTTTCTGAAAATGACATGTTGTAAATTATCCAAAATACACCCCAAATTTTTCTATTTTTAGATTAACTGACTTAAGGCCACCTTTGAAAACTCTTAGTCTTAGCCTATTTATAACATTTGTTTTATTAGTAGTTATTACTCATAAAAAATTAATGAACATCTTTAAATTTCAATGAAAGCAATCTATTTAAAATGAATCAACACATTTCTATGTATATACAGCAAAAGTTCTTCCACACAGCTTTTATGGAAACATAAACCTTGCTCACTTTGAATTATATGGAGCATACATATTACCATGCAGCAAATGTTTGCATTACTCAATTCCTCCACCTCTTTGTAATAAGATAATGCATTAAAGTATTACATACGGATACATGGAGTACTGCTCAAAAGTATTTGAACGAAGAGACTATTTTCTTTAATTGTTCATTTTGAGTTTTAATAGGAATGTTGTGCAAAAAGAAGCAAACAGTAAAAAATTTAAGTAAAGTTTAATTGTTCTGTTTTTTAAATTAAAAATAAATGAATTATTTCTCTACTATACTACTAAAAAAATTTTTGTGAATCAGAAAATAATTATGAGAAACAATGTGTGTGTGTGTGTATATATATATATATATATATATATATATATATATTGAAAATAGCTAAATCTAAGTACCATCAAATTAATGTTTGATAGTTATTTCTTCAGCAATTATAATGATTGGAGTAAGTGCTAGTTTTGACTTCACATTTATGTTGCTGATAAGATAGAGAATTGTATTATTCTCCAATTTGAAAATTTTTAATGCTATTGCTTAACAAAACACTGATTGTGCTATTTTTATAGTGTTACAGTAATATACATACAGAAATGAGATCTTTATCATGTACATTACTCTGGTTGGTCTATATCAATGATTTCAGAGAAGAATCAATAAATCTAAGAGCAAGAAGAAAGATGTGCTTACATTATACATCAATCATATTAATCGGAAGATAAATTGACAATTAATCAAACCTATTTCATCTATTTGATTGAAATATGACCATTTAAATTATTATTCCACAGAATTATTTTGAATTCAAATTTTCTTCTTTATTTAAGAAATGAATGATTTACAACTTTTCCATCCATGATAAGCCAAATGATCACATTGTTCTTAACTTAATTTTTACAAACTAAAATTGATTGAAAATTTTTCAAGAGGTTTCTTAAATATCTATTTCGGAGTTAAAGTTTTCATGGATTAGGAAACATCAGTGGCAAGGTGTACATTGCTAAACCAATTAAAAATATTCTCGACGAACATTTAAATTCATCTCTTTTTAAAGTGTTTTATCATTTAATGCATTTCAATTATGGCTTTAAGGCTGTTTGGTTGTGTTTGACAGCATATCCAAAATGCTATAAAGCACTAAGTTTTGTTATAACTTGGATTGACACTCTTCTTATGCCCACTGTTTGCGCATATATATATATATATATATATATATATATATATATATATATATATATATATATATATATATATATATAGTTAGTAGATTAGAATAAACTCTCATTCCAAAGACATTTTGATAAAATTCCTGAGTGCTCAACTGCTGGCTAGCACAGCAGTATAAAACTAAAAGTAATTAAGATTTCACCTAACTATCATTTAATTTCCATAAGTTTCATCAATAGAAGACACAATCAGCAGATGAATCCCTTATCTATTATTGTAATTCTTGTTTGATGACTAATACAATTTAAAAATGCAGGAAGAAATTATTCTAATTCAGATTGTATAAAACATGCGTGAATTTGTTAAATTTTCTTTTGAAAGATATGCTTGGAGGTTAAAACACTAATACTAAAAAAAAAAAAAAAAAAAAAAAAAAGTAAAGCCAACATTTTGGATATATTGAGATGCATTTAATTTGATTATCATTAATTATCTTTAATTCCATTGGCAAGATCCTGACAGTGTTATTTGCTGAACTCAACATATTTTTCTGGGTCCATCATTCGATATTATTTCAAGTCCCTTCATTGAACTTCACTGTAACATCACATCATAAAGACATCAATTTTTTCTCACTTTTTATAAAATTTCTTTCATCTAAACTCTAGGAAAAAAAATATCAACTAATTTTTTTTTTTTATTTCCAATCAAAAATATAAAAAGATTTACTCACTTGCAAAAAGAAATAATCCTACCTTACTAAATCTGAAGGAAGGGTGGACCTGAAAGTAATTCCTAGCATTTATTTCCCCTGAAGCTGCAACACATGAATACTATTGGAAAGAGCAAGTTTTCAGCCACAATTTTTTTTCTTTCCTGATATTCACCACCTTTGGTTATGCATTTTTCTGAGTACTTTACAACAGCCTATATGCAGAGATTATAAAAAAAAAAAAGCTCTAATGAAAGCAACTGACTTTTACACATCAACAATAACAATATGATAGTCGGAAAAAGATTTTCTGCATCGTCCATTTTTTCCTTCTTTGTATAATTTATTCAACAGAGCACATCATTCACATTGTCATCACCAATAGTGAAACATACTTCCAATTGCCTGTGTTTACATCCTGTTTAGCCTTGAAACATTCTGTAAGGATCAATGCTCATTTAATATCAGCCACCCTTTTGCCTGATTAAAAAGGAGAACAACAAAATTAAGATTATAGGTTGTTCTTTGGAAGGTTCAACCTCTACTGCCCTACCACTAATGTATGACCCGATATCACGAGGCAATGTAATAAAATAGTAGGCATTACATTCAGAGCGACTCTCTTAGGATCTTCAATTGCAGATTCTAGTTCGTCACTGGCAAAAAACATAACTGATGGTGGTGATTGTGAAGAAAATCTTTTGTCTAAGAAAAACTTGCTCGATCCGACTGTTATTTTCTTCACAATTTCTGTCATTTTCTGTTGAAATATGACATATTACTTTTGGTGCAATCCTCTTCTGAGCTCAGTGTGTATGTATTTATCCAACACCTCTGTAGGATACAAGACAAGGTTAATTTTAAAGTGGTTTGAATTGAGCATTTTCCCTTCCTTTAGATTTGTTGCCATGTCAAACTTAAAGAACCCATTCTACCAAAGTATTTAGGGGAATTTGTTTCTTAGTTTTTAATAGCATATCAACCTTTGTGGATTATTCAATGCTCAAGTCATCTTTATAGAAGAAAAGTAGTGGTACTATTCAACCAATAGCTAAGAGGATAAAAGGTTTATACCTTTCCCAAGGGTACTCATTTGAAAATGGGCATAATAGCATAACTGGAGTTTGAACTCACTGTCCAACACTTTAGCCCATACACTATGGGGGAAAGTGGTTGGTTTGGTTTGGTGGGTTTTATGGCATATCAACCTTTGGAGGTTATTTAACACCAAATTCATTTTTATGTAAATAATATGTTCGATTTCAAACAATTCAGTTTAGCATAAGTACACAGTTTAATTGTGAAAAACATTTTTATTTCAAACTATTCAAGCAGTTATATGTAACAATTCCGTTAAGTGTCAATACAGTTTTAATGTCGAAAAACAGTTCAATTTCAAACAATTCAGTTCAGCATAAGTATGCCATTAGTTCGATTTAGCCCATAGATAGGACCCTTTCAGGTGCTACCACTCCGGGCCAGAGTGGACTTGGGAGCGATGGCAATGAAGGGGTACTCCGCATTCCCCAAAGCTCCAGCACTGCTGGAACCTCACCATCAGATATTTTAGTGTCATATCCAGGACACTCGTTGGAGGGGGTGTATTACCCCTCTGCCGAGGTGCAGTCAGTGTATTCTACAGCCCCAGCCAACTGGGCAAGAAGAGGGGTTGGATTCATACCATTCCCAGTGGTATAAGAGCTATGTGAAATGCAAGCAGCTTTGTCCAGGATTTGATTCCTGTTAATCAAGTACATTTCTAACATCGATAACCTATACACTACCGACGCTAGAATCTCAACATGGAGGCTCTTATTCAAAAAACATTGCAGTCTGCTCTATTTCTCTTGATTGCTCTATTTGCAATTTGGCTGTTGTACTTTCTGGCCTTCTTCTGGTGCCTTTTATTATACATGTTAACCTTTCGTGAATGCCTGAATATAGTGGCAGAAATGCTGGAATGTCAAGAGAAAAACATCTCAGAAATATAGATACATATCAAGTAGGCTCCTTTTCTTTATCATAAGCAAAAAAGAAGAGCCTACGTTGGTAACTATGTAGGAAATAATCTTTTGTAGCTGAAAACTTGCTCTATCCAACTGTCATCTTTTGCGTTCCAACTACCTGTTGTCATTTCTGCAAAAATAAATAAGAGACATAACTCTTTGGGCAACATTGAAATAAACTCGGTGTGCTGGCTCTAGTTTTCAACTGGCAAAAGGTACATTACCATGGTAGTGCTGACATGGGAAAAAAAAAGACTTTTAAAGCTGTATACTCTTTCATTGAAAAGTAAAACAAATTTAACCACTTGAATTATGAATTGATTTAGTCTAACTAAACACGGGGTTGGGATTGTCTAAGTAATGCTCCATGGAAACTACAAGACATTCAGTAGCAAATTAACACTATTAGAGAGGGCAAGTTTTCAGCTAAAAAACACTATTTTTTCTGAACAGGCAGCACCATAGCTTGTTTTATGTTCCAGGTATCTGTTGTTGTTTCTATGGTATTAAAATAGAGTCTATATTTTCTGAGCACCTTTCATAGAATGAGAATTTTTATTTTGTAGTTAAATATGGGAGTCTGTAATGAAATTAAACAAAAATCATTAATAACAGCAGTGAATATTTTGTATGAGCTCAGAGTAACTCTAAATGTTTGGGTAATGAATAATTTTACAAATATTTGTGGAATATCCAAATAAACATAGTGAGCTACTTCAAGGTCTAGACTACATTGTTTATTTACAGTATTAGATTGATTTTGATTGTATCACAGTAGATTTGAAAGTATAAATAAGTGTTCGTATGTTTTCTCTTTATGTCATTGGATGTTAGAGAAATATTTTTGTAGGCTTGCATAGCCAAAATTTAGGGTTTGTTCATTACATGCAATATATAATGAAAACACCTTTTTGTGGCCAAAATTAGGGGTTGTTCATTCCTCAAGTATATACAGAAGGTATTTTTATTTAGATGTTAAATATGGCAGTGTGCAAGAAAATTGAACAAAAACCAGCAAGGAAAATTTTGTATTAGCTGAGAGTAATTTTAAGTGTATAGATAATGGATATTTTTACAATTCACTTGCACATACCAAGTAGGTAAAGGTTTTAAGTGAAACACACCAAGACACCATATTCTGGGAAATGCAGGGCACTTTACTCAATATAGCATCGAACTGATGGCAGGAACTTTTAAACTGTCAAGTGAATGCCATATGCCATGTTGACACAGGAGATCCAGTATTTTTCATTACAATTTGATTCCATTATGCTGTGAGGACCCTCCATATATGTATACTTAATGAATTATTTACAAGAAGGATTTACATCAACGACTGGAGTTAAGAACACTAGAAGAAATCAATCAATCAAGTTCTGATATTCCAGGAACTCTAAAAATGTGGACATTAATCATTTATTTAACTGATTGTAAATTCTATCAGACATGTATATATAAGAAAAAAAAAAAAAAAAAAGAAAGAAAAAAGAATCTTTTTCTACTTAAAGCAGAGATTTTACACAGGAAATAAACAGCATCCTCATGAATAAATGAATAAAAAATTTTATTTGAATAAACTATGACAATATTTCAATTTATATATTAATAACATTCTAACTACATACCTACCTTAATTCTCAGTCAGTGGGGCTTAAAATACACAGTATCCTGTGAAGAAAAATAAGACACCCACAAAAAGAAATGTTATTTGTATGACCCTGAATAACATCTGATAATTAGGCTCTGGGCTATGGGAAGTGTGTAGTCAGCTCTTTATTCATAGGTCCACAATGACCTAAAATTATGATAGATGTTTGGTTTGGTTTTATAGCATATCAACCTTTGTTGGTTATTTAATGCCAAATCCTTTTACATAAATATTAAATATATGATTTGTCAACAATTTGCGTAAACAGAGTTATATGATCAAACAGTTCTATTTCTCACAATTCAGTTTGGCATAAGTCAAAGTTGAATAGTTTCAAGTATTGCTATTTATAAATGAAAATTAAATTCAACATCAGTGATATTTACACACAGTTAAATGATCGAACAGTCCTATTTTTACTAAGTCCTTTGTTTGCTCTCAATTTAACATGTCAAACAGTTCTATTTGACCCGGTACTCTGCATTCCCCAAAGCTCCAGTATTACTGAAGCCTCATCATCACATTGCTTAATGTCATATCCAAGACACTCATTAGAGAGACCTTATTCCTCTGCAGAGATGTAGTTGGTGTATTCTACAACTCCAGTCAACTAGGCTTAACTGTCAAAGTTTCATCTACAGAATTGTTTAAAAATTGTTTAATATAGAACTACTTGATATAACTGTGAAAAAAAATATTCACTAACCTCTAAGCATAAAATAAGCTTAGACAGGTTGAAATGCCAATAAAATCAATCAGTTCTGAAGATTTGCTTGGTTAATTATTTATTTACGCTTTTAAATTGTGGCTTTATATCTATATTTTTTTAAAATTATTGTTCAAAAAACAAATACTTTTAATGTTAGCCCACTTAGTATAATGTTGTAGAAAATAGAATCTGAGTCCAGATAAGACAATGCATTTCATTTCGGACTTGTCCCCTTGGGAAAGGTATGAATCCATCTGTTCTCCTCTTATCTTGGGGTAAATAGTAAGGCAGACAAGGTTCTTCAATCTAGATTAAGATACCAGTCTATAAGAGGGAAAACTCTAAATTTGAACCAGGTTTACTCCACTTCTAAATTGACATTATGTCACATCCTGCCAGTGGCAGAGTAGTTGGGTAAATATATACTTTCAATATTAATATTATATTTGGTAATATTTTGGCTTCAGGAAAAAAAAAATAGAAAATTTGGATATATAGGGCATCTACATAAAATAGATGCTCTAATTTTCATTTAAGTCTTATTTATTACTTTTAAATCAAATAAAACCATTTAGGGATTTCTCAACTATAAAATAACATTTGTCATTACTATGTTTAAGTAATTTATATCAACAGCAGGTTTATAGATGAATCAGTAGATACCTATAGATAAAAGAAAAATCTCTGTGTGTGGGGGTAGATTATATATATATATATATATATATATATAAGTCAAATTTCAATGCACGGCATTCATTTCACCGCTAAGCAATTTATTTAAATGTTTTTCTATCTCATTCATATTGGACCATGGAAACATTATTCTCACCTAACATTAAATCTTTAAGTGTCAAATATTTTGAAATCTTTTCATTTGAGTTTTATCAAATGATAATTTTCATAGTTCAAATAACTTGGCATTTTTAAAATGGATGCATTTATACAATTTTTTTTTTTTAACTAAAGTCAAGAATTTGATCAGATATGTAAAAATTCTTTAATAAACATCAAGTATTGATAAGTTTAGAAAAAAATGATTGAAAGAACACAATTGTTTGAAGTCAAGAAAACATCAGAAAGGTGACTATCAGCTCAAATACAGAGTGTATATAAAGTGGTCACTATATTAAACAGTTGCAGCATACAAAATATAAGAAAATTTCAAGTAAAAACAAAAAACAAAAAAAAAAAACCCACTAAATCCTTTCTTCTTTCCCTGGTCCTGTAATTAAATGCTGAACAATCCAAGGCCTGCATGGACCCAAGGGAAATAGATTCAAGTGCACTTTAGCTAAAACATCAAGAGATTTTCTTCCATAGACTTAAAAAATTTTACTTTTTATTTTAGAAGAATTTTTAGCATTTTTAGCATCTCCACACTTTCTTCATTATCATTTTCAGTATGACAGAATTATTGGCAGACATGTGAGAATCAAGCAAGATCTTTTTCTTTATCCATCCATTTGTAACAGTGGAGAGACTACTCCAAGAGATCTAACATATGCCGCTATTTCTATTTTCTTTATAAAGATATGTAGCCTTGAAAGGAAATATATTGCTGATATTTTTTCATAAAATCTAAAAAAAAGATTTTTAAATTAAAAAAAACATGAAGATCCTTACAAAAAAAATACAATAATTTATATTTTATTTAGTGAGACAGAATTAGAGATCTTTAAAGAAAAAAAAAGAAGATATTCATATAAGTAAGAAGGTAGAATCAAGCCAGCTAATAATTATTTTCCTTTATAAAAAGAATGACACATGCAAAAGGCAGAGAATGTTTTGTGGGATGAAGAATGAACAACGAGAGACATTCTCTTTGATCAAAATGAAGCGTAGGCAGAGGGTAGATGAGATGAAATTAAAAAAAAAAAAAAACAAGCAAAATGCAATTACTACAAAAGGACAAAAAGATGTATTATTTAATTGATAATTATGTGAATTATTAATGTTAGGAAGAAGTCAATGAGATAATTAGAGGAATTTCATTAATTGCATCATTAAGATTTGCAACTTGGTACTCTTATTGTCTCTATTCGCTTGATCAAATCTATGAATTCACTTTTAGAAATTTGGCAAATTCATTCATTCATTCATTCGATGTAAGTTTTACAAAGACAGGAAGTTGATCAACTCATGAGGTAGTTTTTAGAAACTGTTCTTGCCTACGAAAGTCTTTGGAATGGTTTTCGTTTTATGCTGTAGGAATTATCTTATTCATTTTGGAGTATAAATGAATTAAGCATGAATTGTCTTTAAAGTCCAAAACTTCTCTCCATCAGTTTTGATTTAATCTAAAAAAGCTTGAAGGGAAAAATAGAAAAAAAAAAAAAAAGAAAAAAAAACTTGTGAAAAAAAAACAAAAAAACAAATAAAAACATAATTCCATTTTATTTTTTTTTTATTCATTTATTTATTTAGTTAATTTTTATAAAATTTGATTTGGGCTCAAGGCAACTTTATCCGCTGAGTTTTAAAACAAAAGAAAAAGAGAACGCCTTTTTCTTATGATTTACTCATCTGTGTAAATTTGTCTTCGGAGACTGTTTTAACTTCTTATGCTATCTTTTGAGATTTAGTGGAGCATTCTCTGAATGGGTAACCAGAATAATTAACTTATCAAATAGTTTCCAATATATATTTTTAACAGCAGTTTCTATATCTTTAGAAACAACTTGAACATAAGATGCAAAATAATTCTCTATCAATGAGGCAACCTGATCAAACTACCAAATAATAAATTTTATTGTTATGGTAACATCAAGCCTTTTAGTAATTAAAATATCTAGGGAAAATGTTCTAGTTAATAAGTAGGTAGACAACATTACTTCATCAATCATTTTCCCCTCATTTGATAACTTTCTTCTAATTGTGTTATTTTCTACCCTTCATTCTGTAGCTATCTTCTCATTTTATAATTTACTTTAAGTTTGCAGTTAAATCAAGAAAGAAAAATCCCTTTTAAAATTCTAAAACTTTCAGCTAATCTGTGATCTTGGTTACTTATGAGCACTAACATTTAAAGAGATATAAAAAAAAATTCAGTTGTTACCCCCCACCCCAAAAAAAACCATCCCCGAAAATAAGTACTGTATTAATAGCAAAAAAATCATTAGGATTTAGAAATAAGACAAATCCGTATGGATTATCATTACGAAAAGGATTACAAAAATAGCACTTTAAAATCATGCGGATGAATTTACTTGATAAGTTTTAAAATTGCAATGTGCCCAGTCGGCTGGGGCTGAAAATACATTAACAGCACGTCTGCAGGAAGGTACCCATCCCATTGAGACCAACTCTTGGCCATGGGAGGCAACTAATAATGCTTGATGTCAAGATCCTGGTGACTGAGCAGTCAGTGACCTGGCCACTCAAGTGGTCAAGTGACCCTTAGTGGGTAAGACCAGTGGTCAGAGAAGCTCGATTCAATCAATTGGCTAGACATACCTATATGATTGTACAAATGGTATTCTTCAAATAGCTCTTTTGACAAACAAGTACCCAACCATATTTTATCTTAAAGGTGCTAGAAAACGGTGAATAAAGAGTCAATTGCACTGAAATCACAATACTTAAAACCATCTAAATAATGTAAAAACAAATAACTGATATCAAATAGAATTTTTAGTATTAGATAGAAATACTTGAAACCATTCAGTGTTCTGGGTAGGACATAAAATGGCCTCCGACGGTGAGACTCCAATCTTGAAATTTGAGTAATGTGAGTACCCTTTCCATTATTCACAGCTCCACTCTGACCAAGTGGTAGCGCTTGTTAGGATCCCATCAATGGGTTAAATAGAACTATTCAATATTTTGCTGGGGATTAAAATCAGTTATTTGAAACTATACAGTTGTGTTCAAGTTGTTCATATTAGATTGAAATACTTGATAAATCAAATTTCTCATGTTAAAAGCAGTACTTAAAACCATTTAACAATGTGAATGAATTAGCTCTGACTCATTTAACAATAAATTTATCTACAAATCATAGTATAAGTGTAAACAGGATTTTACTTTTAAATGATATTTATTAAATCAAATAACCTAATCTACAAAATTGTACTGCCACATTTTCCAGCATATAAGACTCCTGCTTAGAAAAAAAAAAAAAAAAAAAAAAAAAAAAAAAACTCATTCAAGCCTTGTAAGATACTTAGTTGGAACTTTCACAGACATCCCCACACTGATATTATCACAGCATGTTGGATGCTGAAAAATATTATCATATGTATACTTGAATTTTAAAATTCTGTCTAATATGCTGGCAGATAATGTAACCCTAAAACTAAAAAAGCTAACTTCACATTTCAAGAAAATCCCATTCTGGTTCATACATGTATAATTTTATCCATCACCTAACTTGGTCTCACAACAAAGTAATGGAAAATTCTATAATGGTGATACAAAGCATTATTTATCATTAATAATCATTTGTCTGTTAGATTTTCTAAACAAAAACACTTTTCAATATATAATCAAATCAATATCACTACTGAGTAATGAACAATTCACTTGTTATAACAACATGTTTTTTGTATTTGTTGTATTATTATTATTATTAATCTTTGGACTTAAGTTTGTCAATTTGAAGCTGTTTACATGAAATATTCATACATTCAATTCTTTAAATTTTTTTTCTATTTTAATAAAATTTCTTCCAAATTCCTATCCTACATATCTCTTTATCTTCATTCAACTAAGAATGGGATTTCCATGGGAACAGATTCTAAACTTCCACCAGAAATTACAGAAACTATTCTCTTTATATTAGATTGCTGTAAAAACAAAATAGCCATTGCTCTAAAATGAAATACAAGATATCTTGACAAAGATTTTTAACAGTAAGTTAAATCAGAAAACAAGTCTTTTCACTTAACTTTGTAATTGCTTCCAAAAAATGCTTACAACAGTTAGAAATTGAATGTTAACATATTAAGTTGTTAATATTCAAATCAGACGAGTAACCTGCACATGAGTACAAGAAATGATCCCTAAGTCTATAAACCAACTGAGTTATTCACAGAATATTGATATAAATTTTTAAGTTTATAATGTTCTGTCTATATCAGGGGTTCTCATTGAGATGCATTCCCTCTTAGGGCATTTGTTCGCCGGTTGGTTTTTCCCCAAGTAACTACATGGCTTCAAATATGCAAATATTCTTATCCACTACTAATAATTTATACAACAATATATGGCTACAAGTAACTATTCCTATTTAATGATTATAATAATTTGTTTTCACACAGTTATATGATAGCAAGTTATCCTACCCAATACTAATAATATTCAAAAAGATGTATTTGACCCATTGATTGGATCCCAACAGGGATATATCAGAGTTTCAAGGGAAAACTGAAACCACATATTAGCAGCCAATCAGAATGTACACAGTAATCTCTGGAACTTAATTCAATTTTAAGAATCCATCAATATCTTTTTTATTGCAATTAATTTAGTCAAACTCTATTAATACATAAAATCTACTCAGATCAAGTATATTTGATGCATTAATATAGAAAAAGATAAAAGATTTGCAGTATTATATTCATATTTGAAAAGCAACTCTTGTGTCTGATCATCTTGAGTTGAGGATGAATGACATGATAAAAAGGAGATCATAGGGCAAAAATGTTTTAAGAACCAGTGGTCTATATGATTAATGGACAGTCTTCAGTTAAGTGCGTTAACAAACAATAATTAGGTTGAAAAATCAATTTGTTGTCTAACAAATGTTCCATTCCTTAAGCTGCAGATTTCTATTGAGATATAATGGATTATTTATTACAGAAACGATTACTAAGATAATCCAACAAAATCAAAGTGACAAATCCGGCTATTCATTTTTAAACTTTAAGAACTCTTATATTAAAGAAAAAACATTTAAGATGACTTCATATTTTAAGAAAAAATAACCTTTAATTTCTATAGTACATTAAGAGTAAAAAATACTATTACTTCATGACTCCATCATTATATATCAGATATATCAGGTTAGAGTCCAGAAACTATGAGTTTGGAAGATTCATAAATAGAATATATGAGGATTTTTATAAGATTCAATAAGAATGCTCACTGTATGGCTATTAGTACATAGATCTATTAGAATATATATAAAAACAATATGTCAAAATAAATTCATAATGGCACAGTAACTGTATATTGAGTTTTCTTCTATTTACATTGCATATATATATATATATATAGCTCAATAAGATTTCATATACACAAATATATTTTTCAATCACCTAACTTGGTCTGATCATAAGATAAGGAAAAATTCTAACTCAAAGCATTAAATTTTCTACACATAAACAAAGACATCTTTTTTAAGTATAATTGTTGTGAACTCTGTGTTTTTCTTCTTTCTCTATTAACTCAAATATACAAGTTGTCTGATAAAATATAAGTTTTACTACACAACATTCAGTCAACGAGCAATCAGTACTTGACAGGTAGAATTCACACCTTTCATTCTCCTCTCTTATCTGAAGTTTGGCTACTCAGAGGAAACTTGATTCCATTATCTTGCCTTTAGACAGTATATGACAATCAAACCAGTCTCATTACTGATTAATGAAAAATTCCTCTCTTATGCTAACATGTCTTAGTATTTGTTTTATAATTCTTAATCTTTCGAAAAATGTTTTTAAATTTCAAGCTGATTAAATATGCTAAAATGATTATAAGTTTATTACATTTTTTAAAGTTAAATAATTTTCAGCTTAAATAATATCTTAAAAAATTCCCATCTTAGATACCATTATTTTCTTTAAATAACCATGGGCTTTCCATGGGCACAGATACTTCTCTCTGATCCAACACAGAAGAACCAATTTATTCAGAAATCATAGAAATTATGCTTATTTCATTTAATTTGAGGGGTAAAAACAAATATTGCTCAGTTCTGTATAGTCCTTCACAAGTAAAAATATAATTCCTGACTTCATCATCATCATCATGTATATATTCTTTTTTATATCCATTCTATAATTCTGGTGGTGTGAAAAAACCCAGATGATGCAATTTGTAAGTAAAATGAATACTACATCAATTGATATCTGGGAAAAAAATTCAATTCAAAAAAAGGAAAGGATAAAAACATTTGTACTGTTGGAAAGTAATCAATCAGCACTACAATGCTTAGTCAAAAGTAAAAAGACTGACAGAACTACCTAAGCTGAAACCCGTGAGTGCTCTGATGATTTGGTAGGTGAAACAGGTAACTCCTGACTTTGTAGGTTATATATATATATATATATATATATATATATATATGCAGAATGAGATTTCTTATGTATATAAGATGACTGAAAAGTACTAGTTCCCGACATAAATATTTGTTTATCTTATTTCTTAATTATAATTTTTAAAAGAAATGAAATTATAAGTATTTAAAAATAAGAACTTATTTTTCAATTACCCAGTATATATTCATCTGACGTATGTGTGTGCTCATCTAATTCTGAAAATTTTCTTTGATAATTTTTTACAATATTCATACATTTCTTTTTAAACTAAGAATATTTTTCTTTGTTTATTTCCCTAATGAAGAACAAATCTTAAGTGTGGATCATTTTGACATCTCTCCATCGATATCATGAAGGTTAAAATAAATTTCAACCATGAGAGGATTAACTGATTTTTGGCGTAAGAATTTCAAGTCAAACTGATAATTGAATGGAGAATAATTTTGGAATGAATGTCAGAAAATACTGACGTGTACATTTATGTATGTATCTATGTGCAAACAAGTGAATATATTGTTCTAGTACTTGAACAGGTGCCTACATGGGTCTGTATTTGAACTGTGCCTATGTAGATGAATGCATAATTAAATGCAAAATAATGCATGAATATAGCTGTGTGCATAATGTATACTTGTTTTCATAATTAAATGCTGAATGATCTCTGACTGAGTCTTTGAAAATATAGATGTTTATGTATATACCCCTACACTTGAACAAGTACAGTCTTCACTTCAACAGTTATATACATGGGTCAGTACTTTAACATGTGCATATGTAGATGCATGCATATATTGATTTGCCTTTGAAAAGGTGCCTATTTAGTCTATGCTTTAACAGGTGCATCAATGAGGGTATACTTAAACCTGTTCATATCTGAATGTACGCAAGTAGGAAAATGTGCATCAGTAAATGAGTGTACACATCCTCATGTAAAATTCTAACTATCAATCTGTTATAAATAACATTTTTTAGTCTTTTAATTAAAGTTCATCATCTGATACATACCTGGGTCTATACTTTAACACGTGCATATATAAATGTTAGCATGCATACACGTGTGTATGTGTGTGTAAACAAAAACTGAGTGTGTGCACACATCCATATGTAAAATTCAGAATATAACTAGTAAGCTGCTAAAAATTACATTTTTTTTTAGTCTCTTAATAAAACTAAGTTCCCAATTTTAAGTTAGAAATACTAATAGAATTGCCTGGTCAGTCGAGCACAATTAGAAATAAAATGATAAAACATCAAGTCTGGTATTGAACAGATACCCTCCTTACTAATACCAATTGTTTCTTTATTAGTCGCTTTTTAGTGATAGTCACTCTTAATGACTACTGCTACTGCCATTGTTACTGCTGTTGTTAAGGTTTCAAATTGGACAGAGCCGTCAAACCAAATCTGGAAATTGTTTCTTGTATGTTAGTGCTTGTGTATCCATCAACAATCTGAAATTTTGTGTCATTAAGAGCCAGCCTCTCACTACCCAGCTAAGCTTCCCCCTTTCTGCATGAAACTTAATAAATAATTTATATGAACATATAACTGCAGGCAAATCCTTTAATTCTGTTACTTCAATTCCACTAATGGTTACCGGCTCCTCGCAAGCTGTTAGCAGTTTATCAATCCATTTCACAATTTACAAAATGGCAACACTTTTAATGTCTTTTGACTTTGGCATTACTAATGAATGTTGGCTTCGTCCCAATAAAATGGAGAGGAATTTGACTCCAGTCCATGGTGTCTTTTCCACTGGAATCTTCTCCCCTTAGGATTGGGAACAGTGATTTGGCTGCTAAGGTTATTATCACACCAATCTTGAATCAAGCCAGAGTAGAAATTAGTGAAACCTAAGATCCCAATAGTTCCCCCAATTACTAATTACCACTGTTATTTTATCTGTACACACTTTCTAGTCTTTCTTTGGACAGCACAGTGCATGGAAATGTGATTTGCCAATGCAACCATACTATAAATGGAAGCAAACATTTATCTTGCATATCATCAACAGAATGGCAGGGGTTATAAGACATGAGCTTGAGCTGGATATGGTCTTAACTTGGACTTTGGCCTGAAAGAAAGGGGCCGGCATTAGTCATCTGCACGTCTCTCATTCAAGAGACAGCATATTCTACACAAGCCTTTCTGATTTACACAATAACTGTTCATCATATCTAATTTAAGGTTTGTAATGAGATGTTGCAGAACTTGCAGGATTACATTTCATTGGCACCGTGGGCCATTATTTCTTGTTTTTCAATTATTCGGTTGTGAGATTATTGTCCCAGTTAATCAGTGGTTATTCGTAATATTGGGTTGTATTGTAATAATTGAAAGCATTGATGTGATAAATTCACAGATAACACATGATATCCTTTTTCTTATAATAAACTTTTTAATCAGTTTTTACCGTATAATTAAATCTTTTCCAAAGCAAAGAAAAATTAACAAAACTAACTTCAAAATTACTATTTGATAACCAAATAACCTTTTTCTTTGAGGAGCTATTTATAAAAACAAATGTTACATGAATCCCTTATTGAAATTTTTCTTCTATTTTTAATCTTTTAGGTTAGTTGGTTGTTTTTTGTATCAACCCCTTTTGAATTATTTAATGCCAAATTAACTTCTTTTGATAAAAATTTCAAACAATTCAGTTTAGTATAAGTATACTTTTTGTTTATACACAGTTAAATGTCAACACACTTCTCTTTCAAACAATTCAGTTTAGCCTTAGTATGCAGTTTATACACAAATGTAAAAAAGTTCATTTCAAACAATCCAGTTTAGTATAATTACACAGTTTCATTCTATTTGACCCATAGATAGGACCCTGTTAGGTGCTACAACTCTGAGCCAGAGTGGACCTGGGAGCCATGGCAATGAAGGAGCATTCCATATTCCCCAAAACTCCAGCATTACTGAAGCCTCACCATCATATTGTTTAATGTCATATCCAGGACACTCACTGGGGGAGTCTTACCCCTCTTCAGACATGCAGTCAGTGTATTCTGCAGCTCCTGCTGAGTGGGCCACAGGACACTCAATAGAGGAGTCTTACCCCTCTGCAGAAATGCAATCAGTGTATTCTGCAGCCCCAGCAGACTGGGCCAAATCTTTTAGGTAATGATTGTCGTATATACAATTGTTGGAAAATTAGAATGAGGTATGATGTCATGGAGAGAACAAAAAAACAAAACAAAAAAGAACTACTGACTCTGAAACAATTTTTTCAAGGTAATAAACCAGGGATATGAACATAAAAGGGGGCAAGTGACTGGCTACTCCCACTAAGAAAATTGGGCAACAGTGAAGCTTTTAAACATTTTCTAAACTCTTTTCAAGAACTGAAGGAAAATATGGTGTCATAGCTTCTATACTGACATAAGATTATCCCTATGTAGTTTCATCCATTCCAAATGCTAAATCAACAATCCAAGATATATCTGAGGTTGGTAAATTTTATGGCATGTCAATCCTTGTTGGGTTATTCCAAGTCAAACGGTCATATTTTAAACAATTACATAGTTTCAAGTAACTAACGATCATCATTAGTAAAAAATTATGACAAGTTACTATTATGCATTAGTTTGCATACAGGTATATGGTATCAACTCAATAATAATATTTTGTATTTTTATTTTCTTCTCACCAAGATATACAATAATTTTTCTATTTTCTAGTATTGAAACACTAACTAAAAATAAAATTGCATATATAAATATATATTTTTTCTTTTTTCATCCACTGACCCATAGTTATGTTTTGCTGCAACATTTTATTTTTCAAGATAGGGTTTCACAATTTGCAATCATGCAGAAAAAAAAAATTAAATAGCTTGATTAATTTCAAATATTATGTATAAATAACCTCACCAATAGGGCCTAAGCAGTGTTATATGAAATTGAAGACTGATACCATATATCAGTGTGCAGATTTTTTGTTTTCATTAGGACAAAATTACCTAACAATTCGTTTTTAATTTCTCTGTTTAGAAGTTTTTTTTCTTTGAACTGCTTTCTTAAAAAAGTTAGATACAAAACCACCAGATATTTGATTATATATATACATTACATTACTATTCTAGAATTCTGATGTCACAAAAAAAACCCACATGATACAATTTGCAAATAAGGAAATATTACCCAAGTGATATACAGGGAAAAAAATTCAATGAAAAAAGAAGCAAAGACTAAAAATATACATACGACTTGAAAATAATCAACCAATAATGCAATGCCTAGCCAAAAAAAAGAAACACCAAGAGAATTCCTTAAGCTAAACCTAAGAGTGCTCAATAGACAAAGTAGAGTGAAATATGAAAGCCTACAAAGTCGGAGAAAAATCTACCAAGGTTTAACCTAAACAGATCATCAAAATATAATGAAATTACAAATGAATAACACAAAACTTATTCAAACATTCTTTTTAAAATGCTGATGCAAATTAGACGCACCATAACGGTGATGAATGCCATTTGATAGTACATATAATACACATTCATTACGCGTATTATTTCACTTGATATGGGCCATTTTGATTTTAGTATGGGACTGAAATATACAGAAATTCACATTTATCTGCATATATATAATTTGTACTTTTGGACTGATAAGTATTCAATTCAGATTTTGTTTAATGGCCTATCAACCTTCATGAGTTATTTGATGTCTAAGTCTTTTTTTTTTTTTTTTTTTTTTTTGGAGAGCCAGGAGTAGTTGTATTTAAATCATAGTTGCAGAGATAAGCAACTTTGTACCTTTTCCACAGGTATTTGTCCAAAACTGAAGAAAGGAAGTTGGAACTCTAATCTTCAGTACATAATTCCCTATGTCATGGGAACTACCACCCACAACATATTCATTTTACACAGTATCAATGCTGCAGAGTTTGATAATAAATAGAACCTAATAATATCCATTTTGAATGTATAATGTTCCCCAAGTGATAATAAAATCCTGATACTTTTTACTTTAGAAGAAAATCAAGTATTTGTTTAGGGTCAACTTATTTAGAGGCAATATTGTAAATATTAGAAACAGTCTAACAAGAAAAAGATAAAATCTCATCCAAGCTTTTAATTTATTGGCAGATAACACAAATATCGTTAATGATGGAATGAGAAGAAAGGAAAATTATTCAACATATCTTTATATGATAATGAAAGAGTTCATTAAAATCAGTGATAAAAGGTGTTTGAAGATAAAAACAAGAAACAGGGACACAGAAATGTTATTGTTACTTATAGTGAAAGAAAAGCCAATATCTTTAGAAAATAATGCGGTTTTTTTTATTGCCGATACTGGTGACAGTAAACTCGGCAATAAATGTGTGAAAAACAGAAAGGATATATGATATATGACTTGATAGAAGGGAAAATAAATTAAGATTCAAATTTCAAATAAAGCATTTTTCCCCCTTGAGGCCTTAAAAAAAATTTCTTTTTAATTTTCCTTTACTATTTTAGAATATAAATGCTTATTTTCATTTTTCACAGATTGTTTCTTTTTTAATGTTAATCATTTGCCATAAATAATGTTTCAATAAAATATACATTTTGTCAAAGATGTATTGTGACATATGCTAATGAAATGTTTAAAGACATCACAACCAACAGATAATTTACTTTCTTGCTGCAATATTCAAAAGGCGGCAACTAATTTTGTTCATTTTATATGGTACTAGCTGTCCAATGAATATGCTGGGTTTCCTTTCTAACAGCAGTCAATGATAGTGATGTTTCTTTTTGGGTACGAGTAAACAATTCTAAATAGCATTTCATTGTTATTTCACTTATAATGAAAATCAGGATTATTGAAAATGACCTTCAGAGTCAATGCTGATTCACAACATTCACAAATTGCAATATTGTCTCAGATCATTTAAATCATATAGTTCTAATAAAAAACAAAAATTATGATGTGCTATCTTGAATGATTTAGACATGCATGAACAAACGGACGCTGCTGCTGCTGTTGCTACATAATACCTTAAAAATTCCCTTAGCCAATGTGGTACGCTTGTTGGCTGAGCGGTCTGAGACTTAGTCTAACGCAAAGTTGGATGGGTTGCAATTCCGGCTTCAAGCATCTTACGTATCTAGCCACACTGAAGAGTTCTGATAGAATGAAACAGTCTGTGGATGACAAAATATATATATATATATATATATATATATATATACACGCACACAGAGTATAGGCTTCTGAGATATTTACATTATATAAACTTCAGCTGCGTATGTGTTTGGTATAGACTTTATATATACATACACATACAGTATTGACTTCAGACATGCGGACACAAGCTCAGCTAAAGATCCTGAGCATGAAACTCATAGTTATGGGTGATCTTAATTTATCCTTTATTTAATTATCAAAATAACATAACATTGCTTTGCCTTGTAAATGAAGCACTATATTTTACTGTTTTCAACCACATTTACCAGTAAATTTTAATTCTATTATATATATATATATGCACACACATACACACACAATGAGGATGTTCAAAAACCAAGGAATAAACCATCACTAACCCAACAATTTTATTACTAAAAAAATAAATCAAAAACACACAAAAAAATAATTAAAGCTGTACATGTCACCCATAGTATGATGCTATTTTTCTACACACTCACCATTGAAGTTTAATGAATTTATCCTATCTGGACACAACACTCTAAGAATGCAGGACCCAACATAGCATACATTGAAGTTGATCTTCTCAAGTCAAAGCAATATAAAATTAGCCACAAGAAGTTGGGATATCATTTAGTGAGATCCATTATTACACCAGGACTCACGAGAAAGTAATGATAAATTCTATTTTTGTAGTAACATAAGATATGACCTAGATCTAAATAGAGAATAGGAATAAATTGGGAAACTATATGACTTAGTCTTTCTTCTTTACATTCCTGAGCTCTTTCTTTAACAATCTATCTTTCATTTTTTTCTTTATTCTATTTCCTCAAGAGATATTCCAGGATTTCAGTCAACTCAAGCTCCTGTAATCTCAGCTTAACAACATAACTGATACCACATCTTGAAAGCCACAAACAATCTCTATATTTGTGATGAGAACTATGATTGGTCAGGATCAGGTGGTTTGTTTTTATCTTGAAATCTCAGAGAATGTCTTGTTCTTTAAGATGGTTGGTTGGGTTTTATGGCATATCAAACCTTGTAGGGTATTTAATACCAAATCCTATTCATACATGTATATTAAATCTAATTCACATATTTTCTAAATAATATTTCAACAAGCCAGAGGTCTTTTTGCGCACTGTAAAATAGTTTCAAGTATTTCTATCACACACAAATAATTCTATGTACAATTAAACATACGTTTGCACACATTTAAAATGGTAGATTGTTTGCCAACGGCCATGGAGACCAGGGTTCAATCTCAGGTCGAGTCATACCAAAGACTCAAAAAGTGGTACTTGATATCTCCAGGCTTAACACTCAGCATGATGAGGTATGTTTCAAGGGTTAAGTGGAGCAATCCAGGGAAAGGAGCAGCACCCTCCCCTACACCTCAGTTTAGTAGCTTGTGAAAAGGGAGCTTTCGGGTAGCCCTCGACTACAGTTGCCAACTTTACTTTATAATTATATATCATTTGGAAGAGAATATTTTGTAGGTCATTTCATTTTTAAATGAGTTGGAACTAATTTGTTAACACACTAATATTGCTGTTGTTTCTACACAGTTTAATAGTTTCAATTATTATTGCGATCTAACCCTAATAATTCAATTCAATATTAATTGTTTGTACACAGTGAAGGGGTTACAAGTTGGGCTATTTAACAATAATTATTGGATTCACTACTATTCATTCATTTGCACTCAGTGTTAGTAGTCAAGATGGTGTCAATTCTTTCATTTCCAGTTCCTGCTTTTCTTTTCAAGACAACTTTTCAGTAACCCCCTCTAATGACCAACTCATCATCACCAACTCAAATTCACCTTTGGGAATTTTTTTTTTCTTTTAGACACAGTATTATTCTAGTATATAAACGAAGAAATCACAATTAAAATAAAAAGGATATTTTATTATGGTAACCAGCAAAAGAGTTAAAGTGTTTTGTCAATGATGAGGGAGATCAGAGTTCAATCCCAGGTCGAGTTATACCAAAGGCTAAAAAAAAAAAAAAAAAAAATAAAAATAAAAAAATACTTGATGACTCTTTGCTTAACACTCAGCATTATAAGGTATGGATCAAGGGTTAGTGGATCAAGGGTAAGTGGTGTGATCTAGGGAATGAAGTAGTACCCTCCCCTACACCTTGGTGTGGTAGCTATTGAAAAGGGAGCCTTTAAGTCGCTCTCAACTACAGCTGGCAAACATTATATATTAAACTGTTTTAAAATATATCTATGAAACTCTAATCCAGCAAAAACAGTACATTACATAAAACTTTTTATTAGAGATAAAGAAACTTCCAGCCTAATTCATGACTGAATGATAATTGTCGGATTAGCATTTGTGCTAATTATTTTTTTATA
This sequence comes from Sepioteuthis lessoniana, assembly GCA_963585895.1. Classification (NCBI taxonomy): domain Eukaryota; kingdom Metazoa; phylum Mollusca; class Cephalopoda; order Myopsida; family Loliginidae; genus Sepioteuthis; species Sepioteuthis lessoniana. Next base: position 10,025,587 of record OY757916.1, on the reverse strand, counting down.
ATCCAAATCCTCCATATAATAGAGCTAATGATGAAATGCTCATTAGAATCCTCCTTTTCCTAAACAAAAGCATCATTATCATCATGGACCACTGTTACCAGGAACCCAACAGATTTATGGGTCATCTTGTTTGAAAATATAAATTCACATGTGTGGTTAAGAAAAAAGACCAGAAAAAAGAAAAGAAATGACAACCAAATTGTTGAAATTAATTTTGCTGATACAATTACCATGGAATTTTCATTTTAAAAGGAAAACGACATACTATCTGATGAAGCTGTATCACAAAAACATGCTATAAATCCATTTTTAACAACTTGATTTTTAGTTTGTCAGTTATATTTCACAAACAATCAGCTATTTTTGAATTCATCATTAATAAGTACAGAACTAGTATTATTAACAGAGAAAATCTACAAAGTAACGTCTCATTACATGACCACTATATTAGAATCTATTTGCAATAGAACATTCATTAATTCTTTCTTCTATCTGAAAAAAGCTTTTTGATGACAATCCCTTGAAATCTGACAACACTATTCTTTCTTTTTACTTAATATTCCTTCCATCTCAGTCTCACAGGAAACTCAAAATATAAAGATGGATAAAAATGTGGAAAAGAAAAAAAATAAAAAAATCAAAGAAGGATGATGATAGACAAATAAAAATAAAAGATTGAATAAAAGAGTTTGAAAAAGCAAACAAGAAAAGCATGCAACCCACAGTATGTTTAAGGTTTAGCTTAAATTAAAAGTCTTTTCAATATTTTAAATGTTTTACATTTATGTTGTTTGTAAAAGTGACTGTGCGTACAACCAGAGTTCAACAACAGCATTAAAAAATTGATGAGGTTGACCAGCTGTAGGCAGTCCATTACCACAAAGGTCAAAATGGCGGCCAATGTATTGTTGCTGGCTATCTAGTAGAACTGTGAAGAAGTCTAGAGATGGTGTTAGGGGCTGCTTCTGCCGCTGCTGCTGCTGCCACTACCACCTCTGTCTACAACAACAACTGCAACAAAGTCCCCTTCCACCCTTCCAAACCATTATGCAGGTTTTTATCTGTTCAGAGTTCTTTCCTTTGGTACACCATCATTCTTATTCTTTTAATTCATCTCTTCGAGACAAAGAAAAAAATGCTACAGAACTTATAGCTATAATTTTGTGATAGAGGCAGGTTCGTGTGTGTGTGTGTGTGTGTGTGTGTGTGTGTGTGTGTGTGTGTGTGTGTGTGTGTGACTTCTTTTTTATTTCTCACTTGACCTTTTTACTTATATATTTAAAAAAGGAAAGAAAATGATTTTGCTGACAATGACTTGCACTTTTTCTAATTTGTCATTTGAGTTTGGTTTTGTTAGAAGTGTAGGATGTTTTTGTAAATGTCTAAAAAAAACAAAAAAAAACTTAGCTATAAAAGAAATGGTTTTGCTTTAATTTGAAAAAGTGGCATATATATATATATATATATATATATATATATATATATATATAGAGAGAGAGAGAGAGAGAGAGAGATGCACAAGCATTGCATGAGGTGAATTAACAAAACCATGAGAAAACCTATTCAGAGTCAGAAAGATTCATTTTAATGACATGTCAACCCATATGGGAATATTTTACACATGTCTATATTTACCTTTTTCTGTACGTGTTTCTTAGCTTTTTCTTAATAGTTATGCTACCAAATATAAATAATTTGCACACAGTTTCAAGTATTCATATTTAAGATAAACAATTTATACACAACTATATGATTTCAAGTAACTTATAATCCTCAGTAAACAATTATAGCTTCATGCAACTGTTCTTAATGCAAATAATTTATAAATAAACAGTTATAAGTTAGGAAGTATTTTTATTCAATACTAATTAATTTTCAAACTGTTAAAGTTGACTCATGAATAGGACTAACTAGTCAGTGTAGATCAGAGTGGACCTGGAAGTAATGGCAATAAAGTAATACTCCACTCTCCCCAGCTCAAATATTCTCATCTGATACAAATGATATGTAATTATATAGTTTCAAATATTCCTGTCAAATACTAATAATATGCACACAGTTAAATAGTTCTCATTATTTCTATTCAATGCAAATAATATGCACAGTTTTATGGTTTCCAGTATTCCTAGCGTTTACAGATAATCTAACATGATTATATGGTTTCAAGTGATTATCATTATTTAATTATTATCATTTATTTGCGCACAGGAATATATATATATATATATATATATATATATATTTTACAGTATTGACATTTTTCAGATTATTTAATGACAAAATCAGTTTATTTAAGCAATTTTATTTTAAGTAAGTAATGCAAGCTATTATTGGTAAACTAATTTTAGTTCCAAGTCACCATTCTTTATACTAATAATTTAAACACAATCATCCCTCCAAGTAATCATGTTCCATTAAATAATGATAATAAGGTTGCATACAATCATATTGTTTCAATTAATTAATGATAATAAGCCTTAGTCAACAATTACAGCTTCAAATAACAATTCTTTATTCAAATAGTATAGAAGTAACTGAATTAAACAGATCTATTTGATCCTCAGATAAGAACTTAACAGGTACTACACTCTAGGTGGACTTGGGAGTATTGAAAATGGTTTTGTGTCATATCCAGGACACCCCTTCTTTTATAAAAAGGGGTCTTACCCCACAAATAGACTTTGCAGTTAGCATAATCTTAGCCCTGCTGAAAGGATGAGGAATGTAATAGATTCATGGGTCATTTACTAATATAATTATGACATTTGTTTTGTTATAGTAGTTACATTTCATCTGTTTAATTTACATGCAAATCTAAAACATTATCTGACAGAGACTGAAGTGCTTATGCCAGTATTTAAGGAACTATTTATTCCAGTATTTAAATAAATATTGTTATTGTTAATTAACAATAACAATTAATTTCTAAGAATTATTTATGACTTCTGGTTCATGTTCCTGTGGTAAAAAACAAAAAACAGAATAAAAACACTATATCTCAATGTTAAGTTTTCTTAGTATTTTAGTGAAATGTTACCTAAATTATCCAACTTTAAGAGCTTATATATATTTGAGTGGTTCCTCTGGAGTTCTGAGAATTTTACTCATTTATTTTCTCATACAAATTCCAGTAGTGAAATTTTAAGTTGGTAAAATGAGAAAATAATTAATTTATGGAGCTGTTGTCTCTACTTAGAAATGCAAGACGTAATTTAGGCTCTCATTTAAAAAGATTTTGGGAAATTATCAAATTTTGGTCACACAGTGTTTTCTTTTTGTTTTTGATAACAATCCACATTGAGTCGGCAGGATAAACAGGAATCTAGTTTGACCTGATCCAATTCTGATTAATTTCATTTTATCATTGAAAAAAAAAAAAAAAAAAAAAAAAAAAAAAAAAAAAATTGCCAAAATTGCAACTGTTAAATAGACCTTTTTTTTTTTTTTTTTTTTTTAATTTCAAGACATACGATAACCTTATTTAATCTAGAATAAGTGAAAAAGGAAAGTCTTCATTTATAGAGTCAAATTTTCTCATGACTAATAATAAACTTGATACGTAAGTTTTTTTGTTTTAGTTTTTTTTTTGTTGTTCTTTTTTTGCAAGGGTCAGATAACATTCTAGTTACAAGGCAAAAAAATTATTTTCTACTGTACTCATGCTTTATATATATTACTAAATTGGAACCTATAGGGATTTTCATTTTTGACCCAAACCCATAATAAAACACCCAGCTTATTCCAAACCAAATAAATAGTCAAAGCAGCATAATTAAAGAACCAAATATTTAATACATATGTAATAATATGGTACCAAGGTCATGTAAAATTTTACTTTTATGCTAACTTAATTGCTTTTTTTTTTTCTAACTAGTGATTCTTTGATCTTAGTTCTTATTGCTTTTCATCACAGTGACTCAAATTATCAGTCTACAGCTCTTGATAACACAGATAAGAATTAATAAATATCGAATCAAAGTCACTTTTCTTTTTTTTTTACTCTACGAAGCCTCTTTTTCTATGATACCTGCACAACCATTGAGTGAGAAGAACTTGACTGTTGAAAGATCAAATCTAATCATGTAAACTTACCCTTCATTATTTTGAAACCCATATTCAATGTTATTGTTTTTTTGTTTGTTTTACACACCCAAGTTTTACTGGTAATATTTTGCATTTTAAGAAAATGAAACCTTGTCAACCATAAATTGTTATAATTTATGACGATACTTAAATCTATTAAAAAAAATCAAGATATTATTACTATTAACAAAATTTTTTAAAAAAATAAAAATTATTCTATTTTATATTCATATGATGAAAATCTAATAAGTTGATGCCTCCAAATGTACGTCATCATAATTCTAGCATGAATTACATTAAATATATTATAAAAAAATTATGTAAAAACTATATAAAAAAAGACTCACTATTTTTAATTTTTTCACTTTTTTAATTTCCTTCTGTCAAGCAAGTGGCATTCCATAGGCGTTGGTTAATGTGTATCTAGTTCTTTCATGGTTGCATGTTCAATCCCTGAATCAGATAGGGTGTGAAAAGATGTTCTCTGGAACAGTGCAATGATGCTCTGAGTATTTGCCATAAAAAGCAGCAAAAATAAGAGAAAAATATTAGATGAAAAATCCTCTGCATGAATAATTATTTAACATTAGATGAACATGTATTTATTGGTCTTAGAACAGTGTGAGGAGAAAATTGCTAGTTATGGTAACACTTTAGAAATTCAAATATATCCATGATTTTTTTCCTTGTGAATATTATCAATAAAATTGTATAATTTGATCAGTTATTTCTTCTCTGAAACTTTTAATATTTAGGGTTTTTATTTTAAATTTCCTTTTCCTTCTAAGCTATTCTCTCTTTGCTTGCTTAATACCACACTTTTTTTCTGCTAGCTCAAGTGATTTGAAAAGGTTGTCATTGACCAATGCTCCTGTAACCAGTAGAGGAACTGGTGCTGATCAACACATAAATAATTCTATCATTTATGATGAGAATTATATGGATACTACACACTGATCTCAGACAAAAGATTGGTATGATATTTTAATTCCATGTAGAGCATGCAGAGACTCGAATCAGAGGTGAAATTGCTAATCCCTAACAGAAATCCCACCATTTTTTTTTTACAGGTAATATGCAAGGAATAATAATAAAGAAGAGTATATTAACCTTGAGCGCTGCGATATAAAAACAAAAAAATTACTTGTTTGGTTTAAAGGTATATCAAATTTGATGCCAAATCCTGTTCATACTAATGGTCATGTAAGCAAATAGCTTATATCTAACTTTATTTTAAACACATCTGTGTTGATTTGTTTGCACATAGTTAAATGGTTTCAAGTACAGCTATCTCAGAGCAGTTGAGCCTCAGCCACCACCTTCTTACATCTTTAGTATAAAATAGGTTTGGGTATTTGTTTGCCATAAGAGCAATTTGAGGAATATGGTGGGGACAATCATATAGATGCTAGGGCTTGACATGATCGGACAATTTATTGGATTGAGCCACTTCGACTGCCAATAAGGGCCAAAGTTGAGTGTTGCAGGTCATGGACTGCTCAACCACCAGGATCCACCCTTCAAGCATCACAGGTCACCACTCATGGCCAACAGGTGGCCTCTTTGAAGGGGGAAGCTAATCTCTCAGCAGAGGTGCAGTTAGCATATCCTACAGCCCCGACCAACAGGACACAACAAAAAAGATGGAGGAGACCAAATAAATAAATATTAATACTCAAGAGTGTAGTGATTCAGAAAGTTAAAATCAAAATTCAAAAAAATAATAAGAATAACTAGAAATTGTTTAAAAAAACAACAACTTCAGGTCGAACTGATAAGGAGCAATAAGAACATACAAATCCCTGCCTAAAATCCCACAATATGCAAGTAGTATGACTGATTTTAATAGCATAGTAACTTGTCTGGGGTTATTTTATACTGAAAGCTTAGGGAATTGCATGCATTGTACATTTATATTTACATTTTTTGATAGTTTTTTTCTTTTTTTTTTTTTTGCACAAGGTTATATTATAAAGCATTCTCATCTAATTCAAATAATTTACAAACAGAAATATGGTCTTGAGTATTCCTAGTTTATAAAAATAACAAGCACACAATTGCATAGCTTTAATCACTCTTATCTAATACTTATAATTTATACACAATTATATAGCTTCAAATAATGACTTCTATTTAACAACAATCATTTGTTTGCACACAGTTATATGGATTCCAGTAAGAAATAACTCTTAGTAAATGGTTATAGCTTTGATAACTCTTGATAAAAAAATAATATGCACTTTGTAATATTGTATCAAGTATTTTTTATCTAGTATGAATGATTTTCATACACATCAATTTACTTCATAGTTAGGATCCTCATAGCTACAACAACTCCAGATCCAAGTGGATCTGGGAGCAAGAGAAATAAAGAGCTGACTCCATATTCCCCAGAACTCCTCACCATCAGATGCAATTTAGTGTCATACTCAGGACATCCCTTTTTTGAGGTGGAGGGTTGTTTGATCAGTTGTTTTGTTTTATGAAGTATCAACCCTTTTCAGGTCATTTAATACTGAATTAAGTGATTTTCATAAAAGTTTCAAACGATTCAGTTTAGTATAAGTATAGTTTTTTTGTTTATACCAAGTAAAATGTCGAAACAGATCTATTTCAAATAATTTAGTTTAGCATAAGTATGTAGTTTAAATACACAGTTAATCTTCATTTAATCCTTTAAAAAAATTGCCAAAATTGCAAAAGTTAAATAGACCATTTTTTTTTTTAAATTTCAGGACATATGACCTTACTTAATCTAGAATAAGTGAAAAAGTAAAGTCTTCATTTAATTAATTTCATACAAATCACTTTGGCATCATTACACAGCTTAGTTCTACCAGGCCATTGGCCCGATAAGTAGAGTATTGACCAATGGTCCAGGAGACTGGATTTCAATCCCAGGTCGAGTCATAGCAAAGACTCAAAAAATGGTACTTGATGCCACCTTGCTTAACACTCAGCTTTATAAGATACGGATCAAGGGAATGGACTAGCACCCTCCCCTACAGTGCGGTGTAGTAGCTATTAAAAAAGAATCCTTCAGATCACCCTCACCAAAGGTCGCCAACTTGACTTTTAGTTCTATTTGACCCATAGATAGGACCCTATCAGCTGCCATCAATCTGAGCAGGAGTGGACCTGGGAGTCATTGCAATAAAGAGGTAGTCCACATTCCCCAAAGCTCCAGAATTACTGGAGCCTCATCATTAGATTGTTTAGTGTCATATCCAAGACACTCATTAGAGGAGCTTTAAGTCTCTGCAGAGATGCAGCCAGTGTATTCTGCAGCCCCAGCCAACTGGGCCATTGAGTGGGCTATAACTCCTCTACAGAGTGTATAGTCAGCATATTCTAAGCCCCACAGATAGAACTTGCAAGTTATCAATAATCATGAAGAGTTTATCAACCCAAAGTGTTATGATCTAGAAACAAAACAAAACAAAAAAATAATCCATTGATAAATCAACTAGTAAATAAATAAATAAATATCAATATTGAAGTGTCTGATAAAAAAAAAATAAGTGAATAATGATGAGTTTTACCTGAATATCTTCAAAAACACAACTTTTTCAGATGAGGAGTCAGAACCTCAGTAAATTCACACAGACCTCCACTGTGGTGTTATGTTCAGATTTGTAAGACAATTTCTCAATGGAAAAGAAACCATATGTGAATAATCTGGATTGCTAAATAATTCTTGCATGGAAACTGTCTTGTGCTACTTAAAAAGAAGACATATAGCAGATCTGACAAAAGATGGCTGACAGGCTACATACAGAACAAATTGATGTGTTACACATAATAGATTACATTCACGAAGATAAATACACAGCAAAAAAGAAATAATTCTTTCCTCTAAGAAATTAAAAATAAAACCTATTTTAAGCAATAACTGTCAATAAAGAACACAAACCAGCATTACCACAAGTTAAATTCTAACTAATTATTATTGTTAATTTTACGTCAGAAGTATTGATATTGTTAGGATGTTTTTTTTTAATCAAATGAGACAGAGTCAAATATTATTCATTTTTTTACTCTTTTTAAAATCTTGATTTTAGATGCTTTTGATTACAGCTGTTCATTCTGTTAGTAGCTTTCAGTAAAAAGTTTAATCCATTGCAGAGTTGATATACTTAAACAGATTTCCCAAGGGAAAAACATGAATCTCACCACATACTATTTCACATTCTTTAAATGTTGAAGATTAGCCAGAAGATGGTTTACCATAAATGTAGAAAACAAATTGATCTGTTATACATCATAGATTACATTGACAAAGGTGATACTTACACAGCTAACTACAAATAATTCTTTCTTCAAAAGAAATTAAAAATAAAATACTATTTTAATATACAGTCATCAATAAACAACACAAATCAATAACAGAAAAAAAATTCTTTCTTCAATGGTTTCATACAATATTTGTTTCTTCTACAGTTATAAGGTTAACGTATTAAGAATTAAAAAAAAATTAATTTGAGGTATTATCAAACATGATTAATTTTTCCCTTTTTTTTCTTTCTTTTTAATTTTAGGTACTTTTTATAACTGTTCATGCAATTAGTAAAATGTTCGATCCATTGAGGTGTGGATATGCTTAACCATACTTTCTAAGGCTAAAAAACAAGAGATTATCTCACCAGATATTATTTTACACTATTTAAAAAGAAGACATTGAAAATTTGACAAAAGATGGCATATAGTCTAAATACAGAATGAACTAAAAAAGAATACAATGCCAAAGTGATTACATTGACCAAAGTTAATTACAAAGCCAAAATAAATGATTACTCCCTCTAAGAAATTAAAAAAATATTATTTTGAAGAACAGTCTTTAAATAATAAATCCTTTAAATAAGTTGTGACTCACCATCATCTTAAACGATAGCCTTGAAAACCTTTTTAAGATATAAACTTTCCCCTTATCTAAGTAGATAAAATATTTTGAAAAAATTGTTTTGTTTTTTTTCGACTTGGATAATTTGAATTGATAGAACTTTATCTTTTGAAAATGTCATTTTGATCTTAAATATCAGTTGACATTGGCAGGATGAAAACTGTTTTCTTCTTTTATATATTTATCTATGTAAGGTGGGTAACATCATTCCTGGAAAGCATCCTTCATCTTTAATGTGGGGAGAAAAAAAAAAAAAAAAAAAAAAAAAAAATCGGTTAACCTGGATATTCCACTATTCGTTAACTGACTTTGTCACTGACAATCACGGATAACATCAAGCAAAGAAGCATTAGGAGATATCAAAATCAGCAGACAAACCAAAAGTGACATGGCATTCCATGATTTAACCAGACCCCACACTTTTGAACACCGTGTCCAGAACTCTACAAGCTGGTCTACATTTTATATAAATCTATTCACACAAGAAGAACTGCTATGAAGGTATTTTTTTTGTTGGGTTTAAAAATATTTTTATACCAAAGGCAAGGTGACTGGGTCATTAATTGAATATATACTGAAGAAGAGACATCTCCCCCAGCAAGAGCTTTAACAGTAATGTTTAGTTTGGTTTTTGAAATTACTAACAGGTAAGTTAAATTAGTCTGTTTCTATAATCTAATCAAAGATTTCTTACAGTTTAGTACAGCGGTTAGCAAGCTGACAATTGTTCGCACCTTATATTTCTGGCTTTGTATAAAACTAAGCTCAGCTTAATAAATCAAAACATTTGATACACCAACTATATTTTTATGATCTGATTTTTCTATCCATTTTACCTGAACTCAATAAAATAGCTGATTCTAGGATGATCATTTTTAATATAATATTGTTATAAAGTTCAAACTTAAAAAAAAAAATCAATTTCAAATCCTAATTGCAAAGTGGTAGTCAGTGTTTACTTTCACTACAGCCATCACAATTTCTTAACCCTTAGTACCCGAGCCAACAATATTTGTGCCACTACCTAGAATTAATGAATTCTGGCTGGGTCATTCCTATTTCTGCATTGTTATCCCCCAGCAACAATACAGCAAAGCAGGCTTTGAGATAACATAACAATATTTATAATTATTCCTCATCCAGCAGCCCAAGATGGGTGGCTCATGGGCATGGGAGACTCAGCTTTCTAAGGGCTAAGGTTACTTAAACGTTATTTATGGAATACTTCGTCTTAATTATTGACAAAGTTTTTTTTTTTATACAAGTTATGACATAATATCAAACTTAATGGATGAAAAAGGGTACCTTTAATTAAACATAGCAACCTGAAGTTGAATGAGATGAGCAAAGAGATATTTAATCAATCAATATAAGCCAATTAATATACAACCCCTAACAAAAATTATGGGATAAGCACACTTAGAGATGTTCATATTGTTTTTTTTTTTAGCAGTAAATGAACAAATAACTGACAAGAAACAAAACATTTTTATTTAATAGTTGAACACACTGGCTTCATTCCTCAAACAAATGAGATTAAATTATCTAAACTAATGGTATAATTTTTCAAAATCTTCTAAAGAAAAATATGGAATAACCAAATATTGGGAAAAAATTATGGAATTCATTGACAAAGAAATCAGCATATTTAATTTCTTCTTCTTGAGGTTTTATGATAACTAAGTTTTTTCAGGCTGGGATTTCATTAGTTTAAAGCAATATTCTTTATTAAAGGGATTCCAACTTTCCCAAATGGCAGTTAATCGATCTTCAGCCAATCTCAATGCCTTTTAATTAAATATTTTTAGTCCAACATCAAATTGAGCAAATGCACACCACACCCATCTATAATAATAGTTATTTGATACCATATAATTGTGTAAATATTATTAGTATTAGGAAGGAATACTTCCAACTATATGTGTACAAATTATTACTAAATAGAAAAAGTCAATTGATTCCATATTACAATGCATACATTATGACTATTAAAAGACTTACTTGAAGCTTTAATTTTTTTTCAAATGACTATTAGCCATAAATAACTTATGTGCTAATTAGAGTGTCTCCTAATTTCTTGATATTTAATTATGTCAAAGTTAACTTTTAACCAATAGACAGTACCAATTTTTTTTTTTAAATCTTTTGTAAATGTCTAATTTCGAAATTGTAGTTGCAAGCCAGCAAAGAGTTTGATTGGATTTTAAGGCATATCAACACTTGTAGATTATTTCATGCCAAATGCTGTTAATACATAATTAAATACATGATTTGTAAGCAAATTGTTCCTAAGAAAAATTATTAAATGAGCCAGCACTCATTTCTTTGAACACAGATCATTTAAATTATCTCTATCTAATACTAACAGTTTTATTTGTAAACACTTAATGTTACATCAGTCATTTGTTAGTATATATTTAAATGGCTCAAAAGTTCTATTTAATCCATTAAGGGGACTCTAATAGGTACAACCACTCTGGGACGGTGTGGACCTGGAAGTAATAGCAATGAAGAACTCCACATTCTCCAAAATATCATGACTGAAGCCTGACCATTTTCATATTCAAGATGCTTGATGTAGGGGTCTAACACCTCTGCAGATATGCAGTTAGTTGGCTCAACCTGTAGAATACACCAAGTTGCAAATTAAGTATTTTAGACTCACAAATTTACTTTAAAAGAAAAAAAAGCCAAAAAAAAAAAAAAGCATTATCATCATTAATTATTTCTCCATCTGATTTGTTAGAGAAAATAAAAAATGTATGCATGCACATAGATACGCACATAGCTTAAGGTTACTAAAAATAGATTAAGGGGGAATTATTCAAGATTTATCCTTTTGAAATAAGTTTAAAGTACGAAAGACTTTTTCAGAAACCATGAATCATAAATTTGACCCATGTTAGATAATCTTAAAAACGTGGCTTTCATTGATACACAAGTATTCTCTTACAGGTAAGGGTACTTATTTTGTATCCAAGTATTAGGCAAAATTTGACATATAGTCAATTATTTACCATGATCTATTCCTATAAAAAAATAAAAATCAATAAAATAAAAATTAGGCACCTTAGTTAAAACAGCAGACATCAGCCAAAAACCTGACCCTTCCTTTTTAGTGCAATAGGAGGAGATGTGTCTGGGGGACAGGTCTCTAGTGTCCATGTCTTTTTAAAATTTATTACTTTGCCAAAAGAAAGAACTCCCGCACCAAGTATCGCCTTAGAGGAAGGAACACCTAAAATATGTATATATATATATATATATATATATATATATATATATACACACAAGATTAAAATTAGTTGATGACAAAGGTGTGGGGAGAAAATCAAAAAATAATATATATATATATATATATATATATATATATATATATATAGATAGATAGAGAGAGAGAGATAGATAGAGAGAGAGAGAGATGCACATACATGTACATAGACTGATTTTTAAAAAAATAGTGCACATTCTCTCCTGATGACCCCAAAACAAGCATGGAGTTAAACTGCTCGGTGGAAATGAGAATGGCTAAAGGAGCATTTTCTATCCGCTCACTTTTTGGTGAACTTCTGTTACTCGATAAGTAACTACCTTCCCCCTGAGATGTACAGGGTGTTTCCAAAACTTCATGTCATTTCTTGACCAAATGACTTAAACAGTTTTTGTTCCAGTGATCTCAAATGTTAATAGTATTTATAGAAACAAGTTAATATTCTATTCAAAACACCATTTCATTCCCAGTAAATGATATATCCATACCTTAGAAGATTAAAATAAATCAAACATTAAGCAGAGAAATATCAGTTTTTTTCTCTTCATGCTGTTCAAATTTTAATATGAATCATTTTCAGTAATTATATAATAATAGGTGTACTTCTTTTTCAACTGCTACACATACATGTTTTTGTTTATAGAGTTCCATTGTATAAAAAATTTGGTAAAAAATAATACCTAATAATATCAGTTTAGAACTACTAAAAATAAATCCTATTTTTGGTTTAAATGATAATTAACTTTTTATAAAAGTCTGTTAGTGGGGTGAATATTTGTGGATGATATTTTGTATAATAATGTCAGTTGTATTTCAGGTTTCTAAGAGAGATGCACTGAAGTTGCTTGTTGAAAAGAGCTTTTACAAAGACTTGTAATATCTCTTGAATACCTCAGAATCAAGGACATATATACTTACGACTGGGCATATATGGACTTTTATTCTTCCAAGGTAGGTAACTGTGTATATCACAAAAGTACTCTCCCTAAAATTATGCGTAGCTATAAATTATCTTAGTCAACTTGTCTGGGGAGGGGTTAATTCTAGAAGTGAACACAAACCGTTCAGAAGAATACATCTTTTATCTTGTTATTCAACTCAAACTCTGTTTATTTCTACTGTGTCAGACTTAGATATTACTCTTCACAGGGTATTAATCATGGGTCTCTTTTTGGGGGTGTAATGATGTGGTACAGTCTGGGTGGATGGTTCCAGGGAATTGGACTTGGAGAGAATACAATTCAAAATTAAAGTTAATTTCAAGCTAATTCATAATTCATGAGAGTTAAAAATCATCTTTCAATCCAATTCTTACACACCTTAGCAAGCTGCTAAGGAGATACAAGTCAAATCTAAGATTTTATTTGTCAAAAAGAGCTCTTCATGTAGGAGTTACCATCTTAGGAAATGGAATCAGTGACTCGAGTTCAAACCCTGGACCAGGCTGTTTGTATTTCACTTCATTCTAACACCTCTTAAGAAAAGGCATGAATCCATATCTTATTTCTGACTATGAAAGAATGTAAATATTGGGTTCTTTCACCTTGGTTAGGCAACCGGTCTAGCCGACATGCAGCTTAGAATTTTAACAACGTGAGTTCTGCTGAAAAGCTGACCTTGTGTCACATTCTGTTCATGGTACTATTTACCAACCCCTCCGCTCGGGCAGGATATGACACAAGGTCAATTTTTAAGCGGAGTTTAACAGGTTTTGAATTCAGAGTTTTCCTTCTCCTAGACTAGTTGCCTAACCAAGGCTGAAGAACCTAGTCCGTCCTACTATTTACCCATAGCTGGAGGGAGAATAAGGGGGTTCATACCTTTCCCAAGGGTATTTGCCCGAAAGTGAACGTAATAGCGCGACTGGAGTACGAACTCGCGTACTACGATTCCGCAGTTCCTCGCTTTAACCATTACACCACGAGGACACCCATAAAATTCTGTTCATGGTAGAGGGGTTAGGTAGATACAAAGAATCATTAAGATTCAAATTTGCATTTATTATTTAATGCTACTGTGATAACAACTAAAAAATACTGAAATATAATAAAAACTCTTGTTCCAGTAAACAATGAAGTGAAAAAAAAGCAAAAAGAGAGAAATATTTGGATTTTGCCAGAAAGCTATAAAAAAAACCCAAAAAAAACTAAGCTGTCAGTGATACCAATTGTAGCTGGCATTCTCGGAACAGTTCTTGAAGGCTTGGAAATAGAAACTGAAATAATGGGAGATCAAAGGAATAATGAAGGCTATACAGACCACAGCATTGTTAAGATAGCCTGTAAAGTCCTGGAAACCTGAGATGAGTTGTTGTTATGAACATTATCAAGTCAGGCTGCTAGCACAGATTTCCCTGACACACTCTCCATTCATCCCTATCATTCATTGCTCTCAACATGTCTTTCAAACTACACCTTATGTCAGCACAAAGCTTTTTTAGATAATTTCTTGTTGGTCAGGCAACACTGGCACATTCATGTGAAGGGGTCCAGAGGAGAATGTCACTTATAATTCTCTAGCAGTCTTTTAGGGTAAAGGCCATTTTACTGGCATGATAAATTCATAATCGAAATAATAAAATACTGGTTTGGAAGAAAATTAACCTGTTAGAAAATATTGTTCACCGTTTATTTCAGGGCAATACTTCATGAATGATTAAATGACTTGAGCTTCAAATCTTTAAAGCAGCAGAAAATATGATGCTTCTTCATAGAAATAAGAAATATCCTGTATATATAGTTTCATATAAAAATACATTAAAAAACTGAAATCATCTTGTGTAAACAAAAGCGGTATTATATTATTTGGCAACTGGTCAATGCCATGCACCCCCAGTTACTTTCTGACAAGCTTGGGGACCCTTGTTTACATTAAATATTGTCACATATTAGATGAAATCACTTTTCTTTCTTTTCTTTTGTTTGTTTAATGGCATATCAACTCTTTTTAGGTTATTTAATGCCAAAGCCCTTCTCCTAGAAGAACAATAGTGGTACTATCTAACCCATAGCTGGGAGGAAAAGGGGGTTCATACCTTTCCCAAGGGTATTTGCCCGAAAGTGAAGGTAATAGCGCGACTGGAGTACGAACTCGCGTACTACGATCCCGCAGTCCATCACTTAAACCATTACACCACGAGGACACCTCCAAAATCACTTTTGATATGATTATGCCATATGAAGGAGACATTGAGTGTTTAAGTATTTTCCAAAGTTTTTACCCAAAGTTTTTTCAGGATGTGACACAAGGTCAATTTTTAAGCAGAGTTCAACAGGTTTGAAGTCAGAATTTCTTCTTTTCCTAAACTGTTGCCCTAATAAATCTAAAAAAAGTCTTGTTTGCCCTATTATTTATTCATAGCTCTGAGAGAATTCATACTTTTTCCAAAGGTATTAGTGCTATGAAAAAATAAGCATTATATGATATGTGCCCTCTTTGACTTAATATCCTTTGTGTATGTGTGTGTATATATAATATATATAAACTGTCAACTCCAAACTGCACTATTCCTGATGACTACCTAAAGTATGGTCAAAAGATATGAAGCAATTCCTTTACCACCTCAATCCTGACAAGAGAGAAATAAGGAAACTTGAAAATATAAAAGTAGAAATAATAAATAGTGTTCCATCATCTTTAACAAAACTTTCTGAAAAAAAAAAAAAAAAAAAAAAAAATTCCAGAAAAAGATTTTTTTTTAAAATAATTATATATATATATATATATATATATATATATATATATATATATGAGAGAGAGCGAGACATACAGAGAATGTATTTATACATCAAGCTATGGGTAAAATCATTCAGAAAATTGGAGTCTCTTACTTTGGTAGGGCTATAGGAGAACGAAAAATGCTGAAAACAAGACCCTGAGGAGTGCAGTTAAGGAGAATCTGTGAGGATCTAGATCCTCACAGAATAATGGTCCGCAAGTACTTCACCAAAAAGTCTTAGAGGTTTGTGAAATGCAAACAGCTTCATCTAGGAAAGGAACATGGGTCACCATCTCCATTTCCTAAGATGATAAGCATTATGCGATAAATGACTCATTGATATATTTATTAAGTTAATACATATAGGTTAAATTCCTAAGCTTGTGCTGGGTCTGCTGCTGGCTGTCAGGTATATTATCAGTCTGACGTAAAGTTAGACACAAGCTGTGATCGAAACCCACCTAAATGAAGAGTTGTGATGCAATGAAACTGTTTGTGGATGACAATATATACGCTTCCCCCGCCCTCACCGAATTAATGGTTGACATTCACGTAATGCAAAACTCTCCTAATGAATTGAGTACTTCAGTATCCAGAAGTATAAAATGTAAACAAATAAGAGTTGATTCATATATGTTAAATTGCATTGGGTTTGCTGCTGACTGAGAGGTATGCTATCAGGCTAATGTAAAGTTAGACAGATTTCAATCCCAGCTTGAAGTATCTCATATCTAGCCACACTGAAGAGTTGTTATACAATGAAACACTCTCTGTGGAGATCATATATATATATGAAGTTTTTCGCAAAAAACTCCATGATTCAGGTAATTTTCCATGAATTAAATATATATATAAAATATTTATTTATTCATTATTATTATATAATAGCTCTATCTTAGATACTGAGCACTCTCCATACTATATTGCACTTGGTTCGACACTTACCCACAAAGTGATTTTGTGACAACCAACACTCTTATGATATATATATATATATATATATATATATATATATATATATAAACATACACTCATGAGAAAATTTAGATTAAGAAATAGTGCATTAACTTCATATCTTAACACTTTTTTTTTTTGCTGCTAGTTCTTTCTGATGTGCAGTTTTCATATGCAATATCAAAGTTGTTATAAAAAATCTATTTTATTCTTAGGTTACCTTTGACTGGCAGCAGCATCTTGGGTTATCCAGTATCACCAATGTGTCCTATACTTCTCTATAAATGTTTTATAACCCCTGGGAAGGAGGCATTTATTTTTGCTAAGAACCCTAGTGGGGAAATTTATTAAATTATTAGACTTGTGCATTTATGAGTACTGCTCTGGTCTCCAGAGACTGACATGATGTTTGTGCCAGGTGGGTGATTTAAAATTAATTGTCTGGTCCTAGGGAGCCTTGCCCTGAGGCTCAACTTGCTTAGCAGGGCTATGTTTATCGCTTCAGGCACCCCTAAAGTGGAATGCCAAGGAGATCAAGCACTTTTTGTCATGGCCATGCATGAGTCTTGATTTGTGTGTGCCGCTACCCTTATAAGATGACTTCATGTCCAATCTAACTTAGTGACAAGTCCGATAAATCCGGGGGGAGGGTTGTAGTACTGCTGCTCATCAAATTTCTAAGTAAGGGAAAACAGATTTCTTTGTACTAGCTAAAGAGAAGTATTTGTAAAATGATGGAATTTTTCATCGAATCATCATGACATGACAGTGATGAGATCTATTGCAGAACAAGAATAGCTGATTTTTTTATGCAATGGCTTCTATTGTGCAATTGAAGGACCGATTTCCAATGTTCAGTAACATGATGTGGTTAGGTCAAGAAAGTGTATGACCATGTATTCAAGGATAAAGAGGCCAATAACAGTTCATCTACTGATGTAAATGATAGATATATACACACACACACACACACACCCATAGTGCATTTAAACTAATACTGCCAACAATATCCATGAAGACAATGGATTTTAACATATACTGGAAGCACAAAAAATTTAAAGTTCTAACTGTATTAGAATAAAATTTCTATGCCTAACAGTGAACACAAAAAACGACATTATATAAGGTGATTGAAAAATAACTCCCAATTACACATCAATTACCTTTTCAGTCACTTGGTATACATTAGTAATGAATAATTTAATGAAATGAACAACGACCCCAAATTTCAAGCCACGAAAACTGTTTTTATCATATATTGCTTGTAATAAACCATAGTAAGCATATACAAGAATATTCTATAGATTTTTTAAAAATTTCAAAAGAAAAAAAAATTGTTAGGATTGCACTTATTTGTGGTTGATACTGTAACAAATGAAAATTCCCTAGTGTAAAGTCTTTGTCTTTCAATTAAATTCAGCCATGGGGGTACAAATCCTTGAACTTATCTATGTTCTTAGCAAAGCAAAACACACCTTGAAACAATAGTTAAGGAACACCTGTATTTAAGAAATAATTAATTTTGCATGTTGTTCACTGTAGGCATTCACTTTGTAACTTTGAACTCAATAACTTGGTTGGGGTGAATCTAGAGTCAAACCCTCGAAGGCAGAGAGAGCATCCGCATGACATGTAGAGTCATTCCTTATCAACACAATCTGCTTTACCTATGGATTATTTATAATTGTCCACTAATAAAGTACTTGCATCCTCATTTGATACCACAATATATCTTACTCATTTCCATAATGTGAAATTCATTTCTTTTAGACTTTAGGCTGAATATAATCATTTTCTGCACTGAAAATATGAGAAATAATACTGATATTGATATTAATTATAACAATAATGATGACAACCTTCTAATTTATAAAATATACAGCTGTCCATACATTTAAAGCACTACCATTTTGGATCCAATTTCAACCCAACTTTCTGAAATGGTTAGAATCATGCCCAGAAAGGTTTGAAACTATATTTTGAGATGCAGGTCAAACTGGTTTATTAGTGGGATCTGGCTCACCCCTTAATCTAACCCCAACCCCCATCCTAAGAATGTGAGATGAAATCAGTTCTTTCTAAGCAGCTCAACACCTGGCCATAACAGAGACGTTCTAAGATAATAGCTGATGTAAAATTAATATTGGGGATTTTACAAGTCTACAAGATAAACATAAATGTCCATTATAAAATAATATCCAACTAGCCACCCTAACAAATTTTTAAAAAATGAAGTAATAATGAGGATTGGAGTTTAGTTAAAATAAATGAACATTATTCCAAAAATTATGATTACATATAATAAATATATGTACAGATACCAAAAATATTGTATCATTTCAAAAGATCTTCCCAGCTGTGAAAGTGTCAGTACTACTATATGGATGCACCATGTAAACACTAATAAAACACAGTTAAAGCTAAAAGGGAACTACACAAAAATGCTACATGCTGTTTTGAACAAATTTTGGAAGCAACACCTCACAAAAGATATGCTGTATGGGCAAGTCTCAACATATGGACGCACCAGTGGGGGTCAACTAGGAAGGATTTATATTCACCAGCTCTGTGCAGGTAATGAATGCCATCAAGAAGACCTGCCAAGATTGATGGATAATTGGGCATTTGCCAAGAGATAGGCAATATGTATGCGAGCTGTATGGGTGGACATTTCACAGAATTTTAAACTATAAATCACACTTGTGTAAGGGTGGATCTCTCTTAAAAACAACAGACCTTAACTAAATGGGAATAAAGAAGTGACTCCACACTCCCTAGCACTCTAGAATTGAAGTCTAACCACAGGGTGCAGTTTAGTGTCATATCAAGGACAAACCTTTTGAAATGGAATTTTAGCCATTTACAGAGAATATAGTAGAATACCTTGAATATTGATTGAGTCCCTCACCACAAGATGAAGTTTAGTGTCAAAGCCAAAATACTTATTTGAACAGTGTTAAAGCAAAAGTACCGCCCCCCCCCACAAAATTTCTTGTCGATCATTTGATATTGCCATATTGATCTTATAATATTCGGCGGGAATTGATTACAATGTACCTTTCTGATACCAATTCCATTACACAGCATTTAAAAAAACATTCATGCCCAGCAACAGAATTACAAAAAATTCTCCCTGAAAACACAATGTTGGAACATCAAAATAACAAGCAAAAAACTTCAGATTCTCAAAGCACTACATATTAGGAAAATGCAACCCCAACTTCACAGAATTAATTTTCAAACCAGTGCTAATGTACTTCAACGTCATTGACACTATCTATAGAACAATTTTTAAAGTCAACGCTATACACTGCAACAGCACAGACGCTCTTCTTCTTACGAAGTATTAATGTATATACAAAACTTACATCACTTTTGTAATAGATCCTCCCTTGATGATGGCCCAAAGTACTTGGGAAATAAACAATCATGGAAAATACATCAATCAATTCACGCTGAATGCTATAAAATCAATACGGCAATATGAAAGGATCAACAAGAAAATATGTAGACAAAAATGTCTATTATGTTCAACGAAATTTGTATTAATGAAAAAATGCTGCCAAAACACACACACACACATATCTGATTGTATGTTCTGGAGTAGTGAGGTGTGGTGGAAAGTAGCCTCGTGTCTATGGTAAAGGCATTCATCTATCTCTTCTACCACTAACTACAAGTAAAATAGCTTGTCCTCTAGCTCTGGTGAGCTATCAGACTAGAAGAAATAACTAAATTCACAATGTGGAATTGAATTTCCTCAGCCAGTCCAATGATTTGGGTCTGATAATGCCTTCAATGACACAAGGTTAAGTCAAATAACAACTGTGTCCTGAGGAGAGACTTATTGCCTAAGTAGGGAAGATTATTCCATACAAACATCTTCACATCACTTTGGGGAAAGTTCTTAGAAATTCAACAATATTTTTTCCTGAGGTTGTGGAAATATAAAATGCATTTGATCTTTTAATGGGATATTTTCAGTTTGAATTGATAATTTTATAGATTAGGAAATCTTGAATATTCCACACCAAATATTTTAATATACCTGGAAAACTCACCTATTTTGCTGATGTCATCTGTTGTCAATCTAGTCAACTTGTTTTATACCCTGTTTGATAGACATCTTAATACAGAATCTTGTGTATCAATTAATGTTAATTAATATAAGAGTTAATTATTCCATATATATCTACCTGTTTTACAACTGGATATATATATATATATATATATATAAACGTTGTTTTATAGATATAGATAGACAAAACATTTGTTTTACATCAACAACAGATATAGACAAAACATCTGGAACAGTAATTGATATATAAGATATATCTAGACATCCAAGACAGATGTTTTGTCTATATCTGATTTACATCTGGAATATGTTTTACATCAATGGATGTTTTTTTGTTTTTATCTGTTTTTTATGTGTAAAACATATTCCAGATGTGAAACAGATAAAAACAAAAAAAAACCCATCCATATTTGTCTATATCTGTTTTACATCTGGAATATGTTTTACATCAATGGATTTTTTTTTGTTCAATTAATTATCAATTAATTCAGATCAAAAACAGATATAAGGACAAGGACATCTGTATAACATCTGTTTAATATGTTTTGTCTATTTCTATTATTAATTATCATATTCCAGATGTGAAACAGATGGTTTTACCTATGTCCTTGTCCTTACATCTGGATGTACACATCTGTTTTTGATGTAAAATGTCTGGAATTTCTCCAGACAAACAGACAAAACATTTGTAAAACAGATGTCTGTTTTGTCTGTAAAACAAAACAGACAAAACATGTTACAGATGTTTTACAGACAAAACATATAGACATCCAAGGACATCTGTAAAACAGACATCCAAGGACATCTGTAAAACAGACAAAAATCTGTTTTACAAAACATCTTTTTTACAAAAAAAAAAAATCCAGACATACAAAACATGTTTTACATCTGTAAAACATCTGTAAAACAGTTTGTTTACATTTGTTTTGTTTACATCTGTTTACATCTGTTTTGTTTACATCTGTAAAATGTACAGATGTTTTACAGATGTAAACAGATGTTTTACAGACAAAACAGACATGTTTTACAGATGTTTTGTAAAACATATTCCAGACAGACAAAACATGTTTTACAGACAACATCTGTAAAACATCTGTAAAACATCTGTAAAACATGTTACATATGTTTTTACAACATCTGTAAAACATCTGTAAAACATGTTACAGATGTTTTACAGACAAAACATGTTTTACAGACAAAAACATCTGTTTTACAAAACAGACATGTCTGTTTTGTCTGTAAAACATCTGTTTTGTTTACATCTGTAAAACATCTGTACATTTTACAGATGTAAACAAAACAGATTTAAACAGATGTAAACAATACATGTTTTGATTACATCTGTTTTACAGATGTAAACAAACATGTTTTACAGATGTAAACAAACATGTTTTGATTACATCTGTTTTACAGATGTTTTACAGATGTAAAACATGTTTTGTATGTCTGGAATTTTTTTTTGTAAAAAAGATGTTTTGTAAAACAGATTTTTGTCTGTTTTACAGATGTCCTTGGATGTCTAGATCTGGATGTAGGGTAAAACAGATGTTTTACATTTACAGACAAAATGTAAAAAATCTGTAAAACTGTTTTACATCTGTTTAAAACATTGTTTACATCTGTTTTGTCTACATACAGATCTAGACACCCAAGGACATCTGTAAAACAGACAAAACATCTGTAAAACAGATGTAAAACATTGTAAAACAGATGTCTGTAAATGTAAAACATCTGTTTTCTACATCCAGATTTTACAGATGTTTTGTCCTTGTTTTCAGATGTAAAAGGACATCTGTTTTAAAAGGAGATATAAACAAAACATCAGTTTTACAGATGTTCTTGTTTTTTATGTAAAACATATATTCCAGATAAAAGAAACAACAACAACAATCGGTCACATTAAGATGATAAATTTATTTCCATCCCATTAAAAGCATTGATTTAAATAGGTTTTACATCTGGAACAACCATCTCCAGATAATTTAATAAAGTAACCAGTATTTTTGATAGACAAGGACATCTGTTATTTTATCATAATTTTTCCAGATGTAACACAGATGTCCTCAAAATATCTAGAAATGTAAGTTTTCTGGAGATGATATTACAGATGTAATACAGATGTCCTAGTCTATCAAGAGGACCCCTGATTACTAAAAATTATTTTAATCCATGTACTTTTTTGATCTGAAGAAGTCCTGAAGATCAAAAAAGTACATGGATTCAAATAATTTTTCCAAACTAGGAAAAAACTCTTATTCCTCCTATATAATTAAGTAAGCCATAAACTTCAAGTAACAATAACTATCCACTTATGTAAACTCAAGTAAAAAAAAACATCCAGTTTCATCATACTTCAATTTTAACAGAGGAAAAATTTACAGCAACAATAATACATGTAAAAAAATCAAACATCTATGTATATGAATAATCTTTTTGTGAATGCGACAAACATTATTTTAATCCATTTTCTTGTTTGATCTGAAGAAATCCTATTAATTTTTTATAGCATTGATTGATATCATTGCTTGGAAATAAATTTATCATCTTAATATCACTGATTCTTGTTTTTGGGGCTTTTTTTATTATTTGGTTTGTTGATTGTTTGGGTTTTATGGCATATCAACCCTTGCAGGTTATTTAACGCCAAATCCATCTTTAAACAAATTATCAGCTCTATTTCAAACAATTAAGTTTAGCATTAGTACAAAGTTTGTCAAAAGTATTTCTATTTCAAGCTATTCAGTTTATTCAAATAATTCTAATTCAGCAAATTCAGTTTAGTATAAGTACAGATTTTCTTTACACACAGTTAAATGTCAAAACAGTTCTATAATAAACAATTCAGTTTAAAGTAAGTAGAGTTTCAAAGTCAAAAACAGTTTCATTTCAAACAATTCAGTTTAGTTCTAATTCAACCAAGTTTAAATGTAAGTACAGTTTATTTGTCAAAAACATTTATATTTCAAACTATTCAGTTTAGTTCTAATTCAACCAATTCAGTTTAGCGTAAGTATGCAGTTAGTTCTATTTAACCCATAGATAGGACCCTATCAGGTGCTACCATTCTGGGCCAAAGTAGACCTGAGAGCAATGGGAATGAAGGGGGGCTCCACATTCCCCAAAGCTCCAGCATCACTGGAACCTCACCATCAGATTATTTAGTGTCATATCCAGGACACGTGGCGGTGGTGGGTCTTACCCCTCGGTGTCTTCTACAACCTCAGCTGAACTCGACAAGGCTTTTCGGGTTTTTTTTGGAGAGAAAATTTATCTGAATTCTGTTTACATTAAGCTCATGATTGGGATTATTTAAATTGAATATTCTATTCATCCTGCTTGAATTTATTCCCAACTTCGGATTTACTGCATTGAATAATAATAATATTATATATATATATATATATATATATATATATATATATATATATATATATAGAGAGAGAGAGAGAGAGAGAGAGAGAGAATGAAGACATTTTGTTTATATAATTTTAACAAGATCCTTTCAACTTTCCTGGTAAGTGTCTTGGTTTCAGGTTTGAATTGGTGGATGAATTTACCAAAATTGTCCTGAGTGCTTTTGGAGCTTTTATAGGCCATCACCAGGGGTTGCTTGTGTGTGTAAAGAGTGTTTTTCTTTTTTTTATTTGTGAAAGAGTTTTTTAGGTTTTTATAAAGTGCTATGGACAATTTTTGTAAATTCATCCATCAATTCCAACCTGAAACCAAGACACTTATCAGGAAACTTTAAAGGATCTGAATAAAATTATATAGACAAAATGTGTCTTTATTATTTAATCAAACATTCTTAAATGAAAGACTGACACCCAAGTACACATTTATATTAGATAAGATATATATTTCTTGTATACATGAGAAAACATATTTCATGCAAATGATTCAACTGGGTTTCTTCATACGCATCTGGAATTTTCCAATATTTTCATGAGGGCATATCCAGATATTGGGAGAATATCTATTTCACATCTGGAATAGTCACCACAATATTTTGATGAAGACATTTGTTTTATGCCTGGAATAATCACCATCACATATTTTGATGAAGACATTTGTTTTATGCCTGGAATAATCACCATCACATATTTTGATGAAGACATTTGTTTTATGCCTGGAATAATCACCATCACATATTTTGATGAAGACATTTGTTTTATGCCTGGAATAATCACCATCACATATTTTGATGAAGACATTTGTTTTATGCCTGGAATAATCACCATCACATATTTTGATGAAGAAATCTCTTATTACATCTGCTCCAGATAGTTTTACTAATTTTTTTTACATAAATTTGGTGGAGACATCTGTTTTAAATCTGTAATACATCCACATCAGTTGCAATAATCACCTCATATTTCAGATTAAGATATCTGGAAACCTGTTCTCCATCTGCAATAATCAGATATTTATCTATTTTGAGTCTAAATTTTGATAATAAAAAACAACAACTTAACACCTGCAAAGAAAATCTTATATTCTAAATTCTTATCCTGTATCATTTTCTTTTTAGAAATTAACAAACCTCACTATCTAGGCAGCAATAATTTCATTGTAGAAAATTGGACTAAAGAATAAATTCAGTGATTGCATGCTGAACATAATGTTGACAGACCCCCCCCCCCCTCAGAATTCCTGTAAATGAAGAAAATTAAATTCAAGATTCTTGATTTCGAATTCCATCCATCATTTGTCATGTAATCAAAGATTGAATACTTATACCAAAGAGCCAGGGGTTCTTGGAAACTTATACTAATGAACAGCTAGCAATGATTGCAGGTCATTGGGGGTACCCTAATGACCCATTAGCATTAAGACATCAAATCAAAGCATTGATGGTTCACAGTAAATTCATCCATAATTTTTTTCTGCAGACTTCATCAGAAGTTTTCCGCTTTTGTTCGAGAAAGCCAGAACCAGAATCTAAGTTGAATCATTAGCATGTAATTTAGTTTCATAGTTTTCAACAACACACAAAAAAAAACACAAAAAAAAAACAAAAAATGAAATATCCAGTCAACTGATTCTTATTTCTAGTTGGACAATAATAAAGGTATTTATGATGCATTTACTGGGTTTGAAGTTAGTGAGAAGTTCTAGGCAATTTGCATTATATCTTTTATCTTGATGCAACATTAAAAAAAAAGAAAAAAAGAAAAAAATCAAGGGAGATAATAAGCAGCAGATGACTTGAAGAATCCCGAAGAAAATGTATTCTACCATCACACTTGATTACTCCTTGGTGTTTTTGTTTCCTGTGAACTGATATAAGTGAAGAGTTGAGGGAAGGTAAGGGAGAGAAGAAAGTGGAAGATTTTGAAAACAAAAATAAAATGCTACTTCTTGATATTCTAATTGATGTCTTTCCTTTTACACACATCGATAATTAAGTCCACTTGGGGCTATAAAGATGCGAATTGGATGCCACCAGACAAAGAAATCTTGATTGTGATTGAGAAAGCTCTTGTTTAAAAACTACTTAAAATCAGGAAAAATGAAGATGATATCCTGTGCTTCTAATTCTCATGAACTTGGCTAAATGTGTTCAGAGTTGGTCACAAAACTTTGTTTAATCTCATTCCTAACTTAATAATTTGAACTTTTATATTTGGTGTCAAATAATAGAGAATATCAAGACCAGTATTGAGATTTATCATTATCTTTTGACTGTTCTTATAAATGGACACAGAGGCTTTGTTTGATTTTTGACGTCTTTATTCACTCAGATTTCCACGTCAACCATCAACCTTATGGCTAGAGAAATAACCATTTTTAGACATCCATTCGTTAGGGTGCCTGGACTGTACTCTAACTCTACCTAACTGAACAGATTACACACCCATTCTGAGAACTGGTGAAAAGTTCAGCTAGGGGTCAAGTCTTGTCTATCATAGCACTAGTTATTTTCCATGACTTTTCTTCTAACGAATTACCAGTTAACTTTTGAATTCAACTATTTTGAATTCAACACTTTACAAAATTAATAGGAAAACTATTCATTAGGTAACACCTACTTTTGAATTTTTTCATACAAGTCTATATCAAGCTCACCCCACACACTAATCCCACGCTGAAGGGGTTGTTTATACATTAAGCATTTAAATCTTAGACATCTGCTACGTAGACTTATCTGAAGACCAACCATTAAAAATCTTATTTTCACTTTCTCATCTTACCTAATTCAAGAATTTCAATTGTTAAAAATTTGTGTCCATAAATAAGGCAGACTCAATAAAATTATCATTTAGATAAAAATCTCTTTAATTTTCCCTGTCGGCTGAGGTTGTAAAATATACCGACTGCATCTTGAAAGAGGTGTAAGACACCCCCTACCCAAAGAGTGTCCTAGATATGACACTAAACAATCTGATGGTGAAGTTCCAGTAATGCTGGAGATTTGGAGAGTGCAGAGCATCCCTTCATTGACATCACTCCCAGGTCTACTCTGGCCCAGAGTGGTAGCGTCTGATCTATGGGTCAAATAGAACTCAACTGCATACTTATGCTAAACTGAATTGTTTGAAACAGAACTGTTTTTTACATTTAACTGTGTGTATACAAAAACTATACTTATACTAAACTGAATTGTTTAAATTAAAACTGTTTGAATAAACTAAATAGCTTGAAATAGAAATGTCAGACCTGATCTGATAAAAGGAAATGCAGTTTCTTCCAGGCAGCGGTCGTATCAATACTGCTGTATGGATGCACTACTTGGACACTAACAAAATGGCTGGAGAAGAAGCTAGATGGCAATTACACAAGAATGCTGTGAGCAATATTGAACAAGCCCTGGTGGCAACACCCCACAAGGCACCAACTATACGGCCACCTGCCTCCCATCTCGAAAACTATCCAAGTTAGACGAACCAGACATGCAGGACACTGCTGGAGAAGCAGGGATGAGCTCATAAGTGATGTACTCCTATGGACCCCCACATATGGCCGGGCAAAAGCAGGATGACTAGCTCAAACATACATTCAGCAGTTATGTGAGGATACGAGATGTAGCCCTGAAGACCTGCCAGTAGCGATGAACGATAGGGAGAAGTGGCGAGAGAAGGTCAGGGATATCCGTGCTAGTGCCACAACATGATGTTGGATTGTTTAAAATAGAACTGATTATTTGTATAAAAATGAATTTGGCATTAAATAACCTACAAAAGGTTGATATGCCATAAAACCAAAACAACAAACCAACCAACTCATTTTGATGCACTGTTTTGGCTAGGAATCTTAGGAATATATAAATAAGAAGTTCATTAAAATATGAACTGTTTGATTCAACTGATGAAAATATATTTCTTAGTAGAAAAATGCACATACATCAAGAATTTGTGCTGATAGCCCAGATTGCCTTGACTCCCTCCCCATCCATCTATCAGCTATTACTATTGATAAGTCTTCTAGATAGCATCCACTGTTGACACAGATGATTATGTCTGAGTTTGTCTGCTTTGCCTACAATGCTTATTTTTACTTGGATGGTTTATAAGATGGAAGGTAAGTGGCTATACAGTTGCTATTTTGTGGGGTACTTTTTCCAGGATTTGTTCATAACACGTACAATCTGTTTATATTTCCATCAAGATTTTTCTTCTACCACTTTGATAAATCCCAGATGGTTCAGCCAAATAATAGAACTAACAAGGCTAGTGCTGGAGATTACAGTATACACTGCTGATGAGACCTAATAAGGTCGAAAAAGCTGTTCAGTGTTCCCGTATATCGTGCGTAGGTGTTCAACGGATTTTCTGGTCATGGTGATTCAATTCACAATATTAATTCCTCTACTTACAAAATAAAAATCTGTACATCTAACAAGGCAACTTCTAAGAAGAATCCCAGTTTTACTTTATCAAAGAGATT
This sequence comes from Sepioteuthis lessoniana, assembly GCA_963585895.1. NCBI lineage: Eukaryota > Metazoa > Mollusca > Cephalopoda > Myopsida > Loliginidae > Sepioteuthis > Sepioteuthis lessoniana. Next base: position 9,996,699 of record OY757916.1, on the reverse strand, counting down.
AGATTTCCTGATGGTAGATTATCTGTCAATGGCAGTCCATATCTATCCTATGTATATTTTGACATCCCTTTCAGTAGATGAGATATTATTCAAGTAAGTGAAATAGTCATCTAATTTTAGAGATTGTAGTTTGATGAGGAGATGGCTCCATCTATTACAGGTGAATAAACCAACAATTTTAATATATTTTTCTTAAATGGAGAAAGTACTCAAATACTGTCTAGCAAAGCAGCATAAAACCGACAAGAAACTTATCACAGCTCCTCATGTTGGATTCATTACTTAAAATTTCCTGTATTCAAAATGCAATTTTCATATGAAACACACACACACATATATATATATATATATGTGTGTGTGTGTGTGTGTGTGATTCAAGAGTAACTAATTTTAAGATATTTCATTTCTTTCAAATTTGTTAAGAAATTAAGGAAAAATTTTTTTGAAAATAAACACTTACTTTTTGACCCCTATATATATATATGTCTGTGTGTGTGAGTACCTGTGGATAGTGCCATGGTTATCATCTTAGTGAAAGATCTTGGCAAGCAAATTTTAAACCCTGGACAAGGATGTTTACATTCTCCTTCAGACTAATGTCCTTCCTTAGGAAAGGCATGAATCTTTCTCCTCCCCTCCTTAGAAATGGGTTAATAGTAGAACAGACTCTTTAGCATTGGTATAGCAATCAGCCAAGCAAAAAGAAAACTAAATTCAAACAAGCTTTGATTTGCAGGGAAACTGGTTAAAAAAAAATCAAGAAACGTATTTCTACTCCAGAGAATATTTTTCAGTTCCTTTCTGAAAGGATTTAAGACAAGAATTAAGTCCTGACAACTACTAAATTAAGAAAATTTTCTATGCTTTTTCTTGATTATTCTATAATTATAATAACTAAATTTATGACTAAATTATTTTATAACTAATAATCTAATGTTTGTATTGAACCATAACCCCTTAAAAATGCCACATTGTAAGATTATTGTTAGAGCAATATATTTAAAATGACTGAGTAAAGAATAAAACAATCTTCAGTTGAATTGCATCTGAAAAATGATAATTTCCTTGTGTCTGCTATTCATGCTCAACATCATTTAATAACCATACAAATTCCAGATGTAACTGAAATGTTTTTAACAATCATTCCCTTCCTAAATATAAGCATCAATATAATCATGGACTACTGTTACAATGAAAACCCTATGCGCTCTCAGTTCTTTCAGTTTCATTTAGAAATTTGTAACTATTCAGTCGAGACTTTTTTTCTGTCGACAAATAAACTATACTAAATGATTTATACTTGAATATTGATTAAAAAAATCTAATTAATGATTCTTTTTTACTAATTTTTTCTTGTTTTATAAGAAACCTATAAGAAATATGTCTAAGAAACAGAAAACAAGTGTGACCTTTTACAATTATTTTTATAGAAAGTGAACTACCATTAACAAAAATATCTTTTTAAAATTCATTGTGGCATCTAAATAAAATATTGTTTACATTTTACAATAAAGCATTGTTTTATTTATGGAAATGTCAGGTTGATTGATAGTTTTTTTCTGACTCATAAGTCATGGGTAATTAAAAACATCACCCTTTTCAAATTTTATTTTTATTTATTCATTTAAAAAGGAGTGGATGTATAAATGAATATTTTCTAAAAAGGTATTTAAAAAAAAAACTGCTACTCAATATTTAATAAATTAAAGAATTAAAAGCAAAAAAAAAAAAAAATTCTTGTTATCATCAAAAAAATAAATCAGATCATTCATTATCCAATTATAAAGCTAAGTGTTGTTTGAAAGAATTCAAATATATGTAATACTTCCCGGTGTTTACCCAGCCGCTCTCACACAAGTAGGATGAGAGAAAAATTCAATTTTTAAGTGGAGTAAAGCTGGTTTAAATTCAAAGTTTTCCTTCTGCTAGACTGGTTGCCATGGAAAAATTTAAGAGCTCAGTCTACTCAATTATTTACCCACAGCCAGAGTGAGTGATTCAGGCCTTTCCTAGCATAGAGTAACACTCGAACAGCCTTGTTCAGGTTTTGATCTTGGATCGTCAAAACTATCAATGATAATAGACATAACACCACAAGAAACTCGTTATCAGATTAACATGCTTATCATATAAAAGAAATGGTAGGCCAAAACTAACTGATTTCTTCATCTAATGACATAAATCTAAGTGGGTTATTCAATGCTAAAGCCATCCTTCTCAAAGTACAGTAGTGATTCTATTGAATCCATAAGTGAAGGTGGATAATGGAGTTCCAGCATTTGAGACATCATACCACAGGCACCCCCCACCCAATATATATGATATTTTTTTCTTTTTATTTCAACTACAAAAGAAAACAGAGCAACAAATTAAGAGTGATTTTCATGCATCCAATTCTCAGCCTTGATATTTTTCAATATTCTTACCAAGTATGGACGCTAACAAAACGGCTGGAGAAGAAACTAGATGGCAATTACACAAGAATGCTGCGTGCAATCCTGAACAAGTCCTGGCAGCAACACCCCACAAGACACCAACTGTACGGCCACCTGCCCCCTATCACGAAAACTATTCAAGTTAGGCGAACCAGACATGCAGGACATTGCTGGAGAAGCAGAGATGAACTCATAAGAGATGTACTCTTATGGATCCCCACACACGGCCGCGCAAAAGCAGGACGACCAGCACGAACGTACATTCAGCAGCTATGTGAGGATACAGGTTGTTGTCCTGAAGACCTACCTAGGGCGATGAACGATAGGGAGGAGTGGCGAGAGAGGGTCAGGGATATCCGTGCTGCCAGCACGATATGATGATGATGATGATGATGATGATGATTCCACTGGAATTAAGAAAAATATAGACTTAGATAAAAAAAAAAAAAAAAATATATATATATATATTTTATTTTCAGAATTATCTACAAAATGAAGTATTCAGTGGTAAGGCTCCACTTCATTATTTCAATACAACAGAATAGAGTATGTATTTCTCAAAACTTTCTTCTCTGCCATACTCAAGGGCATCCATCACCAATCCTCAGGTGAGCCTCTATCAACAAGTGTCAATGCAGGATCACCTTGATATAAGCCACATGAAACTATAAGTCATGGGTTTCTTTCATTCTATTGTATAGTTGATAATACTGTGATATTCTTCTGCATTTTTGTACACCAAGCACTATATTTTACTGATAAAAACATTTTCAGCAGTCAATTGTAATGTTTGTAAGGGTGTGTTCTTTAGAAGTTGGTTACTTTTATCGAGCGACTAACAAAAATAAATTTCAAATAACCTACAGATGGTCAGTTGAATTTTTCTTCCAATTATATATGTTTATATTAATTAGGTTTGAGTGTATTATACATAAGTAAAGTTGGCAACCATTGTCGAGGGCAACCAGAAGGCTCCTTTTCAATAGCTACTACACTGAGGTGTAGGGGAGGGCACTACTCCTTTTCCTGGAATGCTCCACTTTACCCTTGATACAAACTGTATATTGCTCAGTGTTAAGCAAGGTGGTATCAAGTACCATTTTTAAAGTCTTTGGTATGATGCAACCTGGGATTGAACCCAAGTCTTCCGGACCAAAGACGATATTAAAATGAAGACTATGTTGGTAAAGAAAATTTAAAACGAGAATGGATAAGTTCTCATGGAAGCTAACTTGCAATTCTTTTGACAATTATATTCACTGAATTTCAAGTGAACAAATTAATAATTATATTATCACTTGGAGGATGTTTTTAATAGGAAATTAGGATTTATTTAGAAGCAATTGGTTTTAACTATTCTTATTCAAAAATAATAAGCATTTGCAACCAATTATAACATCAACTATGATTAATACAAATAATTTGCCATAAGGTTTTCCGTAATTTGCAAACAATAATATATCTTCTGTTAACTATTCTTATCTAATACAGCAAACTGGTATACAACTAAATGATTTTAAGTGTTTCTAATACTGAAAATTTGCAAATAATGAAATCTATTTCACAATCAGTTAATAAAAGGTAAACAAATCATACTAAGTTACACTATTAATATTTTATTAACCAACTTATTAATGCAGTAAGCAAAATCTTAACACTTCCTCTCTCAGTGCTATTTAATTCAGAAAGGTGACCCTAAAAGGTACTACCTCTTCAGATAAGAATAACCTTTGGCATAATTGCAGCAAATGGGGAACTGCAGAGTCTTCAGAGCTCTCCAAGTGGGTTTGAGTTTGAGTTTTGTTTAATGGCATATCAACCTCTGTGGGTCATTTAATATCTGAGGAGTTAAATTGCTTTTGTCTTTTATGCATGTTTTAGGTTTTAAGGTATGAGTTTAAGTTATGTTTTATTATATTTGACTAGATTTTAATGAAGAGATTGATTTCTTTTAGAAAGCTTAATATTTCCTCTGGTTTGGAGGTTTTGAAGAGGTCCTTTAAATTGTTTGTTTGGTAATGTTTTGGGCGAATTTGTCTAAACCTGTCACAGTTTATGAGAATGTTCTCCAAGTGGAGCCTCACCACAAGATGCAGGTAAGTGTCCAACCCGGGACATGCTTTCCTGTTGGTGAGTAGAATTACAAGGGTGGGTTGGGTTGAGCTTTATGGCTTATCAATTATTGTTGGTTATTTAATACCAAATCCTCTTTATACATATTTATCAAATATCTGATTTGTAAAACATTTTGTAGGAAACATTTTTAAATGAGCTTGAGCTCATATTTTTTATTTGCACCCAGTTAAATAGTTTCAAGTATTGCTATCTAACACTTAATTCTATTTACTAGTCATCATTTGTTTGCACACATTTAAATGGATAGACTGAGATGATTTGTAAGTGAATCATTTGGAGGTTATTTCATTTTTAACAAAGTTACAACTAATTCATTCACATACTAGCTTTGCTCTTGTTTCTACACATTTAAATGGGTTCGATTATTGCTATCTAGTTCTAATTATACAATTCAGTATTTATCATTTGTTTTCAGACTGAAGTGGTTACAAGTTTTGGTATTTAATACTAATTATTCTTTTCAACATTACTCATCTGCTTGCTCACAGTTAAATGCCTTCAAGTAATGCAATGTATGACTAACAATTCAATTAAACATCAGTAATTTGTTTACACACAGTTAAAGGATCAAACAGTTCTATTTCTAGATATTCAATTTAGCATAAGTCATTTGTTAGCATTCAATTTAAATGTCAAACAGTTTTATCTGACCAACAGATTGAACCCTATCAGGTGCTACTACTCTAAGCCTAAATGGACCTGGGAATAATGACAATAAAAGGGTACTTTGCATGTCCCAAAGCTCCAGCATTACTGAAGCCTCACTATCAGGTTGTTTAGTGACATAATCAGGACACTCATTGGGTAAGTCTTAACCCCCTGCAGAAATACTGTTGGTGTATTCTGCAGCCTCAGCTGACTGGACCAAAATCTTCAGCCATGTTTTGAATGGACAGAAATAAGCATGTGATGTGTATATTTACCCAACCTCTCTACTATTAGCAGGATATGCATAAGATCAATTTTCATCTGGGAGACCTGGGTTTAATCCCAGGCCGCGTCATAGCAAAGGCTTTGAAATGGTATTTGATACCTCCTGGCTTTACACTCAGTAATATAAGGTACATATCAAGGGTAAAGTGGAGCAATTCCCTACACCTCAGTGTAGTAGCTATTGAAAAGAGAACTGTTTGGTCCTCCTTGACTACAGTCGCCAACTACTACAACAACTGGTTTAAATTCAGACTTCTCCGAGACTGGTTACCTAACCAAAGCTGAAGAACTCAGTTTGCCCTATTATTTACCTATAAATAAGGAAAGAAGGAACCATTTTATGACTTTTTCAAGGGCATTAATGCAAAATCAAGCACAAAATGCCATATTCAGGATTTTAACTTGGGTCTCATTCTTTGATGACTCTTATATTACGCATCACTCTACATCAATCATGGTGTAGTAACATTCATGATAGTTCACCAGTATGTGACAATATCGGCCAGTATTAATACCCAAGGAGGTTGGTAGGTTGGGTTTTATGGCATATCAAACTTTGTAGGTTATTTAACGCCAAATCCATTTTTATGTAAATAATCAGTTCTATTTAAAACAATTCAGTTCAGCATCAGTTCACAGTTTAATTGTCAAAAACATTTTTATTTCTAACTATTCAGTTTATTCAAACAGTTATATATAACAATTCAATTTAGTGTAAGTACCGTTTCAATGTCAAAAACAGTTCAATTTCAAGCAATTCAGTTTAGCATAAGCACGCAGTTTAAATATAAGTACAGATTAATTGTGAAAAACATTTCTACTTCTGGCTATTCAGTTTAGTCAAGTAGTTCTAATTCAGCTAATTCAGTTTAGTACAAGTACAGATTTTGTTTACACACAGTTAAATGTCAAAACAGATCTATGTTAAACAATTCAGTTTAGTGTAAATACAGTTTCAATGTCAAAAAACAGTTCTATTTCAAATAATTCAGTTTAGCATAAGCACGCAGTTTAACTCTAAGTACGGTTTAATTGTCAAAAACATTTCTATTTCAAGCTCTTCAGTTTAATCACACAATTCTGTTTAGCCTAAGTTTGCCATTGATTCTATTTAACCAATAGATAGGGACCTATCAGGTGCTACCACACCGGGCCAGAGTGGACTTGGGGGCAATGGCAATGAAGAAATACTCCGTATTCCCCAAAGCCCCAGCATTACTGGGACCTCACCATCAGATTGTTTAGTGTCATATCCAGGACACTCATTGGGACCCAAGGAGGATATACAACCTATGAACATGTTAGAATACTTTTGATACACCCCTGATTTTGGAACCTGTGCATGTATTCATTTGTATACATGGGATTATTTACTGTAATCCAGCCACAGTACATTGATGCTTAATCTTGAGTGAACTTAAAAATTAATTCAGAATGTCGCAATTGTATTTTTAATCACAGTATTTATGATGGTCTTCCTTAAACTTCTAATACCTACTGAAACTGGTTTTGATTCCATAGTTATTAAAAATGACTCATTTAATGTCTGATCACCATAGAGGGAAGATGATTGCTGCATATTAACCCTAAAATTAATCTGAAAGTCAAACAAAAAGTGATAATGAAGATTAACAGAATCTAAAAATATCAATTGAATATTAACATCAGCATATTTGCAAGTTCAAAGAAAGGATAAGAAAAATCTAATTTCCTATTCTTTTTTGACTCTTTCCATATCTCACAGTTGAATACCCAAATTAATTTTTGTGAAATATATACCATAAAATAGGTTCAAACTTTCATCATTTTCCATTTATTTTATTTTCATATATCATTTAAAAATATCCCATAAAACTGAAAAGTAAATTAATTAATTGCAAATATAATAATACACTAAAGAATTTCTTTTTGGTTAATTTATAATTTTCTTTGTTATTTTAAGCCTGTTTTATATGTACGTACACAAATATAAAATTGTAATAGGACAGACTAAATTAAAATTACTCATAGGTACATAAGCACACACAATAACACACACGAAGGTGCTATTATCACATACAAATCCATTAACATGTACGTGTTAATCTGCTTATTTGGCATTGCATTCATGTCGTATACACATAATGCTCAAAGAGCTGAATTAAATTTGAAGTGTTAATTACCTCTGGGTTTTTTGTCTTTTTATCTTTTATTTTTTGCTCCCTAGAAAAATCAAAAAGATTAATGTTTTTAATAAACAACTTATTAATTGATTTTCCAAGTTATTAGCTTTTTAGACAATGCAAAAACGCATTTCAAATGTTTATTGATTTTATATTTTTAAATATTCTATCTTTAAAAAAAATGTTCATTATTAAAAAAAGAAAATAAGAATTAGCGATTTTAATTTTTTTTGATAAAATTGAACAGTTTTTTAAAATTCATCTGAGCTAAAAATGTTTTGCAACAGACGAATAAGTTTGTGTTTGATTAATTGGGGTGAATGGGACTGGCTTGAGACTTCTGTTCATTAGAATTTATTTAACAGAAGCAAATACTATTTTTTTTGTTTAGTGATCCTTTCTGAGTTGTACAAACCAAAATGGAATCAAATAGGTAATTTCAACTAGGGATTTAGAAAATCTCTACAACTACACCTATTATTTCTACCACAAATATCAGGAACAGATAGGAATGAAAACAGGGAAAGGAATGTTTTTCCCCCTCAACTATCAAATAGAAATAACTTTTAACTGTATTTGACTCATAAATGGTCCTCTAACAAGTCAGAGTGGACCTAGGAGTAATGGCAATGAAAGGGTACTCCACATTCTCCAGATCTCCTAAACTGGAGCCTCGACATCAGATAGTTTTCTGTCATACACAGGATAGAGAATAATCAGCTAGTGCTCTTTATTGTTGAGAAACATCAGTATATTAGAGTGTTTAGAGAAATAAAAATTTATTTGAAGTTTATCTATGCAACTCCGCCTGAAGTTGTACATTTGTCTATCTGGTGATCAAAGCCAAATAAAAATCCCCATAGTCCTGATTTTTTTTATCCATGGATATTGATTTGCGCTCCAACTCCAAAATGTATGATAAGAAATCACTTAGAACACTTAGCCCCTATGTCTGAGGGTCTTTCAGCCTTGGGCTCCTGGTTAAAAAATGTAATCCCTCAGTTCATCTGTAAGGCTGTTAATTATAAGCTAGAGTGATGAAAAAAAAATTTTTTTTAATAAAATAACATTAATTATAAGGCAATAGCAACGACAAAATGAGCCTTAAAGCCCTTGAAATTCCTCGAAGTTCACTCAGTGCAAAGAAATAAAACAATTTAACTGTACTGTCCAAAACTAGTTTCCATATTTTAATAGCGTGGACATGTTCCACACTGACTAAAGCTGACAGAATGGAGCCTCAACACTGCATACCATTCTGTGTCATATCCAAAACAATAGAAAGTAGAGTAGAACTTGATAAACCACTGATAAAATTATTTTCCAAGAGCCATCAAAAATAGCATATATAGAGCATTATATAATATCTATAAAATAAGCTGTTGGAATGTGATTGCTGATAAGATAAAATGAGAATTTAAGCTGAACCCATATCAGTACTACTGTGTGGTTGCACCATCTGAAATTTAATAAAATCCCTGGAGAAATGGCTGAAAAGGACCTACACAAGGATGCTGTGTGGTGTTTTACAAAAAATCCTGGAAGCAGCACCCCACAATAAAGCAACTGTATGGCTACTAACCTATCTTACAAACTGCCCAAATAAACAACACAGGAGACTGTTGGAGAAATAAAGACAAACTCCTAAGCAACATTTTCCAATCGACTTTAACATAGGGGTACAGAAGGGTTGGTCAACCACCAAAAACTCAAATTCATCAGCTTGACACAGACACTGGATGCTACCTAGGGGACATAAGAGCTATGACTGATAGGGATGTATGATGAGAAAGAGACAAGCGAATCTGTACTGTTGACATAGCTTAGTAAGGATTACCTTTAGCTTAGTTATACCAAATAGAGTCAAACTGAAAATATTTTAAATTTAAAATAATACTTATAACAATTCTTTCAGGTGATATGAAATAGTCAGTAATAATAGATATTAAAGAATCACTCCATTTTGCATATAAAACAACCTTAAAATCAAAAAATAAAAGGTGTGATTACAAGTTCTGTCATGTTAGTTTGTTTTAACCTTTTAAATGGAACAGTCTTCAACATGAAGAAATCAAAAGAATTTCCCCTTTTGAAAAATAAAAGATTAGAAATAAACAAAAAAAGCACATCATATATATATCTTTTTTTGTTTAAGAATCTGATGATGGTCATAATTGACTAGAAACAAATCTATAATGACACCAAATGTCAGCTTGGGAATTAACTCATACGTATCAAATTTTGTTTATCCACATGAAGTAATATATATATATATATAGCTGTAACTCACAAAATGCAAAGCTCTTAAAACAAATTGAGCACTCGGTATCCGGTAAGGCAAAAATGTAAACAAACGAAGGCTGCTACATAATGCCTTATAATTCCCGAGTTGACGTGGCTCGCTTGTTGGCTGAGCAGTATGATACTAAGCCTAACGTAAGGTTGGATGGGTTTCGATCCCAGCTTCAAGCGTCCAACATGTCTAGCCACACTGAAGCATTGTGATACAACGAAACAGTCCATCTGGGGATGACTAATATATATATATATATATATATATATATATATATATATATATATATATAGATATGTGTGTGTGTGTGTGTGTGTGTTCTATTAAATGATTAAGACAAATTTTGTCTGTATAATTTATTTTAGATCCTTTCAAGTTTTCTGATAAGTGTCTTACTTTCAGGTAAAAATTGGTAGATGAATTTCCCAAAATTGTCCATAGCACTTTCAGACCCTTCATAGGCCATCATCAGGGGTTGCTTGCTTGTGTAAAGTGTGTTTGTTTTTTTAACGAGTTTTGAAAGTTTATACCATAACAAAAATATGGGAACACAAAGTTGGATAAAACAGGGTAAATGATGTATTTAAAAATGGGGAACTCTATTTTAAAAAGGGAATGCTATCAACAGAAATAAAATACTAAAGGAATAGGGGATGAAAAAAATACCAAAGTATTTCAAAACAGTTGCTATTTTCGTAATTAATTCTATTGATTTTAGTTTTTTTTTGTTTTTATATGTAGGGCTTCTAGGATTTATAGTTGTACCACATCAATTTCGTGTGCGATTATAGAGGTGTTTTCAACTAGAATTTGGATTCATGTACCAATTCCAACTTGAAATTAAGACAATTATTGGGAAATTTGAAAGGATCTTAAATAAATTATACAGACAAAATTTTTCTTCATTATTTAACAAAACATGCTTAAATGAACAACTGCTGCCTAACTATATATATATATATATATATATATATATATATATATACATACATACACACACACATCTATATTTATGCATATAAATTTTTAAACACATACACACTAATTTACATACACACACACACGTAGGGGAGAAAACAAATATTTCAAAAAAAAATTTTTTTTTTATTTCAACCATGTGCTAAAATGCTGTCCCACAGAACAGGAATTCTTTTTGTTTGTCCATTTACTCCCCAGTTTCATCTGATGATAATATCTTTCATGCATGAAACTTTTCATCACCAAACGAACATAAGCTATATATATATATATATATATATATATATATATAGTGCATTTATGTATGTATGTATTCACACACACAAACATATTTTCTCATACAACACCATGGTAAAATAAGTTGTGAAATAGGGAGCATGGTTTTAATAATGATTAACATTGGTTAAAAAAGACATAAAACCTTGGCACCTTTCAACCAAACCTTCTTAAAAATCAGTCATTTGTACAATGAAGGGAATAAAGTTTAAAAACTAATATGTATGTATATACCCAATCTAACCATCATAGAGAAATTCAGTGGGATATCTGCATTCATTTCAGATGTCATTTTGCTAGATTGCCTCTCAGATACTCTTCAAAAAAAAAAAAGGGGGGGGGTTATTGGGACAACATTTACTTGCATATCAACAAGATCTTCAATGTGACATATGAGGCATTAGTATATATAGCCAGCGGTAGTAACTAGGGGAAACATTTTTTTTTTTCTTGCTGAAAACTTGCAGTTCCAAATAGTGTTACTGTACTGCTTGTATATGGTGTGGTTTCTGTGAAATAAGTTGGAGGCATTACTTTCAGAGCATCCGTTGTACTCCATGGCCATAAATGGCAGCTTCATTTCCTTTAAGAAATTCTTCACAACTAGTTAAGATGTCCAAACAAAGGAATGTGTTAAAAATGGCAAATAGCAAAGATGAATAAAACAAATTGCATAAAACCACATATCGAGAAAATAAAATTTAAAAAGCAGCTAAATACATTGTATATACTTAGGGGCTTTAATAATTTATAAATCACCATCTCTGCGGTGCAGGAATGTTTTTGTGATAAAATTAAATCCCTGTTCACTCAAGCAAGTTATAGAACAAACATAATGTAAGGTTTTCTCAAGTTTTACAGAAGGACAGGCACTCTTTTGGAAAATTCCTCCCTGCACCACTTGAATCATACACCAGTATTTCCTACAAAAGGAAGAAATTTTCCAGTCAGTTGATACCCAATTTTTATAGGATATTTCTATGTTTAGCTGTAAGCCAACAGCTGAAGTATAATATGGTTTTAAATTTCTAATGTTTACATTAATGTCTTCAGATGCTTGAAGATATGGAACTGTTTCAGTACTGCCAGCTTGTGTTGTTCTCTTTGTTCAAATTCCCACACAAGGCAATAACTAACTTTTGAAGACCACTGCAAACAATTCAACCAAAAAGATGCTTCAATACTGAGAGACACGCTATTAATATTATAGATTTTGTTGGGGTGCTAATATAAATCTATTCTTAAAATATTCCTCATTTAAGATACCGGTCCCAAAATGTCTTCTAAACTGTACGAAGGTTTACAACCAAGTTTCCTTTGATTTCTTCCTTCTATAAATCAAAAGCCCTGTCAACTGGGGCTGTAGAATATACTAATTGTATTTATGCAGAGGGGTAAGACATCCCCCCACCACAACAAGTGTACAGCATATGACATTTAACAATTTGATGGTGAGGCTCAAGTAATGCTGGAACTTTGAGGATTGAGGAGTATCCTTTCATTGTGATCACTCCCTGCTTCAATCTTGCCTGGAGTGGTAGCACGTAAAAGGGTCCAATCTATAGGTCAAATAGAACTGTTAGACATTTAAACTACAGACTTGTGTAAAATTGAATTGTTTGAAATAGAACTGATCATTTAACTGTATAAACAAATGACTGATGTTTAATTGAATTGTTTGTGATTAATATTAATACTTGGAACTATTTGATATGGTTGAATTATGCTAAATTGAATTGTTAGAAATAGAACTGTGTGATCCTTTATTTGAGTGTATCTAAAAAAAATGTGCTTGCAAATCATATATTTAATAAATTGCTAAAAACAGGTCTTGGCATTGAATAACCAGCAAAGGTTGATGTGGCATCAAACCAAACTAAATCTATTAATGAAAATTGAAATGAAATTATGACATAACTTGAGTTGATAAAAAACACTGATTCAAGAAAACTTAACACACAGAAACTCAACTATTGTAAACAAAAATCAGTTGGAAAAGTGATGGGCGACTGAACAAATAAACAATAGGATTAACAAACTGAGGAACATATTAAGGATGATTGCTATTTTCTGCAGTTGAGAAATAAAGCAGTCATATCAGTCAACAAGAAAAATTTTAATTGCAGAAATGAAAAATCTGATGGGAAGTTGTGCATAATGACATATCTTACTTAGTGGGTAACACCTGGCCATAAAAGACAGAAATAGGGAGGCACTGAATTTGACGCCATGTCATTTTTATCTCTGAGTAAAATATGATTATCACTGAGGATTACATGGTTTAGTTGGTAGGTTGTTTTGTTTTATGCTGTATAAACCATTTTTACGTCATTTAACACCAAATTAAATTTTAAACAATCCAGTTTAAAATGAGAAGAGTTTTCTTTTTCAAACAGTTCATGTCAAAACAGTTCAGATAAATGTCTAAACAGTTCTATTTCAAACAATTCAGTTTAGCCCAAGTACACGGTTCAATTTAATATCAGTTCTATTTCTAACAGTTCAGTTCAGCATAAGTATGCAATTTCAAAGTCAAAAACAGTTCTATTTCATGCAATTCAGTTTAGCCTAAGTACACAGTTAGGGTTCTATCTATGGGTCAAATAGAGCCTATCATGTGCTACCACAACGGGCCAGAGTGGACCCAGGAGTGGTGGCAATGAAGGAGTACTCTGCATTCCCCAAAGCTCCTGCAGTACGGGAACTTCACCATCTGATTGTTTAGTGTCATATCTAGGACACTCATTGAGGGGGTCTTACCCCTCTGCAGAGAAGCAGTCCGAGTATTCTACAGTCCCAGTCGACTGGGCAAATGGTTATCTTGGAGCTGATGTCAGAAGTTTTTGCAGTTTCAGCCTGGGGAAGATACCAAGAGCAGGGGAGATCCCCTTACCATTATTTCATTTTTTTTTATTTTTGTCAGCACCACTGTATTACTTTAAAGCTTCCACTAGTTTGCTCGGAAAATAATGGCCTATTTCATGTTCACATATAAAATAAAATCAGCCATTATTTTCTAAATCACTGAATACGTACGTCCAAACTTAGTTTTAAGATTTTCAGTTGACAATTTCTTTTATCAATGAACATTTCATATTTTGCACTCTAGTGAGGATTACAATAAACAATTTGCATTGATGCCCAGGTCGTGCAAACAGCACGATTTAAAGGATAAAATATCTTCATAGAATACTTATCAGAGGGCAGTGACTAGATTTCAAACTGTAGTTTTTCATCGTTCCTACAAGAAGGCAGCAATTCATAGAACTTCATTGATAATTCAATCCATCGATGGTGCTGTGTCCTCCAGGGAAAGAGGAAAATGAAAAATGGAACTCTTTGCCATTTGTCTTCAGGTGTTCTTTGATTGCTCTTGACACTAAGTGAACTCCATTATCTCAATAATAGCGGTTGTGAGCGCTGTAGATTGGAAAGCAGACAAAAAGTCCACCAAAGTAACAGATAATGTTCAAGAACTGAATAGACCATAAAAATTTGACAATACTTGCACAAGATGGTTATCAAACTTGTAGCAAGCATGTGCTGCTTGATACACCGTGTAATTACTCAGCAAAAACTTTCAGAGATTTTTATAGAGGTCAAAATTTAGTTGTGAAGAATTATGCAAAAGATAAAAATTGAATATAAGATATGATTTAAAAAAAAAAAAAAGTATTGAGACTGAAGCTTACAATTTTTATAAATTTTATATACAAAAAAAAGCAAAACAAAAAACAAACCTATGTATAAGGTATAAGAAATATTGGAATGTCAGCCTTAAATTTCTGTAAATGTTTTTTTTTTATCAAAATGAAATCAAGTGTTCAGCTAATGTTAATGTATAGATTAGTAAGTGCTAATTTGGAAAAAAAAAAAAAATGCTGCAACTAGTTTACATAATTTTTTTTAATATAGTTAGTGTAACACAGGACTGTGCAAGTGCAGCAACCTCCATACATACCAAACCTAGCTCTATCCAACTTTATCTTCATACATAAATTCAAACTAATCTCTGTTGTAAGATTTGAGAGTGCAAAGAATATGAAAAGAAATACAGCAGTACAGTTAAATAGCCGATCAAAAGATGAGAGATGATAGTTTAAGAGATGATTTGACCTAGTGTGGAACACTCCACATCTACCAACCCGAGTTGCATGGCCACTTTTACTCCTTTCAAAAATCTAAATTCATCTCTGCATTAAGATTTGAGGATATAAAGAGAACTATCATAGAATCAAATAACTCTTCTTAACTTTGAAAACTCAAACAAATAATGCTGGTATGACATAAGCTATTAAGAGAACAAAATCAGTGAAAAATGATTGAAATATTTGACAATTTAGATTGGCTCTAACTCTAAGTTTTCAAACATAGCAGTAAACGAAGGCAAGGGAGATCACTCTGATATATGCAATATATAAGCAGAATCAAATCATATATGAGCTGTGTACAGCAGTGAATAGAGTTAAAAATAATTTACTTTGAGTTATATGGTATCAAGTATTTTTATCTAATACAAATAATTTTCACACAGATCTACACAATCCTAACCAATAGTAATACTCTAGTGAAGAGTGGACCTAGTGGTTATGGCAATAAAAGGATACTCCACAGTCTTCAGAGCTCCACAATTGGAACCTCACCATCAGATCCAGTTTAGTGTAATACACAAGATATCCTTTTTTAAAGGGTAGATCTTATATCTCTGCAGTGGATACATCAATGTATTTACTGTCCTGCTAATAGTATTGACCCATAGAGAAGACTCTAACAGGTACTTGCACTCTACTATATGTGAGAGTAATTCCAAAAAAAGGAGTTAACTGCACACTCCCCAGAATTCTACAACTATTTAGTGTTGTACACATGACACATTGTTTTGAAGGATGGGTTGTTTTGGAAGAGGACATAGTCAATATATTCTTGGTCTTTGACAAAATTTTGCCATGTGTCAACCTTTACTGGATTATTCAATACCAAAATAAGATTGATTTTTTTTTGCAAGTGATTATATGGTTTCAAGTAACAAAAAATAATGATTATCACCCTTAGTAAACAATTATAGCTTCAAGTTAGTTGAATCTATGTATTCTCCTTATAAATATTCATAATAATGATTATCATTTCTTTGCACTCTAGAATATTTGAAAACCTTACCGGCTCATTGGTCTAGTGGGTAGAGTGTTCACCAATGGTCCAGGAGACCTGGGTTCAATCCCAAGTCGCATTATACCAAAGACTTTAAAAAAATGGTACTTGATACCTCCTTGCTTAACACTTGGCAATATAAGGTATGTATTAAGGGTAAAGTGGAGCAATCCAGGGAAAGGAGTAGCACCCTCCCCTACACCTTGGTGTAGTAGCTATTGAAAAGGGAGCCTTCAGGTCACCCTCGACTACAGTCACCAACTTTACTTTCATATTAACTATCAAATACTGATAATTAGTATAGTTTTATAATTTCCACTATTTCTTACAATTACATCATATCAAGTAATGAATGATAATTATCCTTTGTAAACAATTATTGCTTCAAGAAAAATAATTTGCACACTGTTATATTCTCACAGAATACTAAAAATTTAAATAATCATATAGTTTCAAGTATTCTCATTTAATACTTATTTTCGAACAGATTTATCTGATCCAAAGATGGGCTCTAAAACGTACTTTCATTTAAGAGTGGATCTGGGAGTAATGGCGAGAAAGAAGTACTCCATTCTTCCCAGAGCTGTTAAGTGTCATACTAAAGGCATCTTCATTTCTTAGAGGGAAGCTTTTGCAATTTTTTTAAAAAAGTTTCTACATTCTCGGCCCTGCTGGTAAGTCATACACAAAATACTAACAATCGGGTATTCATTCATTCATTTAAAAAATAATATACGAAAATCTTCTAACATGTTAGCAAGGATGTTTCTATTGTACAACAGCAATATTTATGAAAAACAATTAAATTGATGATTTTGCTTTAATTGTATAATTGATTCAACTATTTCACCTGATTATTTTGTTTGCACACAGTTATAGTTTCCAGCAACTAATAATAATTATCTTTCATTAACAATCATAGCTTCAAGTAACTTTTCTTAGTGTTCACCAATGGTCTGGGAGACCAAGGTTCAATCCCAGGTTGAGTCATACTAAAGACTCAAAAAATGGTGCTTGATGGCACCTTGCCTAGCACTCAGCATTATAAGGTGAGGATCAAGGGTAAAGTGGAGCAATCCTTGAAATGGAGTAACACCCTCCCCTACACCTCAGTGTAGTAGCAATTGAAAAGGGAGCCTTTGGATCACCCTTGACTAAAGTAGACAACTTTACTCATGGTTTCTAATATTATTATTTAATGCTGATAATTTTCAAACTAATCTGACCTATACATGGGACCCTAACTCTAGTAATAAGTTGATCAATGAGTAATGGCAAGAAAGAGTTAATTCCATGTAATCCACAGCTTCAGAAGAGGGTAGCATCATACCCAAGAAATCCCTTGTTGATGTAGGGGAAGAGTCTTTCGCAAGGAGATGCTATCAACACATTTTAGGCCCTGCTGACATGACATATACAAAAATGATAATCGTTTATTAGTTCATGTAAGAAATAATATACGAAAATCTTCCAGCATGTTACTGTTGCACAACAGTAATATTTTTAAAAATGATTTCCACTTATGATTGGGCTTTAATTGAAGCTACTTGACAATAACATCTGATTTCAATGATTGGAAAATTTTACGACGTTCTTTTAATGCAAATTACTTCAAGTTGAAGAGTGAATTGAAAATTTTATCTGAAAAGTGGAAATTAATAGAATACAAGATTTAAATGACAGACGTTTTACTTTTTCTGAAAATCTGACTTTATTAAAGAAATTTGAGTGCGAATTTCAAATCTGAATTACAATTACAATGTCAAAATATAATTGTATACTTGTCAAAAGATAAAATGAGAAAACTGAAGGTTAGAATTGATCAACATTTTCCTTTTCACTTCTGAGACGATGCATTCATAACAGATTTCTTTAATAAAGAGTCATCTATTCCTTTCTTATTTTTTTTTCTAATTTTATTTTCTTTGCTATAACACATTGTCATTTTGTTGGACATGCATACAACTTTGAATAGAATTAAAATTTGAATGTTTTGCAAATGAATTAAAAATAAGGAGAAAAATGAGTTGGGGAGGCTTTTAGTATTTCTGATTTGTCAACAAAAACTAATTCATTTACAGGTAAAGAAGAATATTTGCATTCATCAATATTTTTAAATATAATCATACATCAAGAACTACATCTACAAAGCTGGTTAAGTTACATCAATTGTATGTATTTACCCAGCCCCTCTGCAATAAATAAGGTCAACTTTTAAGAGCAAACCAGCTCATTGGCCTAGTGGAGTGTTTGCCAATCATCCAGGAGACCTGGGTTCATTCCCAGTTCGTGTCATACCAAAGACTTTAAAAATGGTACTTGATACCTCCTTGTTTAACATTCAGCATTATAAGGTACGTATCAAGGGTAGTGGAGCAATTCAGGGAAAGGAGTAGTGCCCTCCCCAACACCTCGGTGTAGCAGCTATTGAAAAGGGAGCCTTAAGGTCGTCCTCAACTATGGTTGCCAACTTTACTTACAACTCATTTGAATAGAAAATTTTTCTTCTTCAAGGCTAGTTGCCGAACTGAGGCTAAAGTACTAAGTCCGCCCAACTATTTTCCCATAGATAGAGAGAGAAGAAAGGGATTTGTTCCTTGCCCAAGGGCATTAGCCCAAAGTTAAATGGTAACAGCCTCATCCAAGAATTAAACTTGGATTGCCAACTTCATTTGCCATAATAACCTTTACATCAACACTCCTCAACTGTATATTCAACTCTTAAGAGGTTCAGCTTCATTCCACTGCTATACTGTGTTCATATACTTCTTGTTACGACTTATATACTGCATATATAAGAACCACCTCCTTTACTGTTGTTTACTGTCATAGCACTGTTAGAGCCAACAAAAATTGTAAATATTTCTATCATTTTTTGACTGATTTGTTTTATGAACGGCTTATATAGAGCCAGCAATAAATGTATAAGTTTCAGAGTTAATTTAATGGTGACTACTAACATTGTTAGTAGTGTGTTACACCGCATAGACTGCAGTGTTCAAAGAAACCTGTACACTGAATAAGATGGGGGCAGTGAATGTCAAAATAAAATAAAATTTAGAATTTCTTGACAAAGTAACCACCATGATTTTAAAAACATGAGAGGCTTGAGTGGATGAGAGAACTCAAATATCTTTTTGTTGTACAAAAATATATCTATATTTTTATATTGTAATTCAGTAGAAGGGAACCTGTTGACCTACAACAAGGGATTAAACATCAGAACTCTCTCAGTAAGAATGAGAAACGGTCACAGTAGGATTGGGAATTTTGAAAAAGAGCCAATAGTTTGTTAGGTAGAGGACAAATGAGGAACTTGAGTTTTAGAGCCAGCTAAGCTGCCCACTTCATTGGGATTGGGCAGATACATATAGAACTATACGATTCTCCTTCATTGGCTCCTCAAACAACTACTTTATGCCACCATTTTAAGGCCAGCACAGAGAGAAGCTGATGTACACCAATTAAGTAAATAGTTTATTTTTCTTTGAACATTTGTGGAAATTTTTCCTTTTCTGTGAACTTGACTTCTCTTGAAACTTTCTTCATTGAGAACGAGCAGAGCAGTGCAAATATATATATATATATATATATATGGATCATCATCTTTCAACAGTATTATTTAATCCAAAAATGTATGGCAAATAAAAGATGTAATGGGCAAAGCACTCATAATTAAGTGGGATATTATTTAAAACAAAACACCCACCCCCCCAAAAAAAACTCAAGTTTATAAATAACTTGACTAACAGCAGATAGTGTCTGTAAGAAAAATTATGCCACTTGGAACATGCTGAGAACAATTAGCTATACAAATAAGTGAATACATATCTATGTGTAAACATATCAGCAAATTTCTCTTATGTCATCTACTACCTGATTATGTTCAATTTCGAAATTAATTTCCCCTTCTGCAGACCACTGGAGAACTTTTTTCCTTTTTCTCATTTAAATTTTGCATGTAATAACACTAAACCATTATACCTTGGCGTAAATGTCCTGCACATATCACTCAAATAAACCTCACACTATATAAATGCCTGACTGGCCACTTTTACCATATGCCCATTTGTGTAAAACACATTAAACTGACAAAGTGGACTGAAAAAGGAGTCACATCTTTTTTTGGTATGTACATGTCAACTAATGGCACAGAAGAGAGATGTCAATGAGCATTAAAAGTGCGCATATAATTAAAAAATTTTATAAGGAAATGTACAAAATACACTTTTTGATTTTTACTGATTAAATGATATAACTCCATAACCAAAAATGAAATGATTTGTGGAATGCTTCACAGTTCTTCATAGGTGAGTTTAAAAAAAAAAAGAAAAAAAAAAAAAAAGACCCACCATGTTTAAACATCACAAAGAATCAGTTGGCAAAATTTGAATTTAATGCTTTTCTGAAAATTGTTTTGTAATTTAGTACTAACTGTAAGAAAAAAAAATTCAACATTTTTTGAAGAACTAAACTCCATTCAAAAAACTAAACAAAAAAACAAAACATAATAATCTTTCAATTTGATAAAAGGTACCTTTTTTAAAATACTCCTTTAGATGTAAACCAAAGGAAGTGCAATGTGAAAAATTTTATAATAATTCTTAGTTTTTTTTTGGGGGGGGGGTTATCCCAAGGACACATTCTTAGCTTCTTTTTTATTGTACCTACTTATGTTACTTTTTTAGAGGGTAAAAAAGAAAAAAATAACCAAAATTAAACGAAAGCTTTGTTTATTGATAACTCAAAAACTGATTTTTTAAATGAATACTTTTCATATTTCTTTGAGCAAAATAAATAAATTTTTAATCAATCTAATTCAAAAACTTAAAAAGGAAATGAAAAATTATTTATAGAATAAACAAATACGGTTCATTTGAATAGAAAATTTTCAATGAAAAAAAAAAAATCATCTTTAATTCTTAGCTTCTTTTTATTGTTACGTTTTTTTATTGGGTAAAAAGGGAAATAAATTAAATATATTTTTATCCCTAAGTCAACAGGCATTCAAAAGCTCAATTTAAATTTTTGTCATATTTTTGAAGAAAGTCTATTGAAAAATAAATTATAATATTTCAAACCACTCACAAGTTTAGAATTACATTTTTTACAATGATATTTTCAATGTAAACAAAAAAATATATCCTAAAATAAAAGAATTTTGCAATACGCAAGTTCTTAGATATTTTATCATAAAATCTTCTGAGGCTAAATGAAAATAAGAATTAAAACTATGCTGCTTTTTTGAAAATTATGAAATAACAAATTATTCTGCAACTGAGAACCAATTGTAAAAATAAAAATTTGAAGATGACAAAAAAAAAATATCGTGAACATTTTTTTAAACCTTTCCCCAGCATAGAGTTGTATATTTTCATATATTATTTTAAATATAAGCTTAAAAAAAAAAAAAAAAAAAAAAAAAAAAAAAATGTAACAAAAAAAAACTTTTCAATTAAACAATGAATAACACATTTCTAATTCTTAGGTTAATTATGTTTTTCCTGCTTCAATCTCCCACAGGTACCTAAAATCCTTTTAGTCCAAGTCATGGGCCTGGTACCTCTGCTATATATTTAACTGGAAATAAATCTAACAGTATGAAAAAGCAGCGCTTCACTGAATGATTTTATTTATTGCAAATTATTTGCAAATGAAAAACTGATTTGATACGAACATTTTTCTTTTTCAAGAAATACATTACGTTTCTACAGTAAATTTTCATAGCATAACTTTCAAATAGTGTTTATAACTTTGTTTCATCTAAAAATTCATACACACTGATGAAGGTTCAAAGACCAAAATATTCACATGAGCAAATAAAACAAAATATAAATAAAATCCTCCTCTGCAGACCTTGATTAAATAAGATATATACATATGATTTTTGATGAAAATAATAGAATCTATAATGAGACCCAAGAAAAAAGTAGATTTTAACAGAATCTAGAATACCAGGAACAACTTATAAACAATGAAGTTGTTGAACACTACAACATTAACAATAGCAGCACCACCAACAACTATAGAATGTAAGCTGTAATCATAGACTTGAAGATAATGACAATGATATTAATTCTTTTAATTAAAAACTAAGCAAAGGTAAAAAACATAATCTGGCTTAGCCCTGACTTTCTGTAAATATTCTAATATTAATATAGGCAAGTACTTCAAGTTTATAGGTAAACATTTCAACAAGAACAACCCATTGAATAAAATTTTTTTGAGGAACATACAAAAAATGATTTCCTCTTGCACAAATAATATATCTAAAATCTTTCATAGTCAAAAAAATTTAAAAGTAATCTCTCATAGATAATCAGCAAGCAAATAAATTACTTTGAGAAAGTGGTCAACCAAGCAACTATTTTCCCCACCAATGGAAAATAATAATAAGAGGGTTTTATATGGGAATCTCAGCGGGAAATTGGAAACAGACATTCTACAATCATAGACACTCATTTTCTAACCCTTTACTCAGAAATATAACTGCCCTATCAAGGTGATTTTGGAGTTTGTGAGAAAGGGGACTAACTCAACAAATTAAGGTGAGATTTATTAAGCAATCTTTTACTCCTGGAAGCTTCAACAGTATGTGTGTTACCTTTGCTTGGAGGAAAAAATAAGCATCATGAGATTTACAAACCAACTAAATGTAATGAACTAATATTTAAATGCCACAATAAAAATTAATTTAAACTTATAAGAGAAAGGTTAATAGAAAAATTGGTAACAATAGTAGGATAAAATTCATGGTATCAGTATTACAATCGATATTATAGGTAATGTAATAATGGTAACAATAATGATAAATTAGCAATAATTGTGATCATAGTTACTTTTTATTAGTAGCAATATGATTATTAATTATTATGACAATAATGGTTTTAATCGTAATTAGAATAGCAGTATTCAGAGTAAAAAACATGAAAAAATTAAATAAAGACAAAATCTTAATCGTAAATGGAAATCAAAACTTATAAAAATTTTTGAACTAAAAATAAGTTTGATATTAGTAATAGTGTTTATCGCCATGTTTTCCTTGATAAATAGAGTTTTTTTTTCTTAAAATGAAGTTAACTTATTGACAAGATTTTAGTTGCTGAAGGTTTTGAGAGTTGTTAAAAATGTTTTACATACTCAAGGATTCATGACACCAGACAATGACATTACATCCTGTTTCGACACCAACTTCTAGCTGATGTCTTTGTCACCAACACTTTGTTTTTTGTTTTTTTTAAATGATTAAGAATCCATTGAAAAAATATTTTTGAATTAAAATTTTTTTTTTTCTCTATTGTGTGAGGGCTATCTCAAGGGGTTGTTTTTTCTTATTCAGTGGCCTGCTGAAATAAATTTAAAATTGCCATATGATGGCTTCATGCGTTTTTTTCAATCATATATATATATATATATATATATATATATATATATATATATATATAAAATGGGTGATAGGTAGCATGTTCACCAATGGCCTGGGAGACTGGGGTTCAATCCCAGGTTGTGTCATATCAAAGACTCAAAAAATAGTACTTGATGCTGCCTTACTTAACAATCAGCATTATAAGGTATGGATTAAGGGAAAAGTGGAGTAAACCAGGGGAAGGAGTAGTGCCTTTTCCTTCTCCTCATAATCGTAGCTAAGGAAAAGGGAGATTACACTCACCAACTTTACTTACTTTTACAATATATAAATATATAAAATGAACTAAAAAAAAAAAAAAAAAAAAAAAAAGACACACAAACACACAGTGAGCGAACAAGGAAGAGTTTAAGAGAGAACCAGACAGGACCAATGAATTATATGGGCAGTTGGAGAGTGAATGAGAGAAATAGTCATGGGACTGTGCAATCAGCAGGACTTGATTTTATATATATATATATATATATATATATATATATCATGATATTGTCTTCAGCCTTGTTCTTTCTACTGCTTTAGTAAGCCTGATGCCAATCTGTCTAAGTTTTGTCCTTTCTATGGGTAAGAAAAATAGAATACCTGCTGCATAGGCAACTGCCCTACAATATTTCTCAGGTCTACACCCCAACCAAGGTGCAGAACTATGATTTTCTAAAACTAGGAGTAGTCGCCACAGTCTTTGATAAATAATTTGAAAGAGTGAAAAAACCAGAGCTAAGAAAATCTAGAAGAAAAGAGAAAGATACATGAGACTATGGCACAAAGAAGAATAATTTGCCTGGCCAAATATCAGAAGCAACAGTTTGTTAAGAAGATTTCTAGTTGGAGCTGATTACATTCAAATAAATGAGCAACGTCGAAATAAATACTTTACAAAGTGGTTTAAGCAACTCAAGAACAGTGTAACCTATCTATGAAATGTCTGCAATTAAAATTGCATTTACAGTCTGCAGAGATGCATCTCAAGTAAGTATAGAATATTTGATCTTAGTGCTTGCTTCTTACTGCTTTGATGCATGCATTGTAATTGATTTATTATTTTTTTTTTTGTTTATAGAGGTTGTGTGCTTGCAATTTAATCATCTTATTAGAAGATTGTCTTCTTGCCTTCTTTTATTATTTGATCCTGACTTTGAATGTTTTCTTGCATCTACAGCTCATTTTAATAATGGAACTGTGATCTATGATCAAAAATCAACATTCAATTTTTTACTCGGGTAGCAAAGCATAAAAGTTAAGGTGTTGATGTGCTTATATGAATATAAATTTGAATTTAGTTTTTCTCCAAAGGAAAAAATAAATCTATTGACCTAAGTGATATTACCTCGTCCCACTCTTAAAATTCACCATCCCATAAAAAGAGTTTAGAATACTCAATATGCATTGCTGAGTGTTAAGACCCACTCAAAAAGAAATGTCCTGCATGGGGCACTAAACTGCATTTGATGGTATACTAAGGTTACAGTTCTAGGAAGTGTCGTGTACCTTTTGATGGCCATTATTCCAATGACTTCTTTGACCGAGAACGTTAATATCTGTTAGAATTCCATGTAAAGGTCAAATAGGTCTGTTTGAAATTTCTTTGAATTGGATAAGAATACTTCATACCATCAAAGAACTAATTACTTGTATTAATAATAGTTACTTTAAGATATATTTATTCATTAAGGTTTATTATTACTTACTTGTAACCATATAACTACAAAAAAAATTATTATCAATGAATGAAAAGAGTTGATTGAAATCATAATTTTGCACAAATTATTTGTATCATAAAAGAACACTTACTATTATAGTAAGCTGCAAACTAATGATTATCTATAGGTATTCTTAAAATTTCAATGGAACAGTGACAATATTGTTGACTGAAATTAAATATTTCCAAATGAATCAAATCTTAGTTTTAATTAACCCACAAGGATTTGACATGCCGTTAAATAAACCACACACAACTAAATTTTACTCTTGCTTTCTCCATGATTATATCGGAAATCACTTGGCAATTGGGAAGTCTTTATATTTTACATTGTAGACTCTAAACAAAGAAAAAATGAAAGCATATCTATCTGCTAGGAACAGTCTCAATAGTGTAATGAACCATTTTGGAAAATACAGTATCTGCATTTTTTGGTGGAAGACACACTATTTACAAATCAGGAGAAGAATAGAGCACTAGTTGTGAGCAAGTGCTAAAGAGGGCAGTAGTAGCAAAAAGACATGGTAAATTTGAAATTAGTTTTATTCTCAAGGTATTGATATATGATAAAAAAACTTAAAATCAAAAATTAGTTTCAATCATAGTTAAATTATTAACATAAGCACTGTAACAAAGAAAATGATTTAAATGTTTTTCAAATTCAATCTTTCATAGTTGGCATTTCTCGAATATGATGAAAATTTCAAACCAAAATAAGAGTAGACATGTCAGAAGTGATATTTGGTCTGGTTTATTTCTTTAATGGCATATCAACCTTATCAGTTATTTAATACCAAAGACATGCCTATAGAAGGAGAGAACTATTACTATTTAATCCCTAGCTGATGGGTAAGGGAGTTCATACCTTTTCCAAAAGTATAGAACCGAAATTGAATGTAATAGCAGGAATGGAATTTGAACATGCTTATAACAATGTCACAAACTAGCACATTAACCACAACGCTGTGAATAATCACTAATAAGTTAGATTTCAATTATATATCTTAGGAGGAGAGAAAAATATCAATCCCCAGAGAGGATTAAAATCTCTAAAGAACAAAAGTAATTCTTTTAGTATACAGATTTCAAGGATAATGTTAGTATCAACTCACAACCAATGGCAGATGTGTGATATCTCAGAAAGTCAATGATCATTTATCATTGTAATAATAAACAAGTCCCAATTTAATCCAGTAAAAAATTAATTTATTTCAGATTTGACAAATTCCCTGAAGAGATAAAGTTCTGAGTGGTAAGCAATTTCAAGTATTTGTAAATGATTATTTAAAAAAAAAAATTATCAGTGGAATAATGTACTGTCATTTCTGTTAAATTAACAATTGACTATCCCCAATGTCACTAGCATCCATTAACAAAATCTTATGCTTGATATCAGCTCTTTTTTTCTTTGACTATTTTCATGAAGCAAAGTGTGGTGCAGTTCCCAAGGGAGCCCAGATCCTTCTTTATGAAGGGGAAAAATGTTTTGGAGTATACCATTAAAGTCTGATGGCTATAATCACAAGGTAAACACTATACAAGGAGGTGCCTGTGGTGTAATAGTTATCGTCGTAGGAAATGGACACGGTGACACGAGTTCAAATCCTAGACGAGACTGATTGCATTTCACATGGCACTAATACCCTTGGGAAAGGTATGAATCAAATTATTCTCCCTCCAGCTATGGGTAAATAGTAGGGCAGACTTGGTTCTTCAGCCTTGGTAAGGCAACTAGTCTAGGAGAAGGAAAACTCTGAATTCAAACCTGTTAAACTCTGCTTAAAAATTGACCTTGTGTCATATCCAGCCCGAGCGGAGGGGTTGGTAAATATGGTAAACACTATACAATGATGATGAATCCACTTTTCTGGAAAAAAGTTTCCTTTACATTTATCATCTTGTATTCATCAGATATGGAAGATAAAATTTTAAGGCAACAAAAATGGCCTCGACATATACTAAAATGATAAACTGGACAAATACTTGGATCTTGCCAGTGAACAGAAAAAGTAATGGAACATAAAGGTGACAGTAATACCAATCATGTCTGGAACTCCTGGAACATTCGCCAAAAACTAAGGAAAAAAAGACTGGTCGAAATGGAGATCCAAGGAAGAATTGAGACCATCGAGATCCCCAGCAGTACAAAAATCAACCAGAATTCCAGGAAGAGTCATGGAGACCCAAGAAGGTTTCCTGTCACTGGAACTCTAATGAAAAAGTACATGTCAGAACTATAATAGATATGATTCGTGAGCTTTGGTAAGGCAACCCCTCTAAGAGAAGAACAAAGCTGCTGTACTTGGCTTAAAAATTGACCTTGTGCCACAATCTGCTTTTGGCAAAAAGGATTGGATAAATTCATCGAAGTATATATGGAAAATATCAGAATTTAAAAACTTAATCATCAACAGACCTAAAAGATTTTCTGTCAGACATGACAGACAATTTTTTATAAATCAGATTTTACATTTAATAAAGATATACTTATTGAATATTAGAGTTTATGAAAAAATCTAAGAGAAATATATACTTCAGCATAGATTCAATTTTGAAGACCTCATTTTGAGAAAAAAATTGACATTAGCCAATACAAGGATAACAATTTTATAAGAGAGAAATTCAAGCCTTATAAGAAGGAGTGGTTGGAACCTTTTGCTCAAGAATTAATATTCCATGAATTCATTCTTTTCTGACCATAAATTAAGTATTGACCAAGATGTAGAATCAACTAATATAAATATATGCATAATATGTTTGTAGAAAAGGAAATATTTTCAGTATATAAATAAGGTTTTTGAGTAATTTCATGAATTGAATAAAGGAAGTATGATCAACTTTCAAAATTATTTTCAGTTTTTTTCTTCCACAACAATTTCTGTTGATAAATTCATTCACTCAACCTTATAGATACACACACGCAGCGTGAAAAGTTACATATATTATACAACTTCTCACTATGAAGTAAGATATTATAGGTGTGCGTGTGTGGTAGAAAAGTATAACAGTTATCATCATAGGAAATAGAATTGACAAGTTCAAATCCTTGATGAAGTAGTTATTTCATTCATCTTAAATAATTTACCAAATATCTTTTTTGTCAATTTGCCTACATCATCAATAATCAAAGGATTGCTAGAACTAAGACTACCAACTTTTTTTTTAGTCTTGCATATTAGTTAACTACTTCTAAGTTTTCAGGTAGGAGGTTGATTTATAGTTAAAGTAGAATGTTAACCTGGAGCCTTACTTAGTGTCTTTGTTTAACTGCATTAAGTAGATATCAACTTGAAAATGCCCATGACAAAAACGAAAGTATGACTTTTCTCCATTACATTTTTCTGAACAATAAAGAATCAAAACTCAAAAACAAGTCATGTTTTCCTGTTTACATTTGTAGTATAAACAGTGACCATAACATTAACGTCTTGATAACGTTTATTAACTTTCAAGTCCTCACAAAAATAGTTTTATGCTTTCATTTATTCCCCAAATAAAAGGAGAATGGATAAATTTAGGGTCAGTTTATGAAACTTATAATTCACTGTTGAGATCAGGTTTTCAGCTAGCCATTGTTCAGAAAAAAATTCATATTTCAAGAGGTTAGTATTCACCAAAATCATGTGAGTCTTTCCTTCATCTCTTCTATTTGACTATAAAAAGTAGAAAAATCAAATTGCATTCAAAGAAATAAGACAGGGGATTCTACAAATGAATTTAAGAAAGAAACAGTTAAAGAAAAAAAAAATATGATTCAATGTTAAAGACAAAACATTTTGAAAAACATGCAGAATTCTGGGGAGAACATTTTAGTTGAGAAAGTGATATATTCTAAAGGGACATATTTCAGATAATTTTAAGGAGAAGAGGAATTATATAAAAAGACAAATGAATTATTATAAGGATTAAATATTTTTTAGGATATTCCATCAAGTTTTAACAAACACAAAATAGATGCAACAAGCTAATAATATCTTTTGCATTTTTTGTTCCTTAGCAACATCAAGTTTAAATTTCTTTATTTTAAAGACAGTTCATAACATGTAGATGCTGCTTCTATTTTTTGAAAAATAGGCAATTACAAAGTTGTGATGTGTGTGCAGCACACAACTACCAAAGATGCTTATTTCATAAATATTAACCCAACTCCATCACTAATCAGCGGCAAATTGATTTTAAAATTCTTGGTTATCAAGTATTTTCTAAGTTGTTCTGCAAATCCACACACTGTTTATTGTATTATAATACATAACTAGGAAAATAGGATTGAGTTTTGGAGATCTGGGGAGTGTGGCGTACCTCTTCACTGCCATTACTCACAGGTCTACTCTGACCAGGAATGGTAGCATCTGTTAGAATCTCATCTATGGATAAAATATATCTTTCTTAGTATTTGTTTTTGTTTAGACCTTTTGAAGTGCTCCTGGTGTAATGGTTATCATCGTAGGAAATGGATATGGCAACACAAGTTCAAATCCTCGATGAGATTGATTGCATTTCATATAGCACTAATACCATTGGGAAAGGTACAAATTTAATTATTCTCCCTCCAGATACAGGTAAATAGCAGGACAGACTGGGTTCTTCAGCCTTGGTGAGGCAACTAGTCTAAGAGAAGGAAAACTCTTAATTCAAACCTGTTAAACTCCACTTAAAAATTGACCTTGTGCCATATCCTTCCCAAGTGGAGGGGTTGATAAATATGGATAAGACCTTCAGCAAAATCATTCCTCTTTAGAAAAGACATAAAAAAGGGAATTATGACTGAACAATGAATGTGATTCCCTAACTATGTATTAGACAACCTAGATGATTTGATAGGGAGCTTTAAAAAAAAAAAAAAAAAAAAAAAAAAAAAAAAAAAAAAATCTATCAATCCAACCTCTTCCCTCTGAGTAGGATGTGACATAAGGTCGATTTCTAAGCAGAGTACAGTTGGTTTTAAATTCAGAATTTTTGTTTGCTTTTCTAGCAGTTAACATTCTGTTGTGACGGAATCACCAACAAATGGACTCAACAACTCTCCATAATACCGGAAGATGCAGCAATACGAAGTCAGTCTAGATCCAGAAGCTAACCTTGCCCCCGCGTGTTTATGTGAACTAGCTTACCATCTTTTGTTCTTGTAAATATATACCTATACGATAACCGTGGTCTTCTGTTCTCTTTGTGACCCTTTCCAGGGCCATAAAACATACTCAGATTAAAAAGCCCAATCTGCCCCTCTATTTAACCATAGCTGAGAGGAAAATAACTGAATTCATCCTTTTCTCAAGGGTATTAGCATTATGTGAAATGCCAACAGCCTTGTCCAGGTCTTGAATTCCGTTCACTAAGTACATTTCCAATGATGATAACCGTTATGCTACCAGTGCCACAATAATTTTAAAACTATACTTGTAGCTTGCCATATCAAATTCAATCTAGCAGACATTTTACAATTGGGAAGTTGGGCTTTATATTTTTTTTCTTTTGATGGTTTGGTCTGATCTCATTTTAACCATGGTAGGATATTTAATGCCATATCCTCTTTATACATATATATGAGATATATATGATTTGTAAACCTAAGTCAACAAAGTTAAAAAGTTCCATGTATGGCTATGTATTATTAACAAATCAATCAAATATCAGTCATTTGTTTACACAGTTAAATGATCAAGCAGTTCTATTTCAAACAATTCAATTTAGCATGTCATTTATTTGCACTCAGTTCAAATGTCAAACTGTACTATCTGTCCCATAGGTAAGACCCTATGAGGTGCTACCTCTCCAGGACAAAGTGGACCTGGGAGTGATGGCAATGAAGAGGTACTTGGCACTTCCTAAAGCTCTAGCATTACTGGAGCCTCACCATCAGATGGTTTTGTGTCATATTCAGGACATTAAGGTAGGGGGGGTTCTTTCCTCTCTACAGAGACGCAGTCAATGTATTTTTGAGTTATTTTCAGTCACATTTCTACCCTCCAAGTGGAGCTAATAATATATTCTTGATCAGCACAAGTTTTCCCTTCAAGTTTCCACATAAAAGAGGACAACTTGAAAACTGTAAAAAGACCAACAGATTTCATGAAGTTTAAGACGAATAAATGAGAAACGTTAAGTTCATCAACAGAATTCATATTCCTCATCTCGATTCTTTTATTCCCAAAATTCTTCGATCTGATTAAGAATTCAATATCATGGCTCACTATCCATCCATTCTTATCAGCTACCACTTTTGCCAAGTTGATTAGACAACATGTCTACAGAGAGCTGATGAAGGGAAATTTTACTGGTCAGACAACACTGGTGTGTCCATGTGTAGTAGTTCATAGAACATAGCTTATGAGTTAATCCTTACTTCTTCAACATTGGCTAGTATGATTTGTTCATCTTGCTTTGGTGGCTTGCAAGAAGGGAGGCAAATGGCCATAGAGTTGCTGCTTTGTAGGATGCTGCTTTTAGGGTTTGTTCTGTATGGCACAATGTTCTCATGTACTCTCTATCTTGATTTTTTCTAGTTGTTTTGTTAAAGTCCCAGAAGAGCAACCATACATTAGTACTGAGACAGCAACTGCTTGGAAGAATTCTTGGGGTGTCCTCGTGGTGTAATGGTTAAAGCAATGGACTGCAAAATCGTAGTATGTGAGTTCGTACTCCAGTTGCACTATTACGTTCACTTTCGGGCAAATACCCTTGGGAAAGGTATGAACCCTCTTATCCTCCCAGCTATGGGTTAAATAGTACCAGTACTGTTTTTCTAGGAGAATGGCTTTGGCATTAAATAACTTGCAAAGGTTGACATGCCATTAAACAAAGAAACGAAACAAAACCAAACGAAGAATTCCTGTTTTATCTGAGAGATCAGATTTCCTTATAATCAATAACCTATCAACATCAGTCCATACTCTACCTCTATGTATGTAAAATATCTTAGTACATGGAATATGGCTACCAAAGTATTTATATTAATTTCAGAGGTTTGGTATTTAATGAGATAGCACCATCTTGATTAAAACAAGAACTTTGTTTGAGATGAAGATACAGATGAAAGTTTCATTGTAAAAAGCTTTTGATAAGAGATCATTCATTTTGTTTTATTTGTTTAACAGTATCTCAACTCCTTATCAGTAATTAAATAAAATTTGGTTTCTTTTTAAATGTTTGATTGTAATTATAACTAAAAGGTCAGTTAAGTTTATTTGTTTAATTGCATATCAACCCCTCATAAGTTATGCAATGCCAAAATTTGGTTTCTTCTTAAATGTTTGACTGTAATCATAATTATTTTCAAGATTCACAACATTTTTTCAAACTTGCTCCCTATAATCATTAGATTGCACAATAACGCAAAGTATTCCTATCTAATACAAATAATTTTCAAACAGATCAATTTAACTCATAGATGACACCCAAACACTCCAGTAAAGAGTGAACCTGGGAATAATTACCATGAAAGGGTACCCTCACCAGAACTGGAGCCACACCACCAGATGCAGTTTAGTATCCTACTGAGGGTCTTACACTTCTGCGGAGTATGTGATTGATATATTCTAAGCCCTGCCAACAGGGCTGTTTTGATGAAGAAATTGAAACGTAAAGAATAATTTCATTGTATAATTTTCACTCTTATATAAGAACTTAAGTACAGTTATTCATATGAAAAAAAAAACAATTTTTTCTTTCTTTTTGCAAATAAGATTCAGCTTGTTTCTAACTCATCAGGTTAAACATGTTTTCCTGTTATTTTATCATGTCAGCCATCTTAAAAGTAAGTGTGGTAATTTTGTTCATCTTTATGCACTCTTTTATACTCTAATAGGTACACTTCCTCACCATTCGATAAATGCTATCGCTCCAAGCCACTCCAAAAATCATATATATACAGTAGATACATTCTGAATTTCTCTGGCTTATATCATAATAACCTGTTGCCAAGTGGATGTATATTGGCATAGATTAGGAAGCCATCCAAACTGGAATACCAGTTACAAATATTTATTTTGTTATCTTCTGTTGAATAAAACTTAAAGGAAAGACTGAGGTTACTATATAAACTAAAGCAGATTCTATTTAATAAAGAGATAATCAAATTTCATTTGCAAAATTTATTATTATCAAAGATAGAAATAACAGCCTGATTGCTTATCTTATTTCAAATATTCAATAAGCTTGTTGGGATACAAGAAATAATTATAAAAGCGCTAATAGTGAAATAGTTATTATCTTAGGAAACGAAAAGAGGAAGTTCAAAGTCTGAAGGATTTGTTGGTTTATTTGGATTTTACAGCATGTCAACCTTTGTCAGTAATTTTATGCTAAATCCATTTTTATGCAAATAAACAGTTCTATTTCAAACAATTCCGTTTTGCACAAGCACACTGTTTAATTGTCAAAAATATTTCTATTTCAAGCTATTCAATTTAGTCAAATGGTTCTATTTCAAACAAGTATGCCTCAGTATGCAGTTTCAAAGTCAAAATTGTCCTATTTCAAGCAATTCAGTTTAGCATATGTATACAGTTTATTTCTATTTGACCCATCAATAGGATCCTATCAGGTGCTACCACTCTGGGCCAACGTGGACCTGGGAGCTATGGCAATAAAGGGGTACAACGCATTCCCTAAAGCTCCAGCATTACTGGAACCTCATCCACTGGAATGTTTAGTGTCATATCCAGGACACTCATTGGACAGTGGGGGTCTTACCCCTTTGCAGTTGGTGTATTCTACACAGCTGCAGCTGACAGGGCAAAAATCCTGAACGAGGCTGTTTATATTTCCCCCAACACTTACAACCTTGGGAAAGGTATGAATCAAACTAGTCTTTCTCAAGCTATCAGTAAATAGCAGAGCAGACCAAACTCTTGAATTATGTGTTGCATCCTACTCATGGGGGAGGGATTGGGTAAAGATACACAAGAAATAATAATCCTCTTTATGTCTCAGACCCAGCCAGAGAATAGTAAAGCCACATATAGTAATATTAGCAACACTCATCAAGTAAAGATTTTCCCATTTCTGTACCACTTCCCCATACTACTCGTTCATGGAACAATATGTGCCTATTTTTATATGTTGGGACATGTTCACATATTCTTTTTTAATACATATTTTTATATTGTGTATAAAAGGATAAATATTCTTGTATGTGTAAATGAGATTATTTTCTCTTTCCTTTAGTAATGTTCAACATTAGTATATCATGAGTATACCAATGCTAATATTGGTCATAGATACATGAGGACTTGACTAAATAGATTCTCAATCACCAAGAACTTCAATAAGCTTTGGTTTATTACTATTCTATGAATAAAATTTGATGATATTAGCCAATTGTAGGAAAAAAGACTAAGTTAAATATCCTATTTCGAACAGCAATAGATCTTTGTATGAATATAATAATTTAAACATTCCTGCTGCATTAGAGTACAACAAATTTTATTTGAGATATATATATATAACTTAATTAAAAATACTTTTTTTTGTTTTGCTTTCTGTATGGATAAATGTGGTTGAGCCATGCATTTATTTTCTAAATTTGAAAATCTTCAAAGACTCATTTTGCAGTAAATTTAATTTCTTTCTAAAATTTATGTTGCAATTTTATTTTTTTACTTTGTCTATGACAAATATTTTAATGACCTTATACAGCAAACAAGAATTGCAATAAAGCAAGATAAAAGCACTTAATAAAAATTTAATTCTTTAGCAAACTGTTTTTTTTTTCTTTTAATTTCATACATAGGCATTACCAAGTGGAGCTCAAAATTGCAATCAAGAGAAAACTAATAATGATATTGTCATCAATGCTTTGATAAATAAAAACTAAAATTGCTACATCCTCAAATTAGTTTTTAACTGAATGAATTAGATATTTTTAAAATGGATGAAAGTTTCTTTTCTACATGTGCATGCCTAATGACAATTTAGAACGGAAAAAAAAAAACACAGTTAAGATATTTATTTGTTTAGCAGTTAAAACACTCATTTTTCCTATTCCCATTTTATTACAATTGTCTGCTATTGTGCTGAATATCACCGGAATCAAGTCGGAATAAAAACTCAACAACCAAATCCATTTGATCTGAGAATTCCTCGAAGAGCAATAATACAGATCTAATTAAAGAATTTTCATATTCTATCTTATTTAAAACTTTTTGTTAAAATTTTATCAAAATTAATAAGAAATATTTCTCAATTTAATATTTTATGATGAACAGAATTCATATTTCTGATTTGAATGGTTTCTTTTATTCACAAAACTCTTCCATCTCATTACAAATTTTTGTTGAGAATCAATTGTTTTGTGACTGAGGCCTTTAAGTTTCAAGACCATCTTACCAGAAAATAGATGAAATTTGATTTAAAAAAGAAAAAAAAAAAGCTCTAGATGAAGAAATTGAAATGAAAAAAATATTTTGATTCCACTGTAAAATTTTTCTCTTATTTGGAATTAATTAAGTACAATTCTTCATATTAGAAAAGAATAATGAAATATTTTTTCTTTTTTTTTTTTTTGAGAAAAAAAAGAATCGACTCGTTTTCAAGTCTTTGCTTTGAATGTTTAAGAAATTTCAAATCTATCAATTTCTTATAACTTCAATATTTTTTTTTTTTACAAATAAATTGGCTGTAGAGTTGACGTGCTTTGATTAACTGATATACACTCAGAAATGTCTTTTATTCTAACATTTTTTTTATTGTAGTAAGACTATTAAATTAATTTATTTTTTACAAAGGAGTTAGTTGAGAATCAGAGTTAAACAGATCAAATTATAGACAGTGGTGATTCTGATATTCAGACGTGTATTAATTGTTTTGCCAAATTTCATCTTGAGTTTTACGAAAAATAAAAAAAAAATTAAACAAGCTGCAGAATATTTTGTGAGCAAATCAAATATGCGTAAAATCAAAGAATCATAATGCACATGATGTAATTATTTGTGTCTCACATGCAATCTGGACTATGAAATACTAAGAAAAAATTCTCAAATAAAATATACACTGAGTTTTTAGATTTTGTAGCAGCTAAATTTGACCAATTTACTCAATTTTATTTTTTATTGATCTGTACTAACTCAAAATAAGAATTTATATTGCATACAGTACATGTTAAAACACAAAATTAATACACTATTTAGAATAAGCAGAGACTTGTTAGCCCCAAAATGCAACAAACCTGCAGCAAAAATAAACTCATATCAGGGAAAAGAAAAGTATAAGAAATACACACATTACTGTGGATATTTATCTGTAATGATCTAAAACAGATTTGTTTGGATTATAGATATAATTTATTTTCCATTATCCATGGTCATGTATGTGGCAAGAAAAGTGTTGATTTCATAGTTCTCACGTATAATACACACAAAAATTAGGAAAAAAATAGTGCATCTTATACACAAATAATTACACTAATCTTTTATGCATACAACCTGATTAGATTTATCAGTTAAAAGGGATACCTTCAACAGAACTTGTCAAGGAATATGTCATAATAGTTATCTAAATAAATGGATATGGTGAACCGAGTACAAATCCAGGACAAGGCTGTTGGTGTTTCACTTTATTTTGTGCTAATATGGTAATCAGTCAAGAGATGGAAAACTCAAAATTCAAACCAGCTGTACTTAACTTAAAAATTGACCTTATGCCACATATTGGCTTTGGTGTAGGAGTTAAATAACCTACCCAAAACAGAACATAATGGTGGATATTTATTTTTCATTCTCACAATGTTCTTTAATTATCTTTAGGAATTCATTATAATTAATTTCCTTGACAAAATTGCACAACTTGACTTTTGATGCACAAGAAAATTTTCCGAGTAACTTGGCTAACTTTTTATTTTTTTCTTCTTCTGTTAATGATTTTAGGGCAGACTCTAGCAAAATTCATGAATCCTCCTGGTTATTAACTAATATGTTTACGAGAGAAATGCAATAGAAACCTAATGAGGTACAAATTAAATTCACTGTATTGCCCAAAACACTAAAATTTAAAATAATTGTCATAGTACTCTTGCATAAGAGAAGTGGAATGTCATTACTTAAAATCAATCAAAATTTTTTCTGCAAATAACTGCTGGAAATTTAACTTTTACATTTTCACAAATTTCCACTTTTCTTCACAAGTTGAATTTTGTATTAGTTGGTCTGCCGTCTAACATAATTACAAGTTGAAATTTTATCTGAAATGCTTACTGTATAATGTCAAAGAAATATAACACTTTGGTTTAACTTCTAATGGATTATCTAACACTAAAACTCGACTCATTTGTAAATGTTTGATGGTAACATATATAGTCATCTACAGACAGACTGTTTCGTTGTATCACAACTCTTCAGAGTAGCAAGACACATGAGATTCTCAAAGCTGGGATCCAGACCTGATTGACTCATAGGCCAATCCATTGTTTTTGTTTTGACTCATACATTGGCAAACATTTACATGCTTTCTAGTATTATCTTACACTGATAATTAATATACAATTATATAGTATCAAGTAATTTATTATTTAATGATATCATTTATTAGAACAATTTTATGTTTCAAGTATTCTTATCTAGCACTAATAATCCATAGAAAATAATTATAGTTTCAAGTAGCTAATAATAAACCTTAGTAATTACAACTTCAATTATTCTTAATCGAAACAATTTTCATCCGTCAGATTCTTTCAAGTATTATCAAACATTAATATAATTCAGTAAAATAATCATTTGCTTGCTCACAAAAGGTTTCACATATTCCTATCCAATAATAATTTTTAAACAAATCTATTTGAGATATAGATGGGAGCCTAAGTGGTACTAACACTTCAGTTCAAAGTGGATCTTGAAGTAATAACGATGAATGGGTACTCATTACCCCTCTGAGCACCAAAACTGGAACCTTACCACTGAATGTAGTTCAATGTCCTACCCAAGATACACCTTTTGGGAAGGTTTCAATCCTTTGCAAAAGAATACATTTAGGGTATTCTAAGCCCATTGACAGGGTAGATGACCCTTGTCTGCCAAATAATTTCCAGTAATTACCACTTAATGTTGTTTCCACAGCTGCATGTAAGAACAAGGCATAAAAATCACATACATTCTATTCAGTGCATTCCTTGAAACAAGATGTTTTTGTCCTCACTGAATTCTGTGTCACACTAAACATGACATTACAGCAAAGTACACAGAATACAATATCCTCAGCTTATTTACAGACAAACTAACATTTAATTCCATACAATGAATAACTAAGGAGTCTTTCTCAAAAATATAACTTTCTCATGAACTTTAATATATCATAGGAATATTCACATATGAGAAGGATCTAACTGCATCCACTCCATAAGTCAATTTTAGCAGATGATTACATTTTTTTAAATATTTTTGTTTTGGCAATAAAACGTTGTTCATATTAGTATGCAATTCTTCTACATGTTCACTAAATGACTGATCTTAACTGCTAAATTAAATCGATTAAAAAAGATTATGCAGCAATATCAAGATTTTTGAAGCAAAATGAATATTTCTTTCAGGATTCAGCTTAGGACTTGGAGATCTATGTACATGTTAGATTATAAAACAACCACAAATGCAAAGTGCATTCATGTATAATTTAACCCTTACAGAAAGGAAACCAAGACTACTCTGTTCTGTGCATATGAACTTGGGACACAAGAACCGAGTGAATTCATTTTTGATAGTAGTGTACAACATAGAACTCTTCAAATTTCATATGACATAGTAAGCACATTTTATTTTCAGAAGCCAATAAAGAAGAAGTTGTAAGAACTGATTTGCATATAATTAGCATATTACAAGTTTGACCAAATTTAGAGTGAGAGTGCAATTTTACAAACAATGCCAGATGATTTCTTTGATTCGTACTTTGATAATTCTTATTCTCATAGTGAATTTGAAAAATTTGACCTTAAAAACAGTTACATTATGAAGTTGAATTCAGTTACTATTTGTACAATGACAAAATGTTGGATTGTATAGGAACAAAGGTATATTTAAAAAAACAATTGTGGATAAAGATTTTTTAAAATAATGTTAGGTCTTCATGTAGGTAACTTAGGTTTGGTTGTGGCATATCAACCCTGGTTGGTTATTCAATGCCAAATCCTGTTTTTACCCACGAGTAGTAGGGCTCTTTAGCCTTGGTTCAGGCAACTGAATAAGAAAAATTCAGAATTGGAGCCAACTGTTCTTAGCATAAAAATAGACTTTGGTTCACATCAAGCTTGTAGAGGAGGGGTTGGGCTAAGACTTAAAATCTCTTGCTTGATTATGCCCAAGTAATTATGGCATCCAGTTCTATAAGGTAAAAAATGTGTCTCCACTATCATTTTAAACATATCAACACTTCATATTTAGTTGTAAGAAGCAGAGATGCTAGATTTAAAAATTTCAAACACTACGAATTAAAATGAATAAATAATCAAAAAGATTACCTTATTTTAAAAAAATAATCTATCCTATGAAGAGGTCTTTCCAATTCATACAAGGTTGGCCAAGTTAAGCAGTTTGCACCAAATCAGTACCGAGATGTATTCACTTATTAGCAGCAGGTCCTGTAAGCAAACTGAGGTTTTATGCTAGACAAAACAAAGCATGGAAAACAAAAAAAAACACTCTTATAATGAAAAAAAAAATTTTTTTTAAATAGAAAAGCCATACTAAAAGAAATTCACATGCCAAGACAGATAGTGAAAGTGATGAAAAACAGGAAATATTGCTTCATAG
>OY757916.1:9515465-9950465 GCA_963585895.1 Sepioteuthis lessoniana | reverse complement strand
TGATTGCCCTGGATATGACACTAAGTCATCTGATAGTGAGGCTCTAGCCCTAGACCTCTGGGGAATTTAGAGTACCCCTTCATGGTGATTACTCCAAGGTTCACTCTGACCCTGAGTGGTAATGCCTGTCAGAGTTCCTTTCATGAGTCAAATACAAATATTTTACCACTTTTTATACTTGCAACGATTCAACTCTGCGAAAATAAGTGTCTGCTAAATTGAATTATTAGGATTTCATAGCAAGACTCGACACCATTTAATTGAGTGCAAATGAATGAAGAATGTTCAAGAGAATTACTATTGTTGTATAGCAATACTTTTAACAATTTAACTATGTGCAAACAAATAAGCTCTGGCTCATTTTAAAATCCCCACCAACAAACTATTCATTTACAAATCATGATACATATAGTTAGGCAGAAGTCATTCATTTAGGCATGTTTCATTAAATAATAAAGACAAATTTTGTCTGTATAATTTATTCAAGATCCTTTCAAGTTTCCTGATAAGTGTTTTAGTTTCAGGTTGGAATTAGTAGATGAATTCCCTAAAATTGTCCCGAGCGCTCTTGGACCCTTCATAGGTCATTATCAGGAGTTGCTTGCTTGTATAAGGTATGTTTGTTTCAAAAATTTCTGAACTTAAAAAAAAAAAAAAAAAAAAAAAAAAAACCCACCTTACACAAGCAAGCAAATCCTGATAATGGCTTATGAAATGTCTGAAAGAGCTTGGCACAATTTTACGAAATTCATCTACCAATTCCAACCTAAAACTAAGACAGTTATCAGAAAACTTGAAAGGATCTTGAATAAATTATACAGACAAAATGTCTTTATTATTTCATGAAACATGCTTAAATCATATGTTTATGTAGAAACAGAATTTGGCATTTAACAACCGACTAATGTTTTTATGCTCTATAACACAACCAAGAAACATCTAAAATTCAATCTTTTTGCCTCTATACACCAGTGTGTATATGTGTGTGTGTTTGTGTATCTCATGAATGAAAGGATGTAATTTTTAGACACTTTAAAATTGACCAATTTTAATTGCTCTATAGTTTTTCTTAAATTTAAATGTATTGCTTTATTCTGTTTTAAGGAATTAAAACAAAGACACCACTTTGATCAGATCTGAATATGTGTTAACTGAAAGGATTTCAAGCAAAAGAAAACCCAACAGATTTCTTCACTTTTCTCTTCTTAATAATCATCAACTACGACTACTGATTTCCAGCATGATACAATAGAAATTTATCTGTCAATGTTTTTTTTTGGGTAGATTTAATTGTTCATGAAAAACATTTATCAGAGAGGTAATTGAATTTAGGAATCACAAATCCAAAAATTACTACTTTTTGGTAAAGACCTCTATCTAAATTTATTACCCATTATCTTTTTCTTTTTTAATTCATTTAAAAAAACCTTTGCATTAGTCCTTATTTTAAAATATCACATATGTGGTATAAAGCAAACTGGTAAAATTGTCTTCTGAAAATTATGTACACAACAACGGAG
Organism: Sepioteuthis lessoniana; assembly: GCA_963585895.1. Taxonomy (NCBI): domain Eukaryota; kingdom Metazoa; phylum Mollusca; class Cephalopoda; order Myopsida; family Loliginidae; genus Sepioteuthis; species Sepioteuthis lessoniana. The sequence continues at coordinate 9,948,945 of OY757916.1, read as the reverse complement.
GGAGAATTTATGTGAACTTTATTGTTGAAGCAGTTAAAGATTACACAAAGGAACTTCAAATGAATAAATTTGTCATTAGAGTTTTGTAATCAAACAAAATAAAACCTCAAAAAAATCTTGTACAACTAGACAGATCTTTATTAGCTTTTCATTTTTATTAAATCTTTTTTTTTTAAAAATGCAAAATAATTTTTGAAACAATAGAAAAATGTTTGATATTTCTAAGAATGAATCAGGCTTTTCAGCATGAAATACCTGATTCCTTTAAATAAATTAAGAAAAATTAATCTAAAAAAATTTAAGATTGAAATATATGTACACTTATTCTTGGCAATAATCCACCGATTCCCCTCCTAAAATTCTTATTTGAGGAATCAATTGACTGAAGCTGAAGGCTTCTTCATTTCATAAGATTTGAAATAGTTTATTTCCTAAGTAAAAGACCATGAAATAAAAAAAATAACCCCAAAAAATTTCCTATACAGAGATTATGTCAATATGCAGGTAACTGCTTCACTTAACTGATTTAACTTAAATAACATCATTTTTCTAACATGAAGATAGTCGTCATTATACTGTAAAATAATACCAATAAGTCAAGTGGTTGTTGTCAACAGGTTATATTCAGTGATTACTAGTCAAGTAAAAGTAAAGTTGGTGACCTTAGTCGAGGGTGACTCAAAGGCTTCCTTTTCAATAGCTACTACACCGAGATATAGGGGAGGGTGCCACTCCTTTTCCTGGATTGCTCCACTTTACCCTTGATCCTTACCTCATAATGCTAAGTGTTAAGCAAGGCAGCATCAAATACCATTTTTTGAGTCTTTGGTATGACTCGACCTGGGATGATTCGCAAACACTTTTCTCATTAGGCCAGTGACTACTATTAGGGCATATTATTCAAAAAGTTCAGTTGGTCTAAGAAAATGCTGACAGCATCCCCTGCAGAGTATCAAGACACTCACCCCCGCTCTCAAAAACGAGTGATCTGATTATGCCACTAAACTGCATCTGAAGTAAGGCTCCAATTCTAGAGATCTGAGGAGTGTGAAGTACCCCTTCATTGCCATTACAACCAGGTCCACTCTTTACTGTGCTCAAAGTACCTGTTAAGGTACTATCTTTAGGTCTAAGAAATCTTTTTAAAAACTAAATGATTTTGTTGGGTTTTATGGCATATCAACCCTTGTAGGTTATTCAACACTTAATCCTGTTTATACATATATATTAAATATATAAATGATTTGTTTAGACATTTTGTAGATAACATTATTATTTGGACTCAGTTAAATGCTTTCAAATATTGCTATGTAAATTCATAATTTAATATCAGTGGTTTGTTTAAACCATTTCTTCTATTTCACCCATAGATAGGACCCTATCAGGTGTTACCACTCTAGGTCAGAGCAGACCTGGGAGCAATGGCAATGAAGGGATACTCCACATTCCCTAAAGCTCGAGCCTTACCATCAGATAGTTTACAGTCATATCAAGGACACTTCTTGGGAGGTACTGAGGCTGTCTTACCTCTCTGCAAATATGCAGTCAGTGCGTTCTACAGGCATAGCCAACTGGGTTGTGTTTAAAAATTAGTTCCATACGATAGGAATTCTTTATATCACATAACTGTGTAGAGAACCTCTTAAGAAACAACTACACCAAGCATTATGATCTAATACTAATTATTATATGGTTTTAAGGTTTGGTTTGGTTGGTTGGGTTTTATAGCATATCAACCTTTCTAGGTTATTTAATACCAAAACCGTTTTTATACAACTAGTTTTATTTCCAACAATTCAGTTTAGCAGTAGTACAAAGTTTAATTTTTACAAACATCTCTATTTCAAGCTATTCAGTTTATTCAAACAGTTCTCATTCAGCTAATTCAATTTAGTCTAAGTACAGATTTTGTTTGGTTTGGTGGATTTTATGGCATATCAACCTTTGTAGGTTATTTAATGCCAAATCCATTTCTATGTAAATAATGTGTTCTATTTAAAACAATTCACTTTAACATTAGTACACAGTTTAATGGTCAAAAACGTTTCCATTTCTAACTATTCAAGCAGTTGTATGTAACAATTCGGTTAAGTGTAAATACAGTTTTAATGTCGAAAAACAGTTCTATTTCAAATAATTAAGTTAACCATAAGCACGCAGTTTAAATGTAAGTACGGTTTAATTGTAAAAGTCATTTCTATTTCAAACTATTCAGTTTTACTCAAACAATTCATTTTAGCATAAGTATGCTGTTAATTCTATTCAACCCATAGATAGGACCCTTATCAGGTGCTACCACTCCGGGCCAGAGTGGACCTGGGAGCGATGGCAATGAAGGGGTACTCCACATTCCCCAAAGCTCCAGCATTGCTGGAACCTCACCATCAGATTGTTTAGTGTCATATCCAGGACACTCGTTGGGGGGGGTCTTACCTCTCTACAGAGAAGCTGTCGGTGTCTTCTACAGCCCCAGCCGACTGGGCAATATAGATTTTGTTTACACACAGTAAAATGTCAAAACAGTTCTATATTAAACAATTCAGTTTAGCCTAAATACAGTTTCAATGTCAAAAACAGTTCCATTTCAAACAATTCAGCTTAGTATAAATACAGTTTAAACTCAAGTACCCAGTTTCATTGTGAAAGACATTTCTATTTCAAGCTATGCAGGTTAGACAAACTTCTAATTCAAACAATTCAGTTTAATATAAGTATACAGTTTAGTTCTATTCAACCCATAGATAGGGCTCTATCTGGTGCTATCATTCCGGACCAGAGTGGACCTGGGAGCAATGGCAATGAAGGGGTGCTCCGCATTCCCCAAAGCCCCAGTATCACTGGAACCTCACCATCAGATTATTCAGTGTCATATCCAAGAAACTCCTTGTGGGGGTTTCTTACCCCTCTACAAAGGTGCAGTCAATGTATTCTACAGCCCCAGCCGACTGGGCAATCATATGGTTTTAAGTAATTATTTCTAATCAATTATATTTATTTGTTGGCACACATTCATATGGTTTCAAGTTACGAATAGTAACCCTTAGTAACCAAATACAGTTTTAACTAACTTTTCTTAGTAAAAATAATTTATAATTATATAGTATCAAGTAGTACAATCAAGTATGAATCATTATTAAACAGATCTTGAGAACTCATAGATACGACACATATAACCGTTCTAGGTCATAGTGACCCCGTGAGTTATGACAATGAAGTAGTCTCACCATCAAATGCTGTTTTGAGTCACCCACAGGATAGCCCCTTTTTTTGAAGGAGTGGAGAGTCTTCTTTTCAGCAGGTGACATGGTTAGTGTATTCTAAGCCCCACCAACTGGGTGTTATGGGCAACAATGGGGAAAAAAAAAAAAAAACACAGTAAAAATATACTTGACAGCATACACTTAAGCCATCCGAGCCAGCATTGAGTGGTTTCAAAAATTCCAGAAAAAAATAAATGTGCATCCATACAATTTAATATAAAAGATTTCTACCTGAAAAGATCTTAAATCAATAAACATTGCCAAGTTGCACACCAATTTAGCGGAAGAACCTATGGAGTTTATAGAACATTCCATCATCTTCCACATAGAAATAGAGTGGATTAAGAAAACTCAGCATGGCAACTTCAACGCCTCTATGGAGAGCCACAATGGGGTGAAAATACGTGAATTAATTGGAATTTACTTGCTTTCAAGATTAGGTAAACTAGCCAATTGGGATGATACAGGATTATACAGGGACAATGAGTTGATGATACTCAGAAATTGTAATGGCAGAACAAATATTACCTTTAATAAAATCATTATGTTCCATCTATGATTAATATATAGTATTCACCAAGCATATCCAGTCTATATATTTGCCTCTATTTGCACTGTTTGATTTTCTTCATTTTATCAACTGTTTACAGGTAACTTAAAGCCAAAATTTTTATACAGTTACATGATTTTTAGTCTTCTTACATAATACTCTATGTTACTATTTACCAAACCCTCCGCTCGGGCAGGATATGACACAAGGTCAATTATTAAGCGGAGTTTAACAGGTTTGAATTCAGAGTTTTCCTTCTCCTAGACTAGTTGCCTAACCAAGGCTGAAGAACCTAGTCCGTCCTACTATTTACCCATAGCTGGAGGGAGAATAAGGGGGTTCATACCTTTCCCAAAGGTATTTGCCCGAAAGTGAACGTATTAGCGCGACTGGAGTACGAACTCGCGTACTACGATTCCGCCGTTTAACCATTACACCACGAGGACACCCCATAATACTCTATGTTGAGAGCAATATTGAACAAGTCCTGGCGACAACACCCCACGAAACACCAACTATACGGCCACTTGCCTCCCATCACAAAAGCTATACAAGTTAGATGAACCAGACACGCAGGACACTGCTGGAGAAGCAAGGACGAGCTCGTAAGTGATGTACTCCTATGGACCCCCACATATGGCCAAGCTAAAGCAGGACAACCAACTCGAACCTACATACAGCAGCTATGTGAAGACACAGGATGTAACCCTGAAGACCTGCCGGAGGCAATGAATGATAGGGAGAAGTGGCGAGAGTGGGTCAGGGATATCCGTGCTGGAGGCACGACATGATGATGATGATACATATCTTTGTACAGTATTCCCTAACCTCTACTCATAAAATAACTAATGATGGACTGAAATACCATTATCAGTACAGCATTTTATCACTAAACTTCAGATGACATTAGAGTTTTAAAAAATTCCCTATCATAAATCAAAGCAATATTGCTTGAACTTTCTCTTCACAGACAAGAAATGTTTTCCCAATATCTTAAGAAAATAACTGGTTTATAAGTATTAAAAAAAATATTTTTAAAATTTCCGAGGAATACTCGAGGTTCCTATGAGAATTTTTTCATAACACATTTTCTTCCATTATATAGAAATTTATCTTTAACAGTATTCCCAGAGATGTGTTCTTTTGATAGATCATTTCTACAAGAAGAGAAAATCCAACTGATTGATTTTAACAACTTGTCAACCTGTGAAGGGTTATTTTATGCCTAGAGATCAGGGAATTCCATTCCTTATATGTTCACATTTATATTTTTGTCGTATTTTTACGAGTTTTATTTTGCATATTATTACTTAACACAAATAATTCTTAAACAGATCAATCTGAATTATAGATAGGATCCTAGAGATGGGTAGACCTGGGAGTAATGGCAATGAAGAGGTGTTTCACTCTCTTCAGAGCTCCCAAACTGCAGCCTGACCATAAAATGCAGTTTAATCGAGGACACCTCATTTTTGTTGGGGAGTCTTATTTTGCAGAGGATACAGCCAGTATATTTAAAGCCCCATTCACCGAGCTAGGACATAGCCCATTTATTTGAAAATAAAAAAACAAAAAAAAAAAAAACATTTTTAAAAACTTCATAAAAATACTTCAGAGATTTGCAAAAAAATTTTTGGTTTTTGTTATTTTTTCCCCATCATATAGAAATTTATCTTTCACAACAGTATCACTACAAAATATCTCCTGATAAATCATTTGAAAAAGCTAATGAAATGTAATCTTTACTTTCAATAGATAAATGTGAAAATTCACAATTAAAAAGAAAAAAAAAACTTTTAAATCCGACAAAACATCCATTTTCCTAATAGTTTTAATTACAGTTCATTAGTTTCTAATTGGCAGTAAAATGGATTTAAATATGGATCAAAAAATAAAAAAAATCTGGCAATTTCTTTAATTGATGTTTGCAAATTAAACTCTTACCTCAAGCATGAGACTTTAAAGAATTTAAAAATCACACTGACAAGGAGATTTTGTCATTCATCTAATTAGTATTTTAGTTTTAATTGCTGATTGATTTTCTATTTTCTTTTGTTATTTTCTATTTACAGTAATAAAGCCAACCAGTTAATTACGTCTATTTATAACTGGATCTTTGCTGAGCATCACAATGAAAGAAAGTTTACAATTCTTACAAAAACTATTTTCTCATTAAAGAATGCATACAGACATTGTTAGTTTGCTTATCGTTCATCATATTATCAGTAAGAATATTTCAGTTGTGTTACATGGAAATTATCAAATGATATAATAAAAATATCACAGATAATGTCTTGGGTGCCATATGTCTGCTTTCTTCCAGTTTTATTCTTCATCCCCCCCCACACACACACAGTTGCTCAGTGTCAATTTCAATTGGTGGACCCACAACATTTAGATATCAGAAAATTTGTGCCCATGATCACTTGCACAAGAACAGAAAAACCACTGAACATAAGTTGTTTTTTTTTTCAGGAGACCCTGAACCACTAAGACGTTAAGGATGACACTTTGAGTTGTTATAAAAACAGTATCCAATAAAACTAACCAAACAACCAATCATGCAAAAAGTATTAAAAAACAACCAACGAAGTTCTCAGGTTGGCATAAACTATTACTTAAATAATTTTGATTTAAAATTTAATTTGATAATGGTTAATGATCTAACATTTAAGTTAGCAGTTCTGTCATTATTTAGTTACTTAAATTGGCAGCTTCATGAAGATAATTTATTTCATAGAAATATTTTTATTTAATTTTTCTTCATACACTCAATTCAGTGGTTAATATTAAGCACAAGGATCAAATATTATATAGTAAAATTCCAGCTAATTGCTTCATTTCAGGATATTGACTTATTGATCTATTCTATACGTGTATGTCTATAAACACACACACACACACACACACATATATATCTGCTTTTCAAAAATAGAGCCCTAAATTTCCTGGAAAAATTTATGAAGGTTAGACCTCACAGTAAAATGACTTACATATGTGACTGCAACATTATAAAAACCAAGTGTGGTCTTGAGTTGCACAACTGCATTTCCTTTTAGACTAATGCCCTTGGAAAAGGTATGAAACCCCTTATCCATATATTGCTTAAATAGTATCATAACTGTTCTACAAGGATGGTTTTGGCTTTAAATTACCCACAAATGTTGATATGCCATTAAAGAAACCAAACCCAATTTAAGGTTTGGTTTATTTGTTTAATGATATATCAACTCCTTACGGGTTATCTAATGCCAAAATTTGATTTATTTATAAATGTTTGATTAGAATCATATGTATTTTCTATGTTCCATTGCATTTTTTCAAAAATTACACTTAAAAAAAATTCAATCACCTATTTGCATACCATTAGATGATATCAAGTACTCCTATTTGATATGTGTGGTTTGGTTTGGTTTCTTTGTTTAATGGCATATCGACCTTTGTAGGTTATTTAATGCCAAAGCCATTCTCCTAGAAGAACAATAGTGGTACTATTTAACCCATAGCTGGGAGGATAAGGGGGTTCATACCTTTCCAAAGGATATTTGCCCGAAAGTGAATGTAATAGCGCGACTGGAGTACGAACTAGCATAATACGATTCTGCAGTCCATCACTTTAACCATTACACCACAAGGACACCCCCTTTGATATGTCTCCTGGTTATGATAATAAATGGCATTTGATGGTGAGGATCTCATCGTGCAGATCTGGGGAGGGTAGATTGGGTTGGGTTATTAGGACATATCAACGATTGTGGGCTATTTAAAGCCAAATCCTTTCTATATACATATAATTTCTTAATGCATAGTTTGTAGATAACATTTTTAAACAAGTCAGATCTAATTTGTTTGCATGTAGGTAAATGGTTATAGATACTATCGCCAATAATTTGTAGATAATCTTATTTTTAAATGATTAAGAGTTAATTTTTTTGCACACTAATATTACTCTTATTTGGATACAGTTAAATGGTTCCAAATATTCAAACACAAATAGTTCTATTTCATTTGGTTGGGTTTTATGGCATATGAACCATTGTTGGCTATTTAATGCCAAATCATATATATTAGATATGATTCGTTAACAATTTGTAGATACATTTTTGAATGAGTCTGAGCTCATTTCTTCTGCACACAGTCAAATTCAAGTATTGCTATCTATTCAATGTTAACAATTCAATGTTAATCATTTCTTTGCACACATTTAAATAGATATACATGCTACATAAGAGATTAGTCTGTTTTAACAATTCCTATTCATGAACAATTATTTGCACACTGTCAAATAGTTTCAAGCTTTTCTATATAGTACTCATAATTTATACATAATAGTTACTTTAAAACTTAAGATTAATTCTTCAAGTTTTTAGAAAGTTTAATATCATAAAAACCCAAGTGCATAAAATGTATATTTAGCTTTGGTATGAAAGACCAGGATAACATAAAAGCAAACATATCTTCCATATTTGTCAAAAATTTTGTTTACACATCTGAAATTTAAAACTAAGTGTGAGGGATCAAAATATGCCAGAATTAGATACAATACGATCTTTATGTGTTCTGCAAGACTATCTGCCATTGGTACGAGCTGTGAAAGTGTTTGCTCTGCTAAAACGCATTACAAAGTGACAAAAGAAGAATCACCTCAAGATTTACTTGCAGCTACCTGACACAATTAGGCATTAATTACTTGGCTTTTCAAGTAACAAATTCCTAAAAATATATTCATTTTCACAGTTCTTCATTTATTTTCAAATTTAGGAAGAATTTTACTAAGAAATTTTTGTTGTACAGAAACACTGTATCTGTTTGTTTTTGGCTTTGTCAAAATGCAGTTCTATTTTCTTTATCACTTAATTGGGGAACATTCAATAATTATATCAATTCTTTAAATAGTATTTAAAAAAAACAAAAAACCTAAAAACACTAGTTTGAAAAGAGCTAAGTGATATCACTAATTCAAGTTGAAACCATATAATAGAGGATAGATTATTTTTATTTGAAATGAAATCAACTTGAAAAACTTTCTCTTGCCAATTAGATTTGAGGTTTTATAAAACAAAACTCAATTCTTATACTATCCTTTGTCTCATAATAGGTTTGGGTTATTTAATGACATATCAACTCCTAAGAGGTTATTTAGTGCTGAAAGAAAGGTTCAATTCTAATTTTATACCTATTTTTGATATCCCATTGCAGTTTCCTTTAATTACACCTTTTTGGTTAATTCTAATTTGTTTGCACACTGTTATATTCTATCAAGTATTCCTCTATTATACAATTTTTTTATATTCTATTCTAAGGTTTCAAGTGATTAGAATATCGACCCTTGTTGGATTAACTGACATCTAAGTTGGATTTTAAGCAATTATGGGATTTTAAGTTACTGAAGATTCCAGTTATTTTTTTTTTTTAACTATAGCTTCATGATATTTTTCTTAATACTTTTGATTAGTACACAGTTATATGGTTTCAAGTATCTATTTCTATTTAACAATAATGATAATAATTGTTTGTACACAATTATATTATTCAAAATATTTCCAACAATTATATGGTTTCAAATAATTAATAATTATCTTTTGTGAACAATTCTAAATACAAATCATTTACAGTTACATTGGAGATGCCCGTGGTGTAATTGTTATCATCATAGGAAATGGACACAGCAACACGAGTTCAAGTCCTGGATGAGTCTGATGGCATTTCACATAGCACTAATACCCTTAGGAAAGGTATGAATCCAATTATTCTCATTCCAGCTATGGATTAATAGTAGGGCAGACTGGTTCTTCAGCCTTGGTGAGGCAACTAGTCTAGGAGAAGGAAAACTGAATTCAAACCTGTTAAACTCCGCTTAAAAATCGACCTTGTGTCATATCCTGCCTGAGCGGAGGGGTTGGTAAATATGGTTATATGGCATCAACTATTTGACCCATAGATGGGACCCCAACAGATACTAATACTCCTCTGACTCAGAGGAGACCTGGTAATATCAATGAAGAGTTACTCCATACACCAAGAAGCTCCCAAACTGGAGCTTCACCATGAGATCCAGTTCAGTGTCCTACCTAGAATACAGGTTTAGAGGGGGAGGAGTTTTCAGTTTCTTTAGTATATACAGTTGGCATTTTCTGAGCTTTACCTACAGAGCTGAAAATTAATTTCAATTGCATCCATCACAATCAAAACAACCATTGTACTGAATTAGCAGTGTATTACTGCATTCATTATCTTCCTATCCTTATCATCAGAAACTGATTTTTATGCGTTGGACAACATAGTAAAAAAACTGACTTTGCCCAGAAATTTTTGTGAAATATATAACTGAAGGATTTATACTATTATAATCTGATTTTTCATACAGAAAAAAAAATGACACATGATGGGACCATTTTTAATAGGACAATAGAATAAATTAGACAATGAAGCTATTTCCAAAAAATTATTAACCCTGTGAACCTTTATGCTTGATAATTCAAGGCGAGCTTTATTAGGGTTGATATTTCAGGTCAGATACTAAAAACCAAATGCTGTGTATAATGATAATTGACAGCCATTCTTAAAAAAAACAAAAAAAAAAAAAATGACTGATACAATGTAGATGAATTGGCTTTTATGTATCAACAATTCTGTTCCTTTTGGCATCATGAATTCAGACATCAAAGATGCACAAATTTTTTCTTAATGAATAAATCTTTAACTAGTAGTGTTTATGAAATCTTAACTACTTCATATATATATATATATATATATATATATATATATATATATATATATATATACCAGCCCATTGACATTATGGTTAGAGTGTTGATCAATGGTCCAGGCCACTGGGGTTCAATCCCAGGTTGAGTCATACCAAAGACTCAAAGAATGGTATTTGATGCTTCCTTGCTTAACACTCAGTCTTATAAGGTATGGATCAACAGTAAGAGGAGTCATCCAGGGAAAGGAGTAGCAACCTCCCTTATGCTTTGGTGTAATAGCTATAGAAAAGGGAGTCTTCAAGTCACCCATGGCTTTGGTCAGCCAACTTATATATAAAAACACACACACACACAAGAATTTACAAAGAAAACTATTTTTTTTTTAATGCGTCCGTCAAATTCCATACACTTTAATCATAACTTCAGAGTAAATTATTTTGTAGATTATCATTTGTTATTACCATTTATTACCTTGCAAATCAGCCAATAATCAAAGAAATTACACCAGTTCAGATGTCTCCTTTATTTTCATCTTTTAATGAAATGATAGAAAAATCTTCATTAAATTAGAATAATTTGTTGACTTTCAAAGTATCTTATGAAATATCACATCCTTTTTCATTTCAATAAAAGCTTTAAAAATTAGTTTTCAAAACAAGTACTCTTCATTTTTGTTCTATCATTCATCACCCCCCAAACTATCAATCCATCACTTAAATCCCTTTTTATCATCCCTTCTTTTTCCCTTCCAGTGAAGTAGATAAACATTTGATGAATAAAGTTATAGTTTCCCCACCTCTCTCTCTCTTTTTCATTATATTTGGTTTCTTTTCTGTCCCAATCAAAATCAAAGTGCCCATTATTTATCTGAGGTGAGAAAATTCAAACACATATATTCATGGTTTGGTTTATTTCTTAGTAGCATATCTATGTTTTATAGGTTATTTGATACTAATTATCATCATGTCGTGCTGCTAGCATGGATATCCCTAACCCTCTCTCGCCACTTCTCCCTATTGTTCATCGCCTCTGGTAGGTCTTCAGGGCGACATCCCGTATCCTCACATAGCTGCCATATGTATGTTCGACCTGGTCATCCTCCTTTTGCCCAGCCATATGTGGGGGTCCATAGGAGTACATCACTTATGAGCTCGTCCCTGCTTCTCCAGCAGTGTCCTGCATGTCTGGTTCTTCTAACTTGGATAGTTTTCCTGATGGGAGGTAGGTGGCCATTTAGTAGGTGCCTTGTGGGGTGTTGCCGCCAGGACTTGCTCAATATTGCTCGCAACATTCTTGTGTAATTGCTGTTGAGCTTTTTCTCCGGCCATTTTGTTAGCATCCAAGTGGTGTATCCATACAGTAGTATCGACACGACTGCTGCCTGGAAGAAACTGCATTTCATTTTATCGGTCAGGACTGATTTCCATCTTATCGATAGCTGTCCATGTCTTTGTTAACCGTGGGTCGATGTCTTTATATGGTTTCAACTAACTAATCCTATTTAATAATAATTTGTTTCCACACAATTATATTTAGTATTCCTCTCTAATAGTAATCATTTTCAAAATGATTTTTTGACCCACAGATTGGATCCAAACAGGAAGTACCACTCCAGATCAGAGTAGACCATGGGTAATGGTAATCAATGAGTGCTCCACAAACCCCACAACTGGAGCCTTGGCATCAGAAGCCATTTTATGTCATACCTAGTACACTCACGTTTTCATGCCTCATTCTATCAATATTATTGATTAGAATATATTTTTCCATGGATGACATTCTTAAGATGTGACATTACTTCATATATTTTGTTTTAAGTCTCTTAGAAATTGTTAACAAAAAAGACAAAAAAAAAAAGACAAAAATAAAAAAATTAAAAAAAAAGACAAAAAAAAAAGGAAAATTTTTATTTCTTTTTTGCTATATAAAATACAACATTAATCACACAATCTTGTCTCACAACCCATTCCAAGATGTTTTAGAGACTCAAAAGGCAGTAAGTAGGTAAAATACATTACTTGATCACACACTCTTACTCCTAAACTATGAATACATATTTCAGTCTTAATCCTTCTCCCTATCATTTGGTTCTTTCAACAGTTTTCAGTTTAACATAACACCTTTACTTTCTTCTTCCTTGTCTTTTTTTTTCCTTATTTTACTTGAGAAATTTTAAAGGATTTCAGTTAACTGAGGGATGCGTATTCTTCACAAACTAATATAACTTGTGTCATCATTTTGGAAGACACAAACAAGTACAAGTACAAATCTTTAAATAAATAAATCCATTATACATAATGAGTCCCTGTGGTGTAATAGTACTGAACTTTGGCTTCGAAGGAAGTGATTTTAAACTCCAGTAGAACTATGACGTTTACTTTAAGACAAATAACCTTGGGAAAGGTATGAACCCTCTCATCACCACCAGCTAAGTTAAATAGTATTACTGTTGTTTGAGAAGGATGGCTTAGGCATCAAATAACCCTTGAAGGTTGATATGTCATTCAATGAAAGAAACCAAATCATCATGCTCAAAATTCCATGTTTTCCATTATTATTTTTTTCAAGCTGTCTTTGTGTGGATAACTTTATTTGAATTTTCTCAGAAATAACTTAGAATGCCAAATAATGTTTTCATTTAAAATATCACAGTGGATATTTGTCATCGACAATGAAAAATAAACCGTACCAAACATAATATAAACTTTGTTAAGTGCACTCATCTTCCGATATCTTGAATTACTGACAGCGATACACCTGTGAAAACAGAACAATCTGTAAGCCAAAATGTCCTAAGTAAATTACCAACTCGAAATCTGCAATCAGGATCTTCAACTTTGTCTTGTTTATATACTCTTATAAGCTAAAACATCCTTTCTTTAGTACCATCAGTTTTCGAAAATTCATGTCAACACTTTTTCGCTGGAATCAAAACCATCTGTTAGATGTCTCCTCAGTGATTTTTCACATTTGCAATAACTTCCAGATGAGGCTTACATCACTGTATCATAGCTTCATATCCTCCACAGATGAAGGCTTTATTGCCCTTAGTGACCAACACTTAATGATTTTATCCTTTTAAGATACCCTAACTTTCACCATTACCTCCTGTAGTCGAAAAAGAAGACCATTTTTTTTTTGTCTGACTTAATTTCTTAAGAGCACAACTCAAGGGAGATAATTAATCATTTAACAGTAAAAGGTGTATAGCCATACACACTTACATATACCCCAGAAATTTGAATTGCCTCACTCCTAACTTGACTATTCTGAAACACTAGAACTTTTATACCCCTTTATCAACAAGAATTTCTTAACATAGATGATTTCCTCCTTTTAGTTTCACCCAGTAACACTTGAGACAAGGGAACTTACATGACTGTTGCTCTACTTTAAGACATCTGCTTCTCTTCGTTCCAGAAAGATAGCCCACTGCACATTTTACCACCAGAAATCTACAGCATATTGAGGTCACATTGCCAAAACTTAAGGAAAACAGGTTGATTATAATTCTTTTTGAGTTGTGGTAACAAGACATGCCAACTTGATATATTAGAGGTTTTCATTTTATACATAGTAGTAAGAGCTGTTAATGATTTGTAAAGTGAATCCCAGTGGAAAACTTTCACTCATATCATTACACATTAATAAAACAAGACTTATTGAAGCCAAAATCAGAGCTAAACCTTTTGGCATATCAGAGCTTACTTCCAATTCTATTATTCTTCTTGAAAAAAAAAATTTTTTTTTTTTTTTTTTTTAAATCATTTATTAACAATATTCCTCTCAACGCAAATTTTCTAATTTCTTTTTTCAGAAAAAAAAAAAAAAAAGACTTCAAAAATACCCTTGAATTAGCCATTCCTTTAAATGTGGTCGTTTTTTCTTCTATTATTATATTTCAGAAATTACTCCAACATTGCACTAGCCATCTTTTCAAACAAGCCATTTTTTTAATAATTGACAAAGAAGAAAAAAAATGTTTTGATATCAAGTAAAACAGATTTAATTGATTAAAAATGATAGCAGAGGTCCTATAAAGTTAACTCTAAGTCTCAACTAGTACAGCTCTTATTTCTTAAACTTTACTTCAGAAAGCTGAGTGGTTTGCTTAGAGCACTGGTTCTTTATCTATCTGATCAGGCAGGATAGTTTTCCGATGTGCCATAGACTAGTACCATATTTGTGCCATATCTTTTCAAGTTCCCGGATTTCTGTTGCATGTGAAAAGAATCATATTAAACAATGCAGAAAGATTTTGTTCCTTTTCATTTTTACATTACAAATTATACATATTAGGATAATATCAAACTAGACACAGGTCATGTAGTGTCAGTTGGTGACTTGGTTACAACCACCTGTACACTCACCTCAGAACATACTCATCACTGCTTAAATTTGATGTGGTACCATATACTAACAGGTATTACAGGATTAATTAAAAAATAAACAAATAAAGATAGATTTAAAACAATGTAGCAGATCCCAGAAGCCCTTTTACAGGAAGCAAGAACAGCCCAAGATAAAAAAAAAAAGGTGGGGGTTTCTGAACATTGCAGAGTAATTCTAATATTTAAGCAGTTACCACTGAGTAGAAGAAGCAATTCCTCCTCTGCTGCTGCTGCTGGTGGGAAGACCATGTGTGACACTCCCATCAGTAGCAGCTTTTGCTTAATCTATCTACTAGACTCAGGACAGATCTTTAAATTCAGAACTCTCTGAAATGACTCACCTGTTAGTTGCCTTCTCTAACATACCTCACTAAAAACACCAACTGGACCAAGTCATAGACTTGACTAATAACTTACCAAAAATTATTAATATATTTCAATACCTTTTTTGGAAAATGTGACATGATTCTACTGGTTCAGGTAAACTTTTTTTCAACACCACAGAATCGTCATTAAAACCTTAAAATAAAGTTGGAGTTAAAAAGTATCTTCATCTCTTTCCTTCCTTCCTTAATTTCTGTTGCAACATTCCAAAGACAAAGAAGCCAACAAGCTCATGGAGTAACAAGAAGAACAAAGGTGTCAGATACTTAAACCCCAAACCTACGACCATAGACCAACAATGACGACGACAACCTACCAAACAAAATAATAACCAAACCAAACCTTCTAGTGCCCCATACAACCAGAGGCATATGTGACAGATTCAGACATTTCAATAATATCAAAGTCCGCTTAAACAGTAAAAAGGAAATTTTTTAAAAATACATCATTCATTATGACTTGTTTTATAGTTTTCAGTACCAAGGCACACAAATACATGCTGATTTAAATGAAGATATTTCTACAGATATTGATATGTACTTGTTTTCTACTTTGTAAGTTGCCATATTTCTAAATCAAGTACTGACATTATTTCTACAGTTCCAGCTCTTCTTTCCAGATATTTTTCATGGTCATAGTAAACTCTGCCTTCTTTTCGGTTTTCCTTGGATAAAAGAAAAAGAAAAATCCAGGAAAAGGGTTTAAAATCATCTAATCTTTTCTCCTTTTGGACATTTGTTCTTGCCTTTAGGGTAATCTGGTTAGGAATAGTACCAAGAACTAAAGACAAGTACAACTGGGATGCCGAAAGCAAAAATCAATGAAAGAAAAAAAAAAAAAAAAAATCTTGATTTTTTTTTCTACAGCATTTCACATCATTTTCTGGTCAAGAATATTCTCTCTGTAGTCAAAGGATTTCTATGGCTTGAACCAGTCACACATCTTATTTCACTTGTCATGAACCAGGATATTTCATGACCTTTTGTTGAGGGTGAATCTTAGCAATGGTCAATAAAAAACAGCTTGCACAAACCACTTTGTACAAAATTTGGCTTTTTCTTAAAATATCCACCAGAAAATTTAAAAATAAATCTTTTTATTTAACTGTTTTTCTATCTCGTGATTGTGTTTGTTTTTTTAAGACTTAGAAAATATTTTCTTTAAATTTTGTTATCTTCTTTACTCACTCTCATACATAAATTGTTACATTTTAACTTTCTACTTCCAGTACAGAATGACATGGTTTTTAATCAGTAAAATATCTTATAATAATAATATATGACAATGATAAATTAAACATGAATACATGTTACAATTATATAAATCATGGTCCCACATCAAATTTAATTTATTTATAGTTTGAATTATTGACCAAAGTTAAACTTTTTGGTTTTTAAACCTTCGTCAGGGTGTATGAATTTTTTAATCAATTGTTTGAGGTATTCTGCTTAGAATTTAGCCAAAGGTACAATTAGGATTCCACACATCAAGAACTCTGGTCATTTACTCAACAAAATCAATAATTTAAACATTGAAAAATCTTGAGCTAATCATAAAATCATTATACACCAATATTCCTATTAAAAAAATCTAACATTTAAAAATTCACCTCGAGAAAACAAACAAACATTACATTACATACTCACAAAATAATCAAAATTTACACATTATGTATAAAACCTTGCCTTTTTTCAGTTAGATTGTATTTGTATAAACTAAGATCCGGTTTACCCATTGTTTCATCTTTTAGTTGGAACCTTGCATGTCTTTGCCTTGAATTTCCACAATATGGTTCCTTGAAATTTATAATACCCAAAGATTTTATTTCACATATACAGATGATATTGTACTTATATATTAATATGATAATATTGAACCTACCATAGATGTTGCTTATGAACCAAAAACTAACATGTTAATCTTCTTTGACATTTTACTTATAAGAAACTAGAATTTCAAATTAATTATAAATCCCTTAATAAAAATGACCAAATACATTTTTACTTGCAGCTTAACACCAAAATAAATCCGGGAATAACCATAGATTTTTTACCTTAGACCTCTTAGAAATTTCACACCCAAATTTTCAAGTGATTTATTTGACCATAAAGAAATAACTTGGAAATCCTAAATCTATCATACAACATGCCAAAATAAAAAAAAAACAAGATTCCCAAGTGTAAATACTCTCCAAATTTTCCCACTATTTTTCAAGTAAGTCGTTACATAGATTTATCATTTCATCCACCAATTCTACTACAAACATCATCGGAAAAATGTAATCAGCCCTGGAATTAAAACAGTTGCAAAAATCTTCCAAGAAAATTAGGAATTTAATTGATGATAAAAATAATGCCCAAATCAAATATAGGACAGGAGTATATGAAATCTCAAGTGTGAATAGTCGTAAAAATTATGTGGGTAAAACTTCTCGTCTTAAAAAACAAATTTATGAACACATTAGAGATTTGAAAAAAGTATGCACAAATAATGGTTTGGTTAGAAAGGAATTTGAAACTTATCACAACTTTAATTTTGATTATTCTAAAATGTCAGTTTATATACACAATAAAAATGCCAAAAAAATAGTTCAAGGGAGTATCACTACAAATCACAACACTATCAAACAGAAACCTGGCTTTTTTCAATTTCTCTCCTTATTTGGTCAGATTGATGTGGCCAAGTTATAAAACTGTTTATTTAGAATAATTTAACTTCATTATTTAAAAGGTATTTAGATATATTGATAGATAAACAGATAGTGGAATATAAAAAAAGACTTAGAATAAAGAAAACCAACATTGATAAAGATGGATGCATGTGTTATGAAATACTAAAAATAGGTAGATATAAATAAAACAATGTACGTATGAACATAGATTAAATAAGCTTTTAAGCATTCTTGCATCATAATTCTGACTGGTGATGATAATATATATAATATTTTGACATTAGAATAAATAATTATTAGTTTTAGAGTTATATGAAAACATTCATATTTTTTTTACTGTTTATAACATGGATCTGCTGTTGGGTAATGGTATTGATGAGCAGTTTTAAAATCATAAATACTGAACTGAAACCTTTTAAGTCATTTGAGACGAATTACATTGCACAGATGATAGTATTGAAATGGTTGGGTTTTTTCATGCAAAAACTGGCAATAATATGGATAAAATTTACATTGTATAATATCAGAAATAGAGTTTTAACTTAGATAGATCCCCATTTTTTCACTGAGAAAATTTTGGACAAATATTCGAATAAAATATTCACCAATCCTAATAATTTTTAACATTTTACTGATAAAGAATCAGAATATTTCTTGGCCTCTCTCATTCTTTAGGAATCCTAAAAATGATCCAAATCAAAATTTTCACAAAATGCTTTATAAAAATTCTAGGCCTCTAAGTATTTAGAAAGCAAAATTGTTTCAAAAACTTTTCATTTTCATTATAATACATGGATATAAAAGGAAAAAATTAAAAAAAACCTATTTACAACATGCTTTCTTTGCATTGTAATTATATATATATATAAATGTGTATCAGTTCATTATTATGTATAATATAATAAGCCTTACAGACTCTGAAACACTTAGAGCAATCTATTAACCACTGATTCAATTTCATGGAATTAATCTGTATATAAACAAACAAAAATATCATTTAGTTCACAGGTTATAAGATCAATTTCTCATACATATTTTTTGGAATCTTTACACTGAAACATCAGAGAATATAAAGGAAAAGACAAATAGAAAATGAAAAAATTGCATTTACCAGAATTATTTTCATTGTTTGACTTAAAACATTCTACATTAATGCATAATACATTAGTCTGTATTGAATCAAATTAATTCACTCAATTATAGCTTATCTAAAGATATAAAGTTGTTTGTATCAATTCCATTGTTGTCTTTTTATAAGAATGTTTGTATGGTGGAGAAAGAGGGAAGTGTGTTCAGAAATTCATTGTTGTTTTATAATCTAACGGCAATTTTTTTTTTGTCTTTAAACATTTACTAAATATTGCTATTAAGGTACCAAAATGTTTTAATAGATTCGTATGGATTTTGTCAAAGAAGTTTCCAGTTTCGACGTTGGAAAAGAAAGAGAAATTTTAAGAAAAAAATAATGAAGTCAGTATTGTGTTGAATTATTCTTGCGTTTGATTAACTGCTATAACGAAGGACGTAAGTGATCTTAGATTTTGATTTCTTTTTAAAATTCTCCATTTTGTGTTTTTTGGGGTTTTTTTTTGTTTTTTTTACATATTTCTGTTATCTTTCATTAAATATTACAAACCTTTATTGACAGCAAATGAAAAACATTAGATTAATGTCAGTTAAGAATAATTGTTTATGCTGACATGATTGATGAAGCAAATTTAACTTGATTACAATTGCATCCATTTTTAAATTTTGAAAATGGAACGTTACTTTTTTATATATTTTTCTCCTAGCGAGTTTTTTTACACCAGCTTTATCTGGTAGTTTTTTTACTAAAGTCTAAGTGACAACATTCTTCCAGGACTCTTAAGAGTATTCTAGCTGATTTTCACAGTACTGTGGTTTGGATGGTCTTAATTCTTCCTCTAATTTGCCAATCCCCTTGTCACTTTTCCAAGCCCTGGGGGACCAATCTGAGCACAATCACTATAAACATTATCACTGTCACTCTCAGGTTTAATAGCTTTATCAGCTCAATCCTAAGATTTAAATATTTCATTATCTTTTAGTTTTTTTATTTTCATTTGGAACTGTAAAATCCATGAGTTCTTTTTAATTGACGCAAGGTCTAGTATTTTAGCCAGAATTATATCAGTTCATTTCTTAAAATCATAGAATTTCAAACGTCTCATTTTTTAGCATATACCAACCATCAATAAGGTTGATTATTATTATTATTATAAACATTTTTGGCAAATGAATACTGAAATTAACGAAGTAACAATCTCAAGGGGTATGAGTCACTAGTTATTTTTTATATAATAGCAATGCTGTTCTTAAGTATGGCTTTAGCATTACATAACCCATAAAAGGTTGATATGCCATTAATCTAAGAAACCAAATACATCTAAAACAATCATCAGATTGCTATCAATACTGTGTGGGGTTTTATTTGTTTTTTATACTCATTTTTAGCAGGGTAAGTATGTGCTTAATAAAAGTTAAGAAAGAGAGGAAAAAAGAAAAAAAATTAGTACTTTATATTTCTTCTTCCTTACATTATCGGGCCATTGGCCTAATGAGTAGATTGTTTGCCAGGGATCTACCTTGCTTAACACTCAGCATTACAATGTAAGGATCAAGGGTAAAATGGAGCAATCCAGGGAAAGGAGTAGCACCCTCCCACACCTTGGTGTAGTAGTGGTTGAAAAGGGGGACTTCGGGTCACCCTTGTCTAAGGTCAACTAACATTCAACTTTACATTTTTTTTTTTAATTGTTTTTAGACTTCAATATCATTTTCTTTTTTAAAATGTTAAAATTGTTATTTTTGATTTTGTTGTTTTTTTTTTACTTATTCACATCACTGTGTTTACTAAATGATTTAACACAAATCTGCACTGTGTACCATGAAAAAGTATATAGAAACTCAATATAAAAGAAATGACATGAATCATATTAAACTAGTAGCCGAAAAATATGGTTTAATTACCATGAATTGAAATTATTTTTCATGTATTTATCAAACTCCTTCACCCAGGACAAAATGTAACAAAAGGTTTATTTTTAAGCAGAGTCCAACTGGTTTGAATACAGAGTTTTTTCTTCTTCTAGACTGGTTGACATACCAGTATTTAAGATTTCACTCTGCCCTAATATTTATCCATATAGCTGAAGGAAGAAAAGTTAGATTCATACCTTTCCCAAAATTATCAGCACAACATGAAATGCAAACTGCCTCATCCATGATTTGCTCTATCACAATGAATTCTATTTCCAAGGACGATAACTGCTTTAATAAGCTCACCTTTACTTTAGCCTCAAATATTCTTAATACTGATAATTTACTCACATATGGTTTTTATTAGTCAAATCTAATGCTTATAATTTTCAAAAGGGCCTTTTACTTCTCTAATCTGACACTTTGTGACAACTATTTTTTCCTCAAAAATTAAAATCCACATCTTCAGTCACTATTTAGGAATGGTCAAGAACATGCAACAGGTTGTGACCAACCAAGGTACTTTCAGTTGAATGTTGAGCACTTTCCAGGAATAAGGACACTATCTTTGATGGTGTGTAACTTCCTAAGGGAAAAATTCTCAAGTCAGTGATTTCCTATGATAACCATGACACCACAAGCACCTCTTAAAATTATTCTCTAAGATTTGGTTTTCTTCGATTTCATCAAAAAGCCCCATGTTCCAAAATCTTACTTTTTTTTCTTTTTGGGTATCAAGGCAGAATGCTTTTCAAAGCTCTTGGGTAATAGTACATCTGATTGAGTTAAAGGTAAGAAGAATTTCCCTAATGCTTTAGTTGAGCATTTGACAAATCTACAACAACGTAAATTATTGTTGGAAGAGAGAGGAAAAAAAATGAATTGTTGGTTACACCGATTCCTTTCTAGCTCAGACTTAAGAAGGGAGCAATTTTTACTTCTGCTCAGATACTGATATCAAATCCATTTCACTATTAACTTTGCTTTAATGGAAAAGCAAATCCTTTATATTAACTTGCGGTTCCTGTTGAAGTTTCACATTTTATAAATTTTCTTTTTATTTTCTTATATTAATTTAAAAAGAAATTTCTTCTTAAAAAATCCCCCTTTAAATTATTTTATAGATAACCATTATTTATTAATCTATCTATTTCAAAGATCCTCATTATTTATTCTGTCAATTGCTATATAGATTAATATTTATTATTATTAAGCATTATTTGTTTCCTTGCAAATAGATAAATATGAGTAATTGTATTAGTTTAGTTGAAATCTTCAGTTTTTGAAATATCATTTTATTTTACTTTGTTTAAGAATGGCCTGGGAGACCTGGGTTCAATCAAAGGTTGAGTCATACCAAAGACTCAAAAAAAAAAAAAAAAAAAAAAAAAAAAAAAAATGGTACTTGATGCCTCCTAGCTTAACACTCAGCATTACAAGGTAGGGATCAAGGGTAAAGTGGAGCAATCCAGGGAAAGGAGTAGAGCCCTCCCCTCCACCTCGGTGTAGCAGCTATCCAAAAAGGGAGCCTTCGGGTAACTCTTGACTAAGGTCGCCATCTTTTACAACAATTAAGTTGAAAAATAAATACCATAAATAGTGGAATCTAAGTTGACCTTTTAAGCCTGGAAAACTCTCTACAAAACTCATGGTTGACTTATATGTAAGGGCTAAAATCTAAATCCTGACCACTGTTGTAAAGATTTAGATTTTAGCCCAGCCATATAAGTCAACCCTGAGTTTCGTAGACATTTTTTCAAGCTTAACAGATTGTCTAATATTCAGCAATTTATGGCATACTTTATTTCTAACTTATTTTTGTCTATTCTATTTCTTACTTTTCTATCTCTCTTTTCCTCTCCTCTATTTCTTTTCATCTCCCTTTTTCTCTCCCTTTTTTTTTATTCCTTTATATATCTTTTTGCCCCCAACCTCCTCTATACCATTCAACTAGACAATCATCTGGTGTATTGCATCATCATATCTTCTTTCTTTTTTCTTTGTTGATTTTAATTCAGTTTTAATGTTCAGTCTATGAAATATGTCATCTTTAGTTTAAAAATTAAGTTTCAAAATAAACATTATTTCTTTCACTTGTTTTCTGCTTCTTTCCCCCCTCTTCCAAAGCAGATGCTAAGCATCTGATGTATGATATTTTCATATTATCTCACTTTTCTTTTGCTGATATACACAGTTTTGTTTCTTCCTTTTTTTTCTTCTTCAAGATCCAAACAGAACGGTCCATCTGAGGTGATGACAGAGCTTAACATTCAAATACACATACATTCATGTCTTTTCGTTTTATTACTATTCATAATATTTGATTCTAAAGAGACAAACATTTCAAGAAGGGCCATGCTTACTTCCAAAAGCTACATGGATTTCATAAATACAGTATTCCGACACAGCCAATGAAGAATATTTATGCTATGACAATGTGTAAATGCTAGTAAGGGTTTTGCATATTCAAGAACAATGATAGTCATTTTCTAATTGTTGGTATCACCCACCTTTCTCCACACAATGAACTAGTCCATCTGCTATGTATAGCAGTAGCTACTAATACCTGGGCAGACTAGAAGGTGAAGAGCAGCTTCTTATAGGAATAGTATTAGAGCGTTGGAGACAGAAGATCGCACTAGATCACCTTACTTGCTACCGTAATAACGGAAGCCAATACTATAGTTGGACTATATCTTTATTCTGTATTCACTAGTCCTATGTTCTTGTCTACTAATAGTCTCTCTATTGTATATACTTTTTTCTGAGAATATATCTCTATTTCCTCTCATATCATGGTTCGTCCTTTATTTAATATCAAAAGCGTTCACTAACCAGAACGCAATCCTTATTAAACCTCTATGTGGATAACTAACCACTTGGGATAATAATTTTTAGGAGCCATCTGTTGCCTTAGATCCACTTCAAAATATCAACAACAATGCAAAATGCATTTTGTTTAATTCTACAAAAACATTTCCAACTAATTAGAAAGAAATTTAATGAGAGAATTTGGATTTCCTATGATCTCTTAACAGAAAATAGAACACAATCAGCAACCTTTTGTCACAGTCTACTGGCCAGGAAAGAAAAGCTAATTTTCTTTTTTTGTTATCGGAATGTGACAGGACATGAAAAAGAGGTACTTGATACATAGGGTTAGTTTATATCTTTTAAAAAAACAAAAAACTGTTCTTAAAAATTTCAATTTTTTCTGGATCTCTTTCATTTTAACACTTCATGTTCACAGACACTAACACATTTTCATTACATTTATTTACAAAGCACTTAAAATGCTCTCAGAGGATAAAGCAATTTCCAGTTCAATTTGCAATCGAATGATAATTTTGTTTCGTCCAAGTTGGTACTGAACATTGAGAATTCAAATAATAAAAAACAATTTACCAAAAACTATAAAAAGTTGATGAGAATACTTTACTCCTTCAGCAGAAGTATATGGTACTTAATGTTGGGGGAGATGTTTGACTTGTGTTCCCTCTCTTCAAGGACGGATATTAGCATTTGGTTATCTATCATATACGAACACTGTCTTTCTTTTTGTCAGGTTCAAAATAAACCAGAAAATTTAAATGGTCTGAATTTCTGAGATGAAGATTAATGATTTTTATCATTCAGACTTTTTGGACTATTGTCTTTATCTTAATTGATATATTTACAACGTTTCAGCCGATGTATCCTCTGGCATTCTTGAGTTGTTTCTTGTCAAATTCAGGAGCCTATGCAGAACTTCAAACCACATCCTTTATTTACTGCACTCCCCCTACAGTCAGGATTGAACTTGCAACCTCCAGATGATTGTCACTTAAAAGCTCAGGAAACCAATGTATATAACTTGGTCATGGTTAATGTAATCAGAGCTCGCGACCCCCATGGATTAAATAAAGGACGTGGTTTGAGGTTTCGTGTAGGCTCCTGAATTCGACAAACATCTCAAATACCCTTGGGAAAAGTATTAACCCCCTTATCCTCCCAGCTATGGGTCAAATAGTACAACTACTGTTCTTCTATAAGGATGGCTTTAGCATTAAATAACCTACAAAGGTTGATATACCATTAAAACAAAGAAACCAAACCAAACACCTCAAGAAGGCTGGAGGGCATATTGGCTGAAACATAGTGAATATGAAAATAAAGATGAAGACAATTTAAGTTTTCATTAACACAATATACCAATGAGAAGTGTTAAAAAAATGCACTAATGTGTTCCATGAGAGAATTATACACATAACGTTCTATGACCCGACTGTATAAAGAACACATACAAAATAAAAATAAATAAAGAAGCATATTAAAATTTGGCAATGTCTCCAGCGTTCAAAATCCCGATTTGAAAAGATCAGGTTTTTGGGGACTCTCATGTGACCTCCTATAAGTCCTCATTTGCATATGCAAATGACCTCAGTAGGATAATCATTTATTGAATTACTATAGAAATATCAATGTTACAAAAGGATTTGAAAAGGTTCAGCTAATTGTGGGTCTGTGCATTTTTATATGCATTTGTTTTTGTTTCTTTTGGCAATTTAAGTTTTTTTTTTATGCAAACATTTCTTTGATCTGTATCTGGTATTTTTCTTTTAAAATGAACTCTTCTATAAATGACATTTTTTTTCAAGAATTTGTTTTAAAATGGCAAGACAGTTTTATCTTTATTTTTAGAAGACAAAACCCCCACTTGTAAATAACAAACACAAAAAGCATTGGGTTGTCACACACCATGTTGGTCCAAAATGAAGGAAATGAACACGGCGATACGAGTTCAAATCCTGGATGATACTGATTGCATTTCACATAGCACTAATACCCTTGGGAAAGGTATGAATCCAATTATTCTCCCTCCAGCTATGGGTAAATAGTAGGACAGACTAGGTTCTTCAGCCTTGGTTAGGCAACTAGTCTAGGAGAAGGAAAACTCTGAATTCAAACCTGTTAAACTCCGCTTAAAAATTGACCTCGTGTCATATCCTGCCCGAGCAGAGGGGTTGGTAAATAGTACCATGTTGGTCCAAATCAAAACTGTAGAAGTAAAATTTCATCCTCAGATTTTTTGAGCTTTAAGAAATGATTGAATTTGTCATGGAAACATACAGTAAATGCTGTTTGTTTAGGGGCTTTTGAATTAGAAAATCCTTTGACAATTTGTTTTGTGATCAAGACATAACTTTATATTATCATTAAGAAATAGTATAGTTTGCAATTATTAACACAATAAAATATTATTGAAAAATCATTATCCTATATAGACATTATCCGAAATTATATAAATCATTATATAAATAACAACAATTATTCAAAATGTTCCGAACCAATATTTGTCTAATTCAAACTTGTTTATTTCACTTAATTTTCTTTAATGGAATCTATGAAAATGGATAGACTTAAGTGAGTATGCCAAGTAAACTAATATTTGCTGAAGATATCTGAAATCTAATAAACAAATACTCTTTCTTTTTGCTCCAAGTTTATATTGAAACAAGAGTAAAAACAGAAAGCAATGAAGTTATTGAATGATAGAATGCTCCCTTAGGAGCTTTGTAGAGATCACTGGATGCTATTGAAAATATAACCAAGTTGAGAACTCAAAGCAAAGAAAAGGCTTTAAGAACTTACTTCCTCAAGATGAATGGGAACTGAGTATAGTAAGTATAAGTATGGGAACTATAACTATAGTAAGTATAAGCAAAACAACCATTTTTGACTGGTACTCAGATTTTTGAAAAGGCTGGAATTTAGGGAGTCAAGAATGATAAAAAGTGAAATATAGTTTTTGAATCGAGATCAGTTAAAAGATCTTCTAAGCAACCTCCTCTTTCTCAATATAATATATTTTAAATTAAGCCATCAAATACATGAAAATAACTTTCCTCAAGTAATTTTCATGGATGAATCTTGAGTGATATTTGATGGACCTGAAAGATGGACTTTAGCCAATTCAAAAGGTGCTTATGGCCAATTAAGCAGCAAAAAGGAAGCAATAGTGTGATAATAGGGGCTGGAATTGTCAACCAAACTGAACCATTCAAAGTTGATGAAAACACTAACTTTGGTGATTTTATAGACAAGACTTTCTTTGCATAGTTAAAATCCCTGTCTCACGCTTTCCGAGTGAAATGTGTATTTATAGATGACAATCTTAGCTAACCGAGAATTCTAAGACTAAAAGATTTACAGGAAAAAAGATAATGGAATGACAACAAAAAATAATGAATGAAAATCCAAGTCCACTTCAGAAGATGAAATTGTATGAGGGTTGCAAATGATATAATAGCAAAGCAGACGCAGGGAATACAATTCAAACTACTACTATCAGAAACGGAAGATGCTCAAGTCAAAAAATTAAAACCCATAAGATAATAGATTATTGTTATTGAGAAGAAAGGTCACTATATCAAAATGTAAAGGGTTAAAGACATATCAATGTTTGTTATTTGTATTATTACAGGTTTTGATCCATTTCTTTTTATTAAATCAAAATGTGATTATTTGGTTTTATTCGTAACTTCAGACAGCATTTTTTTTTAATACTTCACTATCTTTAATAAAATATATTGATACAACTAAAATTTTCACTCGGGGTTTATTTTCACATCTGAATTGACTATTTAAAATTCGATACTTTTTTCCAAGCCAAATTTCGATTCATGAAGTTTATTTGATATGCTAAATAACTGGAAAAAAAAACAAAACAATGACTGACCGCTGTCAGCAACTCAATTGAGTCAGTGGTGAATTAGACCAAATGTTATCTTCACGTAACAGAAGGAATAACAATGATAAATTTAGCAAAACCTGTACAAACACTCAAGTAAATTTACTGCCATAAAAATATCATCAAGCTGGAAGGTTTTACCTTGTTCTATATACTCAACAAGCCAATATTAACTGTTTCAATCATTGGAACATTTGAATTAAATATTAATTTGAACATCACATTAAATACAACTTTTAACAGCGCAGGACAGAAAAATTCATTAAAATTACAAAAAAATGCTTTCTTAAATGAGTTTAATTTAAAGGACAGTTTAATTTTCTAAAACTGTATCCCTTAAACCAATCTTGTTAAACAATTTTAAAATGAGCAGTTATTAAAAAAAGAACAGTATAAAAAAGATTTAACAAAGAGCACAGTTATTAAAAAAAACAGGAGAAAAGTATAAAAAAAAGGACATCAATATAAAAAAAATATCAATCAGTAATAAATAAAAAAAGACAAAGGTATAAAAAGAAATAAAAGTTTTGCCACATTCAGATTTTTTTTTTCTTTAAGAATTGGAGAACAATTTGATGTTTCTGTTTGTTTCAACAATTCTATTCATTTTTTTGGGGGGGGGAGTTAAAATGTTTTCTTCAACGGTAGAAAAATACTAAAAAAAAATGAAGTTAGAAAAATTATCGTAAGTAATGGAAAAAAAAAAAAAATTGAAAAATGACATCAAAAATACAGAAAAAGTCAACTTACCAAGTTCACCAGCAATCGTGTTGATCCTATCAATTGCTTCTCCAATCTCAGAATTATCATTGACCATCATTTCAATTTCTCCAACAGAATATCCAAAACTGGTGAAATCAATCACAACGGTGCAACCAGCTGGTAAACTATATGATTTCCTTGTTGTTGTAAATGTTGCAAAAGGCTTCAGCTTGAATTCTTCAATGATTCCTTGATTCTCAGTCACCTGGGCTTCTGATTTAATCAACTTGTACAATTCTTTTCTTATATCTTCCTCATCTTCCAATTCTTGAAATTGGGTGCTCATATAAAGTTGGTTTGGGTCCCTGTTCACAGGGATTTTAAATTCCCATTTTAGATTGCGTTTTCTCAGCCAGCAGTCCATCAAAATCAAGTCGTAAGAATTGTTGTCATAGTACTCATCTTCAAAAGTCAACTCTGACATCAGTTTTCCATTGGCTTGAAGTAATTTCTTTTCATCAAAGTTGGTTACTTGAAATTTCCTTTCAACTTCAATTGGATGAGACTGCAAAACTCCTGACTCAACATCAGCCTTTTCTTCTTTTTGAATCGACTGAGGAACAACAGGATCTTTCATCAAAATGCTTGTTGAAGCTTGATACTTGCTATTTAATTCAGTTGCCTTGGGTGCTTCAATATCAATTGAACTGGAAGGTCTCTCAGCAGCAGATTTGAACATGAGGTTTGTCTTTTCAACTTCAACCTGTTTTGTGTTTAAACCAACATTTGCAGTTGAAGATTTCAAGCCAATTTCAGTTGTGGTAATAGATGGTACAGTTGTTTTGAGGGGGTCACTGCTGGTTTGAGGTTGACCCAATATCAGAGTTTTTTCTTTTGTCATCGCACCAAGTGGGACATCTTTTGATTCTGCACTCACATTCAGAGCTTGAGGTTTATCTGTCAGTTGGCCTACTTCTTTAGTAAGCATCTCACTCTCAACTCCAGGAGGAACATCTTTTGATTCTATGCTCACATCAAGAGTTAGGCGCTGGTCTTCCAGTATTTCTTTTGCCAATATCTCTTTCTCAGGTGAGACATCTTTATATCCCACAGTCACATTCAGAATTTGATATTTATCTGCTGGTCGACCGACTTCTTTTGTCATTATTATATTCTCAGTTCCAGATTTGACATCTTTTGATCTTGAACTCATATTAACATCTTGTTGTTTACCTGCTGGTAGATCAACTTTTGTAAGCATATTATTCTCAACTCCAGATGCAACATTTTCACCTTTTAATTTCATGTTCACAGCTTGATCTACAGCAGTCTCCTTTGATCCAATGAATACGTTTAATTCAGACTTTTGCGCTGATTCTGGATTCATATCCTGAGCATTCTTTTCTTGATCTGTTTCTTTTGCAATTAACTCAACCTCAATGGTCTGCTTGACTCCCATGAGTATTTCTACCTTTTCCTTTGCAGCAACTTGTGAACTGACCTCCTCATTAGGCAGGATATTTGCCTCGCTCTTTTCTCGAGGAAGCACTTCATCAGTTTTATTGACATTACTTTCCATCTCTGCAGTGGCTTTTTCACTTGTTCTATCAGCTTCCTCATTTCTGCCAGTTGCAGAACCACTTGCTTCTTGTTGATTGGCCCTTTCTAATACACAACTATAACTGACCAACTTTTCTTCAAAATGATCAATGCTGAAATTCTCTTCTGTTGGTTCCATTTTCACTTTTTTGTTGTCAAGTTTAAACCTACAAACCAAGAAAATATTTAAGCATTAAAAGTCACAAATAATATGACACTTTATCTGAAATTCAAAGGTGCAGAATTATCAATAAACTGATCTACCGAGACTTATTTCTAATCTTGGTCGTCATATTAATAAATTAACTAATACATCCACCAGCTTTCTTCAGGTACCATATATAGTCAGAGAATATTATGAATTATGACAAGTGTATTTCTTTTTACTGCACTCGTTCAACAAAGCCTTTGTGCCCAGGATACAAAGAAATTTTTTAATCTAACAGACCACCAGACTTAAGGTCATTTTTGCATCCTACCCGACAGTTGTAACCGATTACAAAATTTGTCTCAATAAAAGCGATTACTTTTTAAGAGGTAATAGTTAAATTTTTGATTCATGAGCAGATATGTCATTGCTCTGTATAGATTAGAAAGTTGGATTTTTAAGCATTCTTTTTTTTTTTTTTTATTTGCCTTTTACACTCTCCATGTTGGACTCAAGATTATTTTTTATATTTCATTTTCCCTTTGGATCTATCAACATGGATTTTTGTTGTCGGGTTTTATGGCATATCAACCTTTGTAGGTTATTTAACACCAAATCCATTTTTATGTAAATTATCTGTTCTATTGAAAACAATTCAGTTTAGCATAAGTACACAGTTTAATTGTCAAAAACATTTCTATTTCAAACTATTCAAGCAGTTGTATGTAACAATTCAATTAAGTGTAAATACAGTTTTAATGTCAAAAAACAGTTCTATATCAAATAATTCACTTAAGAATAAGCACGCAGTTTGAAAGTAAGTACGGTTTAATTGTGAAAAACATTTCTATTTCAAGCTATTCCGTTTTGCATAAGTATGCTGTTAGTTCTATTTAACCCATAGATAGGGCCCTATCAGGTGCTACCACTCTGTAGCCAGAGTGGACCTGGGAGGGATGGTAATGAAGGGGTACTCAGCATTCCCCAAAGCTCCAGCATTGCTGGAACCTCACCATCAGATTGTTTAGTGTCATATCCAGGACACTCGTTGTGGGGGTCTTACCCCTCTGCAGAGAAGCAGTCAGTGTATTCTATAGCCCCAGCCAACTGGTTAACAGATTTTTGATACAAACTTCAATTGCTGGTTCATGTATTAATGGATGAAGATAAACCACTTAAAAAATTTGAAATATACAATAGTCACAACGTTGTGATTATAATATTGCTACAAAGGCAAATTCTCGCTTTTCCTTTAACTCACATTGGTGAGAACTACAATACTCAAGGAAGTGGGAGAGCCATTCAAGAGATAAAATTAAGTGGATAGTTCACCAGTAAATACACACACACAAAAAAGGACACCTTTTAGGAGTAGTGCCAAGGAGGGGGTCATCAGGGTGACACACAGAAGAGATGGCTCGATAAAAAGACTGAGTTTAAGACTCAAGTATGTATCCTCACTTTAGTTATGTCTTACTGAACTTTGTTGGGGTTTGTTCAGCCATTTTTTTTTTTGGTGCCATGTTTTTTGTTTTTTTTTAACTGTTTACATGCTTGTCTATGTGATTCCTGTGTTTACTTGATGTTCAAATTCCTGCAGCCAGCAACCTTGTGGACTGAAGGATGGGATGCTATCACCTTTTGAAATCAGAAGATTTATTCATCTGGTTTCTATATTCCTGTTATTTTGGTCTGCATAGTTTTCAAAGAAATTCAGCCAATCAATACCTGGATTGTCTTTTATGGCATATCAACTGTTGTAGGTTATTTAATGCCAAATCCATTTTATACGTATGTATTCAATGTATATGATTTGTAAATGAATAGTTTGTAGGGAACATTATTTTAAAACAAGTCGGAGCTCATTTGTTTGCACACAGTTAAATGGTTTTATGTATTGCTATCAAACACAAGTACTTCTATTCAACATCAATGGTTTCCAGTCTAGTACATGATTAAACAGTTCTATTTGACTCAGAGATGGCTCTCTAACAGGTATTACCATTCCAAATCAGAGCATACCTGAGATTAATGACAATGAAGGTGTAATCCACATTCTCTAAAGCTCCAAGACTGGAGCCTTGCTCTCACATGATCCACTGTTGAATTGAGAATGAGGAATCATCTCACCACTCAGCAGAATTGCAATCAGCATATTCTACAGCACCAATTGACTAGGCTGCAGTGCTCTGAAAGTCACAACCAGGCCATGTTCGAGTAGATTTGGGAGTGATCCTAAATAAAAGATCACTCCATACCATCCAGAATTCTTTAAGAATTCAAGTTTCTAATCTGACCCAGAAAATGAAAAGATACCTAATTCCCATGGAACTGGCTGCCAACCTCTGAATTGGAGATAGCTTGCTTCAAAGTAGCAAGGTTTTTCTGTTTAATGTCAGGAATGAGCTTGATATACCCACAGGGATTGTTAACTTCACCTATAAGGGGTCTTGGAGGGAATGAACAATATGACTCAGATTGTGCTGATCAACTTCTTTTCAGTAGACCTTAGGATCAATAACACCACCTATATCAAAGGGCTGAAGATTTCAGTCAACCACTGGGTTAAAGAGGTTGTCCAGGACAGGAGTGTGTATTTACCTAACCCCTCTACCAACAGGGAGGAGATTGCCTTCTCCTAGACTAGTTGCCTTACCAAAGCTAAAAAACTCAGTCTGCCCTACTATTTACCCATATCTGAAGAGAGAAAAGTTGGATTCATGCTTTTCTCGAAAGTATTAGTGCACAGTAAATGCTAACAACCCTAAACGAGGATTTTAACTTGGGTCATCAATTCCATTTCGTTTAACACTAACCATTATGATAATCATATTTCAACAGGATATTACTTCCTGTCACATGATTCTGGAGCATCTGGCTGATAATGTTCACTGTCATCTAACTTGCCACCAGTGCTCAACATCTTAGGTTTCCTGATTTGGATCCCTTGGATGACTGCAGCATCTCTGACTGTGAGATCAACCAAAGAATCATTAAAGGCTACTATCATAAATACAATGAAGTACCATCTGGTATTTTTGAGGCTCTAGTAGATCATCCTTATGAAATACATTTTTTAAAATAATTCTTATTTTTAAAGCTGACTTCTAGATACTTAAAAAAATAAAACTAATTCATCTTCTACTAAATATCTTTGCTTTTGTTTCTATTATAATATTTTCCATAATTACTTGGAGCCACTTTTTAGTCGGTATGTTTAAAAAGAAAACATGCTAACAGGTAATAATATCTCCTGTTACCCAAACAATAAAATTTCAAATTACTCAGTGAGGCCAGGAATACATAAATAAAAAGAATAAAATATCACACCTATATTTCTTATTTCTAAGTAAAACTGCTGACTGATGAAAATCTTTGAAAACTTGTCATTAAAAAGTAAAATTCCCTAATTAGTCAATGAACATATGTGTGACCAAAATGCCTAATATGTGATGAGTATATATACATTATTAACTGGAAAAAAAAAAAAAAAAAGTAATGCATCCCTTATGTAATAAAATCATTTTTACATAAAAATTGACATTTCATTAAGGAATATTTATTTAGAAATAACAAAATGTTCCCTCTTTGAGCTAGTAGTTTAATGATTCTAAAATCTACAATATTCACCTCGTTCTAATGATAAGTTAGATTAAATCATTTTTAAATGGTCAACAATCTTTTATGGCAACTAGTTTATTTTATATATGTTCAGATATGATACTAATTAAAAGGTTTGGTTTATTTGTTTGATCACTTCTTTAGAGCTAACTTAATGCTAAAATTTTATTTATTCCTCAGTTTTTTTTATTATAATCCAAACAATTTTTTAAAAAAATTGCTCTTATTTCTTTATAATCATTGGTTTACTCAAGGCTATATGAGATCAAGTTTTCCTATTTAATGCAAATAATTTGTACTGTTACAGAGAATCAACTGTTCCTAATTTTCTTAGGGCTCTATTTGATCCGATGATAGAATCCTAACAGGTACTACCACTCCGGATCAGAGTAAACTTGTTATTATGTGCAATGAAAGGATACTTCTCTATCCCCACCCACCAGAGCTTCAGAACTGCCATCTTAAGAAGAGTCTTAACCCCTTGCAGAGGATTTAGTTAATATATTCTTAGGGCCTCCAATAGGACGTCTTTTATATCCTATCAAAAAGATATGATGCTTTATTCACGTTCCGTGTGGGATTAAACTAAGATATGACACTAATCAAAAGGACTAAGCTAATTAATTCCATGTACAATTCATCTAATTTGATATTGATTAAGATGATTAATATGAACTAGTAACCACAAAAAGTATACAGAATCTACCAGCAAATATATCATATTTCTAACAGATAAAAAATTGCAGATATTTGAGAACAATAATAGTGAATCAATTGATAGTGAAGTAAATGTCGACACTAAAAACAGGTGAACATATGTCTTGTGGCAATATTGGTCAATGATGTCCATGCAATGGTCAGTGATTCTTAATTTAGGAGGTGATACCTCCTGGCTATTTCATATGATGTCTGTACAAAAGGCCAGCTTAACATATTGGGAGACAGATGAGACCAGAAAAACCAGAAGAGAAAATGGAAAACTGTAGTGCCAACAGCAAGATGAAAGATGGCACCATTAGGACTCTCATATACTCTTTCTCCCAACGTCTTAAAAGAGAGATGAAGAGAATGGCTTAAATGTCCTTTGGCAGACTATGTAAGGCCACCTGCATCCAAAGAAAAGGAAAATCAACAAACCTACTATGACAAAAAAACAAAAACTAAACAATGCATGAATGCTATCTCAAACATAACCATTCCATACGATAAAAAACATCTTCATAAAAAATTTGATAAACTTACAAAATATAAGAAACTGTAATTAGAAATTGCAAGAATGTTGCATTTAAACAACAATTAATTGTAGCAAGAACATTAGGAGTGATTAAGACGAATGCAGATACATCCATGAAGAAAATCCAAAGAAGCCCGACTATAATGAATAACATGTGACCAAAATGCCTAATATGTGATGAGTATATATATACATTATTAATGAAAAAAAAAAAAAAAAAAAGTCATGCATCTCTTATGTAATAAAACCATGCTTCTAAAATCTACAATATTCACCTAGTACTAATGATAAGTTACATTTTAGATCATTTTTAAACGGTCAACAATCTTTTATGGTGACTTGTTTCATATTGCATCAAATGCCTATTATATTTTATCTATGTTCAGATATGATACTAATTGAAAGGTTTGGTTTTCCTATGCTCAGGAACACTTAGGAAAAAAAAACTAATATAGTCAATAACTTTTTAAGAAAAATAAATTCATCTGACTGATGTCTCCAATGAAATACAGGGTTAAAGATTATATCAAGCAGCAAATCAAAGAAGAAATAATCTCTGGCCCCCACTTCAGGGACAAAGAAATAATGAAACATGAAAATAACAGTGAAATCATTGACAGAGCTCATGAAACAATCCCTAAGAATCTAGAAAATGACAGGGAAACTTGAAATTGGAGGAAGAAACAAAACCATCAAAACTACAGCACTACTTATAAAACCCAGAATACTTAACAGATTGCTGAAGAGACTTGACGTCAAGGAAAAAACCACCAGTTATAATTGGTATGAAAATCTACTACAAGTATCATAATAATGTAATTGCTAATGAGATGACCCAGACATCGCCAAGAAGGAAAAACTGAAAGCAGTAACCAAATTTCTTTTAAGAGAAGTACAAAATAATGCTCGAAGAACTAATTACAAGGCAAAAATTGATAATATACAGAAGAGCACATATAGGCCATGTGTTGACAGAGGAAACAGTTTTTACAGCAAACCGGCGCAAAAGGAATACAAGACCATATATGAACAAGTGGCGAAATATGATCCACTAGACAGATTAAATTTTTGTCATGCTGACAAATGGCCAATGCACAAACCAGAATCTGTCCAAGAAAGTTAGACACATAAAATTCTGTGACTGAGATATTAAGTGATCATTAAATCCAGGCGAAAAGACCAGAGTTAATTAAGAAGAAAAGAATTTGTCATTGGATAGATTTTACCATTCCACAGAGTCAGAAAAAAATCAAAATGATAGCAAATACAGAGATTGTGCCAGAGAGCTGAAAAAGCTGTAGAAAATGGTGATATCAATTGAAATTGGTGCTCTTCTAAAAGTCCCCACAAGAAGCTGGAAAAGAGACTGATGGGGGGACTGGATATCAGAGGAAGAATCTTGACCACAACACTTCCAAAATTACTTAGAATACTTTGAAAAGTTTCAAAGATCAGAGGAGACTTGCTGTCACTAAGACTTATCATTTTGACTTTTCCTGACCTTAGGATAGCAAAAAATTAAAACCGCTTTTTTGCAGTTTTTGAAAACAAGTAAAAGAAATATTAGAAATTCATAAAAACAGAAGAAAAAGCAGAAAATAAAGTTGAAATTATTTCACATAACTAAAAGAAAGCCAGCCGGAAGTAATTTTATTTGCAACTTAAATTGAATTGACAGAAGGGTCCTGCATATCTGAACAGAGTTCAGTTAAAACTGGTGTGAAAAATTGGTAGGGAGTAAAATAAATGTTAATTCTAAGAGAATAATGATATTTTTATCAAAAAACAAAAACCTGATTCAACTTAGTCACTTTCAGTTAACTATGATCTTGGCAAGATTGATACACGTTTGAGTTTTGTAGCAATGAACAATGTTACTTTTTTCAATTGATTAATAATAGAAATAGCTTTTTTTTTTATTACTGATTACAAATAAAGTAACGTATATCATAGTTTTGGATGACATGCTGGGTTGTGTTGTTTGATAGATCATTAGCTACAGACAGAACCTAACAGAATAAGAGATGTTTTGTAAGTAACATGGAGTCCATTAGCTCTACCAACACAAATACTTAAATCATACAATGTACTGTCTACCATTCTTCAACCACAGAACTCACAATATAACAAAAACGTTTTCATCATTTATCAAAAACTTCAATAGTACATTATTAATTTTTTTCAACATAAGGTAGGAGTGTTGTATCCTGTGCATTCCCATTATCCTCCCCAGCAAATTTACTTGGAATTTGAAGTGTAGTATCTGTGCCTGAGTAAATTTAATACAATGTGTGTTAAAAAGTATTGGAACTGAAACAACATTCATTTATGAAGATAGAAATGAATGCTTATTGAAATATTATTATATAAGTGTGTATGTGTGATTTTGGTTTGGTTGAATGGCATATCAACCCTTATACTTGTTTAATGCTATATATCATCGCTGACTGGCTACTCACATCAGAAATCATTTAAAAAAAAAAAACCCAAAAAAAACAAAAAAAAAACACCCAGTCATATCATAAGCTAAAAGAATTTTTCATTGCTACCAGAAGTGAACACTGATATCAACATATATAACTTCATGAATTTAGTTAGTAAGCAGAATTTTTCAGTATTTTTGAGAGAAAATAATTCTACCATCTGTCTCAAAGGTAGTTTCTACTTGTTGAGCAGAGCAGGTGATATTTCTTAGTTTCTCTTGACAGCATAATCATCTACTTCATTGTTGCATATAAATAAAGAGAAAATTCCAATCCCAGATAAGACACATGCAAGCCCAATAAATAAACAATCCCTCCCCACTATAAAACTTAGTGATTGCAGATCAGTCAGAGCAGCCACCCCTTGTGGGCGTCTGTTTCCGCTGAATGTAATATGCCATTCTTACAGGTGGTATTGAGCATTTCAAATGACTCACCTAGTCCAAGAGGCCATCCCCTCTGGCAATACCTGTTTTCCAACAGGGCTGTGTTCATTGGTTGGTGCTGCAAGTGCCCAGTAAGGAAATACCAATGGGAATAAGCATTTTTTCAAAATCTGGCTGTATATGGGTTTTGATCAGGGCATGGCTCTCCACTTTAAAAAAGCCCTTGAGTGGCATTTTGACTTCGTGGGCCTTAAAGCCAAAGGAATTTATAAACTTTCTCAGTGATCACACACCAACCAAACACCTAATCTCAGACATCAGTGGCTGATGCAGATGTCCTGCACAAATCAATGTGGCCCTATTCACTGAACCAGAAAATAGCAAACCAAATGTCTCCACCTGGCCTTAGCAGCAGATGCATAGGACCAGCTAGCAGTGATCTAGCCTTCATTCCAACTTCCTATTTCAACAGTCCTTTTCAGAGCAAAAAAACACTAAAGACTTTAACAGTCCTTTTCAAGTTTAATGCTTAAGTCTATTTGTCAAGATGACCTCTAGCTCTCTTTCTTACAGCACTTTTCAGAATATTTAGAATCACTAGCACCATAGGACAACAGAGCAGCAGCCTGGTGCCTGTATTTCAGCACACTGACGTCTCCAGATAAACAACAACTTTATTTCACCATCTCAGCACAACAATATCTCCTCATAAGTTGCAGACCTATTCCTGCTCCTTAGCACATCAACTTGTCCAGAGAAATCAGCAACATCCACTCTAGAAGCAGAATAGCCACACTCAGCAATTTCGGCTATTTAACCTAGCCTTTCTAGCTAAAACCTTGACACCCAAACAAACCGCCAATCATTTTTCATGTACAATACATCAAATAAAAACTCAGCAATTCAAATTTACCCCCTTGTCCTTGTCAGCCCTTCCAAATTTGTGTCATATCACTTTCTTAAAAAAAAAAAAAAAAAAAAAGTTTTCAGGATCAATGTATTTATCAAGCCCACAATGTATGTGATTTGTAAGGAAATATTTTAAAACTGAGTTAAAGCTCATTTGTTGGCACACGGTTAAATGATTTCAAGTATTACTATCAAACACAATTGAATTTAATAGTTATTTAGTTTCTTTGATATAAATCATTTGTTAGCATACCATTTAAATAATCTTACATATTACTATTTCAACGCAACTGACCCTCAGCTACCACCTTCTAGCACACCCAAAATAAAATAGGGTTTGGTACATTGAGGATTTTAAAGAATACAGTTGAAACAATAGCATTAGTACTAGAGCTTAACATGACCAACTGATTGATCTAACAGGGCCTCTGACCACCCAGCTAGCCCAATAAGGGCTTTAGTGGAGTCTTCCAAGTCAGTTGACCACTTTGATTGCCGGATCACAAATTGCTCAACCACCAGGTTCCCATCCTCAAGCATTATGGGTCGCCACCCATTGCTAACTATTAACATCATTGGGATGGGTTTAACCTCTCAGCAGAGGCACAGTTGGTTTATTTTACAGGCCCAGCTAAAAGGACAGATATAATATAAGGTTTGTTTAAAAAAAAAAAGTATAGAGACTGAAGCAGCATTTGCAGAGACAAATCAACAATTAATCAAATATATTTTGTATAACAAATCTTAGGAATGCTGATGTCAAAATAAACAGACTTCTTTTTCGTCACTCCAAGAAAACAGTTTATTCTTAAGTAAAGACAATTTTTATACATTTACTTATGAATTCATTGTTTTCATCATATCCTTTATTCATCAATCAAATTATACATTAATTATATATATTTTAATTATGTACAAATTCGTGATTTGTATTTGTTTATTTATGATACTAAATTGATACATAAATTGCCTTATTTAAAAACAAATAACTTAAATAACCTGATTTTAAGACAATAAACAATATAATACCTAACTTAATTATTAATTTGGTAAAGTGACTAAGCTTTATTCTTCATTCATTCATATTGTAATATCATATTAAGAAAAGTATGTTGACTTCGTACATCACTACCAGCTTTTTTTTTTTTTTTTTTTTTTTTTGAGATCTTTTAAATTAGCACAAATCATTTCCCAACAGTTACAATACATGTCTTAACAGTACATTGAAATATTCAATGAACTGATGCTAAACCCAATTTTAACTTTTTTTTTTATAGAATATTGATGTGTGCGCATGCGCATGTGTGCGCGTGCGTGCGTGTTTATATTCTTTTCACTGTATTTCTCAGCCTGATGATTGTCATTTATAAAACATCATGAAACCTGTAGTTGCTGACAAGCTTCCATGCTATTAAATATATATATAAAAACCAATATGTATTTACTTATTATAATATATATTAATTAATTTAACTATATTTTCCTTTATCATGGTCGTTTTGTAAAATTACTTTACTATCAGAAAAGCATCTCAAAATCTCACATTCATTTCTACATTTTTCTTGCTTGTTTCTTTAATTTGTTGTATTTGCATTTTTAATGGTAATAGTAGCCGTGGTGGTGGTTGTAAAAGCAATAAGAAAACTTTGTTTTAATGTTTGGTTTGGTTTCATGGCCTATTAACCTTTGTAGATTTATTACCAAATCATCTTTGTAAATATGATTTCTAAACGCATTGTTTGTAGATAATATTTTTAATCAAGCCCAAGCTCATTTCTTTGCATACAGGTAAATGGTAATAATTTCTAAGTCAAAAGTTTGTCAGAAATTTTATCTTTGACTGAGTCGGGGCTAATTTGTTTGCACCAAAGTACTAAGATTGTTTGTACACAGTTAAATGGTTTTTAATATTCTAACATGAATTGTTTTCTTCGTTATTAATTTGTATACTCTTATTTAAATGGTTTTGAGTTTGCTATCAAATAAAAATAGTCTTATCTGCCTACAAATGGTTTCAAGCATCTATATATATATAGCAAATACATAGGATTTGTAAACATATTTTGTTGATAACATTTTTAAACAACCTTAAACTCATTTTTTGGACAGTTTAATGGTTCCAAATATTGGTATGTATCATGAACATTTCCATTAAACATCAGTTATTCATTTACACATGGTTAAATGATCAGTTTTATCTTTATCAATTTAGTTTAACTTATGTCATTTGTTTGCACTCAGTTAAAATGTAAAAAGTTCTATTTGACCCATAGATAGGTCCTTCTCAAGTGCTATCACTCCAGGTAAGAGTGTACCAAGGAGCAATGTCAATGAAGGGCTACTCCACATTCCACAAAGCTCCAGCATTACTGGAGCCTCACCATCAAATTGTTTAGTGTCATATACAGGACACCTGTTGAGGAGAGGGTGAGTCTTACCCCTCTGCAGAGATGCAGTCAATGTATTCTACAAACCCTACATTCCAAGTTGTGGCTGTATAAATACTACTATAGAGATGCACCACATGAATGCTAAGAAAACAACTGAAGAAAAAACCAAAAGGAAATTATACAAGAATCCTACATAAATCATGGAAGCAACACTCCACCAAAAAGCAGCTGTACGGCTGCTAACTTCCTATCTCACAAACCAACATTAAGAGAAACATTACATGCAAGACAGAGCTGGAGTAGCAAGGAGGAACTTATAACTGACATTCATCTACGGAACCCTTCACATGAACGTATCAGTGTTGGCCAACCAGTAAGAGCTCACATCAACTCTCTGTGGACACTGGATGTAGGTTGGAGAGAGACAAGGATATCTGTGCAGACAGGATAATGATGATTTGATTTAATACAAGGTGTGCTTAAAAAAGTATTGAAACTGAAGCAGCCTTTGAAAAGGGAAATGAGCAATTAACAAAACTTCAAAGAAATCACCTTGAGCTACAAAAACTGGTTTAAATATATAAATGATTGTTTTCAGTTTGTTTCATTTAAATTGTTTTTTGTTTTTTTCATAGTATAGGACATGGGCAAAAAAATATTGAAACAATACGTGTTTTCACTCTACTATCTAAACAACCTAAGTTACTTATATAATAAAAGGATCAAGTCTTGGTGAGCCAGTGTCAATTTAAAAAATTAAAAAAAAACAAAAAGAAAAACCCCAAAAAGCATGCTTTGATACTTTTTGAACAAAATATTTTTAGTGAAACACAGAATAGTGCATCCCATTTCAATACTCCTAGCTTTAAAACGAAAATTCATCATCTCTTTTCCTGACAGTTTGTACACTCCATAACACACCGATTCATTTCTTATAAATCATTCACAAACCAAAGATCTACAAAAGCTTTTATTAAAAGAAAACTCTCTCAGTATCATTTGATATTATCCGAGTTGAATTTATTCTTGGTACAGTAAGAATTTAGCCTGACTGGAACCGATTCTTGTTGCGAGGTTGTACTTCTGGGGAATGTGCAGTCAACCTTCCAATTCCTATAAATCCTCGATCCATTCTTAACCAGAATATTAATACTTGTTAGCGTCCCATTTATGGTTCAATTAGATCTATTTAGTAAATGTCTAAAATGATTTTGAACCGCATTAATACATTCTTCCTGGCAGCGGTCGTGTCGATACTGCTGTATGGATGCACCACTTGGACGCTAACAAAACGGCTGGAGAAGAAGCTAGACGGCAATTACACAAGAATGTTGCGAGTAATATTAAATAAGTCCTGAGGGCAACACTCCACAAAGCACCAACTATACAGCCACCTGCCTCCCATCACGAAAACTAGCCAAGTTAGACAAACCAGACATGCTGGAGAAGCAGAGACGAGCTCATAAGTGATGTACTCCTATGGACCCCCACATATGGCCGAGCAAAAGCAGGACGACCAGCTAGAACATATATACAGCAGCTATGTGAGGATACGGGATGTAGCCCTGAGGACCTGCCAGAGGCGACGAACGATAGTGAAAAGTGGCGAGAGAGGGTCAGAGATATCCGTGCTAGCAGCAGGACATAATGATGAATACATTGGTTCTTTAAACATTGATATTGCAACTAACTATGAAGTTAGCCTCTGTTTAAAATTATTGTGTATACACGCTTTTGTACATTAAACAATAACTGTTAAATTAACTTAGGTATAAAATAACCTAAGAGCTGATATACTAATAAAACCAACCCATCATGAAAAGAATAAAAATATCCACTGATGACATTGTTTTTATTTAAGCATATTTATATTCCACTGTTTTCTAT
The DNA here is from genome assembly GCA_963585895.1 of Sepioteuthis lessoniana. Lineage (NCBI taxonomy): Eukaryota > Metazoa > Mollusca > Cephalopoda > Myopsida > Loliginidae > Sepioteuthis > Sepioteuthis lessoniana. The sequence continues at coordinate 9,905,890 of OY757916.1, read as the reverse complement.
TAAGATATCTTCAAATTAACACTTTAAAAGAATCCATTTTTGTTTATAGGGATTACAAATTAATCTCAACGTCAAATATTGTCCTCAATTCCTCGAGTAAAAAAATATTTGCAAGATTACTACAAATTGACTTAAACAGCTTAACCAATTCCAAAGCATGAAAGAGTATTCAGTAAAAAACAGTTTCATTTGTTTTGGTTTAGTTCCTTTAATGACATATCAACCCTTGATGGATTATTTAAGGATGTAATTAGATCCACTTGTAACTGTTTGATGATAACCATGTTTTCAATGTTCGATAACAATTTTTTTTTAATTAACTATATTAGTAACCATTTGATTGCATAGTTCTAGTGGGTAGAGTGTTCGCCAATGGTACGGGAGACCAGAGTTCAATCCCAGGTCATGTTTTACCAAAAACTTTAAAAACGGTACTTGATACCTATTTGCTTAACACTCAGCATTATAAGGTATGTATCAAGGGTAAAGTAGAGCAATCCAGGGAATAAAGTAGCGCCCTCGCCTACATCTTAGTGTAGTAACTATTGAAAAGGGAGCCTTCTGGTCGCCAACTTTATTTACTTTATTTGATAGTACTAATTTGAATGAGACCTACTAATACTACTACTGGTATTAATACTAGTAATCCATAGTAAACAATCATAGCTTCAACTAACTGATTTCAAGTGTTTCTATCTGATCTTAATAATTTATACACAATTATATGATTTCATGTATCTTTTCCTTTGCTATAATTATTTGTTGGCTCATAGTTACATGGCACCAAATATACTTGTCTAATTGTAATTATTTCCAAAAAGATATATTTGAATGATAATTGGGTCCCTCAAAAGGTGCTACTTGGGATGAATAGCAATGTAACACTCCATAGTGATCCAGAAAATGAGCCTCCCCACCAAATGCAGTTCGATATCATTTGTTGGCTCACAGTTAATTGTTTCAAGCATTCCTGTCCAAAAACTCTAATTTGCATCTAATTATATAGTTTCCAGTCATTATTATAATTCTTAGTTAACGATAAGATATTCAAGTAACTATTCCAAATTAAAATAAAATGCACAGTAGCAAGTATTCCAATCAAATTAGAACGATTTTTTTAAACAGATCAATTTGACATGTAGATAAGACCCTAAAATGGTACCATGACTCTAAAGCAGAGTGGACCTGAGAGTAATGGCAATGAAGGAATATTCTACTCTCCCCAAAGCCCCAAAACTGTACACTTGCCATCAAATGCTGTGTCATATGCTGGACACATCTTTTGGCCATTCTTCCCTATCTGTAAAAGATATAGTATATTCGAAGCAGTGCCAACAGGACTTCTTTTAAATTGTATCCAATACTTGATATACTTCATGTTCAGAGTGGCATTAGAACTAGACCTGGCACTAATTAGTTTGATTGGATGGTGTTTTATAGCATATCAACCCTTGATGGTTATTTAATGCCAAACTCTGTGCATAGATATCAATTATATTTGAACTATAAGTGAATAGTTGGGAAGTAACTTTATTTTAAAATGAGTTTGAGCTCTCTTGTTTTCACACAGCCATTGTAATCCAACTCAGATCATTTTATTTATCAATTAATCTTATTTAATACCAAATATCTGTACATGGCTTTATGGTTTTAAAAATCACTAACACTAATCCCTAGTAAAAAATTCAATAATTCTATTTGACCCATTGATGGAATGTTAAAAGGTTCTACTACACCAGGTTGGTCAGATTTGTGCTGAAAAGTTACAAAATCTGTTATTTCAGTCAAATTCAGTTTCATATATTTTCTAAGTTAAACAAATAGTTGAATTAAATAAAAAGGTTAAAATTGATTAAAATGGATAGATATATCAAGGAATGTTTATAAGTGTTAGATATGTACTAGATAACATAAACATCAACTGATGTGACATGGATTTTTTTTCAAATTTTGGTATGCTAATTACATCACACAAATTTTAAAGAGAATGCTATCAACAGATATAGAATGTTTTAAAATTCATTTTTTCATTTTGTTAAATAACTTCTGTGCCCTGATGAATGTCTAAAAACCAAAACATTCAACATTGGCAAATATTTCTACAAATAAAATCATCCTCTTAAGACCTTGCATTTTTTCATCTCTATAAATGTTTATACTGTCGGATTTTTTTTCCTGATCTCACCTAGTATGAAGGCATCCAGTCGGCTAGGGCTGTAGAATAGTCTGAATCCCTGCAGAGGAGTAAACCCCCTATCACCGACTATGAGTGTCTTGGATACGACATTAAAACCATGGGCTGGTGAGGTACTAATCAAAAAGTTTGGCTTGTTATAGTTTATTTACTTAATAGCCTATCATCTCTTAATGGGTTATTTAATACTAAAATTTGATTGATGATTTCTAAATATTTACTTAGGATGACTATCCCGTGGTGTAATGGTTATCGTCACAGGATATGAACACGGCGATACGAGTTCAATTCCTGGACAAGACTGATTGCATTTCACATAGCACTAATACCCTTGGGAAAGGTATGAATCCAATTATTCTCCCTCCAGCTATGGGTAAATAGTAGGGCAGACTAGGTTCTTCAGCCTTGGTGAGGCAACTAGTCTAGGAGAAGGAAAACTCTGAATTCAAACCTGTTAAACTCCGCTTAAAAAATTGACCTTTTGTCATATCCTGCCCGAGCGGGGGTGTTGGTAAATAGGATCTCTGATGTTCCATCACATGTTTTAAATTTGCACTTTTTTTTTTTAAAATTTATTTGTTGATAATTATTCACTTACACATAGTAACCTGTTATTAAGTACAGTGTATCTAATAAATGTGGACACAGTTGAATGCTTTCCAGCATTCCTATCTAATACTAATAATTCATACAAGATTATACATGGTATTAAGTATTCTGATCAAATTCTAATAATTCATACACAATTATATGGTTTTATGTTACTATTCCTACTTAATAGATCTAGAGCCTCACTACTGGATATCATTTAATCTCATTTCCAGGATACTCCTGTTGGGCAGGGGTTTTACAAGTCGGCAGAGGATGCAATCGGCATTTTCTAAGGCCTGACAGGGTGGCATTCCACTAGGAATAGAATAGATATGGACGTGATGAATTATCTTTCAATGAATGGTGTTAAGTCTATGTTATTTACTAACAGAGGTATTAATAAGACATAGCCGATCCTCTTTTATCTCTTACCTTTTTCATTTTTAACAAAGAAATCCAATCCAGCTTTATAAAGGATTTATTCACAGAGGGCATAATTAGAAAGACTGATTAGGCTAAACCAATCAGGCTAGATGTCTTCAAATAGCTGGAAATTGGCTAAGCCGCTAATGAAAGGAGCCAAAAAGTGAGTAATTTGCAGATGCCAAACAGGATATGTCTTTACACCAAATAATTGGAAGCCGAGAAGAAAAGGGGAAACCTGATGGATTCTCTTCAATGCTTTGCATACTGTGTTAGTTGCACAAACAAAAACTATTAATCCTACGTCAAACAACAGACATAACAAAACATCGATAATGCTTGCAAAGAAAGTGTGCAATTGCAATCAAAGAACGCAGTTAATGAACATCGAGATGCCAATGTCTGCTGAGCCAATCAGGGACAGGCAATCACAATGAACCAAAGTCGATCGTTAATATGATGATTGGATGAATGTTGTCATTAAGCAATAAACATGCACTCAATAAAGCATAAATCACACATCAAAGAGGGGAGTGTCAATGAACAATAATCCAAATCTTATATTAGAGAAATAAATGCAAGGAATTCTAAGATAACAATGAAGTCAATCTTTGAATCTTTATTTATAGTGTACATTTTATTACTCCTCCTTTTCATCACATATATATATATATATCTGCTAAGTAATGATAATCAGAGCTTCACACTAATTTGAAAATAACCACAAATAAAGCTTAATGAACTTTATTCTATTTTCTATTCCCATTTTTAATTCAAGTTGATTTTATGACTTATAATCCCTTGGGTTATTTTTGGTGGAAATAACTGTCACAATTATGATCACTATTTATGTAATTATCATTATACAAAAATATATCAGGGGTGTCCTCATGGTGTAATGGTTAAAGCGATGGAGTTTGGAATCAGAGTACGCAAGTTCATACTCCAGTCGCGCTATTACATTCACTTTTGATCATATACCCTTGGGAAAGGTATAAACCCCCTTATCCTCCCAACTATGGGTTAAATAGTAGCACTCTTATTCTTCTAGGAGAATAGCTTTGGCATTAGATAACCTACAAAGGTTGATATGCCATTAAACAAAAAAACCAAACCAAAAATATATCTGCACATCACTTAAAACAGGTAAAAAGCTTCATTTTTAGTTGGAATATTAATGTTTTAAAATCCAATCAATATAGTTCATAATCATTTTAAACATTTTATACTTATTTACAATATACCAATTTTAAAAGTTAACAATGAATTTAAACAGGGAAACACTTGACACTGAGTTAGAACGTTAAGGATTTAAAGGCCAATGTATTATGCATGTTATCTTAAACCAAATTATTATTCTTAATGCATTATGTACATTTATTATTCTTAATGCATTATGTACATTTTGTGCTGACCCAAACCCTCCACCATGGGCAGGACATGTAACAAGGTAAATTTTAAAACCAAGTTAAGCTAGTTTGAATTCTTGACTGGTCGCCTAATCAAGGATAAATAAGCAAGAATGCCCTAGTATTTACTCATAACTGCAAGGAGAAGAGATGGATTCATGCCTTTCTCAAAGACATTAGCATAAAGTGATATATAAACAGTCTCATCCAGGATTTCAACAGGTTATCAATTTCTTCTGATGATAACAATTAAATTAACTGTGCATCAAAAACATTAATATAGATCCAAATTATTTTTAAAAAATGATCTCAAACAGATCTATTTGACCCATAGATGATGCCTTAACTGTCCTGGTCTAACACTGGGCAGCCTGGTATTCATGCTGGGTGGCCAAACAATGACAAACATCTATTCACTTTACACTAGACCTTCAGGTCTTGGGAATCTATAACCAGTAAAGTCACCCAACATACATGCCGAGAAACTTAGCAATGGCTACCATATTTTACATTGCATATGGCCTTCTGGTCTAGTGAACCTATGACCAGCAGCCCACAAGTCAAGGTTAATATGCAACCTTCCCTCCACTAATCCCAACAATAAAAAAGACTTTGGGTCAAATCCTGCCTGATTGGAGGCATAAATAAAACAGGTACTCTCCCTCCAATTCAGAGTAGACTCGGGAGTAATAAAAAAGGCAATAAAAAGTTAATGGCATACTCTCCCGCAATCCGGAATAGGAGCCTTACAACTGGATCCAGTTTAGAGTCATACCTCGGATACTCTTTGAGAGTGGTGCAGCTGTTGTATTCTAGGCTCCACTGACCGAGTAAGATTTTTCATTGATACAACAGCAAGCATAAGCTATTTGTAGAGAGAAACATTTGTCGGCTGATGCAATTCCTTCTGAGTTTTATAATTCGTTAACAGTAATAAGAGATATATGTAGGTCATTCAATAGATAAGATGAATTTTGTTTATTAAATTTGCAGTTAAGAAGTGCTGTTGATAGATGAACTTTTTTCAAGGAAATCCATAGAGAAGGGTGCCTTAATGTCACCAGAAGATTGTCAGCATGACTTTATTTACTGACCACTGCACTCAGAAAGTTTTCTTAGCAGGAGAAAACGTGTTTCGACTCCATGGACTGCCTTTCATTGGTATTGCAATACTTGGATTCCATTGGTCAAAACATTCGCCAACAGTAGATATGTCTGTCTATGAACTTTTCAGCACACCCACATTCATGCGGTGAGACAGTCAAATCTCATTAGAATTCATAAACTTTATTGCGGTCAACAAAGAGAACAGCCTGTAGGCTGTTCAAGGTCACTGTTTGACTGGCAGGCGTAGCATTGAGCAATCTCAGGACAAGGAATTCTTTTTTAGCCAAGCAGAGGGCACCACGAACTGAAATTAGACATGCTTTCTGGATCCCATCACAAGTATACAAATAACATTCTACATTCCACAAAAAGGCAGTTCTCATTCTCACAGCCCCAGCGAATCTTAACTGACAGCAGTTCCTACATTTGCCTCAAAAGCCTATCTATTGGGGACCAAGCCACCTTACCTTTCATATGTATGAAGTATAAACCAAAACACGTAATCAATAAACTTACCAAGAACTGAGCTATCATTGAGTGGACATTCAACAATTTAGCTTCTTCATAAGCCTTCTACTGAACAAAGTATAGGTAATTTTGCATATTTCTGTATAAAAATGTTATCTCATTTCTTGATTCTTTCAGCCTTTGCTACAAATCAGAAAGTACAATAATCCTGGTCAGCAAGTTACTCCTCTTCTATTCTCTCTTCTCTCCCTCCATACATGAATATTACTTAGATTCAGCCAAATTACCTTTTTTTTTTTTTTGAGAGCAGGTTTTCTCTATTTTGCTTCTTATGAAGCCCTTTAATTTATTTTTACAACAATTTTCACTTAGCTGAAGCAGACTGGTTGCACTCTTTTGTTTCTTGTTCATGGAAGCAGCCATTTGTGATATGACTTTCACACATGTGCATTCCAGTCGTTAGTATCAATATTACTTATGCATAAGTTGTGTACAAAAGGGCAAGAGATGGCAGTCTTGTCAGAATGACCATTGTAAATAAACCAGATCAACAGTGACATTCGGTTGGAGAGCATACAACAAACCTTTATAAGATACAGAATGATGCAATGAACATTGTCATCAAAGGAACATTTAACCCCACTAACATAAACTGGACAATTTATTTCTACATCGTGCAGATACATTTTTTAACATGAATTCTTCTTCCATTTCAGATTGGCCAACCGAAAATAGGCATTTTTTTTAAAAACCAAATCTAATGTTTTTCTCACTCGCTTAGTCAGATTTGATAGGAAGTCTTTTTCTAGTGGAGGGGTTGCATAAAGATCTGGACTCGTGTATGGCCATCATAAAAAATGCTTGATCCTCTTGACATTTCCTAGACTTAGAGGGGAGGGGTATACACTAGAGGTTGTATGCATCTATTTATGACCAAATAAAATAATATTAGTTTAGAGGGGTATACACTTTAGGATATATGCATATTGTTTCTTAAGTTCATAAAAAAAAAAATGTAGGTTGCTTTATATATATATATAAAGAGTGTTCAGTATTTGTGACAGAGCGTATACAGAGAAGTTAAGATAGGATTGATGGAGTCAACAGTGCTTAGTTTCTGTCAGTTTCTCCCCCATGCAAGCATCAGAGCAGTCTGATGATTGCAGAGATGAGAAACTGACCATTAAGTGCCACAGACAGTCTTCACAATATTCTAACTTAAAAAAGGTATATATATTTATATATAAAAAAAACAAAAAAAAGCACATCATTCTTTTCTTAGTTGGATCAATAAATTTTTAGCACTAAGACAAAGATAGAAATATATGAAAGTGGGTCAATAACTATGAGATGATAAAGTTTTAAATTTTGATCTGAAATTTTCTCTGCATAATGTTTAATCCTTATAATCCATCAAGGAACATGTGGTTGAGTCAATTGACAAGGAAGAAAATAACGTTGAAAAAAATGGAATATTTGTTGTGTTAAATAAATGCTTTTCTTTTTCTCTGATTAGGCTCTAGACTTAATGACGAACGTAGACAGAGAGATATTTTAAAATAAAGAGAAAAATATTTGCTTATTTTAAATATCAATACCATAGTTGTGTAATTATAAGTTTAAAGAACAAAGTAACCAGGACTATTTTTATGATCCATGTGAATGAGTCTGGAGTGGAAGGCAGTTTGTAACGTATAATCTGTCTAAGTACTCGGTCATAGGTCTGAGGTTTGAATTTCACAAAGATTACAGACATTTTCCATGCATTCACAAACCTCTTGATTATCAGATTAAACTTAATGTCAGGCACAGAAACTATGCATATAGATTAAGTGTTTGTAGTGTTGAAGTGTGTGTGTGTGTGTGTGAATACACACACTAGATAGGAGAAAATGAATGAGTTTGTGATTACACAAACCTCGGATGATTGATGATGGTTTTACAGAAGAGAGAAACATGGCATCTCAGATCCACCAGTAGAATGAAGAGGTGGTATATTTGGTATGAAAAGCTATTTGTACAGTAGCATTTGTGTCTACTGCAACATAGACATCTGAAAGCAGCATGCTATAAAATTCAGGTTTTTAACAAAAACATTATTATTTAAGATAACCTATTGTCTTGTTTTTATTTTTTTTTAAATGTTATTGTGGTCATCAATAATATCAGTTCAAGTTAGTTATCCTAAATGTGAAGAGAATATTAGTTTAAGACTAGTGTAAACATGCTGTCAAATTAACTGCATATGAAATTGTTAAGTTATTAATATTAAATCTTGAATTCTGTTTGCCCAATTTTGGGGAGTTATCAAAATTATTGAGTCTGAATCTTTAATTTTAGTTGGTTGGTTGGGTTTTATGGCATATCAACCTTGGTAGGTTATTTAACACCAAATCCATTTTTATGTAAATAATCAGTTCTCTTTCAAACAATTCAGTTTAGCATGAGTACACAGTTTAATTTTCCAAAACATTTCTATTTCAAGCTATTCAGTTTAGTCAGCAGTTCTAATTCCGCTAATACAATTTAGTTTAAGTACAGGTTTTGTTTACACACAGTTAAATGTCAAAACAATTTTATGTTAAACAATTCAGCTTAGTGAAAATACAGTTTCAATATCAAAAAACAGTTCTATTTCAAATAATTCAGTTTAGCATAAGTATACCATTAGTTTTATTTAACCCATAGATAGGGCCCTTATCAGGTGCTACCATGCTGGGCCAGAGTGGACCTGGGAGCAATGGCAATGAAGGAGTGCTCTGTATTCCCCAAATCCCCAGCATTACTGGAACCTCATCATCAGATTGTTTAGTGTCATATCCAGGACTCTCATTGAGGGGGGTCTTACCAGTTGATGTATTCTACCGCCCCAGCCGACTGGGGAATACACAGAATTGAGTGTCAAACAGTTTTATTTCAGATAATTCAATTCAGCATAAGTACACAGTTTAGACGTCAAAACAGTTCTATTTCGAGCAATTCAGTTTAGCATAAGTATGCAGTTTTAATGTCAAAACAGTTCTATCTTGAACAATTCAGTCCAGCATAAATACACAGTTTAAATGCAAAAAAACCAACTCCATCCACCATTTAGTTCTATTTAACTCATTGATAGGACCCTTATCAGGTGCTACCACTCTGGGCCAGAGTGGACCTGGGAGTGATGGCAATGAAGGGTACTCTGCATTTCCCAAAGCTCCAGCATTGCTAGAACCTCACTATCAGATTATCTAATGTCATATCCAAGACACTCGTTGGGGAGGTCTTACTCTTCTGCTGAGAAGCAGTCGGTGTATTCTACAGCCCCAGCTAACTGGGCAAATCTTTTATTTTGATCTTAAAGTTGAGTAGGAAATGAACTCGACAACCAGATGAATAGTTATTGGCAAAACAGAGGATTATGTATGTGCAGTACATTATCATATACAACAGCCCTAGATGTGAGCGGATTTTTTTTCTTTCCTAACTTGAAAAACACATTGATTTGGTGATGTGGAAGACATTTAAAAAAAACATCACTGCACATCAGACCAGGAATTTCAAAGATTCTTCAACCAATAGAAAAATCACTGGAATAAGAGTGTCAAAAAACATTTGGACAACTTTGAAGAAAAATTAATGATTCATACATTGTTCATATCTTTTCTGGTAAATTCATTTTCGGCCTCACTATTTTTAACACACCTCAGAGCTATGATCCCAAGCAACAGAATTATAAAAAAGTTTTATAACAAGTATATAGCCTTCAGTCAGATTAATTCAAAGATGTAATGGTCAGCTAACTTGCTAATCTCTAATCCACGATGAGTTTACATATACTTACATTTATAGATGATATGTTCAAGACAAGAAATTAGGTGATTCGTCTGTATTATAGTAGATATATATGTATATATCATCATCATATCGCGCTGGTAGCACGGATATCCCTGACCCTCTCTCGCCACTCCTCCCTATCGTTCATCGCCCGAGGTAGGTCTTCAGGACAACATCCCATATCCTCACATAGCTGCTGAATGTATGTCCGTGCTGGTCGTCCTGCTTTTGCACGGCCATGTGTGGGGGTCCATAAGAGTATATCTCCAGCAGTGTCCTGCATGTCTGGTTCGTCTAACTTGAATAGTTTTCATGATGGGGGCAGGTGGCCGTACAGTTGGTGTCTTGAGGGGTGTTGCCGCCAGGACTTGTTTAAGATTGCACGTAGCATTCTTGTGTAATTGCCGTCTAGCTTCTTACACAAAGACAGATGTAGTTTTTTATAAAAGATTTACAATAATTTAGCCATAAATGCTTGAGTACACAATTAACATATTTTAACTGATGAGATTTTTGAGTGGATAGCATACAAACTATCTTATCTGTAGCATTGCCATTATAGCTGATAAAAAATGACCTGGTTATCAAATACATGTAACTAACTAGTACTACCACTCAAGGTCAGAGTGGACCTGAGAGTAATGACAATGAAGAGATAATATACTCAAGACTGCCCAGAAGTCCAAAACTGAAGCCCCCACCACAAGATCCAGGTTAGTTTTACCCAGGATGCCTTTGAGGAGGAAGTTTTACCATTCCGCAGGGAATATAATTGGTATATCCTTGGTCCTGTCATCAGCACATGGTGTAGATAGTGTCATTTGAATTGATTGGTCTGACATTTTTTTATTCCCATTTTGGTTTTCTTAATTCCATGCAAAACTATTGTTGGGGATTTTAGTTTTAATAGACTGACTGATAGCATGTCAATAAAAACCTCTACGCATAAAAAACCCTTCGAGGCTAATTTTATGCTGAGTAGTTGGTTGGTTTATGGCATATCAACCTTTGTAGGTTATTTAACACCAAATCCATTTTTATGCAAATAATCAGTTCCATTTCAAACAATTCCGTTTAGCATGAGTACACAGTTTAATTGTCAAAAACATTTCTATTTCAAGCAATTCAGTATAGCGTAAGTATGCAGTTCTAGTTAACCCATAGATAGGGCCCTATCAGGTGTTACCATTTCAGACCAGAGTGGACCTGGGAGTGATGGCAATGAAGAGGTGCTCTGCATTCCCGAAAGCTCCAGTATTACTAGAACCTCACCATCAGATTGCTTAGTGTCATATCAGGATACTCGTTAGTGGGGGAGGGGTCTTACCCATCTGGACAGAAGCAGTTGGTGTAATCTACAGCCCCAGCCAACTGGGCATATGCTTAGTGGTTAGAGAATTGCATTGATTAAACTTAGCATTTTTTGTGTACTTTTTTTAAAGCCTTTTTGCAAACATTTATGAATTACTCCTATCAATTATGAATTATTTGCACTCAGTTGTATGTTTTCAAGTACTCCTATCAAATGCTAATAATGCTGTGATATGGTTTCAAGTAACTAATAATAATCCTTAGTTAATGGTTATTGCTTCAAGTAACTAGTTGTATGACAAATGATTAAATTATATAAAATCAAATGTCCTTATCCAACATGAATGATTATATTGATCTATTTGACACATAGATGGGAACATAACAGATACTTCCATTCCAAGTTGATCTGGAAGTAATGGCAATGAAGGGATATTCCACACTCTACAGCCCTTAACAATTGGAGTCTTACTATCAAGACGCAGTCAAGTTAATTACCCAGGACATCCCTTTTGTAGGATGAGGGAAGATCTTACCCCTCTTCAGAGATGCAGTCTATGTGTTCTGAAGCCCCAGCCAAATGAGCAACCCTCTTCAGAAGATCCATTCAGTCTATTGTAAGCTTTGCTAACAAGGCAGCTGTTTCTTTGTTGTTTTTTCTTCTTTTAAATCTGTTAAAATCCAAAGAATGGATCAGCTAAAATATTTTTTTTTCAGTCTAACTTCTTGATTTCATTCCATTTTTATCAAGTTCATCAATCTTGTAAAAAGAGAAATTGAACAGCTAACCTTAGCTCACCATCTGATCTGAATACTTTAACCATGAGGCTAGAAGCTAAAAACAGAGTTGACACGTAAAAATTCTAAGCTGCAGGTAATCTGAGTTTAAAAAAAAAAAAATTACTTTTCCTAGTTTCAAATCAGTTTAATTATAAAGTATCTTTTTCCACATGTAATACCTAGTTAATCTTCAACTATTTGGAATCTCCTGCTGTGACCTACCACATTTAACCCAAGGGAAATCATCGGAATCTTCCCAATATAACTTTTATCATGCTCCCCATCGCACAGTTTTTTTTCCTTCTTGCACTTCAATTACTGTGCTGATTCTCTGTCTATGATGTCACCTCATCTATAATGAAATATCCGTTTCCAGAAAGTAGCATCTAGCCTTGAAATTCTTCTGACAAGCCGATTCCATTTGGAACCAGCAATCAAAATTCTTTAGCTTGACAAGTCTGAGAAAATACTCGGCTGATTTGTATTTATCAAGAATTTCCAATTCTTTACCAAAATACTTTAGGCAATATTTTAAGATTAAGATCAAACATCAAGCATTAGTATTTGATTCAAGCCAAAATTCATATTTTACTGTTTTTAATTATTTAAAAGGCTGGATTTAAAAAAAAAAAACAACAAAAAACACTTGATTTTTCTAAGGGTGGAAATGAAAATTTGTTTGAAGATATACCTACAATACAAAAGTGAGTTAAAAGTTTTGCAAATTTTTTTCTTTGTGATAGTTTGCAGTGCATCTTTCACGTGTCTGAACGAGTTCAAGTCATGAAAGGTATTGGGGGTAGCACTCTGAGAGTGTCAGGAGAATTTAGCAACTTACCATCCAGTGTGATCCTCACCTTCATGACCTTTGAAGCAAAAGAAAATTGTGCCTCACATCACCAAAATATTGCAAAACTTTTGACTCACCCAAGTAATTTGATGGTCACTTCTTTAATTTCTTAAATTCTGCAACAAAATATACAGCAGCAAAATATTCTGTCACTTTCCTAGAAAATGAGAAAGTGAAAATTTGCTCCAATTCATTCTGTAAATAAATCAATATATCTATTATATAATGTGGAAAACCCCCCTCAAAAAACAGCATTTTACACAAAATATTTTATATCAAGTCATTTATAAACTACTAATATTAATTTCTTATATTAGCTTCCATAAATACGATGCAACTTGACAGTGAGCTTACTAACTACTCAATATTAAGTCATAACAAAATATATAATTCATTGCAAATAGATTAAATGAAAATCCTTTACAATTAGCATTTAATGGTAATCTGCTTTGAGCAACTATAATGATTAAGCTGGGCTCAGATACCAACTTCAACAGTGTTAACTTGCAAATTGGACAGGAAATTGCTTTATTGTCTATATTAGTTAAAGTGCGGAAAATGCTCAAACAAATTTTATTGTGATATACCAAGTTCTGCAGCTATGATAAAATACAAACATATATCTCATCTTCATATTTCTACTTGGAGAATGGCAAATTTTATGAAGCAAAACCTATCTTTTATGAAAATGTTTTGAAACTGAGATTTTGATTTTCTATTTTTAACCACTTGAACTTGTAAACTCAGTGTTTTACTTTACACTATAAACCCAATATTTCAAGCGAAGTGCTAATTTACCCCACCTTGTAACTTTAATATTTTGTGTCAAGGAGTGTGTCAAATACTAATGATGTAAGGTTTAATATGGCAATTATTTACAGTCTTGATAAGATGGATTTCAAGAGGCCTATGCTTGGGAGAGAAAATGGAATTTATTTTGAGCTAGTTTGTATTTTAGTAAATTATCAGAGCTCAAGTACAGTCTATGAGAGAACCAAGCTGCTAAGACATGAAATGGTGGAATTTGATATTTTGTTTATTTAATGGTATATCAATCCCTTATGTGTAATTTTAATACTGGAATTTAATTCATTAGTATGTATTTATTTGTAATCCTAACTATTTTCAATGTTCCATTCAACTTTCTTATTTCTTTTTGTCTGTAATCATTTATTTGCACACAGTCACATGATATCAAATATTCCTATCTAACACAAATAATTTGCACTGTTGTAGGGTTTCAAGTATTCCAATGTAATACTAATCCTTTATTAAACAATATATGGTTTCATTTAACTATTCCTGTTCAATAATAATCATTTGTCTGCAAATCGTTTCAAGTAACTAATAATAATCTTTGGTAAACAATTAGAGACTCGAATAACTTATTAATACAAATTGATGTCATACCAAAGACTTTAAAAATGGTACTTGATACCTCCTTGCTTAACACTCAACAATATAAGATACGTATCAAGGATAAACTGGAGCAATCCAGGGAAATGAGTAGCACCTTCCACTACACCTCAGTGTAGTAGCTATTGAAAAGGGAGCTTTCTGGTCACCCTCGACTACAGTCTCCAACTTTACTTATGATATCAAGTATTTCTATATAATACAAATGATTTGATCTTTTAGGGAAATGTTTAATCGAAATCATAACTACATTTTCACTGTTCAATCGCCTTTTTTTTAATTGCAGTTAGTTTTTTTTTTCTTTTTATTTGTTTACTCATAGTAATCTGATGTCAAGTATTCTTAACTGAAAATAATTCAAACAGTTTTATTTAAATAATAATGATAATAAAAATGTGTTTGCTCACATGGTTTTCAGGTAGTCCTATGTAACAGCAATCATTTCTGAAAAAAACTTTTTTAACCCAGAAATGAGACCCTAACTGGTAAGACCACTCTGGTATTACCTGAGATTAATAGATATTGAGAGATACTTCACACACTCCTGGACAGGAGTCTCATCATCAGATGCAGTATGGTCTTGTACCTAGAACATATTTTGGAAGGGTATTACACTTTCGCGGGGGATGCAGACAGCCTATTTTAAGGCCTGCCAACAGGAAAGACAATTTTTCATACAACTATTCGTTACATTTTTTTCAAAAAACTTACAATCCTAAAATAGGCCAATTATTATATAGCATTTTTAAAAAAATACTGAAACTTAATATAAGTACTTGCAAAAATAAAATTAGTGTTTTCATTTGACACTGATAAAAAGGAAAAGTCAAATATGTTATCAAATGAATCAAATTAGATGCGGCCATATGAATTTTACGCAAGTTTTTTTTATTGATACAGTGTGCACATTATTAATAAAATCACTGGGAGTAGATCTTTTTAAAAGGATTTTTTGCCCCATAATCAATTTTAAAGGTTGTGATGATTTTTATGAAATTACATGGTGTAGATTTTATTAGAATATATAATTAGATAAGTCACAAATTAAAATATAATGAATTACTATCAAGATTATATATAAAGCTACTGTGTTTGCCTGATCAGGCTTAAGTACAACATAAAATCAAGTCACAAAAACAAATGCTTCTTCCTATCACAAAACAGTTCATATGTAACCTGTTTTATAACTTGTTAAGTTTAACAACTTTGTTTCTAATGACATTAGACAATTTACAACCGTTTCTTAACTAGAGTTATAATTTACAATGAAAAGCAGGATGTGACACAAAGTTAATTTTTAATTAATTTTTTTTTAATTAAAAATTTTTATTCAATAGACTGGTCAACTAATAAAGCCTAAAAAACACAGTCAGCCTAACTATTTACCCACAGGGAGAAAAGATGGATTCATGCCTTTCCCAAATGCATTAGTGTCGAGTGAAATGCAAATGGTCTCATTCAAGATTTGTATTTGTGCCTCTAATTCTATTTTTTTTCAACAATATCCACTACACTTAATTAGCCGCCATATAAATTTACAATATAAGAATGATGTTTCACTTAACTCTTATTTTGAGAATATTAGATTTGCAAAACTACATCTTATTTATAAAATATAAAGTAAATCTCAAACTGAATATTTCCTTGTCAGAAAATTACAAGAATATGATCATTTTATTTATGCTAGCATTTTCTTACACAACAAGAATGTAAGTGAAGGGTTAACATAACTCCTTCACCCTGGTAGTTAAATTTCTAAGTCCTTATTAAAATTCAGGAAGTGGGATGGATAAATTTATTATCAGTACATGTAAATGGTCATTTAACAAATTTACCCAAAGGATTTTTTATCAACTCTTACAACCTCAATGGCCAGTATTCCATAGAAGTACATATACCTGGGTAGCCCAAGTTTCACCTGATGATTCCCCATGTGTTCATTGCTTTTTGCCTCAAAGCCTTACATGTTTAATAACATTACATTTTCAACTAGGAACCCAGGATGTGGGTAGGAGTACAAGGCAAAGAGTGTTTTAAGGGTTAAATGAAGACAACTCAGAGGAAGACAGTATTGAGGCCTGAATTCATGAACAATGACTTGTGAGGTAAACATACAAAAAACAGCTTCACCCAATGCAAGAGAAAACTACCTTTTTTATTTTTATCATTAAGAGGCACAGGCTGCATAACAAGAAATAAGAAACTAATTGTGAATTTCACTCCACAGGAATACTCCATGGAAAGGCATGAATCCATCTCTCCTGAAATATGGATAAATGATAAGGAGACTGGGTACTCTCATTTTGGTAGGAGAAACTGCTTAGGGGAAAGTAAAATAATTTAAAACTAGAAGCTGGAGTCTCTAAGAAAGTTTAGTGTTGTCTTCAACTTTCTTGAAAAGAGGAGAGACTTGCTGCATAGGCAACTGCCAATCCTTCTTACAACCTTGCAAGGCTTGTACCAGGTGCAGATCCATGGCTATTTTTTTTTCCATTTTTCTTCTCCCTAGTGAGCCAATCTTCAGAAGTTAAACCAAGGACACTGACCATGAAATGACCTGAGCAGGACTTGAAGCATCAAGTTAGAAATGGAGTCATTATCAATAGCAACCTAAAATAACATTACAATAACTATGTAAAAGCAAGAAAAGATTAGTGAAAGTAGCAAACTTGCCCAGAAAGACGGCAAGAACAGGTACAATTTGGTGGGAATAGTGATCCACCAGGAACTTTGCAAGCAACTAAGATTTTACCAGACTAACAATTGGCACATGAATAAACCAGAAATTATCACAGAAGATCAAACCAGACCTAGTTGTAGTAAGCAAAAAAAAAAAACCAAACAAAAAAAAAACAACTAGTAAGCCAGTGAACCTTGCTATTTTAGCAAATCAAAGACTAAGAAAAAAGAAAAACCCTACAAGAATCTGGATGTTAGCAGAGTCTGTGGAATATGACAGTAACAGTAATATCAACCATAGTCCAAGTTCTCCAACCCATCGTCAAGAACCTAGAAAAATAAAGGAAGTAGAAATCCAATGAAAAATGGAGACTGTCTATATCACTGCTTTGTGGAGACAATCAAGAATACTTTGTTGAGTTTTGAAGGACTCCGACTCCAATAAAAACCATCAGTTAATAAGGTTGTGAAAAATTCAAAAGGAGTAAAATAATAATGAATCTTTTACCTGGTAATAAGATCTAAATAAATTTCTTTTAAAACATCACCCGCTACTGCAAAGAAAAGTAAATATACACTCACACAATGATCCATTAAGTTTTTAAGACAAGAAAAATAATATGTTTAAGTAACGAAGATTCCACAGAATTCTCTAATAGAGTTAATCTGGTCAATCTGACGGCATGAATGTCATACTTTTTTCTTTCTTTGGTAATATTTGAAAAGAATGCAATTTTATATATATATATATATATATATATATATATATATATATTTTTATATAAAAAAAAATTTATTTTTAGATTAATAATAATAATAATAATATTATATATATATATATATATGTATCTCACTATTTAAATAGAATGTTCCACTGATAAAACAATTATCTGCTAGGGGAGTTTTATAATCAACCCAACAACACCAGAGTATGCTAAAGGGGATGTTTATTATAACACCGAAGATATTCTAGGCAACAGTACTTAATGACTGTCCAAGTGCAAGGCATCTCCTATTATAAAGACATGAAAATATTTATGTCTTATTGTTCTTCAATGGGTTTTAGCCTGTATGTTAAAATAAATAGGAATTGCAGTAGGTATCAATTTTGGAAAGCATAAGCTTTTTACTATTCTCAGAGATTGCAGAAGAAATAAGTAATAAAAGTATTGAATGCACTTTTCCTAAAGAAAAATAAAATAAAAAAAATACATAACAGCATTATTTTTAGATTTTAGCTGATAGAGATTGGGTTAAGGAAATGTTTTAGATATATTCTTTTTGCTTTGTGTGTGTGTGTGAGTGTGCAATTTCTAATTCAAAAGCTATAACATTAATATTAGGGTTTTATTGAATAAATACGTGACTTCATAAAAGGACTGAGTTAGAAATGATTTACCGTTTTCTCTATCCCAATTTTTAATTAGAAGAACTAAAAATGACATTAACGTAAGCTAATTAAAAGAAACAAAAGAACACTTTAATTCACAGTATGTTTATTAAAAAGTATATTTCATAATTATCTGATGAGATAAAAAAAAGTTATATGGTCTCATTTTTTACAGTTCACATAAATTAATAATTTAAGAAAAAAAAAAAAAGACAGAAAAAAAATGAAGAAAGAATGATTTCCTCCATTTATCGGTTAATTCCTCCAAGTTTTCCTAATTATATTTCAGTTGTTTTCACCTAATACTTCCAACTGTACTTTTCGATTGACCATCATGGCTGAAGCCATGGCTACGAAGTTTTCTTAGATTACTAATATTTTGCCAAAATATGTATACGAAGTTCATCTTTGTTTGTAGAAACATACAAGAGTGGGGCACAAAGTGTGGAACAAATTCACTCCATTCATGAATTTAACTGCAATGCATGCTGTGCAACTCATTATGAACCTATTTACCAAAACTACCAGCAATTTTTTATTAGTAAGAGTTAAACCATACAAATACCGTAGTTTAAATATTATATACATAAATAAAAAATAAATCAGCAAAGTATTTATTAGATGATGATTCTAGTGTCAGAGATGGTTTGGAGGCCAAAGCATTATTACTTCAAGCTAGAGCAGCCCAGCAGTACCTTACAATACCACCAGACCTCATTAGTTTTCCATCATATAGTAATTCCAGGAAAATTCTGCTGGGGGGGGAAGGGGGTTGTAGGCTCAAAATTGTGAATTCTGTTTTTATATATAAGTATGCAATTTGTAAACAAATAGTTAGTAGGTGATATTTTAAATAAGCCAGAACTAATTTATTTGCTCAAATGGTTTCACATATTGTTGTGGAATGGTAACAATTCATTTTAACATTAGTCATTTGTTTGTACACAGTTAAATGGGTAAACAGTTTTATTTGACCCATATAAGATATCCAAATAAGGTCCTACTGCTCCAATTTAGAATGGATCTGGGATTAATGGCAATGAAATGGCACTCAAAATACCCCAAAGTTCCAGGGCTCAAGCCTCAACATAAGACGGTTTACGGCCCAGTTGGCTGGGACAGCAGAATACACTGACTACATCTCTGCAGAGGAGTAATACTCCCCCATGAGTGTCGTGGATATGACACTAAACAATCTGATGGTGAGGCTCTGGGAATGTGGGGTCCTCTTTTATTGCCATCACTCCTAGGTCTACTCTAGCCCAGAGTGGTAACACCTGACAGGGTCCTATCTATGGGTTAAATAGAACTAAAATGTGTAAACAACTGTACTTATATTGAACTGAATTGTTTGAAACAGAACTGTTTATATGTATAAGAAGGTTTTGGCATTAAATAACCTGCAATGGTTAATATGCCATCAAACCATCAGATAGTTTATTGTCATATCCAAGATAGTTGTCAGCAGGTCTTACCCCTCAGCAGAGATACAATCAGTTTATTTTACTGACCTAGCTGACGAAGCTGGGGAAATTCTGCAAGAATCTTTATTTTCTAAAAATTTACAAATATCATGCAATGATTTTTCTTCCCTACCTTGAAGAATTACCTCTAAACCCAAGTGGAAAGAATTTTTAAAAATTTTCTCCTCTTTTAATATTCGATTAGTTATGTCTTACAACAACCTGATTTTTCCCCCATGTTGCTAGAAACACCTTTCCCTTACAAGTATGAACAGTTCCTTCCATTTGGTTGGGTTAATGGCATATCAACTCATTATGGATTATTTAAATCCAGAACAGGATTCATTTCTAAATGTTTGATTACAATCATCAATATATTTTTCATGTTCCCAAGCATTTTATCTAAATTGCATTTTTTCTATTTGTCTCTAAACATTTCCTTGCATACATTTATATGATATCAAGTATTCCTATCTTATATAAATTATTTGCACACAGTTTAAATAATTCAAATTAAAGACTAATAATTTACACACTAATCGGCTCATTGGTCTAGTGGGTAGAGTGTTTGCCTATAGTCCAGAACACCTGGGTTCCATCCCAGGTCACATCATACCAAAGACTTTAAAAATGGTACTTGATACCTCCTTGCCTAACACTCGGCAATATAAGGTATGTATCAAGGGTAAACTGGAGCAATCCAGGGAAATGAGTAGCACCTTCCACTACTCCTCAGTGTAGTAGCTATTGAAAAGGGAGCCTTCTGGTCGCCCTTGACTACAGTCGCCAAATATAAGGTACGTATCAAGGGTAAAGTGGAACAATTCAGGGAAAGGAGTAGCACCCGCCCCAACACGTCACTGTAGTAGCTATTGAAAAAGGAGCCTTCGGGTCACCCTCGATTAAGTCGCAAACTTTACTTTTTTTTTTTCACTTATATGGTTTCAACAAACTATTTCTATTTAATAATAATCATATATTTGCAGTTGTATGGTTATACATGTTCTTAATAATAATAATTTACAAAAAAGATCTATTTGAACTAAAGGTGAGACCCTAATAGGTACTTCCACTCAGGGTCAATAAGCTTTGCAATAAAGGTCAGTAAAAAAAGTTTGTTTTTCATTTACACTAATATTTTTTCAAATATAAACTCTTGATTTTTTTTTTTTTTATTAAAGATAAAATTTTTCCAATAATCATATTTCATATAAAATTCTACATAAATTACAAATATTAATGCTATAAATCATGCTTCAATTTTTCTATTTTTGTTCTTTTATTGTTTTCTTCCAAGATACAAGATTTTTCAGACGAATGATCAATGCCCATTTATATCTTACCTGTTGAAAGCGTTCCTTCTCTTCCATAAAGTTATCATTCGTTGCATTCATAAGCTATTGCCCATTTCATGCCATGCAGGTTTAACTTGATCACGAGCTGAAACCCCGATGGATCCTTTGATATGCAGATCCCTAAGTTGGAGCCATTGCCCTCTGCTCTCCTTTGCATGTATGGCATCAATCATCAACGAAAAGAAACCAGCTTCAAATCAATTCCATTGTTTGCGTTACAACGTATTCTGCTCATTGCAGCAACTTGGTGTCAACTTCGATTTTCTTCTGCACTTCTCTTTTCCCATTAGAAATGCTCCCCAATCTACTTTTTGTATTCATATATTCATCACACAGACGTACATTGAAGATTTAACTCCATAATCTATATTTGTAATTAAGAGGAGATTGTTTGTCCATCCTCTATAGATGGCCAAATGGTTTTATGTTGAACTACTAAATTTACTATGCATACTAATTAAATCATGAGTTAGATTTTGATTGAACAAGAAAAAAAAACTCTGAGGGCAAGATTTAGAATACACTATCTCCTGAAGAGGAATAAGACCCCCACACCAAAAGGAGTGTCCTAGTATGACACCCAACTGCATCTGGTGGTGAGGCTCAAGTTCAGGAGCAGTGGGGAATACCATTTCATTGCCATAATTCCCTTGTTCAATCTAAGCTCAAGTAGTACCTGTTCATGCAGTTGATCCATAATGGGACACATTTATGAATCAAATACATGAAACCATGCAACTGCATGCAAACAAATGATTATTCAAGAGAATCATTAAAGTCAGATGGGTATAATTGAGGCTATTTAAATATGTGCGATTAATTAGACAGAAATATTTGATAATGAAAATGCACATAAAATGTTCATCACACATAGCCAAAAACTATGACTTGAATATATTATCATATTACTCCTTCAGAGTTTTCACACCAGCATCAGCTGGTTGTACGTCACTAGAGTCTAAGTGACCTCAAGTCACCAGGACTCTTCTCAGTATTCTGGCCAATCTTAATGCAGGTTGGATAATCTATTATTATCATTAGGTATATATCAAAAGTATTTTCATTATTTTTATCTTTTTTAACAGACCTTTACTCCAAATCTAAATTCATGAACCCATCTGAAGACTGATGCAATATAAACAAACAGCTAAAGATAATTAGGATACATTAAAAAAAGCAATATTTGATATTGTAGTTGATATATTCCCTGATTTAGTTCAGATTTAATTACAAGAGAGAATCAGAATGTATGACTTAATACGTTTTTTAATAAGGGTCTATATATTTAAAAAAAAAATTAAGAAATTATAATTGTACCAAAGCTAACAAGATGACTTGGAACACGATTCCAATATTTTATAGAACTTTACTCCAATCCTTATTTCATAAATACATCTAAAGTCTAAAAACAAAATATCTTTAATGAAACATTTGACTTTTAATCCCTCCCAACTTTTCCTGCAACAACTATGCTCCCTCCTTTCTCCTCAGATGTTTTTAAATAGAAAAACTCAGAAAACCATCACAGTCTTGAAGTTTGTGAAGATGAAATAAAGCCCAAACGAAATATCACACGTCCGAGTAATGTTTTTGATTTATCTAACTTTGCGCCTATTTCTATCATAAATAAGAACAATGTCTGTTTGCATATATGAGTGGAATTCAAAGATTTTATGAATTCAAAAATGTATGAGCTAATTGGAAAACAAGAAAACCTTTTGTTTGGTTTCATTGTACATCAATCCTTGTAGGTTATTTAATGCAAAATCCATTTTATACATATAAACAGTTCTATTTAGAACAATTCAGTTTAGCATAAGTATACAGTTTAGTTCTATTTGACCCATAGATAGGATCCTATTAGGTGCTAAAGAAAAAATTTAGGAGCACTTGCAAACGAAAAAACCCAATGAAAATTACAAGTACATGAATGCGTTTATTCAAAGTAAATTTAGTTATATATTTCTAGGTGGGTGAAGTTTATGATCCTGATAGTTTTTAGATCTGATAAAAACTCATCATTGCCATCATCTTTTTAAAGAGCTTCATAAAGAAATAAGAAATCAAAAGTTAATTTTCTTACTGATTTACATGTTAATGCCTAATTCAACAGACTGAACCTTGATTTATCATTATGAATTGTGTGGGTTTCAACCTTAGAAAATCATTACTCAAACATAGGTCTTTGCCAATTTTTCAAGCTGAGGGTTTGTCTTTCTCTTTATTTCTTTTTAATTTCAAGCTTAGAAAATTATTACTCATCATCAGATTGATGCCAATTTTTGCCAGAAAATAAATCTTCAAAATTCAACTTTCCCTTTCTTTCTCCCTCCCTTTCTCTATGTATGTATGTTTCTGGGTAACTTTAAGAGTCATTCATAAACAAGTAATTGTTCAGACAATTGACCCTCTACTTGGTAATCATAATGTCGTCAATAAAACATTAGTCAAAGGTTGTGTTGACAACAGCAAAAATATGAAGAGATTGAATTGTCCAAAATATTTCTGGCATCAAGATAATCAGAACAAGCACCTCAATCATCTCTGAACAACTGACAATTCTAAATATTGAGATCAAGAAAATATTCTTTTATCAACACAAAAAAAGGTTTGTAGTTTTACACCATTAATAACCAGAGATATCAACTTACCAGATCATGACTTCACAGAAAATTTCACAATTCAATTATCAGTCATGTGATTTTTGGGCCATCTTTCTAGGTCAGGTCATATGTCTCTTTCTATATATATATATATATATATATATATATATATATATATATGTGTGTGTGTGTGTGTGCCGTGTGTGTGCCATATGTGTGGCAGATTGTGCAAGTCAAATGCTGGCCTGAAGAGTCACCTTCGGGCCCATGGACGTGGTTTAGGTGTCACTGACAATTCACCCAGCAACTGTAGTGAGGGTGGTGATGAGCATTGAGATAGCTGTCGTCTGTTAAAACGAAGCAATTGCCATATATGTGTGTGTGTGTGTGTGTGTGTGCTTACTAAATAAGAAGTTGCTACTGAGTTAGATAATAAAAGCTAGCAATATCTAAGAATACTTTCAAAAGAGGATATGCATTCATGGATTCTTTTCTCCTCAGTAGATGATTCAGAACCCCACCCATAAAATGGGGTGCCTTGGAATTCACACCAATTAAATCCGGTAGTGAGACTCCACATCAGCAACTCTGAGGCATGCGGAGGGGGGGTGCCACTTTGTTCCCATTACTCTTAGATCTACTCTGACCTAGAGAGGTTAATTGGTTTGTTGTTTTATAGTGTATCAACCCTTTTCAAGTCATTTAATGCCAAATTAAATGTTAAACAATTCAGTTCAGCATAAATATGCAATTTTAATGTCAAAACAGTGCTATTTCAAGCAATTCAGTTTAGCGTAAGCACAGTTTAGTTCTATTTGACCCACCAGGTAATACCACTCAGGATCAGGGTGGACTTGAGAGTGATAGCATTAAAGGGGTATTCTGCATTCCCTAAGCTCCAGCATTACTAAAAAAGAATGATTCAATTTAGGTAACTTGAAAAAGTAAGAGTTGACTGGCTCATTGGCCTAGTGGGTAGAGTGTTCGCCAATGGTCCAGGAGACTTGGCTTCAACCCCAGGTCGCATCATACCAAAGACTTTAAAAATGGTACTTGATACCGCCTTGCTTAACACTCAGCAATATAAGGTACATATCAAGGGTAAAGTGGAGCCACCCAGGGAAAGGAGTAGCACCCTCCCGACACTTCAGCATAGTAGCTATTGAAAAGAGAGCCTTCTGGTCGCCCTCGATTATGGTCGCCAGCAACAACTTTTATCATTATACTTGTATAAATTGAATCATTAAAAGCTGAAATGTTATATACATGTTCCTTTACTAGTTGGATTGTTTGCACATTATTAAGAATTGGACACTTTATCAATTTGTTGAATGGACTGGAATGAATAATTTCTAGATTCAATTTATTTCTAAACTTTTAGCTATTTTCAGGTAATGAAAACTTGGAACTATTGACATTTGGTATTGATAGATTGAATTTTTCCTTTTCACTCCAAGTTTTTTTTTTTAGTTGAATCAATACTTTACCTCTACAACACTAGATCTACCCTGATATGTTATCAACCTGTTGGTAGGGCTTACTATACTCTAATTGCATCCCCAGCAGAGGCGCAAGACCTCATCTCCAAAAATGAAGTGTCCTGGTTTATGACACGAAACTGCATCTGATGAGGAGACTTCAGTTCTGGAGATCAGGAAAGTATGGAGTACTGCTTGATTAACATTACTCTCACAGTAGTAGTACCTCTTAGGATAACAACCTTTAGATCCGATGGACATGCTTAAAAATTATTCATATTTGATAGGACTGTGGGCAAAAAAAATCTCCTCTTGAGAAATAATTACATTAAAAATGTACATATGAACATCAGCTGAAAAGTTGATGGCTGACAGAGATGTTCTCATGGAATGTGAATAAATGAAGTTATTTTTCAACAGTCTTCTTTATGGCCTATGCTTTTTCCATTGGTGTTGCTGAGCTTGGCTCCCATTGGTCAAAAAATTTGACAGATTTGACATTGTCATATAAACTTTACTGTCAACTCTCATATGGACCTTCAATGAATGTGATTTCCAAGCTTTCAGGCATAAAATAACCCGATACAGGTTGATAGGCTGGTAAAACCCCTAAGTCAGTAAGTCAATCAAATGGAAATGTTAAAATCCTGCTCTCAGTTTAAGTTAGAAACCTCAGAGATTTTGGTAGCCATAGATCTTGCTGTCCTTTATTAGTAGGATAGCAGATATCTCCCTTCTCCCCCTCTTCAGCTATTTGATCCACTGGGGGAAAAAAAAAAAAAAAATTTCTAGGCTTGGCAACAAGTTTCTAAAATATGTAAAAGTTGTACAGTCAATAAAATATCTTTGCAAGCAACTCAATTTCACTGGTACCATAGATATTGTTATGCATATATAATAATGTACAAACAAGTATCTCGAGATGATTCCAACATGAGTATTATTAGCTCATAGTATGGTGATTATGCCTTGAATATTTTATATCTAATAAACTTCTTCATGGGATGATAAAATCATTCATTAGGTGAAAGAAAGTCTATCTGGATCTCGCTTCAAGAAACAGACTTGCTCTCACCTACATGGTTGATGGAAAGATATCAATATATTGTTCTGGTAATATATCAGAACAGAAACATGACATTCGAGATGCAAACCCATCTCATATCATTGGATATACAATATTTGCTTCAAGACCATAATTTTCTTGAATTAAGCAAAACATTTTTTGCTCAAATTTCCCTCTCCCTGAGTTCTTCTTGTCTATTAAATTTGACCTAATTAAGTAGCACAATATAAACAAAGTGAATTAGATGCTTTGAGTAAAAAATTAAGATGAACTCGCCTAGTAAAGAAAATACAGTCTTAAGTAGACTTTCGTTTTTTTTTTCCTCCAGCTATTCTTTCTTTTTTCTCTTGCTTATGTCTTTACCTACTTTTACCTACATTGTCCAAGTTGGCTGATTGCAGACAACAAATTACATTTTGGGAGGGATTCAGAATTCCCTTTTCTATTATTGATATCAATGATTATCATCTAGACTCTCTCTGGTATATTTAGTAGATTCTGACAATGATACAGCACAAACTCAAACAATTACCATAATGATGGCTGTTGAATCTTGGGGCATAACACTTGACCTTGTTTGCAGCATTGAATTTGATTGTAAGTAGTTACCATTCCTGACAGCAGTAGCAGCAACAGATGCCTCTCTTCTTTAGCAGAATCAGGCAAATCACTTCATTATGGTAGAACTATAACTTGCAAACTGATAATGAAGTCGTTCCAACGATTGCCAGGAATTTTCAAGTCCAAAATTGAAAACTGCTATGTCACCGACTGTATATCTGACGAACAATTTATTTTTATATATAGATATAAAAATGTTGCCACAAGCTACTGGTTTTTAAGCCTTTATTTATTTATTTAAATTTGACATACCATTATATTATTGCCCTAGCTGAGGCTTAGGAGTTCTTTGACGATAGATATCCGCACCAATTTAAACTCAACTTCCTTTAGTTTATGCCAACCCCTTTTGATTCTTATCGCGAATTTATCTCTTATCACTTGAATATGCATTAGATACTTTTTACATGCCACTGTTTATTTCGCGAGTTAAAAATCCAAACCAACCAACTAACCAATCAAACAGTGGAGAGTTGGGAAGAGGTTTTACTGGAGTGGTGGGGGGTGATTTGTAATCTACAGCTTTCACTTGTCCCATTTTGCTGAGTAATGAAATATCTTCCTCAGTTCTAATACTTTTTGCATTTCTGAAATTCTTTTGGTGACTTCAAAGTTCCAACAAGAACATATTTGATGTGGTTAGTTTTGAGATGACCATGAATCAATATAATCTATATTACTAAGAAAGACTTTTTCTCCTCTAAAGATGGCCAAACAGTTTGATATAAATCTATGATCTTCAGTATGAATATTTAGTGGACCCAAGAGAAGAGTTTAATGGAAAAAGTTTCCATGACAAAATAGAATCTCAATGAGCGGCGATCTCCAACAATAATCATTTGGAAGCTGTATTTCTATTAAATGTAATTGTATAGAAATTTAAATAAAAAAAAAAAAAAAAAAGAAAAAAAAAAAAAAGAAAATTGAGTTGCTAAAATAATTATCCACATTTAAACTGTACTAATTCATTCAAGTAGGAGATGAAAAATTATTATACAACATTATTGCTTAGTTCAGACCAATAATAGACAAAAAATGTTTGAATTGATTAATCCTTAAGAGTCACTTCCAGAAAAATATATCATTACGTAAAGTTAGTAAAGTTGGCGACTGTAGTCGAGGGTGACCAGAAGGCTCCTTTTTCATTAGCTTCTACACTGAAGTATTGGGGAGGGCACTACTCCTTTGCCTGGATTGTTCCAATTTACCCTTGATACATACCTTATATTGCTGAGTGTTAAACACGGAGGAATCAAGTACCATTTTTTAAGTCTTTGTTTTGACACGACCTGGGAATGAACGCAGATCTCCCGGACCACTGGTGAACCATCTACCCACTAGGCCAATGAGCTCATCTACTCCTTTCCTTGGATTGCTCCATTTTACCCTGGATACATACCTTATATTGCTGAGTGTTAAGCAAGGAGGTATCAAGTACCATTTTTCAAGTCTTTGTTTTGACATGACCAGTGACTGAATGCAGATCTCCCAGACCATTGGTGAACACTACCTACAAGGCCAATGAGCTCATCTTTACATAACTCTCGAAAACTTCATAGAATAAAAGCTATAATCAGTAAACCTCAAATGTTATGTGGATTTATCTTTAATAATAACAATACCCATTGACTTACCAAGTAAAGATGGGTATTTGAGCTAGTTTTAGGATAAGAGAAGATACACTGATACTAACTGATTTACCAGGTTCAACTCTTATATAAACTAATTCAAACTCTAGAATATTGATATTAACATAATAGAATTTTTGTGTACATCTTTAAAATACAAAAATCAAGTATATCATTATATCAAAAGAGTAATTAGTATCTGTATTTGGTAATAAACTCAAAGGAAATAAACATGGTATTAAATGAGATCAGGTCGGGCAAATTTTCCTCCAAACTGCTGTGTTGGTAAGAATTCCTATCTGACCAGGAGTGGATGTTCCTGTTACAGTGCAATTTATCCATCAAACTGATCTGAGTAAAAAATTATTGTTATCAAAAATGCAAAACTTTATACTATGTAACTGCATACTAACAAATTATCATCATTAAATAGAAATTGTAACTTGCAACCATAAAACAGTGTATAAATTATGACTCTTAGATAAGATCACTTACAACCATACAACAAAATGCAAATTATTTGTTTTAGGAATTCTTGGTATCATATTGCTTTGTGCAAAAATAAATAAATAAAAAATAAAAACCAAAAAACACTCAAGAAAACACAACAAAATGTCTGGTTCAATCTGGTGGCATAGCAACCATCATTGGTCATTAAAGGCTAAATCTTTATATATATATGGTTTTGTTTGGTTTTATGGCCTGTCAACCAATGTAGGTTATTTAATGCCAAATCCTCTCTATACATATATATTAAGTATGAGATTTGTGAACAGATCTTGTAGACAACATTTGTAAATAAGCCTGAGCTCATTTATTTTCTTTTTGCACACAGTTCAATGGTATCGAGCATTTCTATCAAAAACAAACAAATCTATTTACTATTAGTAATTTGTTTGGACACATTTAAATGCTTCTACACATTTCCAAGTGAAGAGTTTGATGGTAATTTCTTTTTAAATTAGTTTCAACTATTTTCACATTAAATAGTTAAATGGTTTCAATTTCTATCTACCATTAATAATTCTAAAAACTGGCTCATTGGCCCAGTGGGTAGAGTGTTTGCCAATGGTCCGGGAGACCGGGGTTCAATCCCAGGTCAAGTCATACCAAAGACACAAAAAAAAAAAAAAAAAAAAAAAAAAAAAGGTACTCGATGCCTCCTTGCTTTACACTCAGCCTTATAAGGTACGGATCAAGGGTAAAGTGGAGCAATCCAGGGAAAGGAGAAGCACCTTCTCCTAACCCCGATGTAGTAGCTGTTGGAAAGGGAGCATTCAGGTCACCCTTGACTACAGTCGCCAACTTTACTTACTTGATAATTCTATTCAATTTTAATCTAGTTAGCAGACAGTCAAGTGGTTACTAGTTTTCCTATTGAACACTAATTATTCAATTCAACATCATTCACTGATTTGCACACAGTTGATTATTCACTGTATTCATATGTTATACCCATAATTCAATTCATATTTAAAGAGTTTCAGGTATTGCAATTTAATGCTAATTATTCTATTCATCATTATTCTTCATTTGCACACAGTTAAATGATTCCAAGTATTACTATACTGACAATTCAATTCAACATCGGTCATTTGTTTACACAGTTTAATGATCAAACATTTCTATTTCCAGCAATTCAATTTAGCTAGGGTCATTTGTTTTTCTTTCTTTGTTTCTTTTAATGGCATATCAACCTTTCTAGATTATTTAATGCCGAAGCTATTCTTCTAGAAGAACAGTAGTGGTACTATTTAACCCATAGCTGGGAGGATAAGGGGGTTCATACCTTCCCAAAGTTTTTTACCTGAAAGTGAACGTTATAGCACGATGGGAGTACAAACTCTCTTACTACGATTCTGCAGTCCATTGCTTTAACCATTACACCACGAGGACACACCCCTCATTTTTTTTGCTCCCAGTTTAAATGTCAAACAGTTCTATTTGACCCATAGATGGGACCCTATTAGATGCCTGAATGAACCTGGGAGTGATGGCAATGAAGGGGTACTCTGTATTCAGCAAATCTCCAAGGCTGGAGATCAGATGGTTTAATTTCATACCCAGGAAACTCGTTGGTGGTAGTCTTAGCCCTCTGTAGAGATGAAGTCCGAACCAAATGTGCTGCCACTAGACAAAAAACTGTGACTATAAACATAAACATGATTCTCTCAACTCTTAACACGAAATAACTTTAAATGGACTGACATGCTGTTAAAAATCAATCAATCTCTTGAATATTTTAAAAAACATTTTGTTAGTTGTAGGGCCATCATCAGGGGAGGATCTAAAATAAACATATTTTAAACTCCATGATCCTGCAGCTCATAAATATAACAGCACTTTGGAATACAGACATGATCTCGTGAAGAGACAAATTACACTCTGTAAGATTAACATCCAATAGATCCTCCCCTGATGATGGCCCAAAGTCGGGCAGAAAGTACTAGGGATACATACAACTATGGACAATACCTAAATCAATTCCCCCCGAATACGATAAAAGTAATACGGGAATTCTAACAGATCCAGAAGAAAATATGTTGGCATAAAATGTCTATTATGTTTAATGAAATTTGCATTAACAAAGAAATGCTGCCTACATATATAAATAAAAACATACATACAGACATGCGTAACATTTTTTAATGAGCCAGAGCTTGTTTGTTTGCAGATCACCACACAAGAAGAACATAGCTGAACATATTTTTGTGCCAAGAAACTACCATTTATCAAGTTAAAAAACTGATTTTTTTTTTAGCTTTCTAAGTGACAGTGCATTACCACAAAAATATTCTGTTATACTCTTCTTTCTAAGTGAGAATTAAAACTTTTCAAATGCCCTCTGTGCGTGTATGTGTTTGTTTATCATACAAGGATTAACTTGTGGAGTGAGCTCACAAAGTCAGAATTTGAGCTACTTTGAAATGGGTGAAATTTAGAAATTAAGTCAGCTTGGCATTAGTATATATAACAATGATGTTGCGCAAAAAACAAAATATTTTAGCCCAAACCTATCTGAAAAGTGCCCACCTACTTCCAAAGCACAGTATGATTAAAAGCTAACATTTCTAAAATCACTTGTAAGTGCTTCATTAAGTTACACCATGTACCCCAAAACTAATTAAGATATAAGAGTATATTATTGGTCAAATAATGTTTTGTATTAATCATTTTGAAAAGGAATATAAAAGGGTAACCAACTAAAGACTAATCTGTCTGGTGAAAGTCACAGTTGCAGAAAATGTACTACCATTTAATTTAAAAATATGTACTTGTGTTACACACATGAACACATGAGTGTGAGGCATCTTCAAAAAGTTTTATCAATAAGAATGCCGTCAGCATTTTATCCAATAAGAATATATATGGTATAAATGATCTGATGTATGTTGCTAGTTCACAAATTCAATTTGAGTCCATCTACAATTGGTAAAATTTAGAAATAAATTCCATCTGGAAAGGGTTGAATTGTAGTTAGCATTTCATTTTTCCATTATGATGTTTCCTTTCTATTCTAAGTGCTGCTACGTATTTCTCTCTTTCTGATAATGTACACATAAAAGTATGAACGAAAAGAGAGCAGGAGAACCAGATGATAGGATAAATATTTAACAGACTGTATCTAATGAGTATTTCTAGGCACAAATTAATTTTCAAAGTAATTGCTTGGATAATAATAAGCTTAACCCCTTTCATGTTTAATCATTTTATATTGATTCAGAATAACCTACAAAGAGTAATGATCATTACTCGTTTTTTGACATGATGACTCCTTAGATTCAAAGAGTTAACCTACCTCTTTAACATATTTCAATTTGCAATCTATATTCTATTTCATTTTTGTGTTATAGCCGAGGGATTAAAATGATAATCCATAAAGCCTATGCTCTAATCTAAATGTTATATTGATGAGGTTCATTAATGAAAATCTAAGCAGACATGTTTTTATGTTAGAAGATAACTTTCCAAAACCATCTAATGCAGGAATGTATTTTATTAATTTTTTTTATTAACTGCCAAAATTCTAACACGAGAGAGTATTTGATTAAAAATTCAATATCTAATGAAGCACAGCTGTTCTTTCTTTCTTCAATCATTTTTTTTTATTATCTTAATTCCACTGAGAGAAATAAAAACTATAAAATTGATTTTGATGGGTAATCTCTGTCATGATCATTCCCACTACCACTTTTTTTTTTTTTTGACTAGAGTGGGCCAAAAAGAATATATATTCAAAATATATCTAAATAGAATCATTGCTATGCAAGAAGCATTCAAGCCATTTAGGAGGTACACTCACTGCTAGTTGTGAATGAGTATAATCCATGAGATGATCTCTAGCCTGATCCAGATTGGTGCATGTGAGGAGTAGGCAAATAAAATGTTGCCTTCGCTTGCATTGTCACCACACACCCATGTCTTAAGCTCAATAAATATTACTTATTTGAAAAAAAATTGTCTATATAATAATTCAGTGACCAAATTGATGTGGAACACAAAAGACTACAACATGCCTACATTAAGATTCAAATGGAACTAGTGTTAATAAAGACTAAATTTCTATAACTTAGTTCAGGTTGTAACATCATTAGTGTATATTATAGAAATTCTAATTACTGTTTATTATTAAAGTGTACATTATATTAAATATATATTATGTCTATCATATATCTTCCAGGCAGCGGTTGTATCGATACTGCTATATGGATGCACTACATGGACGCTAACTAAACGGCTGGAGAAGAAACTAGACGGAAATTACACAAGAATGTTGAGAGCAGTATTGAACAAGTCCTGGCGACAACACCCCACGAAACACCAACTATACAGACACTTGCCCCCCATCACGAAAACTATACAAGTTAGACGAACCAGACACGCGGGACACTGCTGGAGAAGCAAGGACGAGCTCATAAGGGATGTACTCCTATGGACCCCCACATATGGCAGTGAAAAAGCAGGACAACCAGCTCCAACTTACATACAGCAGCTATGTGAGGACACAGGATGTAACCCTGAAGACCTGCCAGAGGTGATGAATGATAGGGAGAAGTGGCGAGAGAGGGTTAGGGATATCCGTGCTGGCGGCACGACATGATGATGATGATGAGATATATATATATATATATATATATATATATATATATATATGTCATCCACAGACAGACTGTTTCGTTCTATCAGAACTCTTCAGTGTGGCTAGACCCGCAGGAGGCTCGAAGCCAGGATCGAAACCCGTCTAACTTTACGATAGATAGAAATTCTAATTAGTGTATACTACAGAAATCAATGCTTTATATCTATGCAATAAAAGAAAGAATAATCAGAATAATGAGCTGCTGAGAAACAAACTAAGATATTCCATTTTTCTTTGCCACTATTCGATATTTCAAATAAGAGTTCATTGTTAGTCTTATATCTTTTTTGATCCCTAAGAAGGAACATAAACTATCAATTTAAAAAAAAAAAAAAAGGAAAACATTTTTTTTTTATTTACTTTGTTATCAATTGTTCATAACTAAATTCACTGGTATTTATTATTTGCTTAATTACGTTTAGAAACTCCGTATTGTCCAATGTTACCATCTAAAATCCCAATTTCACATATATAATGAAAACAGCATTAATTTTCAACCTCAAAGAAAAGAATAACATATCTCCTCAGAAATAATCTTTGACTTACTCGATTGACAATTTGTAATGGGTAAATCTGTGTTCACTGCAACAGATAATATTCTGAAAATTAAAGACAGCATTTACTAAGCTTTAGTTTAGCATTAGGCCATAAATACAGATCTCTAATTTAACTCATTAACAATGGTCCACAAGATAAGCAAACCCTATCTTGGATATGACACTAAACATTATCTGGTGGTGAGACTCGAGTTCTGGAGAACTGGGATGCATGGAGACATGTTTATTGCATTTAATCTAATTGCTCTTGCATATGGAGATTTTATTAAGCCCCGAAAAGCCTGATTTATTCCTACGTTTTGTAAAAGAATAAACCGTACTCAACCAGCAGTAGAGATTTGAGTGAGAGCTTTTGAAGAAAGGAAGACGAATACTTATATGTGCAACAAAATTTATATACAACAACAACAACAACAACTATAAACAGGGTTTTACACCAAATGGATAAAACAACGAATGCGTAAGTAACAGTTCAAAAAGGAGTTCACATGGTTCCGATAGCTGGAAGGGTTTTGTAAGGTTTAGTTGCAAGGTTGTTATCAAGTAGGTTTGATAAGGTTTGTGAGGTTGAAGGTAAAGTGGGTAAGTAGGTTTGCAGATAAAATGCCTGCTGGAACTTAACTGTGTGTCCAGTTCCTTTTAACTTAGCACGTGCGTTCGTCGCTCTTGGGTCCCGGGTGGTGGAAAGTACCAAAATATGTATGCCGTCAAGGGGCTGCTACAATGGACCTGATGCTAACAGTTGTGGGAGTGGAACCAAAAGAGAAAGAATCTCTTGTGGGGCTCTTTTTTATAATGGACGTCATGTGACCCCAAGGGGCTGCTGCTAATCGGTGAAACAGGATTACCAGTTCCTTACCAAAATTTCTACATGTATGAGGAAATGGACTTGGAGGCCAATTTTCAAATCCTGGATGAGGCTGGATTTCACTTTCTGCTAATGTTCTTTCTCTTCTCCTCTCAAGCAAAGAGTAAATAATCAGGCCAGAATGGGTTCTCTGACTGAGAAGTTGATATATACATATGTTCTCAAGTCCCAAATGTTAGTATGTATTATGGTCCCATTTATGGGTCAAATAAATCTCTGTAATGTTTAAATGATCATTATCTATATTTGCATTGATATACCAACTATTTTGGTGGTCAGTTGGCTGGGACTGTAGAATATACCAACTTCAACTCAGCAGACGGGTAAGACTCCTCCACTGAGTATCCCGGATATAACACTATACAATTTGATCGTGACACTTCAGGAATGCTGGAGCTTTGGGGAAAGCAGAGTACCCCTTCATAACCATCACTTCCAGGTCAACTCAGGCCCAGAGTGGTAGCACCTAATAATAATTATGGGTCACATAGAATTTTTTTACATTTAAACCTAGTGCCAACAAGTGATTTATGCTCAACTGAATTGCTTGATATAGAACAGTTTAATCATTGAACTGAGAGTGAACAAATGACAAATGTTTAAATGAATTGTCAGTGTTAAATAGCAATACTTGATGTAACATAGCCATCATACGATATTGGAAACGTACATAGAATGTTCTTAACATATATACATAGAACATAGGAATCCCGAAACACGAAAAACATGTAACGACTTCTTAGTTTAGGTATGAAACCTTTTATCACCTTTGAGTTAAAGGTTTCAACATAAGGAAGAGAGATGCACAATCTTTCTATGCTGGCTTTTCCATCAGTCCTCCCCCTCCAACATGTGTGGCACCCGCTACAAGGCCACTGCGAGCTAGCAAAAGTCACCCTTCTTCTTCGGACGGCAAGACTCAACTCGAATCAACTTTTTCAAAATCCCCAAAATCCTCCGCGTGCGCTTCCAGTGCATAATGTCATTCTCATCCACTGGTCAACCTTTCTCTGGGATTTTTATTTTGACACCTGTGCTCAAGTTTGCACCAAACTAACCCATGTGCTGAGCCGAAAGGTTCTCAGTCTAACTAAACCCAAAGGCAAGATATATAAAATGAAATCCCTCGGCCATTATATTACATTGAAAACATTTAACTGTGTGCAAACAAATAATTGTTGATATGCAATAAAAACAAATCTAACTATTTTGATGATAAAATGACTGAACTATATTTGCCTGCTTACAGCAACTAATGAGTGTTTAGCCCTTTAAAATGATTCTTGAACAGTATATAATTGAGGACCATAATTTTTCAACTGACTTTAGCATAAAGTATTCCAACTAAAGTTTATATGCCTTCAAAAGAACCAACCATTTAGCAAGTTAATCAGCCATTAAAAGATGATAGACTTGGTATATATCTATTTACCCAACCCCTCCGCTTGGGCAGGATATGACACAAGGTCAGTTTTTTTGCAGAGCTTAACAGGTTTGAATTCAGAGTTTTCCTTCACCTAGACTAGTTGCCTCACCAAGGCTGAAGAACCCAGTCTGTCCTACTATTTAACCATATCTGGAGGGAGAATAATTGGATACATACTTTTCCCAAGGGTATTAGTGCTATGTGAAATTCAATCAGTCTCGTCCAGGATTTGAACTCATGTCACCGTGTCCATTTCCTACAACGATAACCATTACACCATGGGCACCTCCATAGACTTGGTATATAGATAGGGGTGAGGTCTCTGGGTTGAACAAAAAAAAAAAAATGTTTCAGAGTATAAAAGTAAAACAGAATAAATGAACCAATTAATTCTTCTACCTTTAATAATTTATGACTTTAAATGTTTTCACTGCAGAATATCTTATGAATAAGCATCCGCATTAGAAATAAGGAAAAGTTGATTTTTTTTTTTTAGGTCTTGGGTAAAAACATCTATAAAACATGCCATTCAGAAAGTTTTACTAGCCGTGTGTGACCCATGGTCTGCAGTTTGCCCATCACTGCTTTAAACGTTTTCTTGAGACAAGGTTAGAATCAGAGAAAGTGGCCTGGAGATAAGTAGTCACCCTCGGGTGCAGGTATGAAAGAGTGCAAAATTTCCTCTGATTCGTTACATCTTAATTAGTAATCATGCCTTAGGATATAAGGCTCCTACCCTATCTTAAGTAAATACAACAGTGCAACATTCTATCTACATTGGTCATTATAATATTAACCTATTTTCTTTTTAAACATTCCCATAAAGATTTCACCATCAATTGCTAATGAATATCTATATGTGAAAAAGATTGTCCAATGTTTCTTTATTGTCATTAATCATTATCAGTTCATCTCAGACTTCATTAATTTGAGATTAACAGTTGTGGCATTGCCAAGCAAGAATACAAATATCAGTCTTATTACTTTCTGGACACTTGCCCATTCAGTAGGGTTTAGATTATACTGCAGAGAGTTAAGACCCCCATAACTTCAGAAAAAGGTTGGTTGGTTGTGTTTTCTGGCATATCCACCCTTGTAGGTTATGAAATGCCAAATCCAGTTATATAATTTGTAAAAGAATGATTTGTTGGTAACATTATTTTTAAATGTGCCATAACTCATTTGTTTACACACAGTTCAAGGGTTTTAAGTGTAGTAAATAATTAGATATTTCTATAGATGGGACCCTGATAGGTATTACCACTAATGGTTTACTGTTATATCCAGAATAATCACTTAACCCTCTGCAGATATACAATCAGCATATTTTACAGCTCCAGCTACTTCAACTGCGCTCAAAACAGGGAGTCTTGGATATGACACAAAACTGCATCTTGTCGCGAGGCTTGAGCTCTGTAGAGTGTCAAGTACGTGTTGATTGGCATTTCACTCAGCTCCACTTTCATTTATAGTGGTATTACCTTTGAGGGTGCAGTCTATGGGTCATATAGATCTGCTGGCAAATTAATTATACTAGATGGGAATTCTTAATATCATAAGTTAACAGGGTGGGAAAAAAATTGAAAAATTGCAAAAATATATATGTACAATGTACACAATTCCCTAACCTCTTGGCATATAATATCCACAGATGGGTTGGCATGTTAAACACAAACATGTCCTGGACACACTCTGTAAACAAGTTCTTAGCTTTAAAAACTGATTTGTGCAGATTCAGTTTACTTAAACAACTGATGTGAATTCCACTTGTCCTTTCAATTTCCAGACAGTTAACATCTTAGAAAATAGATTCAAGCAAAGTTCAAATTCTGGACCAAGCTGTTAGTGTTTCACTTCAAATAAAGGGTATTAAATCTCTTCTGACCCCAGCTATAGGTATTATAGTCAGGGAAGTTGGGATGTTTAGCCTTGGGAATAAACCCTTTTAGAAGAAGGAAAACATTGGACAGATTAATGATGTGTGACATCCTACCCATGGCTAAAAGGGTTGGATAAATACATCCTCCTCTTATACAAGTCCAATTTCTTGTTCCCCACAAATTAAAACCCTACTACTTATTCATTGTGATGAGTCAGTTGAAGATTTTTGGTACCACTTCAAGGGGTTTGAACATCATAGTCAGATTGGAGCTTACTGAGGAAACTATCTGGATACCATCAACTTTTATTGCAGTTGAAAAAAAAATACACACTTATTAGATCAACCTTGTATATGAAACCGTGTGAAGCAATAATAACCTTTGATGCAAATGTTTTTTTTGAAAACCATAAAGACAGTTATATGTTAAATGATTGACTGATTAGTTTTATAATATCTATAACCTTCTTCTGTTATCAAATGCCAAATGTGTATTTTTCTGCAAGTGATTATATGGTACCATTTAACTAATGTTAAGCAACTGAAGCTTTATGAATGTATTTACCCAACCCCTCTGCTCAAGCAAGATGAGACAAGTTCAATTTTAAGTGGAGTAAAGTAAGTTTGAAATCAGACTTTTCCTTCTCCTAAACTGGTTGCCTAACCAAGGTGAAAGAATCCAGATTCAGTTTTCTATGCTAACCATTATTATAAGTGTACCTCCATGAAAGTGCTTAGAAACTATTCTTCATACATATAATTTTCACACATATTGTTTTAATTATTCCAATCTAATACTAATAATTTTAAAATTTCCCCATGTACTTCTGATCTAAGGAAGGAAAAAAAAAAAAAAAGAACTCTCCAGTTTACATTTGTAACTGCAAAGATGGCACAACAGATTGATTTGGTTGTGCTTTAAGGCATATCAATCCTTCTGGGTTATGTAACGCTAAATCCTGTTCATAAATTTATCATTTGTATATATTGGTTTTAAGTGAATAGTTAGCAGGTAACATTATCTTTCAATGAGCCAGAGCTCATTTGTATGTGTGAAGTTCAATAGATTCAAAGACTGCTACATAATATTAATTATTATATTAAACATTCATCATTTGTTGGCACACAGTTAAATGATTTTAAGTCTCGTGACTGATCAAATAATTCTATTAGACCAACAGATAGAACCCTAACAGATACTATCACTCAGGGTCAGTGTGGACCTGGTTTGGTTTGGATGGATTTTATGTTATGTTAATCTTTGTAGGTTATTTAATGCAAAATCCTCTTTAAAAATATTTTATAGGATTCGTAAATGGATACTTTGTAGATAACATTTAAAACTAGCCAGAGCTCATTTTTTTTGGTACACAGTCAACTACTAATACATATGACTTCCAAGTCAATAGTTTAGAGGTAAACTTATCTTTAAATGAGTCAATATTACTATTGTTTGCACACAGTTAAATGGCTCCAAATATTCTTAAACGATTACTTCTTTTTAGTATTAAGCATTTGTTTGCACTTCAGTCATTTTGAATATTGCTATTAAACACTAAAAATTAGTTTTGGCATGCAGTTAAAGAGTTTCAAGTGTTGGAAATCAACACTAATAATTTGATTCAATATTACACATTCATTAGCACACAGATAAATTGTTTGAAGCATAGCTATGTATCACTAACCATTCAATTAAACATCAGTCATTTGTTTAGTTTAAATATCAAACAGTTCTATTTGACCCTATAAGGTGGTACCACTCTGGGTCAGAGTGGACCACAGAGCAATGGCAATGAAGGGTTATACCAAATTCCCCCAAAGCTCCAGGACTGGAGCCTCACCATCAGATGCAGTTTAATGTCATATCTAGGACACTCATTGGAGTAGTCTTTCCTCAAGGCAGAGATTCAGTCAGTATATTCTGCTGCCCAAGCCAACTGGCCTGGAGTGGACCTGTGAGTAATGGCAATAAAGGGTTTAGATTAGACTTATTGAATTACAAGTAAAATTTTATTACAGATATGAAATTTACATTATTCAGTGAAGTAAGTAGTGGTAGTAGTACTTAAACAAAAAGTAACTGATCACTGCTTTTAATTTAAGGAAATTCTACTAAACATTAATTCTATCACTCATTTTATTTTTACATCATATAACAGTTTTATTTTATGACACGCAAAGTATTAAGTACTTAAGTTATTGTCATGAAGTGGCTAATAGGTTATAAAAACAAACAAAAATAATCAAAATATTTCAGAGTTGGGGGTAACCAAAATATCTTTACCCCTGAGCACTAACTACTCTTTTGGCTGGGCTTAGAATGTTCTGACTGTATTCCTTGTTGAGAGTGTGACACGAAATTGACTAAAATCCCAAAATGGGACTTTTATTTTCGCACCTGTGAAGACGGGGCAGGTTGGCACTTGATCCCCTACATAAGTCCTCGTTCAGAGTTTTTCTCTCAGGCATATAAGACCTGGCATATTACATGAGGGATTAATTTAGGGCCAGACTGACCGCCGCTGGCAAGGGGTTCCAAATTTCACACTGTCCACATACCCACCAGGTCGCTAGACTTCCTTTCCCCCAGACAATGGAAGAAAATGGACCTATAGGTTTTAGTCGTAATAATATTATATTGTAGTAGTCGGCAACTCCGGTTTTCTTTGTGATATTTTAAAGGAATTAATAGGACAAGTCTAAGCAAGATAACATAAGGCAAATAGAAGCTGAAAAGGAAATGTGACTCCACAAGTTCGTAGCAGAACTGCAAAGAACAACATAGACCACGTGGTAACATAAAAATACATGAATCCTTTACTGTACAAAGCGATACACTTTCAAAGTGTCAAAAAATATAATAATTGGACAGTCCACAAATATATAAGTCTTTTCTTGACTTTAGTTTTTCTTCAAATTGAGAGAGAGAGAGAGAGTGGTATATAAAATTTGGGTATAAAGGAGAAATGGCCCCAAAGTTACTTATCTTATTTTTCGACGGGGTTCCACTGGAGAATCTTTCTTCTTTCACGGGCTAATAGACTTTATTCTATTTTTTTACACTGGCTTGAAGAACCTGGGGTCCTTTGTGTCTCAGGTATTCTTTTGTCTTCAACCCGGAATACTGGCTATGGTTCGTCTGCCCGCTACGAACTCTGCTCAAAAACTAACCTTCTTACTATCTATTTCCGCTGACGGGGGGGGGAGTCCCCACTTCCGTTTTGGGGTCCCAGCCAATCATTTGGCTTCTCTCTCCCTCCCCTTCCGGTGTCCGGCGACCTGAGGTTACTAAGTACCAACACCTGTTGACACCCCCTCTGTGACCCACATTCTCTCTTAACTGTCACTTGTTTGACGACTGGAGACTGTTAATTCAACGGGAGGATAGTATTAATCTTATTTCTATCGTCTCCGTGGGCTATCACGTGACAAGTGCGAAGACCCTGCCACAAAAATGAGGTGCCTTGAGTATGACGCAAAATTACATATGGTACTATTTACCCAACCCCTCCGCTCAGGCAGGATATGACACAAGGTCAATTTTTAAGCGGAGTTTAACAGGTTTGAATTCAGAGTTTTCCTTCTCCTAGACTAGTTGCCTCACCAAGGCTGAAGAACCTAGTCCGTCCTACTATTTACCCATAGCTGGAGGGAGAATAAGGGGGTTCATACCTTTCCCAAGGGTATTTGCCCGAAAGTGAACGTAATAGCGCGACTGGAGTACGAACTCGCGTACTACGATTCCGCATATGGTACTGAGGTCTCATCTGGTGGAATATAAAGTCACCAATTTCTTGTTATTACTACCTAGTCAACACTAACCCAGCATGGTAGAACCTGTTAAGATCGTTCCTAAAAGTCAAAGAGATCTTTTTCAGCTCATCTACATTTCCAAATGACTGAGAAGATACATTTTTCCACCATATATGGAGGTGTTCAGGATGGAACAGGATTTTAGTAGGGAATTAATACAACAACAAGAGTTCAAATCCTGGATGAGGCTGTTAGCATTTCACGTACCCTGTGAAAAGGTATACAGAAAACTGATTAAGTAACAGGGCTGACTAGGCTTTTCAACTAGGAAAATTCTTTTTCAAACCTGCCAAACTGCTTAAAAATGGACCTTGTGTCACATCCTGCTGATGGCGCAAATGTTGGGTAAATACATATATAACTGAATAACATAACCCTACCAGAGTTAACATGATGAAAAACCAACGAATGAATTTGAAACATGGAATGTAAATTCTATTCTTAAAAGAATAAATTTAAAAAAAAAAAAATCACTCTAAGTGTAACAGTTATTGTTGTAGAAAGTAGCTAATACATGTTCACACTTAGCTAGAATGGTCAAGCCTCATTAGGTCAAATCTATGGATCAAATAGATCTGTTTCAAAATTAAGTTGTTTGGTTGTTGGGGTTTTATGGCATATCAACCTTTCTAGGTTATTTAATACCAAATCCATTTTTATGCAAATAGTTCTATTTCAAACAATTCAGTTTAGCATTCGTACACAGTTTGTGAAAAACATTTCTATTTGATGATATTCAGCTTCCTCAAACAGTTCTAATTCAGCTAATTCAGTTTAGTATAAGTACAGATTTTGTTTACACAGTTAAATGTCAAAACAATTCTCTATTAAACAATTCAGTTTAGTCTAAGTACAGTTTCAATCTCAAAAACAGTTCAATTCCAAACAAATCAGTTTAGCATAAGCATGCAGTTTAAATATAAGTACAGTTTTATTGTCAAAAACATTTTTATTTCAAGCTATTCAGTTTAGCCAAACAGTTCTAATTCAAACAATTCAGTTTAGCATAAGTACACAGTTCTATTTAACCGATACATAGGGCCCTATCAGGTGCAACCATTCTGGGCCAGAGTCGACCTGGGAGCAATGGCAATGAAGGGGTGCTCTGCATTCCCCAAAGCTCCAGCATCACTGGAACCTGACCATCAGATTGTTTAGTGTCATATCTAGGACACTCACGGGGTGGGGGTTACCCCTCCGCAGAGGTGGAGCCGGTGTATTCTACAGCCCCAATCAACTGGGCAAAAGTTGGTTGTTTGAGTTTTTTGGCATATAAACTCATGTAGGCTATTTAATATTGAATCCTATATATATATATATATATATATATATATAATATCCAGTCAGCATCTACAGACAGTGGGTATGGATTATTTTTTATAGAATGTATGAGGAATATCATAAATCTATGTGAGAGTTCAATGTATGGCTGTTGTTAATTTCTAATTCATTCACTGGGATATAACAAAATTCACGTTCAGAGCGTATATAGTGTAGTCAGATGGAAACTCAAACTTGGTTAAGTCATCATTATAAAGGTTCTGCAACTTCGGGAAAAACATGTAAAAAGTCATCTGACAAGACAGAAAGTATAGTAATATTCTCTGCCAAAATAAATTTCTAATGACGACTCAACCAAGTTAGAGTTTCCATTCAACTACACTATATATATAATGTATGATTTGTAAATGAATAACTTGTAGCTAACATCTTTGCATGAGCCAAACCTCATTTGTTTCAAGTATTGCTAATACTCACCGTTTTATTTTCTGTTTAATAGTTTGATGCATTTCTGCGTAATACAAATAATTCAATACCAATCATTTGTTCATACAAAATTAAATGGTTTCAAGTACAATAAATTATTCAACAATACTGCTTGACTCATTGATGGGA
Organism: Sepioteuthis lessoniana; assembly: GCA_963585895.1. Taxonomy (NCBI): domain Eukaryota; kingdom Metazoa; phylum Mollusca; class Cephalopoda; order Myopsida; family Loliginidae; genus Sepioteuthis; species Sepioteuthis lessoniana. Next base: position 9,861,663 of record OY757916.1, on the reverse strand, counting down.
CCCTAACAGGTACTACCACTTTGGGTCAGAATGGCCCAGGCAGTAATGGCAATGAAGGAGTACTCCACATTGGCCAAAGCTCCAGGACTGAAGCCTCACCATTAGATGGTTTCCAGTCATATTTAGGATACTCACTTGGGAGATCTTACTCATCTGCAGTTGGTGTATTCTTCGCCCACAACTGACTGGGCTGATTTCAGAATTATTAGTATTAAATAGGAATACTTGAAGCCATATTAATGTGTAAAAATTATTTGTTATAAGAATAATTACTTAAAAGCTATCATTTATTTATTAAAGATTATTATTATTAGGAGTAAGTAAAGTAAAGTTAGCGACCATAGTCGAGGGTGACCCGAAGGCTCCCTTTTCGATAGCTACTACACCAAGGTGTAGGGAGGGCACTACTCCATTCCCAGGATTGCTCCACTTTACCCTTGAACCGTACCTTATAATGCTGAGTGTTAAGCAAGGTGGTATCAAGTACCATTTTTAAAGTCTTTGGTATGACTCGACCTGGGATTGAACCCTGGTCTCCCGAGCCATTGGCGAACACTCTAACCGCTGGGCCAGAGTAGTAGAAATTTAAAACCATCTGTATGGAAACAATTATAAAATAGAAGTGGTTAATTGAAGCTATGTAATTGTCTAATACATAAGAGTTCTTTAAGTCATACAACTGAGTGCAAGTTATTTTTATTAGATAAGAATACTTGAAACCATAAAACTGAGTGCAACTTATATATATTTGAGAGGAATACTTAATGTCATACAATTGTATACAAAAAACTCTTAAGAAATTGCATAAGAAATGTAAATATCAAAGTAGAAAGTATATTATTTCCTAGCCCGAGTAGACATAAAATAACTCCAGATAGATTGACATGCCATTAACATCATTCAAATCAACCTCAACACCAATAGCCCCTGCCCTGCCATTGCATGGACATGTACAGATAATGTAGCTGACATAAAGTATGTCTTAAAACTTAATAAATTACACCATCAAATGCCACTGGCTATCTAGATATGAATAAGATTATCCAATACATTTTTACAATTATCAATTTGCTTTATAATTCAATTTTATACTTAATTTCAAGATGCACAAAAATCCCATTTATTTTGTGAAATTTGACTGAGGTCTGTGTAAGGTATTAAGAAATTGTTTCCATTACTTTTCAAAGCCATCATATTTACCAACCCCTCTGCTCAGGCAGGATATGACAAGATCACTTTTTAAATAGAGTTTAACAGGATGGATTCAGAGTTTTCCTTCTCCTAGACTAGTTGCCTCACCAAGGCTGAAGAATCCAGTCTGTCCCACTGTTTACCCATAGCTGAGGGAGAATAATTGCATTCAAGGTTATGAGCTACAGAAAACATTTCAGAAGCAGGGATACCAAAAGTATTTTTACCTATGGGCACTGACAACCTTTGACAATAACAATTCATTATATACAAGCTGAAACCATGAAAATTCTAGTTCAATTAGAATATAATGCTTAGATACAAGAAAAAAATATATATATATCATCCACAAACAGAGTGTTTGGTTGTATCACAACTCTTCAGTGTGGCTAGACATGCTGGGTGCCTCAAGATGGGATCAAAACCTGCGTAACTTTGTGTTAAACGGATAACTTAACACTCAGCCACTGTGGCGACCTACGTCAGCTCGGAAATTTAATGCAAGCGGCAGCCATTCATTCCTTCTGTGTGTGTTTGTAAATGAAAAAAACTCTTAAAATCAAGAAAGTGCTCAAATGCTGGCCAGCAGAGCAGGATAAAACCAAGAAACTTGTCTCACTTTGTTATTACTAGAACCCTCTTGCATTTTAAAATAAATACAATCATCAGAAAAAAACTATGTAATTAAGTGGACAATAAAAGAATTAATACTAAATATTCTTCAAAAAGTTTCTCGATTTGACAACATACTAGTTTGATTATGCCATGCTGTGAGTAAACAAAGCACCAAAAAGAAATGGAAAAATTGGACATCCTCTCCTTCCCAAAGAAAGGCAACCTTGGAACCACTAAGATCTACAGCGGCATAACTTTTACTGCTAAGGTTTATAATGCCCTGTTTTTCAATCTTATTCCGATTCTGAATATTCATCAAATCATTAACATGTGAAAGACAACTTAAGGTACCACTTGAGTTTTCAGCTTTCTCCAAGGAATTTTATTCCATAAATAAAGGAAAGATGGTGCAGATAGTTCAAGCATATGGTCTCTCCAAAGAAACTGTGATTGCTCTGATGATGCTCTACAAAAACACAAAAGTAATGATTCACTCATCCAATGGTGATTGACTTCTTTGATATTGTCACTAGAGTCTTACAAAAGGATAAATCAGCACCATGTCTATTTATAATCTGCTTAGATTATGTACTATGAATGTCAGTAGACCTGATCAAAGAAAATAATCTCACACTAAAAAAAAACACCAATAAACAGAAGATAACCTGCAGAAATCATTGCAGAAGCAGATTACACATAATTTAGTGGTTCTCGCAAATATGCCTGCCCGAGCAAAATCTCTGCTACATAGCCTGGAGCAGACAGCAAGAGGCAGTTTTCAACAAGATAGTGCCATCCCTTCACGAAATGGCAAACTTCTGAAATTAGTAGACCAGTTCACATACCTCGGTAGCAATATCTCACCTCCTAAAAGCAAGGTCACTATATGCACAAGAAAGGGATCTTTCCAATTTCTTCCAAGCTGTAGTCATATCAGTCTTACTCGATTTTTACGAAATGCTTTGAGTAAAAGCTATAAGGAACCTACCTAAGGCTACTGCAGGCTTTTTTGGACAAATTCTGGAAGCAGCACCCCACAAAAAAGCAACCATATAGCCCACTGCCTCCTATTTCACACACCATCTAAGAATAGCAAAGAAGACATGCTGGGATTAACTTATAAGCAATGTTCTCTGGTAGACAATTTTACATTCATCAGTGTTGACCAACCAGCAAAAACAATTATTAGTTCTGCGTGGACACTGGATGAACCTGCCAAAGGTGATGGATGATAGGGACATAAGGAGCGAGAGGGTCAAGGGAATCTTTATCATCAGTTGGACTAACATTTTTCAAACAATGTAAAAAAATAACCACAACATTAAATTCGAAACTGGAAGGTTATGAAAAAACACACAATTTCACCATTTCAAAGCAATGATTAGTTATAAATTGGTCAGAGGATAGGGAGTAGGATCTACTAACTGCACTAAAAAGTTTCTCAAGAAGGCAAGTCATCCCATAATACTGAAGGGGAATAGTGTTGTGAGAAACAGCTTGAAACAGATTTCAAAACAGAAGTGGGAAAAATATATGTATATATAAAACGATTTCAAGAAAAAAATTACTCCCAAATATGCAAATATTTAAAACCACTGTCAATTGAATGAAAGGTCATGTCCTTAAGGTAAATATCGACTTTTTTACATATATTGTAAAATAAATGGAATGAATCAGATAAATTTAACTACTGAGAAAGTATATTTCACTAACTTGATGACAAATATTTTTCATCAAAGTAAATCAAATTTTTCAGTCCTGTCTTTGTTCAATTTTGGATTGTACAACTTTCCCTTTCACATGAAAAATATGTAAAAACAATTTTTAGAATTTGAGCTATAGAAAATATTGAGGAATTGTAATTAAGTGTTGATATTTAGAAAGGATCTTCAGTTTTTGTTTGGAATTGATTTTGTTGCTTATTTAAAAAGGTGATAGAAGAGAAGGAGGTGCTTTCAAAGCCATTTAACTAATGAGAACCCCTTTGATCTGAATTCAGAGTTTTACTTGTCTAATTGACATACCAAGGTTAAAGACTCCAGTTTGTCTTACAATTTACACATAGCTAGATGGGGAATAGTTGGATTCATACCCTTCGCAAGGTTGGTTGTTTGGGTTTTATGGCATATCAACCTTTGTAGGTTATTTAACGCCAAATCCATTTTTCATGAAAATAGTTCTATTTCAAACAATTCAGTTTAGCATAAGTATGCAGTTTAAATGTAAGTACAGTTTAGTATAAGAACAGATTTTCTTTACACACAGTTAAATGTCAAAACTGTTGTGTATTAAACTATTCGGTTTCGTGTAAGTACAGTTTCAATGTCAAAAAACGGCTCCATTTCAAATAATTCAGTTTAGCGTAAGCACACAGTATAAATGTAAGTACAGTTTAATTGTCAAAAACATTTCTATTTCAAGCTCTTCAGTTTAATCAAACAATTCAGTTAAGCATAAGTATGCCGTTAGTGCTATTTAACCCATAGATAAGGCCCTATCATGAGGTACCATACTGGGCCAGAGTGGACCTGGGAGCAATGGCAAAGAAAGGGGTACTCCACATTCTCCAAAGCTCCAGTATTACTGGAACCTCACTATCAGATTGTTTAGTGTCATATCCAGGATACTTGTTGGGGGTGGGGTCTTACTGCTCTGCAGAGGTACAGTCGGTGAATTCTACAGCCCCAGCCGACTAGGCAACCTTCGCAAGGTTAATAGTGCGATATGAAATACAAACCACCTTATTCAGAATTTGAATTCAAGTGTCTACGTACATTTCCTATGACAATAACTATTTCACCACAAGTGCCTCTCTCAAGAAAAAAAAAAAAAAAAAAAAAACTTGCTCCATTCCAACACCTTTAACTGCAGGAATATGAAATGTGATCATGAAAATTTGTTCTCTAGATTTGCTTTTTATTAATTACAATTCCAATACTGCTGCAATAAAAGCAAGAATATAGTTGTTGCTAAGTGTCAGAACACCCTCTAACAACCCAAATGGAATTATTCCCCTTAACAGCCACTGCTTCTTCTGCAAAGATGGACTGAATACGCTTACTTCCACAATAAATCTGAGAAAAGTAAAGATTCATTTAAATATTTTCCAACCAATCAGAAACTGAGTTTGGCAACTCAAAATAAAAATACGATCTGAGCCACCAGTGTGCTATTTAAGAAAAGCACCCAAGAAGAAGAGAAAGGACCCAAGCAGTGGAGAGAGAACAAGAAGTGGCTCAATCATTTATGATCAGGATGACAAGCCTCCAGCAGGCTCACCAAAGACATGGATTGTCCACATGGTCCTTCACAACAACACTAGAATGTGACATTCTTGTATGAATAAATGAAAGCCATCCCAGTCGACCATAAACAAGAAACATGTTTAATTTTCATTTTTTTCCAGTTGGGGCAAGCCATGGTACACTAAGATGACTATATTCATACAAGACGTATCCTCACTCATCGATACTACAGCTGAAGCAACACAGCGGAGAGCAGTGAACTGTCTACTCAGTTGGATGCAGTCGATGTAAATTCAATAAAGAAGTTTATTTTTCAATTACTTAATTAGTTATAATGAAAACGTTTAAACATTGCCTTATGTGAATTAATCCCTCCGACTCGTTTTGCCAATTTCTCCCTCCAATTGAGTAACTGTTATAGAAATTAGTCATAATGTCATTTCTACAACAAGATAGATCTCGGGACATATTTATGTCCCTTAATATGAATAAAAGAAACACTTAAGTGATGAGTTAATTTGTAAGGTTGGTTCATAACACTAAATGAATGAAGTAGAAAATTATATACAAAAGCTAAGAAATTTAGTTCCAGGTGAATAAGATTTTGTGGAAATAACTCGAGTGTGAATGATACAAGAGATTTTCTCCAACAATGATAATCATGAAATACCTTAGAATATTAAATAAATGCTTCAGCTTTTAAAAATGTGTATATTCATATTCCTTTCTAAATACATTTTTTTTTTTTTTTTTTTTTTTCAGAATTTTTTTAAAACATGCTACCAAAAAAGAATGGGTTGGGTCAGTTCATGAAAAGTTACAAGGAAAAATATTAATTACTTCTTTTTAAAGAGCCAATACCCACCCAAAATTTATATATATATATATATATGTAAAATCGATAGTCAAATAAACTATTTAGAAATCTAATCCATTTATGTATAAATCACATACACACACACAGATTTCTCAAAACCTGGCTTCCATAAAGAATAATGAAAAATTTGGATAGGATAATATGAAGTGCCACTCTAAGAGAACATGGCTCATGTTAATATAACAAAATTTCTAATTATTCAGTAATGAGAGGAATTTGAAAATATACAGATTGAATGTATATGAAAGATAAATATTAATACAGCAAACAAAAAAAAACAAAAAGTCTCATTCCATTTTTATTTGGTCTCAATTTTATAACTTTTAAACTATAAAAGTTTTGAAATAATTTTATAAATTTGTTTTTAAATCATTTTTCTGTTATATTTTTCTTTTTAATGCTTCCCATTGGCCTTCTGGTAGAGTGTTCACCAATGGCCCATGAGACCAGGGTTCAATCTCAGGTCGAGTCATACCAAAGACTCAAAAAATGCTATTTGATACCACCTTGCTTAACACTCAGCATTATAAGGTATGTTTCAAGTGTAAAGTAGAGCAGTCCTGAGAAAGGAGTTGTGCCCTCCCCTATACATCCGTGTAGTAGCTATTGAAAAGGTGCTTTTGCGTAGCTCTCTAAAAAATTAATTTCATTTAGATATTCAATGTTACCAGTTTATTTTTTATCACTTCTTTAGTGACCTAAAAGAAAGTTGGTGACCTTAGTCAAAGGTGACCTGAAGGCACCCTTTTCAATAGATACAACATGGGGTTTAGGAGAAAGCAATCAACACTCAGCATTGTAAAACACATATCAAAGATTAAGTGGAACAATCCAGAGCCCTTCCCTACACTTTGATGTAGTCGGTACAATTAATAATGGAGTCTTTGGGTTGCCCTCAATACTAGTTGCCAACTTTTTGTGACATACCAACTTTTAAAAAATCTTTTCACAAATTTTCTCTTTATGATGACCTAAAGTCAGAACTAATTGAGAACAAAAAATAATTCCTATTTGCTTAATCAATTTTATTCCCCCCCTCTCTCTCTATATATATATATATCATGTTTCTTTGAAGGTAGCTGACAAGGAACAAGCAATAATTCAGACACTTCCTTCTCAGAACTGAAAAAATTCTACTTGTGTTGGCTGAAGTAAAGCTCAAGAAAAAACTTTTAACAAGTTGCTTGTTGACAGTCATCTTCAGCAAAAAATATATATTCAAGAAAATTGACAGATACTATGTTCAGATTGCAACCTTAAAGCCAAGGAGAGACATTCAAATTCAAGGACAAACACAGAGATAATATAATCAAGATAACTGCAATATTTTATTAAGAGGAGCTCTCAAACTAATTTGACTCATGAGAAGAGTGCCCCTTTAGTTTGAATTCTGAGTTTTTCTTTTCCTAGACTGGTTGCCCAAACAAGATTAAAGAGACAAGTATGCCCTATTATTTACCCATGACTGGAGGAGGAATAGTTGGGTTCATATTTACTCCTTGAGCATTAGCACTTGGTGAAATACATACAGCCTTGTCTAGGATTTGAACTTGAGTTGCCATATCCATTTCCTATGATATGGGTTATTCAATGCCAAAATTTGATTCATTTCTAAATATTTGATTCTAATCTTATATTTTCAGTGTTTCATTGCACTTATGTGTCTATAATCATTTTATTCCACACAATTGCATGATATCAAGTAATCCTACAAAATTAATAATCTGTACACAGTTGTATGGTTTCAAGTATTCCTATCTAAGTAAAAAATAAAATCAAGTTAGTGACTGTAATCAAGGGTGACTCGAAGGCTCCCTTTTTAGTAGCTATGACACAGAGGTGTCGTAAAGGGGGCTACTCCTTTGCCAGGATTGCTCCACTTTACCCTTGATCTGTACCTTATATTTCTGAAGGTTAAGTAAGAAGGCATCAAGTAGCATTTTTTGAGTTATTGGTATGTCTCTACTGGGATTGAACCCTGGTCTCTCAGTATTCCAAATACTATTAATTTATTATCAATTTTATTTTTTGACCCAATTCTGTTCAATACTTTGTTTGTAGACAGTCTCCAAGTATTACTATTTTATACTAATACGAGGATCATTAAATAAGTTTCCAGACTTTTTTTTGTATAGGCACTTTTATTGATAGTACACACATGGAACTCTAGTCCCCTTCCAAGTAATCTCCTCTGGCTGCAATGCACTTGTACTGTTCCCACAACTTCTGGAAGGCCCCATGGAAGTCCTCTTGTGTGAGCGTGTCAATGACCTTTGTCACAGCCTCTTTCATCTTCTCAATTGTCTCATAATGACAGCCTCTGAGCTTAGGGAATAACTACAAGTCACAGGGAGCAAGGTCTGGACTATAGGGAGGGTGAGGAACTGTCTTGATGCCCATCTTGGTCAAATAGTCTATGACAAAGATGGAGTTGTGGACTGGTGCATTGTCCCGGTGGAAATGCCACTGAGCAGATTTGAAGAGTGCTGACCTCTCCCCTAGGAATCTCTTCTTGAACTCCCTTAAAATCTCAACATAGTAACCCTAACCATTTGGCCAATCAACTCTGGTGTATTGACTTCCTTACTCCTCCCACATCTCTCATCATCCCTCACAGACTCCCTGCCTTCCTTAAATCTCTTATGCCACTCTAAAACTGATGCTCGATTTATGCAAGATGCTCCAAAAGCAGTTTGAAGCATTTTTTCCAAGTTTAAAACAGAACTTTATTGCGTTCTTCTGAAGTATTCTCTCGTCCAGATTGCATTTTTGAAATTCACCAGCTGTGACAATCAGGCTTTAGTAGGGTCTATTCCAATTCCTACTGTAGCTGTTCATTTGAACGAGAAATCATAAAAATTGGCTCGTCATCTCATAAGATGTATAGCAATAACATACTGAGTTTTCAAGAGTCTACAACGATTTTAAATGCTTGTACAAAAAAAGTCTGGAAACTTATTGAATGTACCACATATTTTTCCTAACAGACAAATCTGACCAACAGATGGGACCTTGAAAGGTACACCCAGTCCAGGTCAGAGTGGCAATGAAGGGGTTCTCCACATTCCTCAGAGTTCCACAACTGGAGACTCACTATCAGCTGCAGATTGGTTTCATACCTAGGAGACCATATTACCTAGATAAAGTAGGTTTGTGTTTATACATTTCTTTATTGGTCAATCTGTTCAATATTTTCCCCCTTGCTGGTCACAATGCACTAATATCACCCTTTTCCATACTGGTCCAAATTGCTTGACCACTTTTCCCCATCATGATGAAGGTCTTCCGGTTTGTTCTTTTGGGTCTCTTAGAGACCACTCGGCAACTGCAAGACTACAGCTGTAGTCTGAAAAACTTAATGTGTTAGGCCCTGTGAAAATCCTGCTTTCAATCCTTTGCTATCACATCCTTCACTCCATTATCCTCTTCAATTAACTCACTTAGGATGATCCTACCATGGATCTTTCTATTGCCCTCTTTGCTATAGGAAATATCTATGCTAGGAATATCATTTTTATATGTTACAAATACGAAACTTAATAACATTTCATTTATCAATAATTCCATCATTTTGACAGGAACTAAGCTTGGTTTTTTTATACATTGCTGATGTTAAATAGCCTTTTGAAAAATGGTTAACTAGCGAATGGATGGACATTTTCAATTGCTAATATTTTTCTAAGAAAAGTTTAATATTTTTGTTACAAGAAAATGGTCACAAACTGAAGATATGAGATGGGTAGGAAAAGTATTTTTTTTTTTTGTTTTCTTTTAAGACAGGGAATAAATAGAAAATCCTAACTAAATCTTGCTTTAAAATAACTGCTAAAATATATTCATGTTAAAATCAATGTTGAAGAAGAAATAATTTGATTAGTTTTCTAATTACTGCTTTTAAAGGACTGAAAACAAGGAAAATATTGCAGCTGGGAGAAGGAAGAATAAAGGGCAGGTAACTTTGGAAGCATCCAATGATATTCCATGCAGTTTTAAAGGGTAAAGAGGATGTCCTTCAGATGCAGACAAGCCCACTGGCAACCATTATATACTGTTTTATTTGAGTATTGATGAAAAGGAGAAAGACGCCTAAGCAGAAAGCACTAACGTAATTACTAGTGCTTGCAAAAAGCGTTAATGATCTTGACAAATAACCCAATATTACACAATAATTTATCGGTCATTGGAAAAAAATTTGCAATTAGACCCCAATCAAAATCCAGGCGAGTGCTAATCCAGTGCACTGTCAACAAAAAAAAAAATAAAAAAGAGGAAGGTGTACATCTAAATGAAATCTTTTTCTGTCTTTTTTTTCCTAAGTGTTACTCATTCCCTCTCGAAGACATTTTTCGGGGAAAATTGACTAGTAGCTATGGTAATAAATGAATGTTAAGCAGACAAAATTTTCTTGGGTCTAATAAACAAATTTTGAGAAAATTGTCAGTGTCTCATGTTATTCGATGGTATTAAAACTGACAAGCTCAAAAAAGGAATATAAAGATTGTTTTTCAGCTAATAAAAACTAAATTGAGAACTGAGTTTGAGGTAAAAATAAAAGAAAAAAAGATTTCCCTTATATATATATCTATGTTTTATTGGAAAATAAAGCAAAAATAACAGAAAATTATTTTCTTAACTATGGGGAGGGTTTTAAGGATGTATTTTCTTTTTATTCATCAACTTGTTCTTATTGTCTATTCCTCCATTTGCCCAACAATTTCATAAACAAGGGAGATATGCAACGAAAATTAAACCTCATGAAGACATAATCAGCTTTTTATATTAGATTGGCATAAAAAAGGTGCCCTTAGTGTAATAGTTACTGTCTTTGGAATTCTATGTTGTTGACCCAAGTTCAAATTCTGAACGAGGCTGTTGGTGTATCAGTTTACACTAAGGCCCTTTTGGAAAGGCATACATTCATCTGTTCTCCCCGCCAGTAATGTGTAAATAGTAGAGCACACTGAATCTTTAGCCTTGGTTTAACCACCAGTCCAAGAGTAGAAAAATTCTGAATTCACATCAGCTGTATTTAGCTTAAAAATTGACCTCGTGTCACATGCTTCCTGTGGTAGAAGGGTTGGATAAATACATATATGCATGTCAGTTATTAGAAAAAATGGAATAGCCAACTCAAGTTAAAATTCAGGACAAGGCAGTCTGCATTTTTCTTAGAGATACCACCCTTGAGAAAGGTATAAATCCATCTGTTCAACCTTCTTGCAATACATAAATAGTAGAGTAAAATGGGTTATTTAGCCTTGGTTAGGTAACCAGTGTAGGAAAAGGACAACTTGATTAAAACCAGCTTGTATAACATCTTGCTCATAGCAAAGAGGTTGAGTAAATAGATAATCTGCTTAAAAATTGATTTTGCATTGTATCCTGCCTGTTTGATTTGGTGGCATATCAACCATCGTAGGTTATTTAATGCCAAATCCATTTTTATAAATGTAAACAGTTCTATTTCAAACAATTCCGTTTAGCATAAGTACGCAGTTTAAATGTCTCAAAAAGTTCTATTTCTAACTATTCAGTTTAGTCAACTAAGTTAAATCATTCCCCGTATTGTTATGTATCACTAATGTCACGTGATATCCCACGGAGACGATAGAAATAAGATTAATACTATCCTCCCGTTGGAATGAACAGTGGCAACCCGTCAAAAAAGTGACCGTTAAGAAAGAATGTAGGTCACAGAGGGGATATCAACAGATGTTGGTACTTAGTAACCTCAGGTCACCTAGGGAGGAAGGTGGAAGCCAAATGATTAGCTGGGACCCTAAAACGGAAGTGGCACCCTTCTCCCCGTCAGCGAAAAAAACAAGAAGAAATGTTAGTTGTTTGGCAGGGTTCGTAGCGGGCAGACAAACCATAGCCAGTATTCCGGGTTGAAGACAAAAGAATACCTGAGACACGAGGGACCCCAGGTTCTTCAAGCCAGTGTAAAAAAATAGAATAAAGTCTATTAGCCCGTGAAAGAAGAAAGATTCTCCAGTGGAACCCCGTCAAAAAATAAGATAAGTAACTTTGGGACTATTTCTCCTTTATACCCAAATTTTATATACCACTCTCTCTCTCTCTCTCTCTCAATTTGAAGAAACGAAAGAACAGAAAAGAAGAAAGACATTTATGTCCATGGACTGTTCAATTCATTATTATATATTTGACACTTTGAAAGTGCATCTCTTTGTATAGTAAGGAATTTATGTATTTTAATGTTACCACGTGGTCTAAGTTGTTCTTTGCCGTATCTTCTACGAATTTGTTACCTCATGCTTCCATTTCAGCTTCTATTTGCCTTATGTTATCTTGCTTAGAATTGTCCTATTAATTCCTTTAGAATATCACACGGGAAGCCGGAGTTGCCGACTACTACAATATAATATTATTACGACTAAAACCTATAGGTCCATATCTTCTGTTGTCTAGGGGAGGAAGTTTAGCAATCTGGTGGGTGTGTGGATAGTGTGAAATTTGGAACCCCTTGCCAGCGACAGTCAGTCTGGCCCTAAATTAATCCCTCATGTAATATGCCAGGTCTTATATGCCTGAGAGAAAAACTCTGAACGAGGACTTATTCTATAGGGGACCAAGCGCCAACCTGCCCCATCTTAACACGTGCGAAATAAAGTCCCGTTTTGGGATTTTAGTCAATTTGCCGTCACACTAACAATTCAATTAAACATCAGTCATTTATTTAGAGAGTTAAATATCAAAACAGTTCTATTTCAAGCAATGCAGTTTAGCTTAAGTACACATAGTTTTATTGGATCTATAGATCGGACCCTATCAAGTGCTATCACTCCAGGCCAGAGTGGATCTGGGAACGATGGCTTTGAAGGGGTACTCCACATTTCCCAAACCTTTACAAGAGCCTCACCATCAGATTGTTTAGTGTCATATTCAGGACACTTATTGGGGGAGTATTACCCCCGGTGCAGAGATGCAGTTGATGTATTCTTCAGTCACAGCCAACTGGGTCATGTGATGCTGTGGTTGGGTAAATACACACGCCTTTAGGCATGGGTCAAATTTTGAAGACTTAATTTCTAGCCAAAAAAAATAATTGGATGTACATGCTGTAGAATAAACAAAAGAACCGTAGAAGGTATAGAACCCATCACCATGACACCATCTCCAGAATGGCCATTCCAACAGATAGTGATGGACATATTCCACGTTGGGCACATTACATACCTTGCCTGCACAGACAGATTGACTGCCTGGCTCATATTATATCATCTGAAACCAGGCCATGCCACAACATCAAAACTAATGTCCATCTGTCAACAACTATTTTAAATGTATGGCACTCCGGAGCAAATCAGTACAGACGATGGCTCAACCCCCAAAGCTAGACATAACCCGATTCCAGTACCATATCCTTACAAAGAGCAAGTAAAGGAAGCCCTTTGGGAAGCTCTACCCGAGTCAACAAATATTCTACATATGCAAATAATAACGTTTTAAGGATAAAATTCAGTAAAGGGTGCAACAGAAATTCCACCAACTGCGTGGTGAAAGTGAATTTAGCCAAGTGCTAACAGTAGCTTCACCTAATAAATATTTTAGAATTATTTTTCTTTTCCTGTTAGAATCAGTTACAATCATGGCTTGGACTGGTGCACACTATCCATTTGCTGGTGAAATTTTTTTTTTTTAAACTGATGAATCTTTAACTGCTTTATAAAGATTTTTTTTACTGTCCATTTTATGTTACATCAGAAGGATTCTTTTTGGCACAGAAAATTGATACTTCTATGAGTATAAGATTTTAACTGGAACAGTATCTTTTCCACATTATGTTTCATATGGTTGAAGACATTTTGCTTAATTTGCAAGAACCTTGATGATCAGGCAATGTCAGATTCTCCTAAGCCTATAAATTCTGCTCCCAGACAAATAGATTGGTTGGTTTGGTTTTATGGCATATCAACCATTGTAGGTTATTTAAAGTGAAATCTTAATACATATATATTAAATATGTATATGATTTGTAAACACATTTTGAAGATAACATTCTTAAATGAACTCAAGCTCTTTTTACGCAGATGGTTTTAAGTATTACTATATAACAGTCACTATTTAATAACAGTCATTTGTCTGCACACTGTTCTATTGGACCCATAGATACGGCACTATCAGGTGCAACTATTCCAGGCCAGAGTGGACTTGGGAGCAATGGCAATGAAGAGGTATTCCAAATTACCTAAATCTTCAAAGTTGAAGCTTTCCATACGATGGTTTAATGTCATATCCAGGACATTCAGTGAGATCTTACTCTTCTACAGAGAGGCATTCAGTATATTCTGGGCTGAGCGCTAAGAGTATTTGGGAAATCCAGCATTTTATAATCTAGTGTGGTTTGTCACCTCCATGACCTCAGCAAAAGCATTTAGAACTCTGCCATATCATGCCTGACATAATCAAAATATTACAAAACTTTCAACTCACCTTTACCTGAAACATGGGAAGTATTTTTTCTAAGACAATCATATTGATTTAGGAACCTTGACAATAATCATGGTGATTTAGGAACCTTGCCATGGTAATTGTTCAAGTATTTTTGCAGATGAATTACAAATGAGTTTGATTCTCACAAGGTGCATAATGTTTCCAGCCTAGGACCAATCTAAAATAAATCTATTTTAAATGTCCTGTACACAACCTAAGGTCAGATAAAAACAATCTTATTGATGACAGGATTGTATGACAATGAGTCCATAAAAATAATTGCATTTTCAACTTTAAATTTGAATCAACACTTTCTCCAGTTGAAGTAAATAACTAAGTAAAGTTGGCAACCGTAGTCGAGGGGGAGCAGAAGGCTCCCTTTTCAATAGCTTCTACACCAAGGTGTAGGGGAGGGCGCAACTCCTTTTGCTGGATTGCTCCGCTTTACCCTTGATACGTACCTTATATTGCTGAGTGTTAAGCAAAGAGATATCAGGTCCCATTTTTAAAATCTTTCGTATTATGCTACCTGGGATTGAACCCAGATTTCCCAGACCATTAGCAAACACTCTACCCACTAGACCTATGAGAAACCCACTTCCCCGATTTAATTTTATAGCATGACAACCCATGTGGGGTTATTTTATGCTGAGAGGTTAAGGAAAGTATGGTCATTGTATGCTTACATTTATATATTATCTGTTGTTTCTTCCTAAGCCTTTTTCCTTTTGTTGCGCAGTGTCTTATCGAATAAAACAATTTTTAAACAGATTTGACTCATAGCTGGGACTGCAATAAGTACAACCTATCTGGTTCAGAGTGGACCTGGGAGTAATGGCAATGAAGGGGTACTGCACACACATTCACTCTACCATGTGTGGCTCAATCCTAACAAATGTTGTGTGATGCATTTTTTTGTATACAAAATCTTAAGGTCAATGCAACATGACCTTTCAGTAATGAGAATGCTGAAATATCTCATTGGTGAGCCGTTTCTAAGTTCAGTTTCTTTTTCAATATGCAATGTGCACACACATTATATATATATATATATATATATATATATATATATATATATATATATACACGCTTTGTGTGTTGATAGATCAGAAGAATAAGATTTATATATCACCAACTATTTTGCGTGCACAAATCTATTGTACATTTTAAATACAGGAACGCATCATATACCTTAAACTTTGCTCTTAAAGGTGGTACTTGAACAAAATAGATTAATTTAGTTGACAAATATCAAAAGAAATAATGACAAATCTTATCCACATAAAGGTCAACTATTTAAGTCCTGATCTTTACTTCAACGTTCAGACGGTAAAAATAAAGATAAGTTCTTCAATGAGAAGTTGAGAGATAATTAGAATAAAATAATTGATCATATAATTTTCAATAAAAATAAATCATTTAGCAGATAGATTTTGTTGTTTCCATTTTTTTTTTCCATTTGATTATCTTAATTCTTTTTTTTTAAATCATATTTTAATTCCAGTAATTATGTCATTCTAAAAAATTAACACTACTTAATCCTGAACAAAAGCACTATGTCCTCCTCAATATCCATAAACTCTTTAACAGTCAATAGCCCTAAAATTATTTCATCTTTTCTCTTCATTTGAGCAATTAACTAATGATAATAATCAATTCATACACAATTATATACTTTCAAGTAATTCTTATTGAATAATTTTTCTGTTCCTAGTTATATAGTTTCAAGTATTCCAATCTAATAGTGATAATTTATATACAGTTATGTTATCAAGTATTCCTATCAAATACTAATAATCTATCCATAATATGGTTTCAACTATTCCTATTTAGTCATCATTTACTTAGTTTTATGGCATCAATTACTCCTATTCTATAGAATAACAAAGTCTGAGAATCAATTCTTTATTTATTGCAGACTTCAGGGCCCATGGTGCAGCGGATAGAGGCGTTGAGTCTCTATGGTTCCAAGTGAGCATTGTCAGAAGATAGCGGTTTCAATTCCTACCCAAGCTGGCCAGAGGTTTACTTGGTCAAAAACGTGGTGCGATCGACAACAACAACGGAAGGCAGTAATTATTGGGAATACGGTTACAAGACTCAGCATTTCTATCTGAGGTCGCGGTTAATCACCTGAAGAAGGCCAGAGGTAAAATTTGGCCGAAACGTAAACACAAAACACAAAAACTACCAAGATGAGGATGAAAAGTCTGCAATAAATATAAAATTAATTCTCAGATTAAGAAGCCTCATCTCAAAATGATTCCAATTAAGGCCAATAACAAAGTCCTATAAACCGTTTTGCTTTGGTTGCCAGGTTGCTTCTTCATGGCATTTCTCAGGGTCATAGTAAGATTACTTGGTAGTGCTATACTCCTCTTCAAATAGTATACTAGTTTTTACTGGGTTACATGATACCAGCAGCGAGGAATGATACCTTACCCATGCACCATATGAATTTCCCCTCGACTGGTAAATAAACCAAGGTTTATGAGACTAAATTGCCCTACTATTTCACCATAGCTGATGAGATGAAGAAATGGATTCATGCCTTTCCTAAGGTTATTAGTATAAAGTGAAATATTAACAACTGTGTCTATTATCTGAAGATTATCTATAACCATTATACCATCCATAACTTTTAATTATAATATCAATTCTATGAAGATGTGACTTGATATCAAGCTTCTTGACTGCCAAAACGAGCATTTTAGGCAAGTTGTAATAAGCATACACAGAGAAAAAAAAATAGTGTTGGTTGGTTGGTTTTATGACTTGACAATCCTTTTTGGGTTATTTAACTCTTAATATGACGTTCCATTGCAGTAAACAGTTCGTACATAGCTTAACAACACTTATATGCAGCATATATTAAAGTGATCTCCTTCGGCTTTACAGTCACGGTTGGAAAAACACTGGTAGAGGTTAAAAAAAAATCATAAAACATTCCTATGATTTTTCACAGATTGTTCTATGAATAGCTTATATAGTGCCAGTAATAGGTTTGGTTTGTTTGGGTTTTATGGCATATCAACTCTTATAGTTTATTTCATGCCAAATCCTGTTTAAACATGGATATTAACTATTACGAAAAAAAAAAAACGGTGGTTGAAGGGCAATACTCAAAGTGAGCAGGCAACATTTGGGGTTACAAAAAAGAAATGCTCTTCAAGTGACCCGCCCAACTAGGTTTGGTAATAACAAATATCGAATTTGTGCTGGGATAAAGAAGCAATGGTCTGGTCTCCTTGATAACAAAAATTAGACTGAGCCCTAGAGAATAACAGAAACTGAATATATAGGTTTGTAATCACCCCCTACCACCCTCCTACTCCATTCCTGACCATAAATATCAGTTGTTGATCCTCACTCATGTTGGCCACAATATCACCCAAAGCTGAACTCACAAGGTGTAAGTACCACTCCTATTTTCCTCATTTTCTTTTTTCAAACATTTTTTTGCAAACAAAAGGTTTAAAATATTGCTATGTAACTGTAACAATTTAATCTAACATCAGTCATTAGTTAGCACACAGATGGTTATACATATATCATCTCCGAGCGAATAGTTAGTAGGTAATTTTATTTTTAAATGAGTTACAACTTAATTGTTTGTACACATACCATTGTTTCAATCCAGTTAGTAAGTAAGTTGGCGACCATAGTCGAGGGTGACCTGAAGGCTCCCTTCTTGATAGCTACTACACCAAGGTGTAGGGGAGAGTGCTACTCCTTTCCCTGGATTGCTCCACTTTACCCTTGATCGCGTACCTTATAACGCTGAGTGTTAAGCAAGGTGGCATCAAGTACCATTTTTTGAGTCTTTGGTATAACTCAACCTGGGATTGAACCCAGGTCTCCCGGGCCATTGGCGAACACTAACTGCTTGGCCAATGTCCAGTGTCATGGCTTCAATTGTTCGGATCTAACACTAATATTTCTATTTAAGTGGTTCAATATATTGCTATGTAATACTAATATTTCTATTTAATATTCATCCTTTGTTTGCATCCTGTGAAGCGGTTTAGAATATTGCTATTTAACACTGATTATTCAGTTCAACACCATTCGTTCATTTGCATACATTCAAATAGTTCCAAGTTTTGTGATGTACGACCAATGATTCTATTTTGCAAACAGGTAAAGTTTCAAGTATTCCACACGGTTTTATTTGCACATACTTAAATGGTTCCAAATATTGCTATGTATCATCTACAATTCGATTAAGCATTATTCATTTGTTTACACTCAGTAACATGGTCATAGAGTCCCATTTCTAACAATTCAATTTAACATAAGTCATTTGTTAGCTCTGAGTTTAAATGGTCAAACTGTTCTATTTGACCAATAGATAGGACCCTATCTGGTGCTACCACTCCGAGTCAGAAAAAAAACCTGGAAGCAATGGCAACAAAGGGGTACTCCACATTCTCATAAGTTCCAAGGCTGGTGCCTCACCATCAGATTATCATATACAGGGCACTCATTGAGGGGTTTTTACTCCCTTGCAAAAATGCTATCAGTGTATTCTACCACCCTAGCTGACAGGGTAGAGCAATAGGTGTACAAGTTGAAGAGTGTATACCCAAGTCAATATTTTTAGTGAATAACTGTATGGCCTCACATAACCAATGGTAATTATCTTATACACAATTACATGGTTTCTAGTAACCATATTTACCAACCCCTCCACTCAGGCAAGATATGACACTAGGTCAATTTTTAAGCGGAGTTTAACAGGTTTGAATTAAGAGTTGTCCTTCTCCTAGATTAGTTGCCTCACCAAGGCTAAAGAACCCAGTCTGCTCTACTATTGACTCATAGCTGGAGGGAGAATAATTGGATTCATACCTTTTGCAAGGCTATTAGATCTATGTGAAATTCAATCAGCCTCGTCCAGGATTTGAACTCATGTCGCCATGTCCATTTCCTACGACGATAACCGTTACACCACAGGCACCTCTAGAACATGGTTTCTAGTAACTATTCTTATACTCATTTGTTAGTTCATAGTTATATAGTTTCAAGTATTCCTATCTAATGATAATAATCTACATACAATTATAATGTTTCAGCTATTCCTATTTAAAAATTTACTCATAATTTTGGTTTGGTTTGGTTTCTTTGTTTAATGGCATACCAACCTTTGTAGGTTATTTAATGCCAAAGCTATTCTCCTAGAAGAACAATAGTGGTACTATTTAACCCATAGCTGGGAGGATAAGGGGGTTCATACCTTTCCCAAGGGTATTTGCCCGAAAGTGAACATAATAGTGCGATTGGAGTACAAACTCGCTTAACACGATTCCACAGTCCATCGCTTTAACCATTACACCACGAGGACACCCGCCTCATAGTTTTAAGGTATTTAGTATTACTTTCTCATAGAAATAATTTGCATAGTCATATAGTTTGATGAATTTTATCTGATACTAATAATTCATACATAATTACAGAATATGGTTTCAACTAATTAATTACATTTGATAATTTACTTCCCCATAGTTTTGTTTTGTTTGTTTGGTTTTATGGCATATCAACCTTTGTAGGTTATTTAACACCAAATCCATTTTTATGTAAATAATCTGTTCTATTGAAAACAGTTCAGTTTAGCATAAGTACACAGTTTAATGGTCAAAAACATTTCCATTTCAAACTATTCAAGCAGTTATATGTAATAATTCAGTTAAGTGTAAATACAGTTTTAATGTCAAAAAACAGTTCTATTAGAAAAAATTCAGTTAAGCATAAGCACGCAGTTTATGTGTAAGTACGGTTTAATTGTCAAAAACATTTCTATTTCAAGCTATTCGTTTACTCAATTCATTTTAGCATAAGTATGCAGTTAGTTCTATTTAACCCATAGATAGGGCCCTATCAGGTGCAACCACTCCGGGCCAGGGTGAACCTGGGAGCAATGGCAATGAAGGGGTACTCCGCATTCCCCAAAGCTCCAGCATTACTGGAACCTCACCATCAGATTGTTTAGTGTCATATCCAGGACACTCGTTAGGGGGGTCTTACCCCTTTGCAGAGAAGCAGTCAGTGTATTCTACAGCCCCAGCCGAGTGGGCAATCCCCATAATTTTATGGTATCAAATATTTTAATCCAATACTAATTATTTGCCAACTGATGCACTTGATGCAAAGATGTGACCTTAAAGGAAATCACTTCAGGTCAAAGTGGACCAGTGATAATGGCAATAAATAGATATTAAGAAAATTCAAAGAAACATAACTTAAAAATATTTTGATTGTCCTGATTATTTTTACAAGCTTCTCCATAAAAATTATGAGTGCCAAGTTTGAAATATTTTTCCTGCACTATTTTCATCCATAAGATTGGAAAAATAAAGCCCTCAACCAATGAGACTACTGCAGTATGGACAGTCAGAAACTGTTCAGGAAACGAGGAGCAAGAACATAGAAGAGGAAGTAAAAAAATTAAAAAAAACCAAAAAACGAAGAGTAATGACAAGAGAAACACTATAATGACTTTGGGGAAAAATCCTCTCTTTCTTGCTGTAATCAAAATATATGCCTTTCTATACGATAATCATGTAATGTTCAGAGCTATAAAAAAAAAAAAAAAAAAAAAAAAAAAATAGTTTCTTTGAATTCAAAGTTCAACCAGATTCCTTCCACTTAGGAAAAATCTCAAAGAGCTCAATAATGAAAGAAATAAGTAACCATTTTTTCCATTATTATTATTATTATTATTGCAATCGTTGTTTACAATGTCTGTTGAACTGAACAGCCCACTATACTACAAAATACTCAGCTGAAAATCTAACTTCAATGATTCTATTAACCAATTAAGAAATTTCTGACTACTTGATTTCAAGATGGAAGGTTAGAAGCAAAGCAAAAAAATAAATTAAATGAAAAGGGAGAACTTAAGTTTTTAAGTTGAATAAATAATGAAGAGACTTGATGGCTGATGTAAATATATTAATGACTGTTCGGCAATTTGGCATTTTTTCCTCCCTCTAATCATAGAAATTATTTCTCAGGAAAAAAAAATTCAAAAGTGTCTACAATTTTAAAGCAAATGACAATGTTACAAAAATAAAATATTCACAGATATTAATTGATATAATACAAAGTTCTGGTTTTTTTTTAACGATCTTCCACATCTGTATGACAACAGCGGAGTTCATGCATACCTGTTTCAGGATTATAGCTAATTCAAGTCTGAGGGAACAGACTTTTTTTTGTACGGATATTGCCTTCATTTCAGGTTTGGTTTGGTGGGTTTTATGGCATATCAACCTTTGTAGGTTATTTAACGCAAAATCCATTTTTATGTAAATAATCTGTTCTATTTAAAAAAATTCAGTTCAGCATAAGTACACAGTTTAATTGTTAAAAACATTTCCATTTCAAACTATTCAAGCAGTTATATGGAACAATTCATTTACGTGTAAATACAGTTTTAATGTTGAAAAACAGTTCTATTTCAAATAATTCAGCTTAGCATAAGCACGCAGTTTAAATGTAAGTACAGTTTAATTGTCAAAAACATTTCTATTTCTAGCTATTCAGTTTACTCAAACAATTTATTTCAGCATAAGTATGCTGTTAGTTCTATTTAACCCATAGATAGGACCCTATCAGGTGCTACCACTCCAGGCCAGAGTGGACCTAGGAGCGATGGCAATGAAGGGGTACTCCGTATTCCGTAAAGTTCCAGCACTGCTAGAACCTCACCATCAGATTGTTTAGTGTCATATCTAGGACACTCGTTAGGAGGGGTCTCACCCCTCTGCAGAGAAGCAGTCAGTGTATTCTACAGCCCCAGCCGACTGGGCAATACAGAGTTAAATGTCAAACAGTTTTATTTCAGATAATTCAGTTCAACATAAGTACACAGTTTAGACATCAAAAACAGTTCTATTTCAAGCAATTCAGTTCAGCATTAGTACCCAGTTCCAATGTCAAAACAGTTCTATTTTAAACAATTCAGTTTAGCATAAATACGCAGTTTAAATGCAAAAATCAGTATAGGGAAAGTAGCACAGTTTAGTTGTATTTAACCCATATATAGGACCCTTATCAGGTGCTACCACTCTGGGCGAGAGTGGACCTAGGAACGATGGCAATGAAGGGGTACTTCGCATTCCCCAAAGTTCCAGCATTGCTGGAACCTCACCATCAGATTGTTTAGTGTCATATATCAGGACACTCGTTGGGGGGTTCTTACCCCTCTGCAGAAAAGCAGTCGGTGTATTCTACAGCCCCAACTGACTGGGCAATGCCTTCATTTCAGGCTCCAACATACACTATATGAAGTTATTAGGTTACTTAGCATACCATTTATTACCACATGAAAATAAAGCCTTTGATAGAAAGGAGAGATTTTTTTTTAATCTCAAAAGTCTTAGAACACCATTAGATACGTGGCCAGCTTTACCTTGGCTGTTCATGTGAGTGAAGGATTTTAATTGCATAATGACCCTTCTACGGTATTTTATTCCTAGAGGTTAAGGAATCACATTCATTGAACATTCCTATTTACTTTTTAGGTGTAGATTTTTCCTAAGAGGTTTTTTTGCACATGGTCTTATTTAATACCAATAATTTTTAAACAGAGTGGATCTAGGAGTAATGTTTATAAAGAGGTACTCCACTCTAACAAGTACTCTGAAGTTGAGGAACTGGAGCTCCACCACCAAATTCAGTTTAGCATCAAACCCAGAACATTTTTGATGTTCATGAATTAATCAAAAACATTAAGACAATTAGAGAAATTTTATATTACTTAATGATTTGCGAAATTTAAGCTAATTTCCGATCATATTGTTAATAACAAAAAAGAAAAAAAAATTCAATTACTCATATCTTTGTGTATCAATTTTTCTTGAGAACACTCAAAATATCATCCTAAGAATTTATAACAGAAAAGTTCATCTGTTTGGGTTTGGTTTTATGACAAACCAACCATTATAGTTATTTAATGCCAAATCCATTATATTCATTAAACAGTTCTATTTCAAGCAATTCACTTTAGCTTAAGTACACAGTTTACTTCTATTTAACCCATAAATAGGACCCTCTTAGGTGCTACCACTCAGGACAGAGTTGACCCGAGAGCTATGGCAATGAAGGGGCACTCCCTATTCCCCTAAGCTCCTGCATTACTGGAACCTTACCATCAGATTGTTTAGTGTCATATCCAGAACACTCATTGAAGGGGAGGGTCTTTCCCCTCTGCAGAAAAGCAGTTGGTGTATTCTTGAGTCCCAGACAACTAGATTAAGGAACCATTTCACTATCAATAAGATAGGTGATCAAAATATGGAACAACTGATGTAGATAGATACTTCAGCTCATTGTATATTATATATACTATAAATTGCCTATAACTAATAACTATGACAAAGAAACAAACATCTGAATAGTTCTTTATAAAAAAAAAAGTTTTTCACATCTAAGTCTTTCTCTTCTCCCAACTCTGAGTAAACAGTAAGGTTGATTAAGTTCTTTAACCTCGGTAAGGCCACCTGTCTCGAAGGAAAACTGAATTCAAACCCACTGTACTCCACTTAAAAATTGACCTTGTGCCACATCTTGCCTATGGCAGAGGGCTTGGGTTAATATATACTCTAATTTAGTGTGGACAAAATGGTTTTTCTCAAAAACTCTTTATCTTTCAGAGAGCATGTATGATATCTATCAGTTTTGCCTAACTTATCTTACAAAAACAAGATATACCAGCTCATCATCAATATTTACAATTCATTTTACTATCATTATAACCAGCTATAATCCAAACCTTTAATTATCATGAATTTGTACTAATAACTTATATGCATTTCTAAATACTTGTTGATTATATGCAGAGCCTCCAAGAAAAAATTTTATAAGGAGGTGCTCGTGGTGTAACGGTTATCATCGTAGGAAATGGACATGACGACACGAGTTCAAATCCTGGACAAGACTGATTGCATTTCACATTGCACTAATACCCTTGGGAAAGGTATGAATCCCATTATTTTCCCTCCAGCTATGGGTAAATAGTAGGGCAGACTAGGTTCTTCAACCTTGGTAAGGCAACTAGTCTAGGAGAAGGACAACTCTGAATTCAAACTTGTTAAACTCTGCTTAAAATTGACCTTGTGTCATATCCTGCCCGAGTGGTGGGGTTGGTAAATATGATAAGGAGGTACAAGTCTATTTTCAGGCATCCAAGAGAAGGCGCTGCTAAAAATTGAAGATTTAAAGGCGAAATGAAATTTTAATCCCCAATAAAATTTTTTTAGTTAATAAAGATAATACTAATTTAAACAATTTAAAAGTTGATTCTCTTTCCTTAAAGAGAAGATAAGTTTATGATAAAATATGAATAAAGCAAGCAGTATTTATATATGCAATTATGAACATATTACAGAACATGTCTTATCCTAATATGAATATTGGTAAAAACTTGTATAAATGCTTTATCCCCTTTGTACCATGTTGATAAGAATCTATTTTATATAAATCCTAACCAACAAATTCTGAAGCAGACATTGTTCAGAAGAAAAATAAGTTAATATTTTTCTGTTAATTTCATTGTATTTGGCTGATTGTGAATATTTACAAGACATATTCTCACAGCCTCTTGGAGTAATTTTGCAATGCAGTACCAAATTATTTTTAAGAAAACCAGTTGAAGGTGTAGCTAAAAATTGAGGATTTAAGACCCAATTGTATCTTTAATCCACGATTAAGTCTTAAACGATTTTAAATATATCAAGTATGATCTATAACTGTATAGTTTGGAGGTAATTTTTAAATGAACCAAGGCTCATTTGTTTGCACTAAGTTAAAAGGTTTCAAGTACTGCAATCTAACACTAATGATTTTATTTGCTCGCAGTCAAATGGTTTTAAGTATCATTATGTAGTACTAATAATTCAATTTAACCATCATTTGTTTGCACACAGTTAAATAGTTTCAAGTTGAGTAAATGATTCAAGAGTTCTATTTAACCGATTGATGGGACCCTCATAAGTAATACCAACCCGAGTCTACCAAGGAATAATGGCAATCAATGTGTACTCCACATTCCCCCAGAACTCTAGGACTAGAACCTCACCATCAGATGTTTTAGAGTCATATCCACAACACTTCTTCTGAGAGGGACTTGCCCTCTACAGAGATGCAGTTGGTGTATTCTACAAGCCAAGCCAACTTGGCTGATTTGATATTTAAGACTTAGTGGATAAAACTGGCTCATTTCTCTAACATAAAAACTTTTATCATGTGAACTGATTAACCCCTTAATTAAATTGAACTAATGTACTGATTGAATGGGGTTCAGCTGATATGTCTCAGTAAAATAGAGGTATGAGAAGCTCAGTGCATTTTGACTAAGTCATGCTTTCAGATTTATTTCATTCCATTGTTGTAATTATTTCTTAACCCTTTCCCCCACCCTCCCAAATCACACTTGCTTTTGAAATTATATATATTTGTGTAGATTATTTTACTGACTTTTCTATTTTCCTTGTCTATCCAACAAACAACCAAAATTTAGAAACTGTATATTTTTATACCTGAATCAATTCATAATTGCATCAAAAATAATCATTTCCCTCCTTTTTTAGGGCAAAGCAATTTTAGAAAAAAAACAAAAAAATTAAACATTAAAAATCATCAAAACTATTGAAGAAAAAAAAAGCTTAAAATGTAGCAGTTCTTGATATTCCATGACATTAAGAATAACCTTCTAAAATTTGATTACAATTCTACACAGTAAAAAGAAATAAAAATCAAAATAAACTAAAACAGAACTAAATTTGTAATCTGCATTACATTTATATAGATAGATTTATAACTTGAAAGGGGGAAAAAATCTTTAGGAATAGTTCTGAAGTAACCGATTTTTTTCTGCATAATCAGAATTTGTCAAATCTGCAAATAGATGAAAATTATGAAAATCTAATGTAAATCTTGAAATAATTTTTCAAATGGTCTCCCTAAAGAAAATGGCAGATGTTTAACCATACGAACAGATCCTAGGAAATATTTGTCTTAAATTTAAAAAAAAAAAAAAATAAGACAAACTTTAAAATGGATGCCATTTTAGAAAAGGGGTACCATTTACCTAAAATGTTGCCTCATGTTTGTCTATTTCTTTTTCTTTTGTATAAAAGGTGGAATTTTATTATAAAAATTTGGGTTGATTGGATTTATTCTTTTCTCTTGTGAAGTTAAAACAAAATCTTACAAGCAAATTCTGTGAACAAGAAACCATGTTTTCTATGACAAATGTTATTGAAAATATCCAAGAATTTATCTCAGCAAGAAATAAATTTAATACACATAGAAAACAAATATATTCAGATTAAATTAAAATGAAAATATTTTACTATTCTCAAAAAGGAAAAAAAAAGGTTTCAGAATTACTTAACATCTACATTTAAAATTCTTACAACTAGAAGAACATCTTCAACATTTCACCAATTCTAAACCCTCCACTGACCAATTTATAATTCAAGAATTTGTAAAAACTTTAGAAGTGGTTATACCACCTCAGATGGTTTCTCAAACTTCAAGAAAACTTTAATTCAACAAGTTGCAAGAAATATTGTAGTTTTAAAGTATTGGATATTTGTTTCATAAAGTTCCCAGTGACATCTTTTACTCAATGTTAGGGAAATCTTCAAAGTATCTTTGAGGATTATACAGTTGTTTGTCTTTGGAAAAATTAAGACTAAGAAGATGGGTTCCACATAAACTTAGCAAAACAAGCACAATCAGTCTTAGGATACTTGTTTTTCTCTTCCTTCAAAAATAGATGGTTACTGAGAGTAAAAGAAAATCAATTATGAGAATCCAATATAAAGAAAACTGAAACGCCATTCAAAACTGTCTTTAACATTTTGGTCTAAATACAATGTACCAGAGAAATATGTTCTTTGTATTTGGTTGGATTATCTGCCCTTACTTACAAAAATAAATTTTGCCAATAATTTTGAGGTGACAACTTTAGTAGTTACATAACAGCAAGAAAAAAAGGCATGAAGATGAAATTCTTTCAATAGAAATATCTGAAGGAAGATATTTTTCATTTGGATGTCAGTGAATGTACCCTTTAGGAAATTTGAGCCCTTTTGCCATTTACACACACACACACACACACATATATATGATAGAAACATTTATAACTTGGGATAAATCAAATTGAGTGTTTGATTTATCTAACTTAACACATTTCAGCCATACTGTCAGATTCACTGCAATCTATCATTTCAATATATATATATATATATATATATATATATATATATATATATATATATATGAAATGTCACTTCAAGTTCAACACAACCAAACAATCAAGGAATATTTACCAAGTAGGTAAAATAGAGTAGTCTTTATTTTCTATTGCACAAGAACATCTTATATTTATTCCTGGAATTTAATATTCAGTCCTAAGAGAACCCTTTGTCAGCATAAACATCATGTATTTCTTAATTTATAATTACAGGAACCATGGCTAACTTAGTACTCAGTTTTATAGTTACTAACTGAATGGTTTGAATAAAGCAATAATAGATTAGATACTTTAAGGTTTGATGGCACATCAACCATTGTCTCTTGTTCAATACCAAATCCGTTTATATATATATTAGATATATATGATTAGTCAAAATTAGTCGACTAAGTTAAATTGTTTCAAGTACTTCTATGCATCGCTAACAATTCAATTGAACATCAGTCATTCATTTAGACACATATAAATGATCCAACATTTCTATTTCACACAAATCTACTTCATGCAAGTCATTTGTTTGTAATTAGTTTAAATGTCAAAATTTCTATTTAACCCATAGATAAGACCCCATCATGTGCTACTACTCTGGATCAGAAGGGACAGGGTTAGGGCAATGGCAATGAGGAGCTACTCCACATTCCCCAAAGCTCCAGTATTACGGGAACTTCACCATCAGATTGTTTCAGGTCATATCCAGGCAATACATTGGGGGGGGGTCTCACACCTCAGCAGAGATGCAGTCAGTGAATTCTACAGCCTCTTCTCCCGCCTCAGCCAACTGGGCTGAATAGAATTAGGGGAGAAGGAAGGAGACCAGTGATTATACTATATGACAATGCACATCTTCATGTTGCAAATATGACACTGTACATGATCCTGCTCGTATGCAATGTTCTTTATGCACCATATTATCCAGAATATCATTTCATTCATCTTCTACATCTCTGTGATCGGCAATTATAAATATGCAAGATATGAAAGAATCTATTAAATAATTTTACCTATAGTAAGATACACAGGTGACTTTAAAAATTGTCTCAGGTCATAGGAAGCTAAAAAATTGACTTTAATGACTGAATAATGATGACATGAATTTATAAGCTGAGAAATAGGATTTGAAAATCTGAAATTAGGATAGAAATAAGACAATTTTAACACTAACATCTCATCATGAAAACATTTTCAAACAAAGGATTTTGAAATGCTGATATTGTTGTTCTACTCAACATATGTAAATATGCTATGACTTCAAGTCAGTAAGACTGAACACTTTTCAATGCATGTTATAATTTAGTCTATTTGATAATGTCCCATTTATTCACCTCTTTGTATGTGAAGTCATTGATAATGTTTTAGAATTTTTTAAGACATAAAATACAAAGATTTCCCAATTGAAAAAGCTAGTAACTAAAAATGTTTGTTACCATACAATGTATTTGACTGTACCAATCAAGTAAATGTTTATTATCATTAAATTATACAACATACATTTAGTGAAACTTCATTTTGTCTTGGTACTATTTTAGCCTGATATGGCAGTTATATGATGGAAACCTTTGGTCTTTGTTTTATAGCAGTACATTGAAAGATAACTACCAATTTGATTTTTTTTTTTTTTTTTTTTTTTTTTTTTTACACATTTATCCTGTTTATATAATATTTTAGCTTTTATGATGTTTAAGAAATGGTCATTATTTTCAAAATGTGTGACAAAGACATTTAAATTAGCTATTTTAATCCCTCTTTTCTGATGATAAATTTGTTTTTGTAAACATCGATGTATTTTTGGTTAAAGAATTTTGTAAAAGACAGAACATTTTTAAAGAAAATTCTTGGTACTGATACAAATCTTTTCTTTTTCTCATTCCTTTTTGTCATGCACTTGATTCCTTTCATTCTGATTTTCCTCCTCTTTTTTTCCTTTTCATCATGAATTTTTAAAAAAAAATATATTTCAGAGTTTTGTTTGTTTTTTTCGTTTCTCCCTGCAATTTAAAAAAATATTCTTTCCTCCAATCATTTCTTTCATACCATTCTTTATTTCTTCTCACCTTTTCTTTTTATTCCTATCATTTTTTTTCTTTCTTAACTTACCCAAATTTCTGTTCTTTTCATTTTTTTTTTCCTTTTTCCTCTACATTTTTTTTCATCTTTTTGATCACAATTTTTTTACCATTTTTCTCCATTATTCTTTGTCTTCTACCAAATCCACGATGCAATCAAGGATTATTTATGAAATAACATCCAGTGCTTTTTAATACAATGAAAAAATTAGTTGGTCTCACTTTTAATTCAAAAGCTTAGGAGCTAACTTTAACTAAATCAATGCAATTTCTTTTCATTTTAATGGTTAAAAATATTTTCTTGTAGTAGGTTTACATCCAAGTAGATTTTAATCTACATAAAGTTTGTTTAGAAGGCTAATATATAAACTGTTTAGCAAAGAAATAATTTCAAAAATTTATTAAGAAAAAAACTATCGAAGATTAACATTGATGAAACTTTTGTAAAAAAAAAAACAAAAAAAAAACAGTGTTTATTACTGCAAACTGAAGTAGCTTCATGCATGTGCTCTTGTCACATGGCATATATCAAAACAGCAGCCAATTTCTGGGAAATAGTTAAAGTGAAGGTCTTTGACAAGATAACACTAGTTTTTAGCACACCTGGTGCCGCCAAAAGCATTGATGATTAACTTCAAGTACTTATCTACATATCTTTTTTTCAATCCATATTTGAAACTGTCTGTTCTCTTTGCAGACACTTTATATAATAAAAAGAAATACATTTGTTCTTATATTTACCAAAACCGATATATGTGTGTGTGTGTGTGTCTGTGTACACAAACTGTGAAACTACATATGTATAATTAACATAAAGTAAATCTATTGAAAATAAGTTCCGTTTGATGGTATATAAACTCTTTATGGGTTACTTAAAGAAGAAATGTGATTCATTTGTAAATGTTTAATCATATTTGCAATGATATTTTTGATGTTCCATTGTACTTCATTGTTTATAATCATTTATTTGTCCAGTGCTGTTACTAAGTACTCCTGCTTAAAATAATTTGGATGCAATTGTATGGTTTCTAGTATTCTTATTTGATACTAAGAAGTTTTATTCAATTTTATAGTTTCAACAAACTCATTCTGTTAATAATTATCATTTGTTTACAAACTGTTAATATGATTTCAAGTACCACTCTTTAATACAAATCATTTTCAAAACAGATTTATTTGACTCACAGCTGAGACCCTCTGGATAAGAGTCAACCAAGGATTTATGAAAATGAAGGCATACTCCCCATTCCCAGGTGCTTCACAAATATAGCCTCACCATCAGATCCACTTGGCCTATTCAAAACTCTGCTAACAGTGTTTGTTTAAAACAGTGAACACATGTGAGAGAGAGAGAGAGAGATCACAATTTTTTTTTTTGCAGAGGAACCTATTGTTACTTAAGAAAAAACAATTGAGAAAATATTTTGCCTAACTAATTCTGATAGTTTAATGAGATTTTATTGATAAAGAAATATTAACTTAACATTATGAAGAGTTTTAAACAAAAGAAAAAATTGGATTAGTTCTCAGTTTCTTTGAATATGGTATTTCTTGATTTTATATATTTTGCAAGTATACAGTCCCTTTTTACTATTTACTTATGATCATCCAACTGATAGCAGTCTGTGTAAAAAATATGTAACCAACCTCATCCATTTGATCGTTTAGGAAGTCAAAAAACATTTTTGCAATTCATATCTAATTCTGTTTAACTGAAAATAGCCTATTTTATAATCTGATAACCTCCAGTGACCTTAAAAATTATTTCTCAAATAGTTTCAATTGGAACCTGAAGTCAAGTTTATATCTTAACTTGATTCACTCACTGCTTTGTTTATACAAAGTTTGGTGGACGAAAGACAATTCAGATATCTTAAAAAAAAACTTCACACAAATTTCAAATAAATATCTAACTCT
Organism: Sepioteuthis lessoniana; assembly: GCA_963585895.1. Classification (NCBI taxonomy): domain Eukaryota; kingdom Metazoa; phylum Mollusca; class Cephalopoda; order Myopsida; family Loliginidae; genus Sepioteuthis; species Sepioteuthis lessoniana. The sequence continues at coordinate 9,830,037 of OY757916.1, read as the reverse complement.
GTAACTTTCTGAACTTTGAGGGGTTGACCTAACTTTCTTTAAAATGGATCGCTGGGTTTTTAAAACATTTTTAGACTAGGTATTTGTCACTATGAAATCAATTCCCTCTTAGTGATTTGATTTGGTTTCTTAATTTAATGGCCTATCGACCTTCTTGGGTTATTTAATGCCGAAGCAATTCATGTCGAAGAACAGTAGTGATTTTATTAAACATATAACTGGGATCTAAAGGAGTTGAAGTCAGAAAGTGACATCACAGTGAGACTGAAATTCCAATTCATTCACTATAATGTTACAGTCAAGTAAGGTAGCCACTTTAGCTAGGGGTACTCCACCTTCAGCAGTTTGATACCTGGCTGCAACAGAGAGAGTCAGGATGTGTGTGTACATATATAAATAAGACTTTGTGGTATGTGCAAAATTTAAGAAGTGCTTTTAAAGGCATATGCATTTTAAAATAAATTAAAATGTTTTACAATGAATTAAAATATTTTCAACTTCAAGAAAAGGAAACCCTTCCTTTTAAACATGTTTCATCTGAGAATAAAAACTGTGACAAACAACTATTCATGATGAAATCAACTTGGAGTAGTGACCTTCGAAAAACATGGGTGGGGGGATAACCATTTTTTTTCTCTCCGATGAGATGTGACCAAAAGGAGGGGTACCCTTTTGTGGAATTTTAAAATATTTTAATTTATTTTAAAATGGATATGCTTTTAAAAGCACTTCATATATTTTTTTTTTTTTAAATCCATCCGATGAGCTTTAATAAGTAAAATAAATTTATTATGGAATACAATTTCTAAATTTCTTGTTTTTTTTTAAACAAAAAAATATTTTAAAGGATTAGATAAGTGTCATAAGGTTAACATTCTTTTACAGCGAAGTGGTAATTTACTAAGCTTTTTTTTTGCTTAGATGTGGCACAAGGCCATATGAAAGGGGCACCCAATGAGACTCGAACTCACTCGTGTAGGTTTGCTAGTCGAGCTTGCTAACCATTACACCACCAGAGGCGCCTTTTACAGCGAAGTGGACTGTAACACAAGAGTAAAGACAGAGCCAATGCAAAAAGCTGTGAGAATTAAAAATCCTAGTTAAGTTTAAAGCCTTTTCAAGTATGACTGCAGTTTTTGGTTTGGTTTGGTTTTATGGCATATCAACAATTGTAGATTATTTAATGGCAAATCCATATTTAAACATAAACAGTTATACGGAACTGGATTGTTTGAAATATAAATATAGTTTTTAGTTACACTCAGTAAAATGTCAAAACAGTTCTATGTCAAAGAATTCACTTTAGAATACAAAAACAGTTCCATTTCAAACAGTTCAGTTTTGCATAATTGCACAGTTTAAATGTCAAAATAATTCTATTTCAACCAATTTAGTTTGTCATAAGTATACAGTTTAGTTCTATTTGATCCATAGATAGAACCCTATCAGGTGCTACCACTCCAGGCCAGAGTGAACCTTGGAGCTACAGCAATGAAGGGGTAAGCTCCGGCATGAATGGAGCCTCACCATAAGAATATTTAGTGCCATATCCAGGACACCTGTTGGGGTGGGGTCTTACCCCGCTGCAGAGAAGCAGTCGGTGTATCCTACAGCCCCAGCCGACTGGGCAAAATGACTATGGTTATTTTTGAAAGTTTGGTTGGAATAAAGTGAGGAAAGGCAGAACCTTAGAAATAGAAAAAGAAGAACCAACATTTGCTGAATTACAATAAGATTCCTCAAAGTACCATTTCTTTATAATTGGCACATTTTGCTTTACAACTGAATCATATCATGCTAAATAGAAAATGGTTTTAAAGAAATACATCTTATTTGGCCATGATTATTGGACAAATTCATAAACTTTGGCATAGCAGTAAAGATATACTAGATGAGCTATGAAGTAGCTTAGTTCCAGTTCTAAGCGATCCTTGATGATATTGATGCTTTTATTTTGGAAAAAAAGGAGCATTTTTGGTATTTTGTAGTTATGCCTGTTCTATTGAAACTTCATTTTATAAATTAAAAAAAAATATATTTTACAGCATAAATGCCGACACCAGAAACTTATTTATTGAACTGGGGATTGCTTTATTCTCTTTGATCATTTTAAGTGTACTGTTTGAAAAAAAAAAATTTCCTTGTAAGGTGCTGTCTTTTGCGGGCTAATGTTATGCATGCACACACACACACATATACACATACACACAGAAACAGGCATAATGAAATATTTAAAAATAGATGAATATATGCGCTATTTCAAAGTTTTCTAAATATACATTACAAGTTTAATTTTCCTGTGCTGCTAGCCAAGTTGTTTTTTAAAATCTGAAATTACATTTAGAGTGCACATTTTATCAGCATAACAACATATGTGTGTGTGCGTATATGTGTGTGGTTATACCTCTTTTTCGAGATGACAAGATTCATTCAATTGATCCAACTCAAAGCCTTATGTTTATTATTGAATAAGATTTGTATAAAAAGATAGTCAAAACTAATCTCAAACTGCCACACATTTATGTTGGGTAAGTATGAAATAAGAAAAATTATAATCTCAAGCGGTATAGATAGATAACAAGATATAAAAATCAAGTAATCAGGAATAAGTTTATACATCTGCTCAAAATATTTTGATTCAGCTTTCTTGAAAAGATAAAGCTGATCAGATTTAAGTTTTCGAAATAAATATTCGGGAGGAAAAATTAATCTCTTTAATGGAAATTAAAACAAATCAAATTTTTAAAAATAACAAAACCCAATTCAAACTGGCAAGAGAAAGAAATAAATAAAGTAACTTTTAAAAGTTGAACAAACTTAAGAGATTTTAGGATTTAAAATTAATTAAAAAATAAAGCTAATGATAAAATTATATATATATATATATATATATATATATATATATATATACATATATATTATTCATGGCAAGATAGACAGTTAAATTTTCTGAAAAAGAAATTATAACTTTCAACATTGACCTGATTTAACATATCTTCATAAACTAAATGCTGTAACTGAATTTTGTGTAAAAAGATTGATCTTTAATTTAGATTCAAGTTTTCTCTTAACTACTTTAATGACTAAAAATGATGTTTCTCTCTAGCCACTATAGACAGACAAATGGTTTGATATCAATAATGGTATTTTCTAGGTATTTTTAAAGGTTTTACCATAAGAAGTGATGTTCCTCATCAGGGAAGGTAGCTTAATGGTTCGTTGGTTTAATGGTAGGAGACCATTTGTTTGTAACTAAATGCTATAGCCGATAGTTTCAAGTAACTAATGGTTATATTCATTTGGAAATAATTATAGCTTCAGTTAACTATTCTTAATACAAATAATTTATACACATTAACATGATTTCAAATAACTATCATTTGTTTGCTGATAGTTATAAAGATTCAAGTAACTAATAATAAGAATACCTGTACAATTATGGCTTCAAGTAATTATCTTTAATACAAATACTCGATACAGATATATAGTCTCAAGTAATCCTGGTGATTGCTTATTTGGGTTTTATGGCATCTCAACCCTTGTGGGTTATTTAATACTAAATCCTGTTCATTGATGTAAATATGTATAATTTGGAAACAAGTTTTTGGCCTAATGAGTAGAGTGTTCACCAATGGTCTGGGAGACTCGGGTTCAATCCCAAGTTGAGTCATACGAAGACTCTAAAAATGGTACTTGATGCTGCCTTACTCAACACACAGCATTATAAGGTAAGAATTAAGGGTAAAGTGGAGCAATCCAGGGAATGGAAGTTATGGTTTTTCTATTTATCAACCCAATAAAATTTGTTATATGTCATCTGTACATGAGAGAGGCATTGCCCTGGTGGATGCCTTGAATGTAACTAGTCCTTATGGCACCATCAAGACCCAACATATAACAGAGGAGATGAGCACTGCCAAATAATACCTCATCATTGCCTTGGAAGATACCCTGGTGTGTGAGGCAGGGGAATGACTCTAAAGAGTTAACTTATTAGAAACATCTAACTCGCCAGTAGATAACACTGTTTAGATTTATGCTATTATATTTTATATGACTAACAGTGATTTACACATGTAGATATTTAGAATTCAGAAAAAAGAATATAAAATTCTGGGCAACTAAGAATTTATACAGTATTGACTTGGTCAGTCAATGAAAACACCAAGTTCAATATTATGTCTTTTCCATGATACTAAAATTTCATCTAGAAGAAATAACTCGATAAGTAACTTTTATCTTGTTGGGTATTGACAAAAGGAGTTACTAAGAAAGCACATTTACTATAACACATTGCTATGAAAAATGAAATCATTTAATCCAAGTTCAATTCCTGGATGAGATTTAACATTTCCCTTCATACTTATGCTCTTAAGAAAGGTATAATTCTCAGTTCTCCTCAAATAATAGCAAATAGTTGGGCAGACTAGGTTCTTTAGACTTGGTTAGGCAGCCAAACTAGGAAAAGAAAAACTGAATTAAAGACAACTCAGCTTCAAAATTGACCCTGTTCCACATCTTACTCATAGCTGATAGCTTGGATCAATACATACTTGTTATAGGTTTTGAAATGAACAATTTCACTTGGCATAATTATATTTATATAGTAGTAAGATAATAAAACGGCACAAGTAAACAGTAAGAATTTCTTGTCTGCTTTCAACCAAAATACTTGAACGAACACCAGCTGAATATTATTAGATACTGGACTACCAATATTAAAAATGTCCTCTTAAATATTAAATTTACACTACAAATAGATGAAAAACAGTGTGCTCTTTCCAGAAATTTGTGATTAGCATTCTTCACAGCTTTCTATCACAGAGAGTTACCATGCGTGTTCTAAGGAAAGATCATAGTGAGGTGGTTTTCTGTTGCCTTCTCCATGATTTCAATTTAGAGATGTCCTTTTCATGATGAGATAGCCCTATCGAGACTACTGTTTAACAACTATCAAAGGAAGATAAAAGAATTCATGCCTTTTCTAAGAACTGAAGAGCTAAGAGAATCCTAATAGCTTCTGCTTCCATTTTCAATGTTAGTAACCTTTACACAATCCATGCATCGACTCACAATATGCAGACAATTTGGTTGTTTGGTTTCTTTGTTAAATGGTATGTCAAGTTTTGAAGGTTCATATTTAAACAATTTGGTTTAGTTTTGATATCCTGGTGGAATTGTTCTTCTTGCTCATCACAATTATCAAGAAACTGGTAACAATGAACCTTAATACTCATATGAGCACCTATGTCCTGGAGATTTTTCAATAGCTTTTCCATAAACTCCTTGTAGATTTCTGCACGGTGATTGCCTAAGAAGTTTTTCATCACATCAACAAATGCATAATTCTAAATCATTCACCGAATTAACAAGGTAGAGTGAAATCATTTTCATGATGTTCATCATGTACAATGGAATAGGTGCATTCAATTGGAATTTCTTTAAAGGGAGTTTCTTTCCAACTGTGAAAAAAAGATCTCTCAATGTGCTTGGTTTCTTTCTGTAGTGAAGAGACAAAAAATGTTGGGATGAATTAATGAATAACAAAAGATTTTAGAAGTTTCATTTATTTGATGTCACTTTAATCACCAGATTTACTTGAGTATATAAATGATAAAGTTAATCAGTTAATTTGAATTTTGGCAATAAATTGGAAAATTCAATACTTCTATTTTAAATCTTTTTCTTCAAAAAGACTTCTTATAAAAATAATTTATTTCAGCTTACTAACATAATTTGCTTGGGCTACGTAAAAATTGATGGGTTCTATGACTTTTATTAAATAAAATTTGCAATCAGGCAAAAATCATAAATTGATCTATTTTCCAAAAATGAGCAATTACAGTAAAAACCGCCTCATTGGCCAAGTGGGTAGAGTGTTCGCCAATGGTCAGGGAGACCTGGTTTCAATCCCGAGTCGGGTCATACCAAAGACTTTTAAAATAGTACTTGATACCTCCTTGCTTAACACTCGGCAATGTAAGGTATGGATCAAAGGTAAAGTGAAGCAATCCAGGGAAAAGAGTAGCACCCTCCCCTACACCTCAGTGTAGTAGCAATTGAAAAGGGAGCCTTCTGGTCACCTCGCCAACCATGAAAAACTAAGGTCATTTTCAGAATCAGTAACATCAAATCAGCTTAAAAGAAATGTATTCTGTTTCTTGGCACCAAAAATCATGTTGACCAGTGTATTCAGACTATTTTGTTTAATTTAGTTTCTTGGTTTAATGGCATATCAACCTTTGGAGATTATTATTATTCAGATAGTTGGTAAATATTCAATTAACTTGATGATATTGACACTTAAGGAAAAAATATCCATTTAGCTTTGGTTTGGTTTATTTGTTTAATATGAACTCCTTATGGGTTATTTGATACTGAAATTTGAATAATTTTTAAATGAAGTTATCACCATGTTTTCAATATTCCACAGGAAATTTTTTAAACTGACTTTTTAATTGATTAAAATAACCAGGTTTTCAGTTATGGTACCAAGTATTCCTATCAACTCTGAATGAATTATACACAATTATAAGGCTTAAAGTAAATATTCCTATTCAATAATAATCTTTACTTTGTACACAGTCATATGGTTTCAAGTATTCCTATCTAATACCAATAATTAGCAACCAATTACATAGTTTCAAGTAACTAATAATAATCCTTACTAAACAATTATAATTTCAAGTACTTTAAACACAAATAATCTAAATAAAGATCAATTTTTTTAAATATTCCTAAAATTAATTATATTCAATAATAATAACACTTTTTTTGCACCACGTTATATGGTTTCACATAGTATGATCCTATACCAATAATTTTTCAACAGATCTAATTTAACTATAGATGGGATCTCAAGAGATACTACAACTCCCCAGAGTTCTTGAACTGGAGCCTCACCATCAGATCCAATTTAATGTTGTACCCAGGACACTCCTTTGGGAGGTGGGTCTTATCCCTCTGCTGCGGATACAGTCGACATATTCTACCAGTCTCAACAGGACAATATTTATTTAGAGAACAATGCAAATGTTAGTACACTCCTCATTAATATTACATAAACATTCTGCTTCAAAGAAAATAACAGCCATGCAACCAACAAAATTAGGGTTAGACATGGTTTTGGGACCACAGCATCATTACTGCTAGCCCAGAGCACACCAACAGTATCTTGTAATACCCCCAGACTTTGTTGTTTCTATGAAAAATCATGGAAATGCCAGATCAACGTGCAGCTACTTGGTACAATCCTTTGTTGTGTTCACAACTTTTCACCAATGAAATGTTAATTCAATGATGTAACATATGAATTAACTGACTTGGTGACATGTCTTGACACTGGACAAGAATAGAATTTCTTTGAAATTCATGTGTAATGTCAGTGTACAAGATCTCAATAATGAATCATTAATTCATCGAAGTTAATTTGAATCATATAATGAGATGATAATGTCAAACTCATTGCAAAGTTGAAAATGATCCACACAATTCAAGTTCAAAACTTATTGAGACTGGTCACCTAGATCAGTGAGGAATTACTGACTTTGAATCTCTTCAATCTATTTACAATCTCGTTATAAGATCTGCGCTATTTTTGACACAAGCCATCAGTTTTATCAAGATGGTTCTGCATTGTTTTCTGATGTAAAAATTTTATTCTACCCCAACATCATGGCTATGAATCTAATTTCTTTGTCATATGGTAGCAATTACATTGTCCTTTCTAGTGGTGACCAGTCTTCCTTTGTGTTACCCAATATTTTATATAAGTGTGTCCAATGTTATATATGAGAGAGAAAGAGAGATAGATATATACTGTTTTGTAATGGCAATGGTTACCATCATAGGAATTTGAATCAGAAATTAGAAGTCAAATCCTGGACAAGGCAATATTTCACTTGATGCTAATCCTCTCTCTCCACAATTGTGAATAAATAGTAGGGAAGACCGAGTTGTTTAGCCTTGGTTAGGCAACCCGTCTATAAGTAAGAATTCAAACCAGTTTTACTTGGTTAAAAAAAATTGACCTTTTATCACATCATACCAATGCCAGAAAGGTCAGATAAATACATACACATGCTGCAACCAAAAACAGCTGTGTGGCTAAGAAGGACTTAATCAGATGGTGATCTTAGGGTCTGGCATGGTTTTTGGGCTCATCTTCACCACTAACCAAGATCATTTAATGCCCATTCGATGGGGTTTTGAATATGCTGACTAGATCTCTTCAAAAAGAGGTGTTCTGTGTAGGACACTAAACTGTATCTGATAGTGAGATTCCAGTGGTTGGAAACAGAGTACTCCTTCATTGCCATTACTTCCAGGTCCACTCTGAAGGTGTAGTAACACTTAGGGTTTCCTCTACGTGTTAAATCAATCTATTTCAAGAATTATTCATATTTGATGGGACCGTGTGCAAAAAAAAAAGGAAAATTTTAAGAAACAAGTACATGAAATATGTAAATACGAATGTAGAACGAATGCAATTCCCTAATGTCTCGGCATAAAAATCAACTAAGAAGGGTTGACATGCCATTAAAATCAATCAATCAACCAACTTACCAGAGTGAATAAAATACATATTACAGACAAGCCCACGTATACATGTTTTTTTTTATTTAACTTTTTATAGAAGAATTAGTAACATAAGTTACTCCAAGTTTAGTAGCGAGAATTGGTCTGCTATAATTTTTTCAACAGGCCAAAGTTAATGACTTCATTTACTAAGTTTATGAATGAAGCATGTGAATTTAGCTGTGAAATTGTAGAAAATTTGTGTCTAATAATGTGAAGCTTTGCATGAGGTATTCTTATATATTTTCTATTATTCGTGTCCGAGAATTTTAATATAGGTATTTTTTTTTTTAAATGTTTACACATTTTTTTTTTTATTTGCCAATTTTTAGTCATTTTACTTTCTATTTTCTCGATTTGAGAGAAAAAAAAATTGTTCAATGTTTGATGAAGAGAAATGAAACATTTTTGGGTCTTTTTTTTTTTATTAAACAAAAATGAAAAAAAAAATCATAGAATGATGTGCAGAGAGTATAAATAAACTTAATTCTTTACACCATGTTGAGGATCACAAAATCTTCTGTATCTAATCTAAATGATACTGACTGAGCAGAAAATAAAAATAAAAATTAATATTGAAAATTTTGGCCTGGTCTATTCCAGTTATTTATTTTTTTATTGCAAAAATTTAAAGAGAGAGACATTTTCATTATCACCGAACCTACTTCTCAAGATCATTTCAAACAATACCTGACCATTTTTAAAATAACATTTTTCAGTCTTTTGCAGGAAAGAATTTCTGATAAAGGTTTATCAGATCATCTGCTTTATTTCATTTCAATGCTCTTCACTACTCTTGAAATTAGTTAAATAAAAAAAAAAATTTAAAAAAAAAATGGTTGTCTCTGTGATAAATTATTGAAGTTGAATGCAATGCCACTAAATATCACTCCTGACTCTCTTGCTATAAAAGAGTTGAAAAGATATAAATAGGCTGATTGAAATAAAGTCCAACCTTCACTGAATATCGGTAGGTAATAGCTTAGAAAATCCAAAGTAAAAACCAGTGAGGCATCAACTGTAATGATTTTCACAAATAAGAAAAGAAAGAAAAAAAAAAAACTCCACAGCAAAATGATTTAGTTATACAAAATATTTCTCATTTACACCCAATGGCTGGTTCACTGATAGCCAAGTCCGCCTTCCGACATGCAATATATATTACTTAGCAGGCATCTTCAGAGCATCTTTAAACATGGATATTTAAGCAATTTTACAATTTTCACCAAAGTATTTTTTTGATTGGCCATCAATGTTTGATGAAACAGAATTATTGCGCCTGCTCTCTGGTAGAAACTTGACAAAAACAGCCAAAGAATGAATAAAATGGAAAAAAAAAAAAAAGTTGAGAGGGGGGGTAAATAGCATTAACATTTTTTGAAAAAGACAATCATTATAGTCAGTGATCCAAAAACAAGTCATACGGTTGAATGGGCTGTCTTCCCAATTACCGTTTCTCTTTTATATTAGCACCCAATCTACTTTCTTGAAAAACATGATGGGAGATTGCCAAGTTTGGAAACAAGGTTTGCTGCTTTGATACATTTCAGACTGATACCCTTGACACAATCATCCCCAAAAGCCCCCACCCTCTCTGAGTTCAGGTAGGTGGAGAGCAGACTAAGAAAAAAAAGACAAGGTCAGAGAGGAGAAAGAGGTTCTGGAATCAATCACTTTACTATCTATCACTAGTCTATCTTAGATTTTGTTCTCTTTACTCTTTTCTTCTCTTGAACCGATTTAACAGTCTCAGTTAGTCCTTTCTTTTGACTCGTTTATCACAATCCTGCTTTATTTTAGCCTTTTCTTCCATTTTCCTTCCCATCAAGCACTGGGGCTCTTTCTATAATATCTTTCATCAAACCTTCAGCTTTCTTGAGTTTTCAACATTTTCTTAAAATAGAAGTAGTGGTGCAAGTTTGTTTTTTTCACATACTTTGATTTTTCTCTTGGTCTTCACAATCCCACATACGTATATGTATTTACTTGATCTCTGCCACAAGCCGTACCAGGTCGATTTAAGTGGAGTACAGCTGGTTTTAGCTAGGACATTTCCTTCTCACAGACTGGGTGCCTAAACAAGGCTAAAGAGTACAGTCTATCTGACTATTTATCCATAGCTAATGAGAACAAATGGATTTATACCTTTCCAAGGACAGTAGTACCAAGTGAAATGCCATCAACCTTGTACTGTATTTGAACTCCGGTCATCAACTAGGTTTCCTATACCAATAATCATTATGCTAAGCATGTCTTACTATATATATATATAATTTTGAATGGAGGAATTGATATATTATGCTTGAAATTACCATGACAAGAAAATCCGCCAAACACCTACGTGCGACATACAGGGCACTGAACAGCTGTTTCGACCTTATTAGGTCTTATCAGCAGTGTACACCATGATCTCCACTACTGGAGATCAAACCAACAACCACAGTATGCAGAAGCCGAAACTATCACTGGGCCACCAGTTCATGCCACATATAAGCGATGCCACATTAACAAGTCATGGTAAATTGCACGACCACTTGACATCATGTGTTTTTTTATATGTACGTATTCCCTACAGCAGACACGGCCACCTCCGGGGCTATGTCTTTCCAAGTCAGAGTAACGAGTCCTCATAACATAAGCCTCATCATCTTTGATTTAAGTTGTTCTCTAAAGAAATTGATAGAAATTTCCTTAAAGTATATATGACTGCAAGTAAATTCGTATAATTGTTAGAGAGTTTGTCAATGGTCTGGCGGAATGGGATTCAATCCCAGATCAAGTCATAGCAAAAACTCCAAAAAATGGTACTTGATCCCTCCCTGCTTAACTCTCAGCATTATAAGGAATGAATCAAGGGTAAGTGGAGCAATCCGGGGAAAACCGTAGCCCTTACACCTTCATGTAGTAGTAATCGGAAAGCAAGTCCTTGGGTTGGCCAACTTATATATTATTAACACTGTATGTGTGTAACAAATTCTTTAAAATAAAATAAAAAAGAATACTTAAACATTAAAATATAAAGAGATTTCATAAGGAAATAAATAAGCTTTTTTTTTTGCTGTCTCTTCAGGCTGGAAATGAGGGAGGGAAATCTACATCATATCCTAAGCACAAATGTATTAAACTATCTGAAGAAGGTCATAACAACCTGAAACAAATTCCTAATGGAAACACTGAATTGAATCTTTTGTCAAATTTTAAAAAAAATGTTTTTGCTCTGCATGGGAGTTCGAATACATTTATTAATCTGAAATAAATTATGTATCTGATAGCCATCATCATTGAGCTATCAATGGAGATTCAAATTCACCTTGGATTACTACAGAAAAGTTTCAACCCTTGACCATTTTCCTTAGATTATACACATATATAGAGATTCATAATATACACACTACTTAAAATAAATTATCTTGCCAGCTTCATCATTAAAAGTTCATGAATTTGATAATACAACTGTCAAATGATCCAGGCTTGTTTCATCTGACACTGTATTTTTGTTCAAATGTATAAAACTTTGAGAAATGAAATCAAGATGAAGAGGTGAAGTAAGAGTTTATTTTAGGTTTAATCGAACTCAGCTGGTCCCTATTTGAATACATACTTGTTCTAAGATGAACATTTTGATATTGCTCATTTACCATATATACATATATGTATCTAAATCATAATCCAGCAAAAACAGCACATTACATCATTTTATTACAGCAATAAACTTATAATATTCTAAGTTAGAGAAAACATTAATTCACATCTTTATGTTGCGCTGCCAGCATGGATTTCCCTAACCCTCTCCTGCCACCCGTCCCAATCATCCATAGCTCCCTGAGGTCTTCAAAGCTATATCTTGTATCAGCACAGAGCCATTGTATATAGGTTCTAGCTGGTCGTCCTGCATTTGCCCATCCATGTGAAGGGGTCCACAGGAGTATATCCCTTATGAGTTTGTCCTTACTTCTCTTGTGTTCCACATGTTTGGTTCATCGAACTTCAATAGTTTTCATGATGAGTGGTAGGTGGCCGTAGAGCTGCTGTTTTGTGGGGTGTTGTCTCCAGTACTTGTTCAATATTGCTCGCAGCATTCTTGTGTAATAACCGTCAAGCTTTTTCTCCAAATATTTAGTTAGCATCCAAGTAGTGCATCCATATAGCAGTATTGACATTAATGCTGCTTGGAAAAAAATTACATTTTATTTTATCCATCAGATCTGACTTCCATATGACCAATAGATAGCTGTTCATGCCTTTGGTAGTCGCATGTTCATTTCTTTCTTGGTTGATGAGACACTGCTTTCTTGGTAGGTAAACTTGGCCACTACTTTTAAAGGCCCACCCCTTCATGTAGAGATGTAACCACTTTGATCAAAGCAGATATATTCTGTCTTGTCTGCATTGACATGGAGGCCTATGCCAGCAGCTGATCATTCCAGACTATGTAGCTGGGTTACAGTTTGGGCAGGTCTATTTGCCAGAAGTGCTATGTCATCGGCGTAGTCCATGTCTGTAATTGTTTGTGCAGGTTATCTTTTGCTTCTTTCCTCTGCTAGCTTGAAAACGTTATCTTTCATTAAATCAATAGATGTTCTAAGCACATAGTCTACGCAGATGATAAACAGGTATAGAGTTAATGTGTCTCCTTGTAGCACACTTGCTACAATGTCGAAGTAGTCTGTGTCTTCATCCAGAGAGAGGACTTTTACTTTTGTGCTTTTTATATTGCATCATTATGGCTGTGATGGTTTCTTTCGGTAGGCCCTAGGCGAGAAGTATTTACTCCTTCACTGTGTATGGCGTCAAAGGGCTTGAAGAATTTGACGAATAATATTGTTGCTTCAAGGTTTTTCTGCATGTACATCTTCTTGAATTTGACGGGTAGTCACAATTTATGATGTCGTGGATCAATTTTTCCACAAGCCATTTTGGTTCTTCCTAAGTATCAACTCAATTTTGGGTTCTATGCAGTAGCATAGTAGAACATTGTAGATCTTGGCCGCTATGGATGTAAGGGTTATACCTGGTAGTTCTTGGCTATTCTTCCAAGGTCACCCTTCATAGGGAAGGGGAGGATGGATTCCTTTATCCATCTGTCTATTGTGTTTTGGTTATAGACGGCATTACAGAGTCGGAACAGTATGTCGTCGAATTCCCTGGTCTTCCATACTTCTGGGATATTTCCTCAAGCTCTGCTGTTTTCCTATTTTTATTTTTCCTAGTACTGAGTCGAGTTATTCTTGCATAAACTGTCCAAGTTTGATGTCTAGTTGATTACTAATAAATTTCATGAACGGCTCGTGTGAGGTTTTCTGAGTTAATTCTCAAAATGTTGTTTCCACAGGTATATTTGTTTTTCTTGACTGGCAGCTTTCAGTTTAGCTTTTGAAGTGCTCTTCCTTCTGCTCACTTCATTTACCATCTGCCATGCTATCCTAGATTGTTGATGTTCAACCAAGCCTCTAATATTATTGATCTGATTTTGAATGTATTCTGTTAGTTCTTTTAGGTATATGTTAGTTAATTCATTTTGTGCCTTCTTAAGTTTCGGAGCACTGATATTGGTTGGGTTCTTATTGCATTGGGAAGCGGTTTTCACATCTGCACATTTTTTTTTCTAACCGCTAATGCCTCCCATGGGACTCTAGGTTTAGCTTTTGTTTAGTTGGTATGCATTCTGCTGCTGCTTTTAAGTAGGCATTGAAGTTCTCATATTGATCATTCTGAGTATGTGTTTCTAATATCTCCTGAAGTGCATACAGTTTGTTTCTTAGTGTTAATGTATATTCATCTATATTTCTGTTTTTAAGCAGGGACCAGTCATAGTGTACGGTTGTTGTTCAGGCCGCATTCCTTCATAGGCTCAGTCGTGTCTTTGCCATGACAATTCAGTGATTGGAGGACACACCCTCAAAAGAGGAATATGCCATGCAATTCAATGTGCCATTATTCCATTTCTTATTTATAAAGATGTAGTCTATCTGTGCTTTAGTATTATTTGCGTAGGTGTAGTTCTATACTTTACACATTCTTTTCTGAAATTTAGTATTGAGGCATGTTAATCTATTTTCTAGTGTGAAATCTGTTAGATGTTCCCCATTTCTATTTGATGAGTTGTGTAAGCTGAATTTGTGATTGATGTTTTTTACCAATTTGGGCATTCATGTCTCCACCGATGATGAGCATGTTGTGTTTCGGTATGCTACAAACAATGGAAGATAGCTCATTATAGAAGGTAATGAGGTCCGTTTTATCACTAACATTGGTAAGGCTGTAGCAGGAGAAGATTGTTGTGCTGGGGTTGCCAGTAAATGTTGCTACTATCATCCTCAGTTGTATTTTCTCAACATTTTGTCATTTTAGGGCCCATGGTCTTATACAAAATGTAAGTAAAGTTGGAGACCTTTAGTTGAGGGTGACCCGAAGTCTCACTTTTCAATAGCTACTACATGAAGGTGTAGGGGAGGGTGCTACTACTTCCCCTGGATTGCTCCACTTGACATGTACCTTATAATGCTGAGTGTTAAGCAAAGAGGTATCAAGTACCATTTTTAAAGTCTTTGGTTTGACCCAACCTGGGATTGAACCCTGGTCTCCCAGACCATTGACAAACACTCTACCCAATAAGTCGGTTATAAACATGGTCTTATAAGAAGACCTAAACCTCCTATCATGGCATTGAAAGAATTTTTTAAAGCAGATGCTGAAACAAATGTCTATTCATTGCCGGTATCATGATATTTAATATCTTTTCTATGAATGTATCTGTTCTTGTATGCATATTATGTCTATGTTATGATCTATCACAGAAGCTGTCAGCTCCAGTAGTTAGCCTATCCAGTAATATAATTAAAATGCATAAAAACAGAAATTAAAACCATTTAAGTTCAATTTGCAGCAAAATGGTCATTTTTTAATCCTCCTGTTTGTTGATATAATGGAGATAACCACAAAATGCTAATTAGATTCTTTTAATCCTTCCTAGATAGAAGCGTCAGCAACATGGACTTCAGTCATAATAACTCAATGGAGTCATATGTTGCTTATTATTACTTAGTTTTCTAATAAACTTAAAGTGACTGATTTGCCAGTGTATAAAAGAGTTCTAATCATAGAAATTAATCAGAAACTTATTGCATTCAGTTAACCTTTTGCCCAGTCAGCTGGGGCTGTAGAATATACTGACTGCACCTCTACAGAGGGATAAGACTCCCTCCTCCTCAATGAGTGTCATGCATATGACACTAAATAATCTGATGGTGAGGTTCCAGTAATGCTGGAGCTTTGGGGAATGCAGTGTACTCCATTACTGTTGAATCATCACTCCCAGGTACACTCTGGCCCAAAGTGGTAGCACCAGATAGGGTCTTATCTACGGGTCAAAAAAAAAATGAAATGCTAAACTGAATTGTTTGAAGTAGAATAGTTTATTTGCATAAAGATGATTTGGCATTAAATGAGCTACAAGAGTTGATATGCCATAAAATCCAAACAAACAAACTGACAAACAAACAGCTTAACTTGATCCAAGCATTTGCATTGTATTTGTTAATACTGAGGCATACTGATTAAGTTTTTATTGGATCCTAAATAATCCATGATGATACTGATGCTCCTGTTTAAAAAGAAGTGAGTTCTCATTTGTAGTCCATAGTTAGGCTTTTCTTAATATAGAGGAGTAAAAAAAAAACAAAAAAAAAACACCCACATTCATCAACAATTCCAATCCTACAAAATCCTTATCCGATGCAAATTCGACTGGACATTGTTTTATTCTCAGAGCATTTTAAATATATTGAAAAAAAAATCTTGATATAAAAAGGTATAATTTTTACTGGATATATATACATACACACATGGATCAATAGATATAAACAAAGAACATTTTGAAAAAAGCTAAATTAATTTTTAAAAAAATGTTTTCTATAATGTCAACTTTGTATTGTTTGAAATTGTTTCATAGCAAAAATTAATTTTATCATCATCATCATGTCACGCCATCAGCTTGGTTATTCCTGACCTTCTCTCGCCACCCCTCCTTATCACCCATTGCTTCTTGCAAGTCTTCAGGGCTACATCCCGTATTGGCACAGAGCTGATGTATGTAGGTTCAGGATGGTCATCCCACCTTTGCTCGTCCATGTGAAGGGGTCCATTGGAGTACATCACTAATGAGCTCATCTACTTCCCCAGCAGTGTCCCGCATGTCTGGTTCGTCTAATTTTGATAGTCTTCGTGATGGGCGGTAGGTGGCCGTACAGCTGCTGCTTGGTGGGGTGCTCCCACCATGACTAGTTCAGTATTGCTCACAGCATTCTTGTAAAGTAGCTGTCAAGCTTTTTCTCCAAACGTTTAGTTAGTGTTCAAGTAGTGCATCCATATAGCAGTATCCACATGACCAATACTTGGAAGAAACTGTTTCTTTTTATCAGTCAGGTCTGACTTCCATATGACCAATAGCCTATCGATAGCTATCCATGACTTTGCTAGTCACATGTTGATGTCTGTCTTGGTTGATGAGACACTGCTTCCTAGGTAGGTGAACTTGTCAACTAGTTTCAGAGAGCTACCGTTTAGTGTGGAGATGTCACCTGTTTGATTAAAACACACATTCCGTCTTGAGTGCATTGACATGGAGGCCAATGTTTGCAGTAGCTCATTCCAGACTCTGTACCAGGGTTTTGGCTTGGGTGGGTGCATTTGCCAGAAGCATTATGTCATTGGTGTAGTCGGTAATTGTATTTGCTAAGTACCTTCTGCTTCTTTCCTTTGATAGCTTGAAACCATTTTCTTCGATTTTAACAATAGATGTTCTAAGGACATAGTTTAGAGAGATGATAAAGAGGTATGGGGCTAATGTGTCTCCTTGCAATACCTCTGCTATAATGTCGAAGTAGTCTGTGTTTCCATCCGGAGAACAGATCTCACTAAAATATTTCTTTTGGGGCTATTTAAATTGTCGCAATTCAAACAGAGAGCTCTAAGCTTGATCAGAGGTCCGTCATAAAATTTTCAGTGGCTAAGTGCAAAGCAGGTGAAATTTACTGATGTTTGTATTTTGTATAGGAAAGAATGCTTATTAAAAAGCTGAACATGGGTTTATCACTATGAGCCAAAGTCAGAATGATAATCTCTGTTGAAGAAACACACTGACTCTCTAGGAAAGAAAAAGTTCCAGGGGCAAAAGTCAGTAAAGAAGGTCATGCTTGTGTCTTCAGGTGTTGAGTGCAAGAGATAGTATCCCGTTTTTTTGTCCTGGTTATGACAAAACTGTCAAGGGTAAGACTCAGTGGAGCATGTGAAAATGAGGACAAAATCAGGCAAAGGGATTCACTTGTGATATACACCCCTGGACAAAAATACAAGACTACCCACAAAAATGAAAAAAAAAAAAAAAAAAAAAAGATACTTTTACAATTTCAAAATTATGAAAATGAGTTATATTTGAGATAAGGCATAAAGACAATTAAATTTAAAATATGAACAAATTTCAATTTATTCTTTATATGTATATTAGTATTCATGCCTAATTTTTAAATTTTGTTTTGACAAATATAATACCAATTGTAATATAATAGCCGAGGGATTTCATTTTATATATCTAGCCTTTCAGTTTAGTTAGGCTGAGAACCTTTCGCTTAGCACATGTGTCAATTAAGTGCAACATGAGCACAGGTGTTCACGCACATGCGCGGGTAAGATGTGTCATTCACAGATGTCAAAATAAAAATCCCAGATAGGAATTGTGACCGGGGGATGTGAATGATGTCATACACCGGAAGCATGCGCAGAGGATTTTGGGGATTTGAGAAAAGTAAGTGAGTTGAGTTCCTGCCTCAGAAGACGGAGGTTGACTTTCAGAGCTCGGCGAGTGCCGCACGTAGTTTGGGGCAGATGGAAAAGTCAGCATAGAAAGATAGTATCTCTCTCCTTATGTCAAAAAACCTTTAAACTCAAAAGGTAATAAAAAGTTTCAAGCCTGAACTAAGAAGTCGTGTTTTTCGTGTTTTGGGATTCCTATGTTAGCTATGTGCGATATGGACATTATGAACATTTTGCGTACCGGTATGAATATGTCTATTTCACATATTCATGTATGGCTATGTAACACAATGAGCAGAACTACAGAATATAAAGGCAAATCTTTTTTTGCTATTTTCAATATCTGCCATTGGCTAGGCATCTTATCAATTAGTTTCTCAAGTTGAACCAAACTTATTTTTCCCCATGTTTCTAAGATTACATTTTCTAGTTCAGAAATTGCCGAGTTCTGTCAGCCATTATAAACTTTAGCAACAACCAATCCTCACAAATTTTCTATAGGATTGAGGACTGGAGAGCATGCTGGGTGGTCAAGAAGTCTTTTGTTTAAGCAAGTAGTTCTTTGTTATTGACGCATTGTGGGAGCAGTGTTTTATTGAAAAATCCCTTCTTCACATGGACGACGCCATTCTTGTGCCAGAGATAGCATCTTCACATAATTTGCTGATTTTTGTTGACCACTGACAAATTGGAGTTTAAGTTTTCCTGAAGATTATAATGACCCTCCCTCTCCATATCATAAGAGATCCTTCTCCACTACGGCTTGTTAAGCAAGTCTCTTCTAGAAAACTTTTTGCGAGCCAGTACTACTGAAAGCCATCTGAACAGATTAAATTGAATTTCTTTTCATCAGAGAAAAGAACTTCTTGCCATTCGTTAGCACTTGTAGTTTGATATTGACAAGCATGTTACAGTCATTTCTCTTTGTGCTTTATGATTAACCTTGTACGCTGAATTTTTTTCTTATGCTTATTTTTTTCATTCTTTAAATGCCTTCTAATTGTTCTAGTATTGCAAGGAGTTAATTGGTGCAATAATTGCTTACAAATAACTACACTATGTAACACTCATTTTGTTCTTGGACAGTATGTGCTCTTTTCATGAGAGTTTATGTGGGTAAGGTATAATAAATTCTTGATCAGCTCCTCAGCACTACATTTACCTTGAATATTCTGGAAAAAGGATTCAGTTGAAAATTTCATTACTGTGGTTATAAAAACAAAGTTTATTGGGAGAATTTTTTTTCTGTACTTAATGCATAAGCAATTTGAAAATAACATTCCTACCAAAGAACAAGAAAAAAATATTGTCAGCTTTTCCAAGCCATATAATTATACACACACAAAAAAAAAAAAAAAAAAAAAGACTCACTAGAAATTACATAATTCAACAAACCAATATTTTTGAGATTATACACCTAACCAAGGCTGAAGAATTCATCAGCCAAAACAATTCATTAACAAGCATCAAGAATAAGGTGTTCAATTGTCAGAACAATTTTTCTAGTTTTATCTTTTTGTTTCTTATATATATAAGCAGCACATATTAAAATTTACAGCAACCAAATAACTTAATATATTACACTTTTATTTATTAAAATCTGTTTATGAAAATTATTATGCTTATTCTATCTTTTTATAAAGTCGTTCTTATTTTATACAACCCAATAACCTTACTTTTGATCATGTTGACAGTTAAAGAGTAACAAGATCAATAAGTTATATAGTCAGACATGCCTTCATATAGCAAATATTTTGTCATATCACTAAAAAACATTAAACTTGCTTTGATTTATTCTAAGTGTATGGCTTGGCAATAACTTTATGAAACATCTAATATTACATAATATTGATTATAGATATGAGGGTCAGTCATAGGCCACCACTTTGATATAGTTTTTAATGGATAAGCTCAAAATTAAATATCCAAAAGCAAAATGGTTATGGCTTGGTGGGAAATACTCCAACTAATAAATATGAGGTTCTGTTTTAAAGGACATGATCAAAATTAAATATCCTACAGCAGTCTAGTTATGGCATAAGTATTCCTATCTAATTTTAATAATCTATAAACATGTTGATGTGACCCATAGATGAAACCCCAAATGGATTCTACCACTCTGATTCAGAATGGACTTGGAAGTAATGACAGCAAAGATGATCATTCATTGATTTATTTTAGTGGTATATTAACCTGTCCAAGAGTTCCTTTATGTCAAGAGACCATGTTTATTGGACTTTTTTTTTAATCTTTTCATTTAGTTGTTTTTGAAACAGTTTGTTTTTGCACATGAATATGAATAATTTTTCAACAGATATATTTGACATTTTCAGACTAAAATAGCAACAATGGGATACTCCTCACTTCCCAGATCTTCAGAATTGAAGCCGGAAAACCAAATACAGTTTTACATAATACCCAAGACAGCCTGAAGGAGAGGTTTTTACCCATTTGCAAGGTATATTGTCGTGTTCAAAGCCCTGTCAACAGGGCAGTGATAAGGAAGAGTCAAATCCATGTTCCATAGAGCCTCATCACGAGATACAGGGTCATGTCAACATTAGCTTAAAAGTTGTCTCTATAACAGTCAAAAAACTAAACATGTCCAAGTATATTGGTATATAATGACAGGCCAAATAAAGCCACTAATGTAGAATTTCTAATTCCAATATAGGAAGAAGAATGAGCTTTAAATCAATGTATCTGGAGTCGCTTTGGTTCATTTAATGACTTATCAACCTTTTCTGGCTTATTTCATGCTGAAATTTGGTTAATTTGTATACCTTTAATAATTATTCCATCTATCTTTTCAATGTTCCCCAGCACTCATTTAAAAATATGAAATTATTGTTTGTCAATACTGTTAATCATTTATTGGCATACAGTTATACAGTATCATGTATTCTTGTTTAATACAAATACAAGTTAAGTGGTATTAAGTATGCCTATGGAATATTACTAATTTTCAGATAGATCTATATAATCAATAGATGGGAGCATAATCAGAACTACTACATATGGTCAGAGTAGACCTGGGAGTAATGGTAATGAAAAGCCCCACCAACATATATAGTTGTGTTATATTTAGGACATGGAACAACTTTGTTTTTAGCTTTGGATTAATGTTCTAAACATATGTAACATTGATTAATTTAATTTTATTTTTTAAACTTTGAATAGAGCAAGATTAAAAGAATTAAATAGATTTCTAAAAATCATCTTTAGACAAAGAAGCTAAATTTAATCTGTTGAGTTGATCCATTTTAAAACATTTTTCCACTCATTGCTTCTTTAATCCGACATCAGATTGTCTATTATGAAAATTATTACTTTATGGAAACTAGGAATTTTCACACAATGTTGGCTAGAAAGGATTGCTCTAAATCTTTGGGGTCAAATAAAGGATAAATGAAAAAAAAAAAAAAATACTGAACCAGTTCACCTATCCTTGATAGGAATGTATACTTAACCAGCTTATCAGAAACATTATGACAAAAAAACAATCAATTCCCCCCTCCAACACCAGAAAATACTTCTTATATTAAGCGATATGAGAGGAATATATTAATCAGATACTCTAAAACATGAATTTAGAAGGCAGGATGAAAAGTGAAGGTAACTAAGTAAAAGAACTGTTTTTGTTTGTTTTTGTTTTTTTTATGTGTGTGTGTGTCTGTTTTTTTTCCACTCTTTGGTCTCAATAACCACTTAGATCTAATAACATCCAGCTGCTGTGTTTCAACTTCAATATTTACTCAATGTAAGACCTTTCATAGAAAAAGATCAGGAATTGCAACCAGATAAATGTCAAACTATCTTTAGCTAAATATTTAAATGGCTACTTTCTAATGGTTTGGTTCTGTTCTGAAAAGATGTTGGTAATGGACTCTGATGAGCGCCCATTTGGTTCCAGTGTCCAAGAAACCGAGTTAAAGATTCCATTTGCATTTTAAACAAGTCCCCTGCAAACAACAGACATTTTTAAATCGATAACTTATTTCTGTTGAGTGTTCAATTTGATAAGGAATAATTCAAAAACAAAGTTTCCATAAAACAAAAAAAAACAAAAACAAAAAACTTACCTTAATATAGAAGTCAAAGAGAAATGATAATTACTTTGTTAATTCCAATATGCTGTAAAAAAAAAAAAGAAAAAAAAAGAAGGCAATTAGTGGATAAACTTTGTGTTGTAAGTTTTACGACTTTTCTCATCAAAGTTGTTAGATGTGCAAGTAACAATTATTATGGGATAATATTGATGGATCTTTTTCCTTACTGACCAAATCGACTAAGACAAGATTCTTTGCTACACATATTTCTTAGACATTTTGTAGATTACTGTTTTATTTGACCATGTCCGTCAAGAATCAGTATTCTCCATCCTTCATTTTATTTTTATTCATTGATTTTAGGACATGTCAACCCTTATTGGGGTATACAATATCAAAATCATTTTTTTTCAAAATATTATATAGTTTCAATAACTAATAACCCTTTGTAAGGATTAAAGAATTAAGTAACTATTATTTAAATGAATAATTTGTAAAAAAAATACTGTTTCAAGTAACCATTTCTAAAGAAGGAAATAACATGTTAGAACACCATTATAAGGTTTTGAGCATTCCTATCTAGTAATAATTTTGAGATATCAATTTGACTTGGAGGTTTTTATTTCGGTACCTTTTTAATTCTACTGTACGCTCATCTAACTTTAACTTTGTTGCAAGAAATACCTAACAGCAACATTTTTTGAAAATTTACTTTATAATTCTGATAGCAGTTTGCAAATAAAATTCCCTCTTATCTATTCTAGTTTTAATTTAGTCATCTGAATTTCTGAAATAAAGCTTGATTTTTATCATTCAGGGTTTTCGAACTATTGTCTTCATCTTTATTGTTACAGTCACATATTGGCCAATATGTCCTCTGGCCTTCTTTAGATGTTTCTCGTCATATCAGCCAACATACTGTGAATATAACTATAAAAATGAAGACAATAGTCCAAAAACCCTGAATGATAAGTTTTAATTTCTTTTATTTTCAACTATTGCAATTCATTTATCAAGTCTCCAATCCCGAATGTTTATATCATATTTTGTCAAAAAATGCCATATATTTTATAGAATACTTAGGATTTTAATATCTAAGTTCAGAATGAAAAAAATCTTATTTTATAGTTAGTAAAAAAAAAATTTAAAAGCCTTCAACAGAATGGTTGGTTGGTTGGTAGTTGTTTTTTTTTTTTGGCATATTGACCTTCATATGTTATTTAGTGCCAAATTCTGGTTTTCCATGTATTAATTGCCCAGTCAAGAGGTGCTGTAGAATGCACTAACCACTTCTCGGCAAATGAGTGTCCTGGATATGACACTAAACTATCAGATGGTCAGGTTCCAGTAATGCTGGAGCTTTAGGGAATGCTTAGTACCCCTTCATTGCTATCACTCCCAGGCCCATTCCGGCTCAGAGGGGTAGCACTTGTTTGGGTTCTATCTATGGGTCAAATAAGCACTCAACCATATACTTATGCTTAACTGAATTATTTGAAATAGAACTCTTTAGACATTCAAGGGTTTGCAACCAAAAACTATACTTATACTAAACCTAATTGTTTGAAATTCAATTTGGTATTAAATGACCCGAAAAAGTTTGCAATGCCATAAAATAAACAAAAAAAACCCCAAAAAAATCATTTACCTGTGTTAAGAATGTTTGGATTTCGCACTTTGGTATATCTTTTGACTTAGTATCAGGAATGCAAAGAAATATATAAGCAACAAGGATTCCAACATTGTTTAAAATATGAAAATATTTTTGGACTTGAATCAAAATCATTTTTCTTTTAAGGTTAGGAGTGGTTCTGGTTATCTTTATATCAACTTAAACAAAGGAAGTATTCCACTGTCACACAATATTGTATACATTTCTTTGTATTTGGGAACAGCCACCAATTTTCAATAAAAATTTGCACTTTGCTATTGACATCTAAAATAAATATTTAACTAGAATAATTTAAATACCTCTTCTATCCTGATAGTATTAAAATAGAGATCCTAAATCACCAGGTAGCAATGCCAAATATAACTAATTTGTCCCAAGTCATTTGTAATTTTTCTATCAGCATAATGCACTTGATATCTATTAAGCCAATGACTTCTTGGGTAATGTGGTATCATGGGTAGGATTTATCAAACAAATATGTTTTGATGAATTATATATATAGACTCCAAATACTAATAGCATTATCAAAAAGTATGTAGGGAGAGCTGAAAAGTTCTTAGTCCAACCAAGAAAAAAATAACCTTTTGTTATGAAGCATACATGCTATTCTACATATTTTGCTGTTCAATGCAGCTGACTCACCATTTCATCAGCCCAAAATTAAAAAAAAAAAAAAATAAATAAATAAAATTAAGATTAACCTTATTCCCTTTTGGATCAGATAAAGATCTTTTCAGTATCCATTTAGTATCAAACATTCACAAATGAATCAAATTCCAGCATTTAATAACCTATAAGGAATTGATTTGCTGTTAGACTAATAAACCAAATCGAGACAAAAAATTATAAATTTAATGCAACCCTTTCAATTCTTGGCAGGTTGGCTCTCAGATTAACAATAATGCCTACATTTAACTTTGTTACACAAAAAACACACACACACACACATATACATGTGTGTGTGCAGTAATTAATCAGAGAAATAGCTATTTTAACTTCTGCAAAATATATTTACAAGAAAAATATCCCTTGCAAAGATGATCATTTTATTCCCATTTTGCTAGAAAAAATATTTTACTGATCATTAAGTACAATATTCATAGCTGCTAAAATTATGAGTTTAAATAAAAAACATTGATTTTAAAAACATTTGCCAGTGTGCACCTTGATGAGAATAGAAAGTTAAAAAAAAAAAAAAAAAAAGAAAAAGATCAATTGCATATTAATATATTATACACATACATTTTCTTTGTAATTTTGTTTTTATGGGTACAAAACTGCTTTGAGTGAATGAGCTTCGGGTTGCCTTATAAGTTTTTGCAATTCAATTAATCATAAACAAGAAAAAATTACAGACATTAAGTGCTTTTATTCCATCACTGAAGAATTTTTTTTTAGTTGATCAGGAAGATTTTCCTAATGTATGACTCAACTTCTGTCTTTTTTTTTTTTTCATTTAAATCAGAAGGTGTTGTTCTGGTGTATAGATATTTTACTCATCTGGGATCCACTGTCAGATATTCATTCAAATTACTGGCTGCTTTTTTTGGCAGACCTCAGTTGCTGACTGCTGAGCTTTTTATCCACATCAGATTAAGCAGTTCGGCCACAGATTTCTGCCAAGAAACTAACATTCACTATTTTCGCGTCCCAAGAGTGCATATCCCTCCTCCTTACATATTTGATCAGTACACAGTCAAGCAGCTTTTTTTCAGTTCAATAGAAGTTACTTTATTAAGATCAACTCATTGATAATCCAGTTGTGAGGCTGGTAATCACTGTTTCTTTTCTGGGGTTTGCAGACATAGATAATTCCTGGCTTTGGATCTGCTTATGAAAAGGTTACAAATAAAAATTATCTTCATCTCTTTTTGCAAGATGGCTTATTTGTCCTTTTTAGTAGACCTGAAAGCAATCATATTTTATGTTTTTCTTTTGCTAAATTAGATTGGAGCTTTGATTACTGCAAGGTTGTTGAATTATCCAAAGCAACAAGTGAGGAAATATGAAAGCCATTTTCAAAACAGAACAACAGACCCAACAAGTACCATCATTCTATTTATATGATTGTTACAAAAATGCCAGTATTTATATTTCAGATTCCACTAAACTGATCTAATATTAAATATCTGTATCAAATTGTTTGGAAAATGGGATATTTTATCTTAAAGTTCTCTTTGATAAGGTTATTCTAGATTTGCCCAGCAATGAAAGTAAAATTGGTTTTGAGTTAATCTGGCTTCTAAAAGCAGAGTTATCAGTCAATTTTGGGTATCCCAACTTTGAAAATTTTCACGTCCTACCCAAACCCCAACAATTATCTACCCTTTTTTTTTTAAGACTTCAAGACATAACAGATTTAAGTAGTACCATCATGCCATTAATAGAATCTTTGCAAAAATTCCTTAATTTCTCTTGTAGATTGCATGAGTCTTTACTCACAGTCAATCTTTGCATCAATTTGTTCATATCCAAATTATTGGGGAAAATGAGATATTTTAGCATAAACTTTTCCAGATGATATCCTTAGATTTGTCCTGCAATGAAAGATCATTGGTTTTGAGTGAATTCAGTAATTAGGAGCTAAGTTATGAGTAAATTTTGGCTCTGACTAAAATTTCAGACCTTAGGCAAAAACCATGGCAGTTAACTCCCATGTCTTTCACTCAATCAAAACTGAAAACATTTCTGCATGGAAAATATTTATATATTTTTTAACAAAAAGCTAAGTCATTAGAGAATTTAAATTTTTAAAAGGATTGTAAAACACAGCCATCCTTCTTGCAGGAAATTTGCACTGAATTGTAAAATGCAAAATCTATCAAAACTAAAAGATTTTATTTTCGGTATGGAAAGCTTTACATTTTTATTTTAGAAAGAAACTTTATAGAAATACTTGTTTTTAAAGAATGTTATCCCCCTCATTTCATTTCATTTTTGACAAAAAGTAAATATTTCTGTATGAAAAATATTTACATTTCTCATTTACATTTGGTTCATTTATCAATGAGACAAAACTATTTTTATATACATTTTATTTATATCCACTTCTGAGTAAAATAAAATTAACCAAAAATCCAACAAGTTAAAGGAATACATATTTTGGAAAAAATTTAATTATATATATATTATACATTTCTGACTAAACTGTTATATGTGGTCTCTTCTACCTGGGCAATGCTTGGTAACCCTTCTATAGGGGTATACTATCCTGGATCAAAGCTCTTTATAATTTTATCCATCAATTTCATTAAAAAATAAATTTAAAAAAAAGTTTCAAAAACTTTTTTTTCTGGTGTAAAATGCTTTCCAAAGCTCTTTGGTAATGGCATCCTTGAATATAATCATATTGGGATAATGGCAAAAAGTATTCCCTAACAGATATACAAATGGTATGAAACTTTTTCCTTGTGATGAATTTCATTAATCTTACACTGTGTAAACATTATTTTTCTATGCATTCTCCACTACATTGATTATTGAAAAAGATTTTTAAATTTTACAGAGTACTGGGTAAAAATTGCTTGATTTCAAATTGACACCAGGATTCTAATCTATTCAATATAGTTATAAAGAATCTTAGAAATTTCTGTCTTTCTGTACATAGAGATAAGACTGCCATTTTTTTAAAGAAGGTAAGTATATCTAATAGAATGTGACATACAAGTAGATTTTGGTGATTATTACCAAATTAAATAGAAGACATTAAACGTATTGTTCAAGTCAACAGTCACTTATTGAGGTGAAAAATGGGTTGAAGTATAAATTTTGGCCATGTTTTGAGTTTGGTTCCATTCCTTATTTTAAGTGTCATATCAACCTTAGTTGGTTATATAATGCCAAAGCCATCCTTGTAAATGCTGTGATGCTATTTAACCCATAGCTGGAGCAGATAAGGGTCTTCATCCTTTTTCTGAGGGTAATAGTCTCTAAGTGAACAAAACGGCGAATTCTAAT
This sequence comes from Sepioteuthis lessoniana, assembly GCA_963585895.1. NCBI lineage: Eukaryota > Metazoa > Mollusca > Cephalopoda > Myopsida > Loliginidae > Sepioteuthis > Sepioteuthis lessoniana. The sequence continues at coordinate 9,801,972 of OY757916.1, read as the reverse complement.
TGGTTGTACTTATTACAATGTCGTAGTCCAGCACATTATTCCACAGGGACTCCCTCACTTTCACTTTTCACTGAATAATCAAAATTGTGACTTTACTTATGACTTGTAACAACCTTCTTCTAGAGTCAAAAAAAAGAAAAAAAAAATTCATAAGGAAATATTAGCCACCTACTAACACAAGGCAATAACTTTATTAAAAAGGTGATTATGTATTAAAAAGTTCCTTTATTTTTAATGATGAGCATCTATCAACCTGTATATAATATGGGTAAATAACACTAGTATAAACTCAGTTTTATCAAGAATCTCACTTCTTGATTGTAAGAGAAAAAATTAGGCCCTAAATAAAGATAAACTAAGAACAAAAAAAAAAAAAACTAAAAAAATGGATGGTTGGTTGGTTGGGTTTTATGGCATATCAACCTTTGTAGGTTATTTAACGCCAAATTCATTTTTATCCAAATAGTTCTATTTCAAACTATTCAGTTCAGCATGATTACACAGTTTAACTGTCAAAACATTTCTATTTCTAACTATTCAGTTTATTCAAACAGTTTTAATTCAGCTAATTCAGTTTAGTATAAGTATAGATTTTGTTCACACACACTTAAATGTCAAAATAGTTCAATATTTAGTCTAAGTACAGGTTCAATGTCAAAAACAGTTTCATTTCAAACAATTCAATTTAGCATAATTATGGAGTTTAGTAAGATAGGACCCTTATCAGGTGCTACAACTCCGTATGGACCTGTGAGCAATGGCAATGAAAGGGTACTCCGCATTCTCCAAAGCTCCAGCATCACTGGAACCGCACCATCAGATTGTTTAATGTCATATTCAGGACACTCGTTGGGGGTGGTCTTACTCCTCTGCAGAGGTGCAGTCAGTGTATTCTGTAGTTCCAGCTGACTGGGCAATAAAACAATTAGATCTGTAATACATGTTAAAGACAAGTATATAAAAGACGGACTAATCTAAGTACAAGAATCATCTAAGACAAATGGAGCTATATTACACCTTTCACTTTTATATTATAAAAAGATAATGTTAAAATAACAAGACTTTATATTAAACTAGTAATAAGGAGAAAAGCTCAAGTTATTGGTGGAATGGAAACTTATCTATATATTACTCAAAATCTCATTATGTCCGCCAATATTGAAATCAAAAATCTATTACCTTATAAGAAAGTATGTTTTAAAGAAATACATTTGAAATTCTTTTAGAGAATAAACCTATTTTTACTCAAATTTTTAACTTGATTTTATGGGTTAGGAATTAATATTATCATCCAAATTTTGGTTATTACAGAGATAACTATAAGCTGCTAATCCCAAACCTTTATTCCTTCCCGAATAAACACATCAATTTTATCTTGGGCTAATGTGGTTGTTAATTACATCATAAAATTTAGTCAATTTTTGTCATTTTTTCCAGATATTTTTTCTTATTTACAATTTTGTTAAAATAAAATTTGGCTCAATTCTGCCAGAAAATAATTTCTAAGATTGTTTTTATGTATTATATCACCATAAGTTAAGTTGGTGATGGTAGTCGAAGGCGACCAGAAGGCTCCCTTTTCAATAGCTAATATACCGAGGTGTAGGAGAGGGTGCTGCTCCTTTCCCTGGATTGCTCCACTTTTCCCTTGATATGTACCTTATATCGCTGAGTGTTAAGCAAGGAGGTATCAAGTACCATTTTTAAAGTCTTTGGTATGATGTGACCTGGGATTGAACCCAGGTCTCCCGGACCATTGCCAAACACTCTACCCATTAGTACAAACAGTGTTGATATCACCATACTTTATCCAAATATTTCCATCAAAATGTCACAAGTAATTTTGTCTACCTGTGTAAATATCTCTACTTTTGTCACATTATTTTATGATCTTTTTTTAAAATTATTTTTTAATCTCTTTGAGGCCTTAAGGCCTCTCATAGAAAGCAAAATTGGTGGACGCCTAAAAAGAGAAGCTTCCTGGCTCCTAAGAGAAATTAAGTCTCCCTTAGTTGTTATCGCTTCCACCGGACAGACCCTTTCTCTCAGCTGCTGGTAGTGAGGGCTGGTGCTGACTGGATCCTGGGGCCTAGCAGCCAGCCATGTCTACTGCAAGTAGCAACCTCTGCTAAACACACCTATCGGAACACATGGAAAACTTCAAACTTATAACTCACCAAAAATGACTAAAATATATTTAAATGCCTTGTCTGGAAGATGCAACTATTTCTACTGATTCAGGAAAACATTTCCACCACAGAATAGTTGTAAATCCCATAATAAAGTTTGAGTTTAAAGGTATCCTTGTCTCTTTCCTTCCATCCTTAATTCTCTAGCAACTTTCACAGACAAAAAGATGACAAGTGAATGAGTTAAGAAAAATTAGATACAAAACTCAGAATTTCACAATATACCCAACAATTCACTGACAACCATGAATAATAAACCCTTCTAAAACCCCATATAATAATGCAGACATCCAAACATGCTAAATTTAAACAAGAAAAAAATATCATCCTCTGTTCAGCATTCAACCTCTAAGTATCAGCAAAATCCTACACCTGGAAGTTAAAAAAAACAAAAAAAAACAAATCCAAACAATGAGATTGGTTAAAAGTTTTTGGCGTTTTTGAAATTAACATTCAAGTGAGCCAGTTTGAGTTTTGACTAAGTCACTCTCTTAAGATTAAAGTGAAAAGAATAGTTTTGATGTTATTTGGAAGGGAGGGTGAAATGCAATGTTTTCCAAGCGCATTAGTTCCAGGCAATAACTTGAATGACCTTTAGTTCAATAATTGATTCAAAGTCCGCTGACACAACCAACAGATGACACATTTCACATTTTATGCTCTCAAATGACTGAAAAGTCCTTCAGACATGAAGTACAAGCTGTTTACAGATTTACCAACAGAAATATCTTACAGTGACCTTTCTCATATCTTTATAATTGTTTGTAGAAGAGACAAGTTACATCCTCAAGATGTTCAAGTGCTGCAGATTACACCTTTAAGTTTGCAAGGTTTTAATTCCTGTTCACTGATAACATTTTTACCATTTTCATTGAACTTAAGTTTGAACAAAGAAATATATATGGAAAAAAAATAAACAGAAAAGTCACCACAGATACACTAAGTGCATTTTCTGTTTATTGATAGACATTTTTTTTTATGGGAGCACAATATGCCATCTTTGATAGCCAGTTTCTTGGATTTTAAATGTGAAGAGTATATATGACAGCATTTATGTCACTGCTTCCCCAGAAAGAAATTAGACAAACACATTTTATCAAAGGTTAAGGCATCTCAGTATCTAAGGTCTTCTAAAAGGATACTTTTATTTATATTTTAATACAATTTTAATTTTACTTTTAGACAACTGGAATAAAAAAAAAAGACCAGTTACTTTATTTGCATTGGGTAAAAACAAAAAGCAACAAATGATAGCATTTGGCAGACATTTTTTAACTTTAGATTTTTTTAAAGTAGGTAACTATTTACTAAGCATTACGCAGCCTAATTTATTCCAACAAGATTGGTGAAAAAATATGCCAAGATTAATCGTCATGCAGCAATCGGCAAAAAAAATATTATGGCTCAAATTCTACCATTTACCTTTAAAGGAAAGGAAAAAAAAAAAATCAACATTTTGCAACCTCAGTATATAACTCAGGTGATTTTAAACACGTGTACCCAGCTCTTGGGATTGAAAACATAAATAGGAAAATGGTCAATAGCATAAAAAATATTTTAAATAAAGTGCTAGCAATAATTTTTTTTAATCCAATAAAAAAAAAAAAAAAAAAGTCATATTGTAAAGAATTTCAAACTGATTGGTTTGGTTCATTGTGTTTTATGACATTTCAATCCTTGTGGGTTATTTAATGCCAAATCTTGTTATATATGATTGAAGAGCTCATTTGTTTTAACACTCTCAAATGGTTTTAAGTATTGTTATCCAACAGCAATATTTCTATTTATTAAATGGTTTTATTTTGGTTTCTCTTGTTTAATGGCATATCAACTTTTGTCAGTTATTTAATGCCAAAGCCTTCCTTCTGAAACATACCTGGGAGCATAAGGGGTTTCATAGCTTTCCCAAGGGTATTAGTCTGAAAATGAATGTAATAGCATGACCAAACTCACTTATTACGATTCCACAGTTCAGCGCTTTAACCATTACACCACGAGGACACCCCAAATGATTTGGGGTATTGATATGTAATTCTATTTAATATCAATCACATCTTTGCACAAGTTAAATGGTTTCAAGTATTGCTATTCAACATTACCAATTCTACTTGTCAAGTATTCCCTATCTATTATGAATAACTTGCACCCAGATGTATGGTTGAGAATAACCAATAATTATAGTCTCTAGTTAAAGAATTAAACAGTTTTATTTGACCCAGAGATGAGACCATGAAAGATACTCCCACTCCAGCTCAGAGTCGACCCAAGAGTAATGGTAATGAAAGGGTACTCCATACACCCAGACTCAAGCCCCACCTTCAGATGCAGTTTAGTGTCCTTCTCAGGAAAGATTTTAAAAACTAAAACACTATTTGTTTAATACATTACTTTTTTTATTCCCTCTAAGCCCCCCCCCAAAAAAAAGCCATAGTAAAATCTATTACTTTTTCTTCTGGCTTACGTCCTATCTTTACTAATTCAGAGGTGCCCTCATGGTGTAATGGTTAAATCAATGGACAGCAGAATCGTAGAAAGCGTGTTCGTACTCCAGATGCGCAATTACGTTCACTTTTAGACAAATACCCTTGGGAAAGGTATGAACCCCCTTATCCTCCCAGCCATGGGTTAAATAGTACCATTATTGTTCTTCTAGGAGAATGGCTTTGGCATTAAATAACCTACAAAGGCTGATATGCCATTAACCAAAGAAACCAAACCTTTACTAATTCCTCAGGTCCTATCCTGCAATTATGTAAGAAATGGATCAATTTTAATGGCATGTCAACTCATCTGGGGTTATTTTTGTGCTTAGAGGTTAGGGAAATGCATACATGGTACATTTATATTCACATTATTCGTGCTATTCAAAGTTTTTGGATGACACTTAAATGATATCAAGTATTTCTATCTTACATGAAAAATTTACTAACAGATCTATTAAATCTATAGATGAAACCCAAACAAATAATATCACACAGTATCAGAGTGGACCTGGGAGTAATGACAATGAAGTTGATAGTCCACACTGCAGAGCTGCAGAACTAGAGCCACATCATGATACAATTGAGAGTCACACCCAGGATAACTTTCTTTTGGGAGAGTGGCAAAGTCTTATTCCTCCAAAGAAAATATAGTCAGCATATTTTAGGCCCTGCTGAGAGGATTTTGGATTTAAAATTGGTCTCATTTGAGAGTAATTAAAAGTCGATTATTATAGCAGCATAAAGCAATTGCCGCTTCTGTTTATTTCTCTTAAAACACAAACAATGATATGTACAAAGTTTCTTGCAATATATTACCAATCTGATGATTAGAGCTGTTTAAGCACATTGCTTCTATTTTCTATCACATTGGTTTACCAGTGTGAAGATCATGCTCAAAAAGCAGAGGGTAAATTTAAGCTCAGGGTTCAAAAGGTCTAGAGATCTGTTTTCAATTCATTGTTATTATTTGGCCCAAAACATGTGTTTGAAGCTGTATAAATACATTCAAATAATTTTTATCTATTTGATTTTCCCCAGTATAATTTTATACATACACACACACACATATATATTAAGAAAAAGCACAAACCAGTCACATTAGGATTATAAATTTATTTCCATCCTGTTATGTGTTTTTTGTAAAAAATTAAAAAACATGAAAAAAAATTAACAGGACTTCTTCAGATCCTTATGGATAAAATAAATCAGAATAGACACCTGTTATATTGAGCTCTTTACCAGGAAAATTTAAAATGTTCACTCTTGAATAGTCTTCTCGTCCTGATGGAATTACTCCCAAATCCGATTTAACTGGACCAAATAATATATATATAAATAAATAAATAAAAGGAGGTAGAATAAGCACTAAACTTTTATGTTAGCAAAAGGCCATGAAGTTATCTGATCATAGTGAAAAAAACCTTGAAAGTTGCACTTAATTTCTAATTAAATTGCACAGATACTACACTCTGATCGAATGTATAAGCGCTAATATGTGCAAATTATATGATCATTTTGACCAGAAGTATCTTAGTTACCTAATATTTCTCTATTTTGTTTACCAATAATGCAGATCATCAAGATCCCAAATGTTTTTTTTTCATTTTTGCACATTGTGAAATTTCACACAAAAACCGAGCAAAAATTAATCATGTGATAGAGACAGTGATATTGAGCGAATTATTAACATTTGAATCAGGTATTGATTCACTTTAGCAAGGATGATCCGAGCTGAATATAGATAAGATAGATTGGAATATATTACCATGATTTTTTTTTTTTTTTTTTTTTTTTTTTAATATTTCATGGTAAGAGGGGGAATGGCAAAAATTAGACTCTTCCAAATCAATGTCATTATATTCATGCAGTCATCTGGAAACATTTTAGAAGATAGAAGAGTTTGTGTGTGAAAGACAGAGTCAATATATACCCACACAATAAGTCAAAGAATGATTACAATCTATGTACATTAATCACCAACACACACATGTGTGTGAGAGAGAGAGAGAGAGAGAGAGAGAGAGAGAGAGAGTGTGTGTGTTGGGTGTGTATGTATGCTTTCTTATCTAGATGCTTATATATAAGTCTCAAATGACTGTATATAAGAAGAGACGCATAAATAAGTAGATTAGACAGCTTATAAGTGCATAACTGCATTAATGATTATGTACATACATCTATTGGTGGGGGTGGGGATAAAAAAAAAAGAAACCTTGGTATATTCATATGTGTATATCTAATTGTAAATAAGATAAATATCTAATGTGGAGGTTTTTGAAAGGATTTTAATGATGGGTTTTCCTAATTCCAAGGGATGAACAACTAAAATAACAAAGAAACAACATGTTGCAACAAGAGACTTATTTTCTTTATAATTCAAATATCCAATAAGCTAACAGAAAAATGATATGCAATGAAAATGGTAAAGTACTTCACAATTCTCATCAATACCGTGCTCAAGCAGACATGAAATTAAAACAAAAAAAGAAACCCTTAGCATCAAACTTGAGCAATGGGAAACTTTTCTATCTGCTACTTCATGGCTTCATAAGCAAACAACTTATTAATATTTTCTTTGCTGCTTGATTTAAAGAATAGATGCAGAAAATAGAAGCAATTTTTTAAAGAACTATTTAATTCAAGCACTTTTGTGTGTCAATAATCTCCAGATTGTGTATAAGTCAGAATCACTTTGTTTATTTTGTACAACATTTTTGATAATTCCCAAAACCCAGTATCAAATGCAATACATATCTTCAAGTAAGTGTGCAATAATGTTTAAACAGGTATTCTTTGTTTAAAATTTATATTTTCAATATCACATTTATGATGTCATAAAATTACAGTCAAGAATACTGATGCAGGTTTTATATATATATATATATATTATAAAGGCATATTTACACTAGCATTAACACACCCTTCAAACATATCCAGCAAGAAACTGTACTATATGAAGAAAGAATTCTAAATGCCAGAAAGTAATGCTCTCAACAGAAATACCCGATTAAAATATGAAAAGATAAAAAGTATTATTTTCAACAAAGAAAACAAAACAAACAAAAAAAAACAAAAAAAAAACCCCAGTATTTCCAGATTGTATATCTCAAAGAATAATTTAAGATTTACATTCCAGTGATATTAACCCTTTCACTTAATAGGTGTACAACAAGTGTTTTAGTGATGGATAAAAAGAAAACTCTACATCCTTTGTATGCCAAAACATTTTAAGTTATGAATAATCATAATTTTAGTCAAGACGGGTCAAGCAAACTCTTTGCCACACATTTTTACCCAATTTTCTGAAAATTTTATCCAAAACTCAACAGAAGTTATACTTATCTAGGTGGCACTTGTCATCTTTCAGTTTCCAGCCGGGATGATCAGACCCTAAGGCTAGCACAGGTATCCCTGACCCCCTCTCGCCACTTCTCCCTATTGTTCATCTCCTCTGGCAGGTCTTCAGGGCTACATCCCATATCCTCACATAGCTGCTGTATGTATGTATGTTCAAGCTGGTCATCTTGCTTTTGCTCGGCCATATGTGGTCCATAGGAGTACATCACTTTTGAGATTGTCCCTGCTTCTCCAGCAGTGTCATGCATATCTGGTTCGTCTAACTTGGATAGTTTTCGTGATGGAAGGCAGGTGGCCGTATAGTTGGTGCCTTGTTGGGTGTTGCCGCCAGGACTTGTTCAATATTGAGCGCAACATTCTTGTGTAATTTTCGTTTAGCTTCTTCTCTTCTTTGTTAGCATCAAAGTAGTGCATCCATACAGCAGTATTAACACAACCGCTGCCAGGAAGAAACTGTGTTTCATTTTATCGGTCAGGTCTGATTTCCATATGAACGATAGCCTATCGATAGCTGTCCATGCCTCACTCTAAGTAAACTTCAATGCATAAGTACTCTCTGTGGTATTGACCACTATTTATAAATCCAGCAAACTATGTATACTAAGTATGTATTGTGACAGCGAGAATTGAGAGTAGTTAGAAACTCTTAATTTGGAGTACAATATTTAAATGGTCTTTTTGCTTCATAACCGAGACAGAACTAGTGAAAAACCTAAACTTTTTGAATATTTTCAACAGTTCAAAATCTCTTCACTAGTTTTTATGTAGCACACATATTTATGTATATTTCTCTACATGATGAAGTGGAAATAAATACCAGGAAAAATAAGAATTCTTCAGTAGAACTTTGCCTTAGATCACCAGGTTGATGAGATTATTTTTCATTTCATCGTATTGACTAGAAAGGATTCTTTTTTCTCAAAAACAACTCAACTCTGTTGATGTAATCAAGAACGCACAAAACCAAGAATATTAGGCATTGATAAGTAGGAGGTGAAGTTGAGATATTTAGATTGTAGATTTCCATGTTTACAACAATAAATTGAGAGGAAAATAGTGTGCAGCCTGTTATATGATGTTTTTAAGTAGGGAATATGCAAGCGTCATTCAAGAGATAAGATAATGCTTCCAATTTCCAGCTCCTTTGGCAAAAATTATCTACAGTTGCACCTTTTCCAAAGAAATCAATTGTGATGGGTCCTTTCATATTCCAGCATTACTTTCTTTCCTGATTACTGCACCTGGACTATTTTTTCTTACTAAACAGTCATTGTGGTTTCACTTCATAGACTACCACTCTGATCCTGAGTCGAAAAGACAAACTGCTACTACACTGATTTGTTGAAATTTAAAAAAAATTTTTTTTTTTTTTGCAAAACTTACTTCTACATACCCATCAAACATTCTTCTAGAAATTTCACATGGTTTTCACTTCACAACCACTAAAAATTTGATAACATTACTTTGTTTAAGCCTGGAGCAGTGTTTAAATTGCCACCATTTTGAATAGCCTAAAAAATACTTTTGTGAGATAAAAATAACTTATGCTACAAACCAATTATAAAAAAATGTCAAGTTTACATTTATGGAAAAAATATACTACTTTTTACGAAAGAACTCTTCTTAGTTATTTAATAACCTCTGTATTTTAGCGATTCAGGGTTTGGTTTCTTTGTTTAATGGCATGTTAACATTCATGTGCTATTTAATGCCTAAGTTACTCTGGTAGAAGAACTGTTCAATCTATGGCTGGGCAAGATATGAATTTTTTTTTTCCACCCCAAAGGTATTAACTCTTGGGAAAAATAGAATTTCTATTTTGCCCAAGGGTTAATACCCTTGGGGGAAAAATAGAAATTCTTATTTTGCCCAAAAGTTAATGCAATAACATGACTGGTTTAAAATAACTTAAAACAATATTGCCACCCAGCACATTAGCCACTATGTCATGGGGACCCATCATTCTTTTGTCATCCATATTTCACCTGTTTCATAATTTGTTTATTAAATTTGTCTGCTTTCATTACACATCAGGGTAAGCTAAAAAATGCAGAGCATGACATATTTTGCCAATTAATTTATCTAGCAAGGGATAATCTTACTAAAAACCTTTACTCAATAGTACTAGTTAATAATAGTGTATATATATATATATATATATATATATATATATATACATATACACACACACACACACACACTCTCCTGTTGATTTCCATGTGTGAGAAGTCAAAAGTTTTCATCTCTTTGGATGCCCACATCTTGTATGAGATTTGAAACCACTCTTAGTTCACAGTGCGTACAGGAGAGTTAAAAGATGAATTACATTTACCCAGCCCCTCTCATCAATGGTAGAAGGCAGCACCAAATCATTTTTTAAGTGGAAGACTGTTGGTTTGAATTAAGCGTTTTTCTTTTTCCTGGGCTGGTTGCCTTATTAAGGCCAAAAAAATCCAGTCTGTCCTGTTATTTAAACATAGAAGTTGGGAGAGAACAGATGGATCCAAGTCTTTTTCAAAGGCATAAGCTTAAAATAAAATATGAACAACCTGATCCAGGATTTGAACTTGGGTAGCTAATTCTATTTCCTGCAAAAATTATCATTACACTAAGCTTACTTCTAGAAAACATTGTAACTGGCATGACTGATCAAGTTTTTGCCTTCCTATAACCCTAACACACGCAAAAACATACACGTGTGCACACACACACACACAATATATATATATATATATATATATATATATACACACACATATTTGTAGAAAAAAAGAGTGTAAATGATAGTGGAGGTGCCCAGACTGTAATGGTTATCGTCATAGGAAATGGACATGGCGACACGAGTTCAAATACTGGACGAGACTGATTGCATTTCACATAGCACTAATACCCTTGGGAAAGGTATGAATCAAATTATTCTCCCTCCAGCTATGGGTAAATAGTAGGACAGACTAGGTTCTTCAGCCTTGGTGAGGCAACTAGTCTAGGAGCAGGAAAACTTGAATTCAAACCTGTTAAACTCCGCTTAAAAAAACTGACCTTGTGTCATATCCTACCCGAGTGGAGGGGTTGGTAAATAGGGCAAATGAGTGAAATGCTGTTGAACAGTTCTGTCAAACTTTTAGATGGCTTTCTTGCATTTTTCTCACCAATCATGGCTACCAGAAGCAATATATCAACAATTCTACCAAGAACTAAAAGGGCTTTTTTAGCTTGTCCCTAAATCTTAGCCTTGGTCTATAAATACACTCAAAGTACATTTATGAATATACCGCAAGATATACTTAGTAGCAGAATATCAGTCTAAAATATTCATCATATAGTGTTTAATTCATATAGTGAATATCCATATATGAATTCAAGGCATTGACAAAGGCGGCGATTAAGTTGAAAAATACCCATTTTGTAAAATATATACTTCCACACACATCCACATTCCAAAGACATATGCAAACTGATATAAATAAGTATAAAGAATTTTTTTTCTTTGGAGAGGCCAGCTTACTAGAGTTTCTTGGTGAGAATGTAAAAAGCCTTCACCTCATCAGAGTATCTGAAAACAGCATAAGAGATTTTTGAAAATATTAGCCCTTTTTTGGTTGTCAGTTATTTTGCGAAAATGTTCTTTTTGGAATGAGAAACAGGCAGCTCTATAGTAAATATTAATTGAGTCTGTATAAGAAAATCTTAGAAAGAAAAAAATGAAGCACACTTCTCTTGTGTAAAATTATTTCTTAGTATTTCCTATTGTCTTTGAGAGAGCAGTTAACTTGGAAATATATTTTCAAAAATCCATAGTGGCAAAGTAAAATAAGTCTCATACAATGTATCTAAATTCTATACAATGGGGAAAGCCACCATAGCACAATGGCTAATGTACTTGACAGCTACATCATTATCAGTAAGTTCAAACCCCAGTCAGGCTGCAGTACTCATTTTCATATTAATACCCTTGGAAAAGGCATGAACTCCTTTATCCTATCCAGCTATGGGTTAAGTAGTACAGCTACTCTTTTTTACAAGGATGCCTTTGGCATTGGGGGCAGGGGGTATGGCATATCAACCTTTGTAGGTTATTTAATGCCAAATCCATTCTTATACAAATGAACAGTTCCATTTCCAACAACCTAGTTTTGTCTATAAACAGTTTAATCATTAAAAAACATTTCAATTTCAATCAATTCAGTTTGGTATAAGCATAGTTTTTGTTTACACACAATTAAATGTCAAAACAGTTCTATTTAAAAACAATTCAGTTTAGCATAAGTACAGATAAGTTTATTTGACCCATAGATAGGACCCTATCAGGTGATACCACTCCAGGACAGAGTGGACCAAGGAATGATGGCAATAAAGAGTTACTCTGCATTCCTCTAAGCTCCAGTATCACTGGAACCTCACCATCAGATTATTTAATGTTATATCCAGGACACTTATTGGGAGGAGGGTCTTACCCCTCTCTAGAGATGCAGTTGGCTGGGCCATCTGTGGTGATAGCATACCTTGATAATAATGATACATACTACAGTTGCACATAATTTGACTAATTAAAGTAACAGTGACTATTTCACTCCATCATTACTAAGAAATTCTTTTATGGTTATTATAACCAGATTCAGTCCAAGTTTTTATGTTTTACCCCTATGTAGACAAGTAATTCAACTTGAAATTATCGAATGAATAGGATCTATCTTGTCCTTATTTGCATAAAAAACTTGAGACATTGTCTAAGAAGTTAGCATATTTAACAGCATATAAGATGGATTTTTTTTTTAATGTCCAAGAAAATCACCCTATCTCTTATAAGGTCAAGGGACAGCTTAGAGTTTACAGGCAAGAAAAATTTTAGTGCTGCAGTAGCCATTAAATTTAACTGCAAACATCTAAGCAAATAAAAACAAGGTCTAAATACATATGAAACTTTAAAAATTCCCTGATGGGGGAGGGAGGGCTACAAATGTCGAATAAAAACCATATTCTGAGTTAAAACCTGTTTATTTTATTTTAAGCCTGCCCAAAAAGAGGTGTGTTGTATAAGTTATCAAATAGAGTCTATTAGATTACAGCATTATTATTCTAAAATTACAACAAACTCATTATTGAAAAATTTATCAAAAATACTTTGTTTGATGATATTTGTCTATCAACAAATAAAATGAGATCACATATATATATATATATATATATATATATATATATATATATATATAACCAGTAGCTTCTTACTTGGAAAAGTTACAAAAATCTATACCCACCTGTAACAGAGAGCAAGTTCTTATTCATTATTAATATTTGCTTCTATGTTATTTCAAGAAGATAAAATGCTAATAAAATTCTATTAAAAAGTGCTCCATACTACTATTGCCAAGAAAGTGTAAAACCTAAAATACCCTAATTACATACTGTTCTAGTCCATTTCTTAAAGTTTCAGGTAGATCTCCCGTTCAGAATGATTATATAAAAGATAGAGGGAGAGAGAGCATAGTTTTCATCATAAATTTAACAGCACCTCTCACCTTTTTTTTCCCCTCTCTCATGATTTTCTATCTTTCAGTTTTCTCTCTTAATTTTGTACTTCCAAATTATTTTCTCTTGGCTTTCTTTCATCTATTTTCTCAAATAATGCCTCCTGTGACCATAATACAATTTTCCCTTTCTCTGACCAGCTTGTGTGACCTCCATATACAGTCAACATTATCTTTTATATATCTCCTGTCTGTAAATGTGTTTTAAAAGCAGACAAATTGATATAGATAGAGTTTTTGTTAAGGTCTACAATTAGCATTCCAAGAATTTTTGAGGCTACTTAACTGATTGTATTGTTTTTATTGTTACAACAATATTTTGGCCAATCCATTCAACATAATTCTTCAGGTTTACAAATTAAAAAAAAAAAAAAGAGGGTCTTTTTTTTCCAGAAAATAATTCTCAAGAGAAACAGTGGCAAGCCTAACAATTTTGTTATAACAAAATTAAGTTTTTACCTATAAATTTTGCATTATCTATGCATATGCATGTATATATTATTATGTAATATGACACAATATATGGTTACGAATATATGTGTGTGTATCATTAAGACTAACTAGATGGCTTGTAAATACATAACATAATAATCAAAAGGACATAAACATGTCTACACCTACCTTTGAAATGTAGAGAGAGAAACAAAGCCACCTTATCAGCAACTGAGAAAATATTTCATAAAAGCATATAGAAGACCAGAGAGAATAGATAGTGTGAGAGAGAGAGAGACAATTAACCATATAATACATAAATATAGCTACTGGGAAAGAAGTAATGCAAGAGCAGGAACGATCGGGTGGAGAAGGTCATCTACTAGCAACTGTGCAAATGATTAGAATTTAATGATCTAGACTATTGTTTTATGCACAAACCAGAATCTGTGCTGGAAAATAAGACAAGATTTTCTGGAAATTTTTTTGTGCAAAATTCTAACAAAAAGTCAATCATTTTCTTTTTCCTAATTTGAAAAAATTAGGAAAAAGAAAATGATCGACTTTTTGTTAGATGTTTCAAGTGGTCTTCAGTTAAAATAAATTGTCTACAATCGCAAATGGTTTTCTATATATGTATGCTTATATTTCCTAATTTATCTGTCTACCCATGTGTCATGCAGTTTGACATTCATTTTGAAAAGATAAAGTTTGGTACCATTCAAAATGTAAGGAAAAATTATCTAACAAGCTAAATATACAGAGTTGGATTTTTTTTTTTTAAATAAAAGACAAAGCTTAGTAGATTTCTTTGATTAAACAGGAAAAAAAAACAAAAAAAACAAAACAAGTAGAACTATGAAGATGATAATTTTAGTCAAAATTAAAATTAGTTTTAGCAGGCTTAAGTTTTAGTTTTACTTCAGCAGCACCTGACTAAAGATAGCACAGTTAGCTGGAGCTGCAGAATACACTGACTGCATCTCTGCAGAGGGGTAAGATTCCCCAAATTAGTGTCCAAGATATGACACTAAACAACTTGATGGTGAGGCTCCAGAAATACAAGAGCTGACAGGAATGCAGGATATCCCTTTATTGCCATTTTTTTTTCAAGTCCTCTCAGGTCCAGAGTGATAGCACCTGATAGTATCTATGTACCCATGCTAAACTGAATTGTTTGAAATAGAAATGTTTATATGTATAAAAATGGATCTGGCATTAAATAACCTATAATGGTTTCTATACCATAAAACCTACAAAAGAATAGCGGTCTGGCCACTTTCCTCCCATCATAGAAATCATCTCATTTAGACAAAACATGCTGAGTACTGCTCAAGAAGAATAAATGAACTCATAAGCAACATTCTCCAATGGACTCTTATCCATGGACACACCAGTGTTGGCTGACCATAAAAACTTATACTAAATAATTCTGTGCAGACACTAGATACCGTCTAGAGGAACTACCCATATTGATGGCTGATAGAGAATGCTGTCAACACACCTTGATGATAAAGGTTCACTTAAGAAATTAACTTGAATTTATTTATTGGTAGCTAATATTTACCATCAAAATGTATGCATTAGCATTTTTGTCTTGGATCATAGAGTGGGTATATATATATATATATATATATATATATATATATATATACTCTGCCTAGAATTAAAGTGTTGCCCAATTCTGCTTTGAGTGAGACTGGAACTACCCAGCCAGAAGCCGAGGTGCTAAGTCAACTATCTCTTCTTCCTCAGAAAACACAAAATTAGAATAAAATACTATTAAAAATACTACATATAAGATTTAACAATCAATCCCAGGTCGAGTCATACCAAAGACTCAAAAAAATGGTACTTGATGCTTCCTTGCTTAACACTCAGCATTATAAGGTAAGGAACAAGGGTAAAATGGTGCAATTGAGGGAAAGGAGTAGCACCCTCCCCTAAACCTTGGTGTAGTAGTTAT
The DNA here is from genome assembly GCA_963585895.1 of Sepioteuthis lessoniana. NCBI lineage: Eukaryota > Metazoa > Mollusca > Cephalopoda > Myopsida > Loliginidae > Sepioteuthis > Sepioteuthis lessoniana. The sequence goes on along the minus strand of OY757916.1, from coordinate 9,786,020 downwards.
CAAAAAGAGAAACTTGGGGTCACCCTTGACTACGGTCCCTAAATTTGATTTGGTTAAACTTGAAAAATAAAGATTTAATGCGACACAGTTTTTCTATTTGTCATATTAATATTTTGACCAAATTCTAATAAATTTTGTAAACGAAAAAAATCCTTGAACTATCTAATTTCACAACTGAATAATTTTATTTTTTATACTAACACAAATATTCAATTCAGGTTACTATCATAGTCAGTTGGTTGGTTGTGTTTTTAGGCAAATCAATCCTTGTTGGTTATATAATGCCAAATCGTTGGACCTGACTGATAAAATGAAACACAGTTTCTTCCAAGCAGTGGTTATGTTGGTACTGCTGTATGGATGCACTACATGGACACGAACTAAACAGCTGTAGAAAATGCTTGACGGCAAATACACAAGAATGCTGCAAGCATAATTGAACAAGTCCTGAAGACAACACTCCACAAAGCACCAACTGTATAACCACCTACCACCCATCATGAAAACTATCAAAGTTAGACAATTTAGACATGAAGGACACTGCTGGAGAAGTAGGGAGGAGCTCGTAAGTGATATACTCCTATGGACCCCTTCACATGGCCGAGCAAAACCAGGGCAACCAGCTCGCACCTACATACAGCTGCTCAGTGAGGATACAGGGTGTAGCCCTGAGGACCTGCCGGGAGTGATGAATGATAGGGAGGGGTGGCGAGAGAGGGTCAGGGATATCCGTGCTGATGGTTAAAATTTCAGTATGTGCTAGAACTCATTTTTTTTTTGTACACAGATGGTTTCTACTATTGCTATCTAACTCTAATAATTCTGAAGTTCTATTTGAGTTGAATGGGTTTTTTAATTTTGTGAATAATTAAACAGTTTTGATTTCTAGTTGGAACCATAACATAGGACCATTCTGGGTCAGAGTAGACATGGGAGTAATGGCAATGAAGGAGAACTCTACATTTCCCAAAGCTCCAGGAGTCGAGCCTCACCATCAGATGCAATTTAATGTTATAAGCAGGATACTTGCAGAGTGGGGGGATCTAACCCATCTACACAAATGCAGTCCATGTGATCTACAGCACCTGTTAACTTTGGTGGTTTCAATCATAGAATTTCTCATCTGTGTGTTGAGACCAGACTGCATGACCAACAAATATATTTACAAAGTCATATATTGTGTTTTATATATAAATAGATAGATTGTATATTTATTATCTAATATGTAATGAGATGAAATTGAGATCGATTTATTTTAGAATGACCGTCTCTTTTCAAAGTTTTTATCTAATTTAAGATTTTATCATTCAACCTCAAAATTCTTGAGAATACCATTACCTCACTCCATAAAAGTTTCAAATTCTTATATATATTGAAAATGGCTAAAAGACAGTACAAAATTTCTAAATATACATGTTTTTTTGTTTTGTTTTTTTTTTTTGTGGGGGTAGGAAAATAAAAAGGAAAGTAACTATTTTCATAATTACAGTTTTTTTATAATAAAAACCCACTTGAAGAAATTGTTCCTCACAGAAAATTTCATTGCTTATTCACCCATAGATTTTAAGTTGTTTATCACATATCCTCATTATTTTCAGAATTAGCAATAAAAAAATAAAAAAAATGAAACAATATCATTAGGGTTGTTATTCTAACAAGAATATAGCTGCAGGCATTATTACACTTTCTCAATCCAAATCTGTTCATAACCTCAACACAAGGATTGCATCAGTTCTCTATTTCCGAGAAGCATTTCGGTAAAGAAAGGAATCTTATTTCTAAGACTTGATTGATTTCAGTCATCTTATGAAGATTTAGAATTGTTTATAGAGAAAAAAATGAAAAGCAATTTAAACCTGCAGTAATATAAGACATTAAAAAAAAAATACAGAATAACTTAAAGTATATATAAGTATAGCTCAGTGGTAAAGCCTAAAATTTTAACTTATCAGGAGTAAAGTTCTATTTTGGGAGTTGAATTAATGACACTATTTTGTAGTTCTAAAACAAAACAAAACAACAAAAAAAAAAAAACAGACATTAGAACCTGAGCAATAACTCTTGTACTACTACTTGCAAAAAAATATGAACTCAACACTCTTAAAAAAACATTTCTTCCATTATTTTTTGCTTTTTTCTCATTCTTTGCTGTCTGCTTTTCTTTCTTTTTTTCTTTCTTTCAACAGCACTTCTTACCTTTGTTTTTCAATCTAACCACATGTTTGTTTCTCTCTCTCTCTCTCTCTCTCTCTCTCTCTAAATATACATATCTGGTTCCTTCAATAAGTTTCCAGACATTTTTGGTACAAGCATTTAAAATTGTTGTAAACTCTTGAAAATTCACTATGTTATTGCTATACATATTATGAGACGACTGACCAATTTTTATGATTTCAGGTTCAAATGAACAGCTACAACAACAATTGGAATACACCCTACTAAAGCCTGATTGTCACAGCTGGTCAATTTCAAAAATGCAATCTGAACACGAGGACACTTTAGAAGAACGATATGCAATAAAATTATGTTTTAAACTTGGAAAAAATGCCACAGAAACGTATGCAATGCTTCAGACTGCTTTTAAACCATCTTGCATGAATTAAGCATCAGTTTTTTGAGTGGCATAAGAGATTCAAGGAAGGCAGGGAGTCTGTGAGGGATGATGAGAGGTGTGGGAGGAGTAAGGAAGTCAGAACACCAGAGTTGATTGGCATAAGGGTTAGGGTTACTATGTTGACCTTTTAAGGGAGTTCAGAAGAGGCCAGCACTCTTCAAATCCAGTCAGTGCCATTTTCACCAGGACAATGCACCAGTCTACAACTCCATCCTTGTCACAGACTATTTGACCAAGATGGGCATCAAGATAGTTCCTCACTTTCCCTACAGTTCAGACCTTGCTCCCAGTGACTTTTGCTTATTCCCTAAGCTCAGAGGCTGTCGTTATGAGACAATTGAGGAGATGAAAGAGGCTTTGACGAAGGTCATTGAAATGCTCACATAAGAGGACTTCCATGGGGCCTTCCAGAAGTTGTTAGAACAATACAAGTACCTTGGAGCCAAAGGAGATTACTTCGAAGGGGGACTCAAGTTTCATGTGCGTACTAACAATAAAAGTGCCCATACGAAAAAAAGTCTGGAAACTTATTTAATAATCCTTGTGTGTGTATATATATATATATATATATATATATACACACATACATACATGCACACACAGAGGGTGGAACGATAAAATTATCGCCATAGAAAAGACGACATGATTCCATTTCCATTTAATGAAAGCCGATTTTCTTTTTTTTGTTGCAGACCATCTACTAGTTGGCTAGTTGTGTACAAATCCCAAGAGTGATAGGAGCCTTCTATCAAGTCTGAAAGTGAGACAATGTTCAACGAGTGAGATCAGAGATGTGCCACTGTACAACTCGTGCTCTCTACTGATCCTAGTTATGAAAACAGGACCATTGCCAGCACCCTCAAAATGCCAATCTGGACGGTTCAACGTGCCCAGGGTGATGAAAACAAAGTTTCCGGCTATGGTTATGGTCTTTGGTGTGGTTTCAAGTGAGGGCCACATCATGCCACCTCACATCTTCGAAGTCGGCTTGAAAGTCAACACCAAAGTGTACCTGGATGTACTCTTGAGTGTGGTGATCCCCTGGTGCAATCAGGTGGCTGGTGGTAGACCCTGGGTGTGGCAGCAGAACTCGCGCCAGCCCACAAGTCCAAAGAAACCCAGGCTTGGCTTCAGAAGGAGTGCTACAACTTTGTACCCTTCTCTCACTGGCCCCCCTCCTCCCTCAACCTGAACCCGCTGGACTACTTTGTTTGGTCATACGTCGAAAACATGACCAACATGACCTCCTACAACATCAAAGCCAGCCTGATTGCCGAGTATTCGCCAAGCTTCCACCGGCACTTGTGAAAAAGGTATGCTCCCAGTTCTGGATCCGTATCGAGGCGGTGATTGAGGCTGAAGGCGGCTACATTGAATAGATGTCAGCTCTACTACATGACCAAGTTACCTGAATAGATTTTTTTCAAAAAAGTTTTAAAATAAAGCTGTAGTGTTGTTTTCTTTAGGACGAAAATTGTATCGTTTCACCACATATATATATATATATATATGTGTCAGTCTTCTTGCTTTTATGTATGAGTTTGACTTAATTTTTTCTTTCCTACCAAATTATTCTCATTAATAATAAACAGACTAAGCTCAAATCTGAGACAAAACCAATTTTATTTGACAGGCAAACTTTTTTGGCTTCATGGAACAAACTTCAAATTAATTCAAAATTATTCATTTTAATAAACAACATTTTTTTCAAAATAAGGTAGATGAACGAATTATGAAATGACTAAATCTTGGAAAAAAAAAAACAAAAAAAAAAAAACAAAACAAATGGAATCACCAACAAAAATAAGTTCCTATCAAGGGAATCTACTTATCAGTAGTGGCAGTCCTGTCATAAATGTTTTTGAGAATGATCTCTTTCTGTGGAATTTCATTAAAAACGACCAGATTTCTTTTCAGCAGTTGATTAAGATTTATCTGGTAAACCTTTGCTAATCATAAGAAAATTGGTCTTCTACTTTCTACAATATGTCTCCAATCATGCAAATTTCAGTTGAAAGAGTCGAAAAAATTATAATACTCATTCAAGAAGGAAAGTCATCGTTGAATGTGAACATAAAACATCACTGAACGTGGCCAAAACTAATACATAAAAGATCTATTCTAATGGATTTTAATGAAAGCATGAAAAATAAACTAATAAAAAGATAAGAAAAAAGTAAGTAGAAAACAATAATCTTCATGACTGATATTCCTAAGTAAAAACTCTACAGAAAAAAAAAAAAATTCAACGAACATAGTTTGTAAAACATTTATTTCTTAGAAAAATTAAATAAAGTTTATTTCTTGGGGAAAATAATCCTTTAGTACTGTCCGCTGTTCTTTTCACCTTTAAACGTGTTGATGCTGTCAATTGCCAATGTTGTTCCTTCAAAATTCAATTCATCTCTTAATACTATACCAAAACATGCACAAATCAAATTTGGGGGAGTCTCCATGAGATAATGGCTGAAGTACTGGACTGCAGCTTTAAAGTAAATGAATTCAAATTCCAGTCGCAAAATTACATTCATTTTTGGACTAATATCCGAAGGAAAGTTATGAAATTCTTTATCCTTAGAAATGGATTAGATAGTATTCCTGTTCTTCAACAAAGATGGCTTTGGTATTAAATAACCCATTAAAGTAACGAATCAAATTTGCACAATTCTAGATAATATTGAACTTGTAAATAGAAGGTAACAGCATAATTATTAAATACTGTTCAAAGGATTACAATAGACAACTTGACTGACTTAACAAAATACCACCCATTGGCCCTGTGGTAGAGTATTCCCCAATGTCATGAGAGAACAGGGTTCAATGCCTGCTCAAGTCATACCATACACTCAATGAATGGTACTTGATATATCCTTGCTTAACACTCGGCATTATAAAGGTATGTATCAAGGGTAAAGGGTAACAAACCAGGGAAAGGAGTCACACCTTTCCTTACACCTTGGTGTAGTAGTTATTGAAAAAGGAGCCCTCAGGTCACCCTGACTACAGTTTCCAACTTTACTAGACTAAAAACCACAAAGTCTACAACTTATCATTGGGTATATAAGACTTATTGAATTCTCTAATGTTTATATAGATATGTATGTACTTGGTCGGATGATTGCATCGGCAAGAAACTGATAATCAAGTAACACTGTTTCTACACTAACCTAAATTACATATGCACTATCACAAATATGGAACATATATGTATGTATGTATGTGTGTGTGTGTGTGTGTGTGTGTGTGTGTGTGTGTGTGAAGAGTACATTGTTTGGAAAAAGGCACTAATTATGGCCGAAAGGGAATAAGGGAATGGCCTTATTGAAATAAAGAGTGCCATTCATAATTTCCCCACTTTAATGGATATAGCATGGAAAGCAGCTGAATAGACTAACTGAAATATATTAACAATAAAGATGAAGATATTAATCTGAATAAATTAAATATTTATGACTAATTTTAAGAAAATATCTAATTTGACATAAGCTTAAAAAGGATCCACTGAAACATGTTAATTGATGAATACACAGTTTTTATAAGATTTTTTTTTTCAACAGAAACTAAATAACATTTCCATGCATTGTCTTACATTAGTTGGATTTTCTCATTACTCACTCTCTTTGTCATGGAAAGTCCAGATGATGTTATGCATGTAAGTTAGAATTGTGGTTGAGAGAATCAGTGGTGTGTGAGGTGACAGCCATTTTCTTGCCAATTTTTCTTCCAAATTCTGTTCCGATCCATCTATGTCTTCCTCATTCTGTTCATATCTATATCTTTTTTGTGTGTCTATATCCATCACATCTAGGGAACCTTTTAGTTTGGTTTGGTTTTATGGCATATCAACCATTCTAGGTCATTTAATGTCAAATCTTTTTCATACATATATATCAAACAAGATTTTTAATACATTGTAGATAAAGTTTTTAAATGGACTTAAGTGCGTTCTATTTCACTGAGTTAAATGGTTTCACTTATTTCTATTTAACAGGAATAGTTCTATTTACTATTAATCACTTGTTTGCCCACAGTTTAATGGTTTCAAGTATTACTATCTATCACTAACAATTCAATTAAACATCAGTCAATTGTTTACTCAGTTAAATGTAAAAAACAGTTCTATTAAAAAAAAAAAAATATCAGTTTAGCATCTCTTCCTTTAGGGATTGTATAGGCAAGACAGACACACCAGGTACTGTTGACTGTGTCTCATATATATATATATATATATATTTATTACACACATACACACTATCTCAGATATTGAGCACTTCATTTGTAAATATAGCAAACTACCGTGTGTGTGTGTGTGTATATATATATATATATATATATATATAAAAACAGATGATGTTGGTTGGTTTCACATCAAATTTTGATTATTTTCATTAGTTAGTGGAAGTTAACTATCTTAGAAAAAGACTGAGTTAAGGAAATAATTATATAGCTACTAAGCAAAAGAAAAAAAAAAGAAAAAAATGCACAAAATGCCAACCCAAAATAGTTCCTCATATACCAAATGAATCAACCCAGTCTAGCAGCATTAGGTACTCTTGGGTGATTCCAACTTATTCCTAAGGGAAGTTCTTCAACATCCAATTTGCTGAACAAAATATAAAAAATAAAATTGTTAAAATTTGTAATTTCTTTGTTTATACTTATAAAATGTAGAATTTAACATATGCCACCAACTCTTCTGCAATTTCCCTTCTTTTAACTTGACAAGGGCACAAGAACGCATCAGTAAAAACATTACATTAGAAACATAAGGAATATTAAGATTAACTGACCAAACAATTTCTGGTATGTTAATGACTCTTCTTCAAGTTATTGTCAGTTCATTTTTTTTTTTTTTTTTTCACTCAGTTTATTTCTATTTCTAGTTATTTGCACATTGAAGAAATTCAAATTTTTGTAATGCATTCTGATTCTTCAAATAAATAGCCCTTATTAAGTAAATGAGATCTACATTTAAAAAGGGAAATCCAAAATCTAAACTGAAAATTAAATTCACCCATGATCATTAACTAGAATGATGAAAATAATTTTCAATATTTTTTTTTTCTTTTTAAAAAGAAAAAAAAAAGTACGTAGAAAATTACATTGAGTAAAAAAAGATGCTCAAATGATATATCCCAGAAAAATCTTAATTTAACCTTATTACTACTAATCATCTAGTCATGCTAAGAGTGAATCAACTACTGACAAAAAAAAATCTGATCATTACTGAAATAAGGAAATTATAATTATGTGTTCATAAAGATAGAACTCACCACCCCAACCTCCTCGAAAAAAATGTGGATAAGCAACCCTCAAAGGATTTTAAAGTGAACTTGATTTTAAAATTTTCATTTATATACTTGATATACATTGATCAACTGCCTTCATCTTGGCTGTAAGAGTCACAATATTTCTGTTACTTTATCTGCCTCCTGTTGGATTGAAAAATTTCAAAACCCTATTGTTTATAGGGATACAAGAAATAATTACCTCTGTTAGATAATTAGCATCTCTAGTCGAGTTTCACATGATAGTCCCAGAAACACCTTGTCAACCTCCATTTACTGCAGTTCTTTGAACGGTATAGAGATTGTTTCTTACCCTGCCAGGGAATAGTCAAGCCACATAGCTATCTTTGCTACTTCAAGTAAGCTTTTTATTATTCTATACACCTTCCACATATAACTTGGTCATCAAACAATGTGGTTATAATTCTGGTTGTTGGGATGTTTGTGTTTTCTTTCTTTTAACATCACAGGTATCTATTACAAGCATGTAAAAGATTAAATATTCTTCTATGTGTAAATTATTGTCTTGTCTTCTCTTCAGTTGAGCTCTGTGTTATTATATCATGGATATAATCATGTTAACATTGGTTCTTGGGTGTGAAAGTGACTACATATCTTCCCTATCACCAAGCATTCCAATGCTTTTATCTTATTTACAGGGATTGATTTTTCTCATTCAAGTTGAAAGAATTTCTCATATCAATTCATTTGCCAGTTTATTTGTTCTTATCTTGCAACTTTTGCTTTTATCGATACACTAAAATATCTTTTACTGCCTTGCACAGAGACTGAAATCCTATCTTCCAGTTTATAAGGCCAGTCTGAAGAAATCTATGTAGAATAAAATCTTTAGAAATGTAGACGATCTAGATGACTTGTGAATACATAATGATAATAATAATATAATGACAGACATGTCTATATTGAAGAAACTTTTAGAGAAACCACTGACATCCCTCCTAATACCAGCACAAAACAAAAACTCAAATAGCTAAGATGCAGGATAATAGCAAGTGTAGACTTTTTGGGGACAGAGAGATGAGACAAACACATTGTAAGTGAATATAGGAACTGACACTGAAGGTTTGGTTTGGTGGGTTTTATGGCATATCAACTATTGTAGGTTATTTAATGCCAAATCCGTTTTCATGTAAATAATCAGTTCTATTTAAAACAATTCAGTTTAGCATGAGTACATAGTTTAATTGTCAAAAAACATTTCAATTTCTAACTATTCAGGCAGTTATATATAACAATTCAGTTTAGTGTAAGTACAGTTTCAATGTCAAAAATAGCTCAATTTCAAATAATTCAGTTTTGCATAAGCACGCAGTTTAAATGTGAGTACAGTTTAATTATGAAAAACATTTCTATTTCTAGCTATTCAATTTAGTCAAGCAGTTCTAATTCAGTTTAGTATGAATACAGATTTTGTTTACACACAGTTAAATGTCATAACAGTTCTATGTTAAATAATTGATGGTTTGGTTTGGTTTCTTTGTTTAATGGCATATCAACCTTTGTAGGTTATTTAATGCCAAAGCTATTCTTCTAGAAGAACAGTAGTGGTACTATTTAACCCATAGCTGGGAGGATAAGGGGGTTCATACCTTTCCCAAGGGTATTTGCCCGAAAGTGAATGTAATAGCACGACTGGAATACGAATTTAAATAATTGAGTTTAGTGTAAATACAGTTTCAATATCAAAAAACAGTTATATTTTAAATAATTCAGTTTAGCATAAGCACACAGTTTAAATGTAAGTACAGTTTATCAAAAACATTTCTATTTCAAACCGTTCAGTTTAGCATAAGTATGTAGTTAGTTCTACTTAATCCATAGATCGGGCTCAGGCAGGTGCTACTACACCAGGCCAGAGTGGACCTGGGAGCAACGGCAATGAAGGGGTGCTCCGTATTCCCAAGGCCCCAGCATTACAGGGAATTCACCATCAGATTGTTTAGTGTCATATCAAGGACACTCATTGGGGGATCTTACCTCTCTGCAGAGATGCTATCAGCATATTCTACAGCCCCAGCTGACTGGGCAATGACACTGAAGGAGTTCAAAAGTAGGTTCAACAGGAGAGAAGATGATCCACTAGGAATTGTGTAACTGACTAAAATTTGACTCTACAGAAAAAAATAGTTAATATGCTTATGTGAATTTGTGCTGGAAAATAAGATCCGCCAGAAAATTATCTGGGCATCATTAATGCCAAGGGCTGTTTCAGATAATAATTCAATTTTTTTCATAGAGACTTGATAATATAACAGGTCTACAATTAACTTTAATCCAGGTGTACAAGATGATTTTAAAATCTTGCCAAAACTAATGGTCAACTTATATGATTGGGGTAAAATCCTAACATTTACCACAGAGTGGTCAACCAGTGGAACATTTTTCCTGATAATTGATATAGATCATTTATCTTAACAACAGCACTCTCATATTTAATCAAGATATTCAAAAAATTCACAGATATTGACATGAAATAAATAATAACACAACATCACATTTCCAACAGCATATGCATTGACCCAAAACTAACCAGTCAGACAATTACAGTATGTTGTCTATATATGTAATTTCGTAATAGCATATTACAATGTCTAGTCAGATGAATATAAGTTCAAACATCTAAGATTTGCATGTTTTATATAAGGCTGACATAATTCTGATTTCAGAGGAAAATTACTTATACAGGACACAGAATAATGATAGTCTAATGTGACATAAATTTCATTTATTGAATGAATAAGCATTAGCATGATTACTGATTTTATTTAGCACAATATTTAGAATAAAGTTTAATAGGGCTACTAGTAACCGATTCTATGTTGGAGGATGACCTAGACAGCAGATATAATTCTCACTAAATTTTGAGTACAAAATCTTGATCAACTTAAACATGACAATTTACAGCAGATTGAACTGTATGCAATATCAAATGGTTATGCATATCTATGTGTTTTCATATTCTGTCATTTTAAAAAAAGAATTAAAACTTCAAAAGCAAATCAATTTTTTTTGGGGGGGGTGCCAAAAATCCTAATGTAAAACCATAAAATTGAAACAAAAATAGGCAATTTAACAAATGGTATGAGCATTTTATTTTGGATTGAGTATGCATTAAAGTTTATTCTAAATCTGGAGAACTTTTCACATTAATTAATGTGCTTCCTATTAAAAAGCAGATGGAAATTATCATCTGATTGTTTATCAAGAAGAACATCCGAAGTCGATCCCAAATCTGCAACCTTTCATAACAACAGATGAGGATTATATTGATCAAGCGCATCTATTGTTCAGTAAAAATTGAGCCCTGTGCATGGAAGTTTTAAACGTTTTTGTGTTATATGATTTTAGCCATCAAGTTGATTGATTGATTTTAAAAGCATTGGACATTCATAATTTTTCTGAGACTGATCTATTTGACCAATAAATGGGACTCCAAGGGGTACTACCACTCCAGGTCAGAGTGAATATAAGAGTAATAGAAATGCTATCCTCCTACCTCCAGAACTGAAGCTTCGCCATCAGACACAGTTCAGTGTCCTACCCAGGACAACCATTTTTTTTTGCGGGGGGGGGGGGGGGGCTTCACTTTCTATAAGTGGATACAGTCTGCATATTCTTAATGCCAGGAACTGGACAGGTAATGTTGGCAAAAACATTGTCTGAATTTGGACACTTTGTACTATTTTTCCTTTCAAAACTGAAGTCTATCATAAATATTGATTTCAGAAAATAAGAGAAATAAAAAAAAAAAAAAAAAAAAAAAGTCCTGAGAATCCCAGACTCTTGTTTATATAAGTTTAAAAAAAAAATGCTCAGAAGAGTCTATCGGCCGTGTCATAGAGGAATAAAGTGAGACACTGATGTTAGAAACCCAATCACTGGTAGGTGAGAGTGATGGGCCTTTAGATGGTATAAATGGGAGGTACCATGCGGTTAGAGAAGACATGTCGAAAGGACAAATAGTCAAGCAGACTTCTTTGAGAGACAGACTAGAGTAATAGATTGGCTGCAACACACTTGTTTCAAATGATTCTGTAATTGTTTCTTGGCAAGACAATAGTGTGACAGATTGTAACAATTTTTTGTTTGTCTTATTTTGTGCTAATGTGTTTTTTCAGTTCCATGAAATATTTAAGCTTTTCTTTTTATGCACATGTGAACATAACAAAAAGAGAAATGATACTCAGCAGTATCAACAGTGAAAGAGATGATGTTAAAAATGACGTCTTATTCTGATTATGATACTAAACTGCATCTGATGGTGAGGCTCTACTCCTAAAGTTTTTGGTGGGGTAACCTTTTATTGCCATTACTCCCAGATCCACTGACCCCTGTTATGGTCTCATCAATAGGTCAAATTCATCTATTGGAAAATTTTTTGATAGGAATATTTGAAACTAAATATAATTGCACTCAAAAAATTATAAGTAAATAGGTAAAGTTATTTTGATAGTATAACTGCCAATTATTTGACATTTCTGAGCAAAAATGAATAAAAACAAAGAAATTTGAAATATGGTTACAAAAATTTACCCAAGAACCTAATTTTGCCATTTAATATTCCCGAAGGGTTGATATGCTGCTAAACAAATAAACCAATAATTAAATTGTTGGTCGAGTATTACATTTGTTTTTGAAAAGGTTTATGTTTCTTTTTGAAAACATCAACATTTTCAATCTTTTTCCTGCATCTAAAAATCTTTCTACAAAATTACATTTACTCATAGCAAAATGTTGTTCTATTATCAAATATTGGTTAAAATGATAATCATCTTTCAGCTCAATCGATTGATTTTATCTTGCTTAATAAATATTTAATACAGAACTTAATCCAATAAAAAAATACAAATATCTCAGAAGAACAAGAACCCATCTTTTTAGGTTTCATTACATTTAATAGACAAACATGACATCCTCTGTGTCCAATAATAGTTATTACATTCATCTACAAATTTTTATATACTAAATATAACAACTATCATTGGAAAGAGATAACAGATTTTTTTTTAAATTCTATTTAAATGTTTTCAATCAATAAACCAACTTGACTTAACCTAGAAAATAAACATCAATAATTTAATTGAATTTTCATAGGAACACCTGTTGTCACTTGTTATATCAGTATCAACCTATTATTATACTCATATTAGAATCAAATCTGAAATATCATTAGGTAAGTTCAAAAAACTCCTGATGATGAATGAGTTTTTTTTATCTATATAGCAAGTCTCTTAAAAAAAAAACAAAAAAAAAAAACGAGAGAATTTTCCACAAATTATATATATATATATATATATATATATATATATATATCAGGTTCTCAACTAGAGTTTTTAGATGAAGCGTTTTTTCTTTTAAACATTTTTTAACACTTTCGTACACAGAAATCAAACTTTTTTCATGATGTTGATATATAAGTTTTCATAAAGATTTGTGAAATAGTCACAAATTTTTATGAAAACTTATTATATATCAACATCAGGAAAAAGTTTAATTTCCAGCTGTGTGAGGGAAAGTTTGCATAAAGATTTGAGAAAGAGAATATAAAAAGATCTGTAAAAAAAAAAATAAATAAATGATAAAATAAATAAATAAATCCATCAATGCTTCACCTCAAAACTCCAGTTGAAAACCTGCCAAATAGGTCGGATTTTGAGAAAGTAATTATGTACTATGAAACTTTGTCAAAAGTTAATGCGTAGTAACTTCAGGCTCTTGTTTGATTTTCTAATAACCAAAAAATTCATGAAGCACAGGTAATAGGTTTAAAAAATAAATAAGTAAATAAAAAAATAAAAAGAGGGAATTTTAATCTTAAGGTTTATTTCATATAAAAGTCAAGAAGAAAAACTGGTGACCATAGACGAGGGCTTCTTTTTCAATAGCTGCTACACTGAGGTGTAGTGGGGGACACTACTCCTTTCCTTGGATTGCCGCATTTTACCCTTGATACACACCTTACAATGATGAGTTAAGCAAGGAGGTATCAAGTACTATTTTTTGAGTCTTTGGTATGACTTGACCTGTGATTAAACCCCAGTTTCTTATGCCATTGACAAACATTCTACCTACTAGGACAATGGGAACAAAAATATGAAGATTCATTTCAGCTATCTGATGGGCATAATAAAGTCAAGTTCAGTTGAGCAATATATTTACTAAACAAACTCAACCCCTTACTAAAATACTGAGTTTTAGAATTTTCAAAAATCAATTAGTTGAAAATATTCATCAAAAAGCAACGTTATAAAGTTTTCATGATAATTGCAGAAGGAATTTTTTTTTAAATATCTAAAAATGATAAAACGAAATAAAAAATACAAATTAACCTCAAAACTATATTACACCCACTGAAAACCTTCTAGATAGATGGAATTTTAAGGTAGGAACACTGGGCTACTAAACTGTGTTCCAAGTTTATATTTCTAGTACCAGGTAGGAAACATTTGATTTTTACTAAAATTTTTTTTAAAAACCAAAAAAGAAACCAAAGTCATAGCTTTGAAAAAAAAAAAATAAATAAATAAATTAAATCTATTTTATATGATTAAACAAAAATCTGAAGATTCAGTTTAGCTAAACTGATAGGCATCAAATCAGATTTAGTTTAGTACTTACATTACAAATTGAACCCTTTACTACATTAAAAATTTTTCCAAAAAATGAGTAAGCTAAAATTATTCTCTCAGGTTCCAATAGTAATCATAGATAATTTAGTGGCTATAGCTCTATCCATTATTCATGACAACCTTATTAACGAAAAAGAAAAAATTTGGTAAATTACAGAAAGTTCAAGATAAAAGCAGATAAGTATCCTAATTACCATATATCCCAGCATATAAGATGTACACTATGCATTAAAAATGATTCCAGTGTTCCATTTGCTGGTATTATGATGAAAGACTCATCTACTCATGTTTGAAATCAACAACTATTGGGCTTGAAGGGGTTGCAGTATATATTTACCCAATCCCTCCAATACAGACAGAATGTGACAGAAGCTTCATTTCTAAGTGAAGTAAAGCTGGTAAGTATTCAAAGTCTTCTTTCTCCTAGACTGGTTGCTGTATCAAAGATGAAGAACTAAGTCTCCTTTAACATTTAACAATAGCTGGTGGAGAATAAACAAAATCTTTTTATGAAGAAATATTTACATGCTTATTTCTTTGTAATAGTTATCATGATTTATATATAAAATAAAATACACACACATACAGTGGGGACAAACAAATATTCATACCCATACAGCTGGGTCAAAAACATTCATACCTATACAGTGGGGAGAAACTTATTCTTACCCATACAGTGGGGAGAAACAAATATTTATACAAATTTTTAATTTTTTGTATTTCCAACAAATGAATAAACATACTTATAATAGCCATTATTCACTGTCTCCAACAACAAACCTCTTCTAGTAATTCTCAATTAATGATTTTACAATTTTAGTTAGTATTTTGTTCCATTCTTTGAATATGGTCCTCAAATGAAAAAATATTGTATATGAATGAATATTGGTTTCTCCCAACTCTATGTGAGTGGTTAAGATTTAAATCACATCTCATAAAATATTTCCTGAAGCTTTGAAGTGTTATTACATAAAACAAGTTTCTTAAAAACAATTTATATTCTAAAATGTCTTAACATTTTAAGAGAAATCATTGTTCGGAGACATGCTTATCAAATCATCTATGTTTGATAATGTTTGAGTATAGTTTAAGCCTTAGAAATATTGTACATGACAGCAACAGACAATGAACTTTGAAGATTATAGTTATATTGTCATTCCATGAAGCTTTTCAACCTCATCTAGGACTTGAACTCTGGTCACCACTTAGAGTTTCTACTATGTTAACCATTATGAGAAGCAGGAGTTGAAGGGGTTGTAGTATGAGGTAGTACCCCAAATACCTTTGTAAACTATGCATCTTACAGGCTGGGAAATACCCTACTTAGCTAAATCTTCTCGAAGAAATTATTCACCATTAAAACTCTTAAAGCTATACTTTATATTCAGTATCAAAAAAATATCTATCAAGGAATTTATTTTGAGAAACTTTTTTGTTTTTTTATAGATATTTTAAACTTTGAAAATTAGATGGTTGTCACTTATTAGAGAGGTTTGATATGATTCATATCATCAAAGAAAAGTTTTAATCAAAAAGTCAGTGGTTTAAGTACATAATTGGAAAGTTTGAGTGCAAAAATGATTTTTAACTCAATCTTTAGAGTGAGCTTTTCCTATTTTAATTTCTTTTTTTTTTTTACCCTAAAGTGTCCCCAGAGAGATATTTTACTCCATCTAATTGGCAGAGTTAAGGAAATATCAATAAAAAAAAATTTAAATATCTCACAATTGTTCTTATTTTGTTTTTTGTCAATTTTTATTTCAGCATTAATCATCAAATGTAGACAAATAGATATGTTGTAAGGATTTTAGCATCACGTTACAGTAATTCAGAAGCATAAATCTTCCCAATATTCATGAGAGAGTTGTTTTCCAATGGAAATAAATAAAAATTTATTTGAACAAAATTTCTGTCATGACCTGCCAAAGAAAAAAAGTGACAATTTTTAAAATTCATCACATTTATGATTTATCACAGCTGAAACTATTTATGTAAAAAAATACACAATAAACCAATTCAGATGCCAAAATCTGTTGGCTTCTTCGCCACCTTTTAATTTGTGGCAAGAATTTTATGTATATCACTTTACATTATTGCTGCCACTGTGAAATTTTTAAAGCACTTTCAATTCAAAATCAATAGTTTTACCTTCATGAATAATGAAATTATATTGAGCCAACTTCAGTAATTCTTGTATCTTATTTCTATCACTGCATTGTTAAATCTACAAGAAGGTCATGTTATATGATAACATTGGGGATAATTTAACTAACATTCAGATGAGAATATTACATAAGGATTTGCCATATTTGGATAAAGTATAATTCATCAAAAAGAATCCTTTCATGGTTTGGAAATTAATGAATTCAAATGTATTATGACTTGAATGACATGGTATCAGAAAATAACACTTTTTGGGGAGCAAATGGTAGTCAGGTTAGGGACCTTCCCTTATTACTGATACCATGTATCCATTTACCCAGCCCCTCCACTTCAAACAGAATATGACATAAGATCAATCTGTCAAGCAAAGTAAAACCATTATGAATACAGTTTTTCTTTTCCCAGACTAGTTGCCATATCAAGGCTAAATAACCCAGTCTGCAAGACCATTTATCCATGATGTGTGTTATATAATAACGGAAGGATTTTTTTAATATTATTTTTCGTTTTATATATCTTACCTTTCGGCTTAGTGCATGGGTAGGTGCAGACATTAACACAGGTGTTCACGGGTGTGGGCACACAGGAAGAATGTGACACAGATGTCACAATAAAAACCCCAGATAGGAAATATGACTGGGGATGTGAATGATCTCAAGCCCGGAAGGGATGGGCTGGGATTCTTAGTGATTTTGAAAAAGCAGCGAGTTGAGATTTGGACTTAGATGAAGTGAGGTGATTTTTCGGACCTGGGTGAGGCCAGGCAGTTTGTTGACTGCAGGGTGCGTGCGCGTTTGTTGGGTCAAATGAAACAGTCAGCATAGAAAAATTGCATGTCTCTCTCTCCTCGTGCCGAAAACCTTAACTTGAAGGAAGTAATAAAAGTTTCGTACCTGGACCAAGAGAGTTGTCAATGTTTCGTGTTTTTTTGATTCCTATGCGTATGAACATTCTATGAACAGTATGAACATTTTATACATACGTATATTTCATGTATTAATATATGGGTATGTTAAATTTGGAGACCTGGTGGATTTATACCAGTCACTTTGCAGAAGTGCCCTAGCGAAATACAAAACAGCCTTATCCAGGATTTGAACTCAAGTCGCTGATTCTACTTCTAATCATGATAAGTATTACTCCTGGTTCCTCCAACTTGGTATGAAATTCCGTGTTACTTAGAGTGAAGAAAGACACCCCCAAATAATTCCTATCCCCGGATTGTGTTGTGCTTTATGTCATATCAACCCTTGCAGGTTATTTAACATGAAATATATATACATATATAAAAACACATGCTTTCTAAGCTAATATTTTGTGGATAATTTTATTTTTAAACAACTTGTTAAGCCTCATTTGTCCACACACAGTTAAATTCTTACAAGTATTCCTAACACAAATTATTCTATTAAAATATCAATCACTTGCTTGCACCCAATAGTTTTTGGTATTACAATTTAATATTAGTCATTCTATTTATAAAGTATTCCTATCTAATAACAATAATTTGCACACAGCTGTACAGTTTTAAATAACTAATAATAATCTATACATGACTGAACAGTTCTATTTGACATATCGATACAACCTTAAATCTGGGTCTGTGTGGACTGAGTAATGGCAGTGAACGAATACTCCACATTGACCAATGCCCTAGAACTGTGCCTTACGATCAGATGCAGTTCAGTCTCATACCTAAGACACATATTCCTTGACAGATAGCATGAAAGGAAAGGCTTGTCACTGTATCCAGGTGACACAATAGGTTAAAAAATATATCAACATCAAGATTATAATATAGGTATTATTGCATGTTGAGCACTCATATTCTTCCTTGCTGCCCTGTATCATAACTAACATCAGTCATTAGTTGACAAACAGTTATATTTCAAACAATTTAATTTTGCATAAGTCAAAGTTGAATGGTTCCACGTATTGCTTTGGATAAGGTGTCTCAATATACACGAGACTCATGTGACTGCAAATAACTCTACTAATAATGTGTCCTTTTTTGTTTCAGATTTGCAATTAGAATCATCATCATCATCATGACATGCAGCTAGTACGAATATCCCTGACCCTCTCTCTCCACATCTCCCAATCATTCATCGCCTTCGGCAGGTCTTCAGAGTTACATCCCGTATCATCACATAGCTGCTGTATGAATGTTCGAGCTGGTCGTCCTGCTTTTGATTGGCCATATGCAGGGGTCCACAGGAGCACATCACTTACGATCTCGTCCTTGCTTCTCCAGCAGTGTCCGGCATGTCTGGTTCGTCTAGCTTGTATAGTTTTCGTAATAGGTGGTAGGTGGCCGTACAGTTGGCGCCATGTGGGGTGTTACTGCCAGGACCTGTTCAATATTGCTCGCAACATTCTTGTATAATTGTCGTCGAGCTTCTTCTCCAACCGTTTAGTCAGCGTCCAAGTAGTGCATCCATACAGCAGTATTGACACGACCGCCACCTGGAAGAAACTGCGTTTCATTTTATCGGTCAGGTTTGATTTCCCTATGATCGAAAGCCTATCGATAGCTGTCCATGCCTTCATTAGCCTTGTGTCAATGTCTTTTTCGGTTGATGAGACGCTGCTTCCTAGGTAGGTGAATTTGTCAACTAGTTTCAGGGAGGTTCCGTCTAGTGTGGAGACGTCGCCTTTCTGATTAAAGCACATAAATTCAGTTTTCTGTGCATTGACATGGAGTCCAATGCCTGCAGCGGCTCGTTCCAAACTATGCAGTAGTGTTTCGGCTTGGTTGGGTGTATTGGCCAGTAGCGTTATGTCATCGGCGTAGTCGGCGTCGGTAATTGTTTTTGCAGGGTACCTTCTGCTTCTTTTCTTTGTCAGCTCAAAGCCGTTTTCCCTAATATTATCGATCGATGTCCTAAGTACGTTGTCTAGCCAGATGATAAAGAGGTATGGGGCAAGCGTGTCCCCTTGTAGTACTCCTGCTACAATGTCGAAGTAATCTGTGACTCCATCCGGTGAACGCACTTTCACTTTGGTGTTTCTGTAGAGAATCATTATTGCTGCTATGGTTTCTTCTGGTAGGCCATATGCTAGTAGTATTTGTTCCATCTTCCCTCTGTGATTGGAATCGAAGGCCTTGGTAAAATCGACAAATAGTAATGTCGCCTGTAAGTTTTTTGCCCTCACGCCTTCTAGGATTCTACGAATGGTCAATATTTGTGAGGTCGTGGACCTGTTTCTTCAACTATAACAAAACCTTGGACAAGAGAGGAAAAATAGTTTGGCTCACTATTTATTTGTAGACAAAATCATTTAAAACCATCTCAAAAGAGATGCAACCCATATGATAATGATCTATTACAGAGACAAGAAACTCAAAAAAGTTTGCTTGTCCTGGAGGTGGATATAATAAAAAAAAAAAAAAAATAATTTGATATCTATAGTTCAAAGGATTCATTTCTTACAGGACATGTTCCAAATGACCACCATTGTGCTTGTCTCTGATATAAATCATTATCATTAATAGTTTGCATCTATTTTGAAACAGCCTATATATCTGAAAATTCAATTAAACATCAGTCATTTATTTACACATAGTTGAATTATCAAACTGTTCTTTTTCAAACAATTCAATTTAGCATAAGTCGTTTGTTTCCACTGTTTAGATATCAAACAGTTCTATCTGACCCATAGATAAACCCTGTCTAGTGCTACCACTCAAGGTCAGAGTGGACCTGGGAGTGATGGCAATGAAGGGGTACTGGGCATTCCCCAAAGCCCTTCCATTACTTGAGCCTCCCTATCTGATTGTTAAGTGTAATATCAGAGACACTTGTTGGAGGAGTCTTACCCCTTTTTCAAGATGCAGTTGGTATATTCTACAGCCCCAGCCGACTGGACGTCATAACTATACAACTCATCACATTAGAGCAAATGGACAAAACTAAATAATGCTTAAAGCTCTAAATGATACCCTGAATGGAAATGTTCATGGCACCCCAATACCTTATAGAAACCCAGTCAGCAGGGCCTAGAATATCTTGACTGCATCCCTCTGTAAAGAGAAGACCCTGCTCTGACCAGAAAAGAGTGTCCTTGATATAAAACTTAAATATCTGGAGATAACATTGGAGTTCTTGGGAAAAATCGAGTCTCTCCTTCATTGCAATTAATTTATTAAATAACCCAACACAAGTTGATACGCCATTAAACAGACCAACCTATTAGTTTGTAGAAAATGTCTACTTCAGTATGAATTTATAGATAAAAATCATGTTTTACCTGTAGCTGTATGAGAAAGCTCCTTTCTTAACAATATCCGCTAGATTCTTCTTTTAACATTTATAGTTGCAATTTAACTTTGAATTTAGCAATGGCAACTTAAATCTATGTTATTTTGTTGACTTCTTTAACACAACTTGATTATATTACTTCTTGTACAAAGGGATATCAGCACTGGCTCAAGTACATCTAGTTCCCTAGGATCTATAAGTTCAATCCATGAGTAAAGTAGTGCACTAGAATGTTATAGGCACAAGTTGAGTGACTAAGACAGCAAGATCTCTAAGATTATTCAACTCAGAAGAATTAAGTGATAAAAGATATCCACTAAGCATAGATCTTCAAATAAGAACAGTGTACCTTCATTGAGTGGGTTGGTCCAAAGTTTACTAATGGTTAATGATTATGACAGACAGCAGAAGACGACAAAACAATGTGATAAGCAAATTAAAATCATCACCACCATATAAATTAGAAAAAAAAAAAAAATGAACAATATGCAATCTACTGGAAACCGCTGTGCAATAAACATTAAAATATTTTATTTCTTTTAGTTTATATATATTTTGTAACATCCATTTAAGATTAATTTTAATATATCTCTACCATTTATTTATGTGTATATACTACAATTTTCAATGACAGTATATAATTATGCTAAGCAAAAAAGGAAACCATCAGACTCCCAACTTTAATTTTAACAAGTTATGTTATAGTTTTTATATGACTGTTTTGTTTTCTTTTTTTAGTGGTATATCAACCTTCATGGGTTATTTAATACCAAAGCCATCCTTGAAAAACAATAAGAGTGGTACTATTTAACTTATAGTTGAGGGAAAGGATAAGGGGGTTGAAACCTTGCCTAAGGGTACAAAGTTGCAGTCAAACACATTAGCCACTAGGCCACATCAACTCACCACAAAATGAATTATAAGTGTACTTATATATAAAAGTCATTTAATAAATAAGGTGAATTTCGGCTTAGGAGTTGAACATCGAAAGCACTGTTTACAGTTCTAACTTCTCGTAAATCAATAGTGATACCCCAGTAGACTGTCAGCTTCACCACCTTTACTGACTGCTGCAACAAAAAACATTTTCTTTTACTAGAGTCAGTGTTTCTACTCTATGAACAGTCTTTTTGACTTAGTTTTGTAGTGGCAAATCTATTTGTAAATCTTCATTAACATCTTTCTCTGCACATGTCACACATTCTTCCATAAATTTCTCACAATTTACACTTACTGGGCCATTAGTCTAATGAGTATAGTTTTTATCCATGGTCTGGGAGACCGAGGTTCTTTCTCAGGTCAAGTCATACCAAAGACTCAAAAAAAATGGTACTTGATGCCACTCAGCATTATAAGGTAAGGATCAAGGATAAACAAGAAGCAATCCAGGGAATGGAGTAGCACCCTCCCCTATACCTTGGTGTGATAGCCATTGAAAAGGGAGCCTTCAGGTCTCCCTCAACTAAAGTCGCCAAATTTGACTTCTTTTACACTTCTCAGCTAGCAAAAATTTTATGACCGACTTCTATTCAAGGCTGCAGCACACTGATTTGTCCGCATTTTGAATAGTATAGAAACAATCAGGTTAAGATAATTTTTGCTATAAATAAAATTCAAACAATATAAATTTTACCTTTATAGAAAAAACTTTCCCCACAAAATAAGTCAGCTCCTATATATATTAAACAAAAACACATGTATACATAGACACACACATGCAGAGGACTGGTACATCCTACCCCAGAAGCCTACTGACCTGCTTGGGGATCCTGGAAGGAAAGGTTTCATATATTTTATATAAATACTACTTTATCAAAGTTTACATGTAGCAGAGTGGGGGGCCCGTATCATAGATTTAGTAGGTGGGGTGCATGAGACCCAAGCACTTGCTATATATATATATATATATATATATATATATATACCCGCACACACACTTAACTAAGTATAGCATAGGCAGAGACAATGATGCTTGTGTCGGTCTATGTATATCTGTGTGTCACCCAACATAAACAGCAAATAAAGTTATTTTTATACACACAATACACTCAAAAAGTTCTTTAAGAATAAATCAACTTCTTGTCCATTTGACAATGGATGCCTATCTGGTAGGTTTTTGTTTATCCTGAACGTCATTTTCTTTTCAAATCCTACAAATTCTCTATATTTTGGAGATAACTACAAGAAGGTAGTTTGAATCCTTTCCTTAAAAGAAACATCAATATTATCATGAACTTCTGTTATGAGACCCCAGTGGGTCTACAAATCATCTAGTTTGTAAGATGATGATGATGATCATCATCATCTCTCCCACTTGTTTTTATTGATTAATATTAGATTTTCAGAAATTGTTAATATGTATTCCTAGTTGATTACTTTCAGAGATATTATTAATGCAACATTTGCTGACAACAAAAATATGATCAGCCAAAAAAGTGTCGTGAAAAATCAGCAGATTCAGATAAAAAATTTAAAAAACTACACAAAAAAAATATGAAAACATTAGCTTCGTTGTTCCAAGATGGCATTGTATTAAACCGAATTAAATTGTGTTTCTTTGCTTAGTCCTTTTTGACGGCACATAACGAAAAAAAATCAAAATGAAAACAGCACAACACTGAGAAACAAAACAGCAGCTAATGCCATGTTCTCAATTAAATTTGATGTGTTATCAATCATTTGTCCACCTGTCAAGGTATGACAATTCTTGTTTGAGTTGACCTTGTAGCTCGATCTGAATTTCTAACGACTAATTCACAAGGGTTGCACCGAAGAGCACCTAATTCGGCTTAGAAATGCCTTGATTGCAATATATTCATGAAATAATCTGCTGCCTGCCATTCAGCTAGTTCGCAGACACAATTTCACTTGCAAACTCAAATTAAACAGCGACAAAACATAAATAAATAAAAATAGAATAAAAACTCTAGTAAAAGGATTTAAGTTAATTAGTCCTCACCCAAGGGATACGTCTGCTTGATCTTTAACCCACATCAGTCTGCAACTGAAACATCAACATGGCACAAAAGAAATGAATGGAAAGGTTTGAAAACATTGACAGTAACATTACAATATCACAGACACAAAGAAGAGATTGAATTGTCCAAAGCAAAAACAAAAAATTTGAAATTGACAGTAACATTCTATTCTCTGGACAAAATTATTAAATGGTAATTTTGTTAAGTTGTTGGGGGGAAGAAGTTTAAAAGATTATATTATTTTCTTGTGAGGGTTTCTTTTTATTTTCATTTATCTCATAGAAAATAATTATCTTGTAAAAAGTATTGTATACTCTTGTTCAGTTCTTAGAAAACAGCTTAAAATTCTGAGTAATTTATAATTATATTAGTGTAAGATTCTGCTTTATCTCATTGAAAATATTATTGAATTTACATTTGAATTTTTAGATATTTTTCCTTTGCAAGGAATAATTTAGAATTATATTAAGTTGATGAAATTCAAATTATTCTGTAGAAATTTCAAAGAAGGAATTAAGTAAAAGACTAATTTATCTTTAATAAAAAAAATGAGTGTATATATATATATATATATATATATATATATATATATGAGTGTGTGTGTGTGTGTGTGTGAGAGAGAGCATGAAAAAGCTGTAAAATGGTTGCTACCATTTTTGTCTCTTAGAACAAGGGATTTTTTTCTCAGCAAAAGATTGTTTTTTTAATTCTTCAATAACATGACTTATACCAGAGCGTCTGAAAATGTTACGTAGCATTTGTTTTGTTTGTTTGTTTAACTAATCATCAACTCCTTAGGTGTTATTTTATGACCAAATTTCATTTATTTGTTATTGTAATCATGACTCAATTTTTAACGGTCTATTGTATCTTTCTTAATAGAACTTTGTGTTTATAACCATTCATTAACAGTCATGATATCAAGTATTCTAATATAATACAAATAATTTGTACACACTTGCATGGTTTCCAGTAGAATGTACCTACTATATCCTTTGTAGAAGAGTAAGACCCACCTCAACACACAAAGCCAAAAAAAAAAAACAAAAAAAAAAAACAGGTTGTGGGGAGAGGGTTTGTACAGAATATGATACTAAACTGTATCTGATAAGGAGGCTCCAATTCTGGAGCTCTGGGGAGTATAGAGTACTCCCTTGGTGCCATTATTTTTAGGTCCCATCAAATCCAGTATTTAAAACGGAAGAATTTCACTAATATATTGATAGATCAAGGCTTTTTTTTTATAGTATCTAGAATGCTTTTACTCTCATGTTCACTATGATCTTGATTGTTATAACGTTTTAGGGTCCCATCAAGAGGTCAAATGATCTAGTGCAAAATTGTATTAGATAGGAATAATAGATATCTCATTAAAACAGGTTTTTGATTCACTAACTGAGTAACATAAATGACATAGCAGTCCATCTTTAGTTATTTCATGCCTTGAAATTAGAGAATCAAGTACATTATATATATATATATATATATATATATATATATATAGATAGATAGATAGATAGAGTTTTTGGTTTACATCAGAAACACAAAACAGGATGGAAATAAATCTATAATTCTAAAATAACTGGTCTTTGTTTTTTTTTCTTTAAAGAAAGTATATATTTGGTGCGTTTCTTGATGGTTTTTTCAAACATTTACATAATATCAAGTATTCCTACCTAATACAAATTATTTTCAAACAGATCAATTCGACCCACAGATAAGACCCTCACAGGCACTACTAATCTGGATCAGAGTGAACTCGAGAGTAACAGCATATTAACTATGACATACAAATGCATCTATAAACATATTACTAAAAGTCTCATGTTTTTTATAATGTACATGGAACTATAACCCAGCACAAACAGCCTATCATAGAAATATTCTTCTCAGAACCATCAGCTTAAAATGCTCTCAGAGAATAAAGCAATTTTCAATCTAATTTGCAAATGAATGGTAAGGGTTTGTCTTCATGCTGAATGTTATTTCATTATCTTTCAAATCCTCAATACAACTGAGAAATGAAATGCTTATAAGAATCCTTAACTCCTTCCTCAATAAAAATCATCTTTATCATCATGGATAGCTATCAAAAACCAACTAATTCACATGTCAAGTAGTCTATAAAAACAGTGAATCTAAAAAATAAATAATTAAATGAACCTAAAATTTAATTATTTTCAGGAACCACCTGTTGTATCTTGTTTTATCTGTCATTCTTTTGTTGTCCTTATATTAGTATCAAATTTCAAATTAAATATTTTTATTAGGCTTACACCAAGTTTGCACACATCTAATAAATAAATCTGAGTGGGACAAGAAAATCTAGAACAGTTGACATATGTTCTATAATAGAAGGAATAATCATATTCTGTGTATCACCTGACACAATTTTTATAAAGCATTCATTTTATTCTTAACTTAAGACATCAAAATGTTCTTATTTTGAGTGGAACATGAGGCAGAAACAGATATTATGAGGTATTATTTATTAACAAACTTTACAGTCCTAAAACATTCTAACTGAAAATAAAAAGCATAAATATACATCACGCTATTTATTTTTGGACTGCTGCATACAAATATTTTTGGTTGGGTTTATGGCATATCAACCATTGTAGGTTATTTAAAGCTTTATCCTATTTATACATACCTATTAACTATATGTGATTTGTAAACACATTTTTTTGCTAACATTCTGAAAAAACCTGCATTTTTTTTCCACGGTTAAATGGTTTCAAGTACTTCTATCTAATACTGATAATTCAGTTTTCTATAAATCATTTGTTTGCACACAGTTAAATGGTTTCAAGTATCACTGTCTAACAGTATCCACTTAACATCAGATGTTTGCACACAGTTCAAAAAGTTCTATTTGACCCATAGCTTTACCTCTCCAGGTCATAGTTGACCTGGAAGCAAAGGCCATGAAGGGGTACTCTACAGTCACCAAACCCTAACTCTAGAAGCTCACCATCAGATGGTTTAATGTCATATCCAAGACACTTGTGGAGGCGAAGATATTGATAAAATGCAGTCGGTGTATTCTACAGCCCCAGCCGACTGGGCTGTTATATTTTTGGTTGCAATGTTTCAGTACAATAAAGTTTGGTACTAATAATACGCAAGATCCTCGGTGATTGTATAATATAATATAATAAGTAAATGCATTTTTAAATCACAAACTGCACTAAAATGAAGATGAACGAATGTTCGATGTAATGTCTGCTTTTAGTTGATCTGGTGTATATATAGATATATATTTCTTTTAAATACCCGGTTCGGTGGCAAAAGCTGCTTGTTAGCACCAGGAGTGGCATTACTGCCTTGAGCTACCGAAACTGTGTTATCACCCTGGTTGGCAGCTGATGAGGACAGAGTATCGGACATGCTTTCACACATTATATGATGAAAAAATACTTCATTAGAACTAATGAAGTCTTAATATCTTAGATTTTAAAAAAATATAAGAAAATAATAAGACATTTACAACACGTGAGATTTATTTAAGAGAAATCAACAGTTCCAAATTGGTAAATTTAGCACAATTCTTGATAGCCACAATGTGACTGGTTAGTTCGTTTTATGTCATTAATTCTTGTTGGTTTCTTTACGACTGGATTATGTCTTTTACAATCAATTTTATGGTTTCAAAACAATCATAGCTTCAAGTAACTCTTATTAATACAAATGATTTGCACACAGTAATATAGTTTCAAGTATTCTTATCCAGTAATAAGAAGTCTCAAGTAATCATAATGATAATGACATTCATTTGTTTGCAGACAGTTTTACTATTTCAATTATTCTTATCAAATACTAACAATTTTTCAAAAATATCTACGTATTTGAACCATAGATATGGATTCAAACAAGTTTTACTACTGTAGGTGACAGTAAAATCTGGGAGTATTGATAAAGGTTTGGTTTCATTGGGTTTTGTGGCATGCCAACCATTCAGTTTAGACATATATATATTAAATATATTATTTTAAACATTTTGTTGATACCGTTCTAAAATGAGCCCAAGATCTTTTCGCACACGATGAAACGGTTTCAAGTATTGCAATAAGTCATAATTTAACATCAGTCATTTGTTTGCACTTTTCATTTTTTTTCTATTTGACCCATAGATAAGACCCTTTCAGCTTTTACAACTCCTAATCAGAGTGGACCTGGGAGTGATGGCAATGACGAGGTACTCAACATTCCCTAAAGATCCAGTGTTACTGGAGCCTTACCGTCAGACTGTTTAATATCATATCCAGGACACTGGTTTATAGGGTCTTACCCTCCCGCAGAGATACAGTTGGTGTATTCTACAGGCCGAGCTGACTGGACTGGGTAATGAAGGGCTGACTCAATACTTCTCAAAGTTCCACAAATGAAGCTTTAATATACCCAAGACATTCATGCTACACTGTTAAACATCCATTTGTGTACGTGCTTTAATAACATCTACATTCAGATGAACTGTGAAATGCTCATTCAGATTTGTAAGCCTTTAAGTCTTATGAATACCAGAAAACCTGACTAAGACCAAACAAAGTATTGTATTAAGGTCTGAGCTCCAGTGTTAAAACATGAAAATTGGCATGCAATCTTAAGATTTGAGATTAGATCACCTCTCATTCTTTGTTCTAGTAAGGTATGCTTATTGGTTTAGTGATTTGATTTTCAGACATATCAATGATGGCTATTTAATATCTAATTTTATTAATAAATATATCATGATTTTTAAGTGAATAGTTAGTAGGTAACTTTATTTTTACATGAATGAAATCTCATATCTGGTCATAGTTAAATGGCTTCAAGTATTGCTATTTATTGTTTGCACACTGTTGAATGGTTTCAAGTATTGCTACTTAACATCAAGTATTTCTATCTAATTTAATACTAATCATTTGTTTGCTTACTCTTAAATAGTTTTAAGTATTGCTATTTAACACTAATAGACCCAAGAGTAATGATAATGCAGGGGTATTTCACATTCCCTTAAAATTTAAGACTAGAGCCTTACCATCAGATGCATTTTAGTGTTATACCAAAGACACTAGTTCTATTTGACCTGTAGATGGGACCCTAGCATTTACTTTTACTCCAGTTCAGAGTTGACCTGGGAGTAATGACAGTGAAGGAGTACTCCACATTCCCCAAAGCTCCAGAGCTGAAGCTTCACCCTAAGATGGTTTAGCGTCATATCTAGGAGACTTATTGGGGAGGGGTCTTACCCCTCTGCAATGATGTACTTAGCATATTGTATAGCCCCAGCTGACAGGAAAAACTAGACAAGTAGTTAATCCTTATTTCTCTAATCTTTCCATGTATCTGATCTTTTACTCTTATTTTGGTCAGTTTTTGTATGCCACAAAAAAAAAAAAAGACAAAAATAAAAATTAAAATATATGTGAAGATATAGAAGAAATTAAGATTGAATACTTTATGAGCTCATGTCGATACAGCTGTATGGATGCACTACATGGACACTAACTAAACATATGGAGAAAAAGTTTGACAGCAACAACACAAGAATGCGGCAAGCAATATTGAACCAGTCTTGGAGGTAGCACCTCACAAAGCAGCAGCTGTACGGCCACTTACCACCCATCACAAAAACTGTCAAAAGTTAGACGCACCAGACATGCAGAACACCACTTGGATACAGGATGTAGCTTTGAAGAACTACCGGGAGCGAGGGACGATAGAGAAGGGTGGCGGGAGAGAGTCAGGAATATCCATGCTGATGGTGCAACATGATAACTTTATGAGAAACAAGAATGAGAGTTTATCCAATTGAAACTTTCAAAATAATTCATGAGATTTCTAATTATGGTAGACATTTTTTTTCAGTATTTCCCCTTTAACTGGAAATTTAATATCAAGACAGATTTCAAAAACCAAGTCTGCTTACGAACTGGATTTTTTATAAATTAAATAATACATTTTTCTGACAAATTGCCTTATCAGATCCCTAACAGCAACACTTCAGAAAATGTTAAGATTAACAAATGAATAATAAAAAGACATACATATTATTGTAACATATTGACCCTCGACCAAGCCGTCAATTGAGAAATGCACCTGTGTAAATAAGTGGAAGAACAGCGGAAGCAGGTGGGTGTTAAACAATAATATAACCAGGCTCACAAACAGTTGGAGTCAGTTGGGGACAAAATGCCAAATTGAGAGCCAGCAGCAGACAGAGGGTTTTGGGCCCTCAGTGACCCACAGTTGAGCAACCCCAGCCAAGATGAGAAAGGAGTGCTGCTATGGTCAGAAGAACTTGGGTCAATATGTAGCAGTCTGTCCCCGTCACCAATTCACCTTTCACACACAACCAACATCAACCCTTTCGAGAATAAAGTGTGAAAGATATTTTTATAAAGAAGTGTGTTCGTTTGTTCATTGAAGTCGTCATTATTGTTGACTATATTTCCGCATATATGTGTATATGTATGTGGCTATACAACTTTATCTGTGGATTGATTCAGTATCACCCATATTAAATAGATGCATTAAGTAAACAACATTAATCCTATTATGAGCACTATAAGATAATTTCAATTGATATAAGCAGTATGCTTTGGCGAGTAAGCTTTTTTCAAAAATATTTAAGATTTTAGAAAAAGCAACAATAAATCATAGCAAAAGAAATATTAGGAGCAATAACATCCATAAATCATTTGAAGGAAATGTTAAGCAATGTTCTCAAAAAAATGCCTCATGAAAAAATTAAAACGGAGAAATTTCAACAAGAATTCTTTCATTCAGTGCCCATCCGAGAAATTCTAAGAAAGGAATTTATGCTGAAAATTCAGTCCCCCTCCCACCAATTCACAAAATAGTAAATTGAACGTATGACATTTAAACTTTGCAAGCACCTTCATTTAAAGACAAAATACTTGCTACTTCTGTATCTTTTTCATGATTAGCACCTGATAATATATCTGAGCCTAAAAAATTGGGCTTATGGTGTCTTGTAAAATATTGCTCATCCTGAAATAACAGTTGAAAGGGGTCTCTTATCAAGAGGGAATTTTAATTTGTTTAATGGCATATCAACCTTCATGGGTTATTTAATGCTAAAGTCATCTTGTTGAAGAACAGTGGTGGTACAGCTGGGGGGATAACAGAGTTCATACATTCCCCAAGCATATTTGAATATCAACAGAATTCTGTGACTGGAGTTTTAATTCATTCACTATGATTTTGCAGTCCAGTGCATTCACCACTACACCATGTGGACTTCCTCCATCTAAGCGAAGCCTTTAACAATCAAAGATAATCAAAAGGAAGCCGATTAAACATATTTATATCTGCCAACTTGGAAAAAAAAGAAAAAAAAAGAAAGAAAGTTTGTCCAACTAAAATAATTATTCAGATTTGATTTAACTCTAATAAATTGGCATAAACATATTTACCAACCCCCGTCCGCTCGGGTAGGATATGACACAAGGTCAATTTTTAAGCGGAGTTTAACAGGTTTGATTTCTGAGTTTTCTTTCTCCTAGACTAGTTGCCTCACCAAGGCTGAAGAACCTACTCTGCCCTACTATTTACCCATAGCTGGAGAGAATAATTGGATTCATACCTTTCCCAATAAATTGACATATCGGTAGTTATTCAAGTTAAAAGGTATAAAATAATTGTATAGCATTATTGTTTAGTCATCATTAACAATCAGGGCAAAAGAAACCAAATTATTTCAATCAGATCTTTTACATGTAAACCAATTGACTTATATATATATATACACACACACACACACACAAAACTTGAATTTTTGTTAGATGATATAAAAATGTATTAAAACAGACCATCTATCTTTTATAACAATTACTTGTCTAAATTCTTAATTGCAAGCAAACATTAGAAATAAAAGACGATGTTTGGAATACTGAAGTATCTCTTTACCTAACCCCTCTATCAACAAGATGTATGACAAAATCAATTTTCAAGCTGACTAAATTCAGACTATGATCATTTCAAATGACATGTCAACGTGTCTGACTTTACTTTAAGTCTAAAGGTTTGGGAATCCTGTACATCGTATACCTATATTCACATTTTTTCTTCAACTGTCTGAGTTTTTTTGCACATATTCCAGCCCACTGGCATAATAGTTAGAGTGTCTGTCAATGGTCTGGGAGACCGGGGTTCAATCCCAAATCGAGTCATACCAAAGACTCAAGGTGGTACTTGATACGTTCTTGCTTACCACTCAGCATTATAAGGTACAGATGAAGGCTAAGTAGAGCAATCCAGAGAAAGGAGTGATGCCTTCTCCTACACCTCGGTGTAGTAGCAATTGAAAAGGGAGACTTTCTAGTATTTCCATCTCAGAGTGGTTGTCTAACCAAGGCTGAAGAACCCAGTACGTCCTGCTATAAACTCATAGCAGAGGAATAACTGATCAATTCATGCTTTTCTAAAGGGCATTGCCACAAAGTAAATGACTAACAGCCTTGTCCAGGTTTTGAAATCAGGCTGCCAATTTTCTTTTCTACAAAAGAACAATTACATTAAGTATACGAGGGAAATTTTGATGCTTATATATTAGTCTCCTCTCATCATCAATCCAAGTGTTGACCTATTATCCATAAATGATGGTTCCTTTAACAAATTATAAAAAAACTATCATAGAATTTTTGCCTTCATTGGTGACACTATTGATCACATGAAGACAAAGTTTATCATACACCAAGCACACTATAGTTTTGATCCGTTTGCCAATAGTGTATTCATTAAAAGACTCAAAAATATTTTCTTGTGTCATTAAAAATAGGCTAAGTAAGCTCTCAGAAAATATTCCCTGGGTCAAATCTTTTCTCTTAGGGGGGGGAAATTAAAGGAAAAGGAAAAACATTTCCATTTTTATGTCTCATCCTTAAAGTATCACTCATTTTCCTACATCTTATCCTTAAAGAACTGATATCACTGATAATGGAATCCAGCTGCTTTAAATGTTAACCTTTTATGAGAACCTGTCTCTCTGTGTGAGTATACACACACACATATATATATATATATATATATATATATATATATATATATATATATATATATATACACTTTTCTATCAAACTGTTGACCACTGTAGTTTTCTGCCCAGTCGAAGTGTTGAATGATGACGAACAGGTGGACAAACACGTCAAGAAAATTATATAAGTTAATTACTGTGTTCTGTCTATTTGACTTATCATTGCAGAAACAGTTCCAGGAAGGAAAAACCGAAGATAAGGACAATGTAGTTTTATCTTTAAAAAAAAAATTTAAAAAATCTTCAGCTTGAACAGTGTATAACAAATCATTTCAGGAAATTAAATACAAAGAAAAATAATATATATATATATATATATATATATATATATATATATATATACACACACAAAGAGAGAGAGAATATCTAAGAAAGGAATATTAATAAATAAATAAAATAAAATCTAAAAAAATTTCAATTCACATTAACCTTTTCAACACCATGGATAAAGAGACTTTTCTTAGCAAGCTATCTATTTAGAGCCATCAATAAGATGACTCATCTTATAACAACAGCCAACCTTTGCTCATGCAAACAGAAGAAATTTGCCTGTTTACTTTGGTGAATATTTGCAGATATGTTTTTTTTTTTTTTTCAAGCTATTCAATACTACCATAAATTTCAGCATACAAGTCAACTTTTTAAGTCTGTCCAAAATCTCAACTAAACAAGGAATCTACTTATACAGTAGGGCTAAAATCTAAACCTTCACCACAGTGTTCAACCAGTGGAACAGTATTCTTTATAATTGGTATATATCACTTGCTCTCTAGCAGACTGTCACAAACATTTCCAACTTAAACTTATGTTTAGGGAACATATCTAACATTAACACATATCAATACAAGATAAAATTGTTATACAAATTGACTATTAGATTAATGCTATAACACATAGCATTTTTTAACAGATACTCAAATCAATGTAAACACAAACCAGAATGCTACAGCACCCAGGCAGCCAGCCAGACAACTACACTACGTTGTTAATCAGCACAATTTTATAATAGTACAATAGATTGTAAATTCATATGAATTTAAGTTTGAATGTATAAGGTTTACATTTTCCATATTTGACAAATTTCTCATTTCATGGAAAAATTATGTTCAAAATATACACAAGGAGTAATGGCGGTTCAATAAGCAATAATGATAGTTTATTGACTATACACACATGTTAGTATTATGACTGTACTTAAATGGCACAATCATCTTCATTTAGGCCTACCAATAGCCTTCTGTATAGGAGGTGGGGGTCGATTAATGCAGCAGGTACAGGTCTAACATAGAATTTTGTGCTAAAAATCTTGAGTTTGACATATATTCCTGATCAACCAGTATGTTGTACTTTATGGCAATTTAAACTATTAAAATATTTTAACATTTACATATAACATTATTATTGCAAATAAATAAGGGGAATTACTCTATGGTAAGTAAGATTGTCTTCATTGTTGATGCCATTGATTTCATGAAGAAAGTTTATTCAATAGTAATCTCTTAGTGAACTATACTGATTAGGGGCGAATATAAATTTAATTACTAAGTGAGAAATTAGGTGGGAAATTGTTTATTCTCTTTGAGCAATATAATGTACTCAGCTTAAAATACCAGGTTTATGGGGTATAGTAGAATAGCAGTCAGTCCTAAATAATGGTATGATTTTGTTTCGTTGTTTAATGACATATCAACCTTCATTGATTGTTTAATGCCGTATGCATCCTTGTAGAAAAACGTAGGGCTGGTTTTACCTTTCCCAAGGATACAACTTTGAAAGCAATAGTAATAACATTGTTAGAGTTTGGACAAGCTTACTATGATGTTGCCGTCAAGCACATAATCCACTATACTATGAGAGACCCCCCTCCACCCACAATCATCAGTTTACTGATTTAAAGAACAAACACTATCTAAATAGGTGGGAATATTTACAATTGCTAATAGGTACCAGTTAATTTACAAATATAAAAGGTTTTTTTTTTTTTTTTCATCATACAACGTGTGGAAGCACGTGCGATACCCTAGCCTCATCATATGTTAAACATACCAGTTAATTTACAAATATAAAAGATAATATTTGCACTAACAAAATTATCAAAAGAATTTTACATTTTTATTGTGTTGAGTTATATAGAAAAAAAAAGATCACTATTGATACAAATCCATTGGTTGATTTTAACAGCGTACTAACAAACCTACGGTTATTTTATGCCTATAGATTTGGGAATTGCATTCATTCTTCTAATTTAGATTTATTTTTTATCAAGTTGTTTCTTTGAAGGATTTATTTACTTTTCCATACCGTCCAATTGAACAGGAATAATTTTTTTAACAGATCTATTTGATCCATTGATGAAACCACAACAGGTACTATCACTCCAGATCAGAGTGAACCTGAACATAAAGAAAATGAAGAGGTACTTGACATACGTCAGATCTCCAAAACTAGAGCCCCACCCTCAGATAGTTTACTATCATATACAGAACACCTCTTTTTGGGTGCGTCTCACTCGTCTGCAGAGAATTCCAGTCAGTGTACACAAAGTCTGGTAAATGGTTTTGTTTCATAGCCTATCAACTATTGTAGTTCAGTTAATGACAAATCCTTTTTATACATATATTAATATATGATTTCAGAACACATTTTGCAGATAACATTTTTAAATAAGCCCGAGCTCATTTTTTTTTTGGCACATAGTTAAATTGTTTTACTTAATTTCAAACAATTCAGTTTAGCCAAAGTACAATTTTTGTTTTCATACAGTGAGTCATTTGTTTAAATACAGTTTTGTTCATACACAGTTAAATCATCGAACAGTTCTATTTCAAACAATTCAATTTAGAATGAATAAAGTTAAAATGTCAGATATATTTGACCCATATATAGGACCATATCAAGTGCTACCATTCAGGGCCAGAGTGGACCTGGGAGCAATGGCAAAACATGGGTACTCTGCATTCCCCAAGCTTCAGTATTACTGATGCCTCACCATCAGATGGTTTAGTGTCATATCCAGGATACTCATTGGGGAAGTCTTACCACTCAGCAGAGATGTAGTTGGTCTATTCTGTAGCAACAACAAACTGGGCCAGCTGTTCAATGAACAAAGATTATGCTAGATAGAAACAATGATAATTATTTCTACTTTTTAAAACCAACACAATTCATGTTAGAAAAAAAAAAAAAAAAAAAAAATTCACTAACAAAAAAAAAAAAAAAAAAAAAAAAAAAGAAATAAAGATGTTTTGTAAGGCATAGTAGTTAAACTGTTTCCTTTTAATTAAAAAGTAGTACTTCCTCATCATGATGTTGTACTGAGAGGCCAGATTCCCTTGACTCATAAAATCCATTGTTGGCAGTCATCCAGAAAGCATCCAGCACTCATACAGAGCCAAAGAAGATATGTTTTTACGGGTCTGCCAACACAGGTATGTCCATGCGTACTAGTCCATCAGAGAATGAACCTTATTAATTCATCCTTACTTCTTAAACAGTGCCCAGCATGTCTACAGTTTAGTAGAAGAATTCCCTTTCAATTTTTTGAGAGATCAAATTCCTATACAGATTAGGTTAATCTGCAATTCTGTATATATGTTGATATCACATTCAGTAGATGAGATATGGCTACTGAGAAATGTGAACCAGTCTACTAATTTCAGAGGCATGAGATGTCACCATTTTGATTGAAACACATGAACTCTTATCTAAGTTCTTGTAGAGACTACCACCTCCTGCTGCCTGTTCCAGGCTATGGAGCAGAGATTTGGCTTAAGATGTATTAGCAAGAAGTGTGAGATAATCTGTGTAGTCTGCATCAATAATAATTTCTGCGTGATATCATATCCTTGGCCTTTTAATTTGAAACCATTTTCTTTCATTAGATTTATACACGTTCATAGTATCTAATTTAAGTAAATTAGGAATAGCGATGGTACCATTGTATCTCTTTGCAAAACTCAAATGACGATGTCAAAGCAAACACTGTCGCTATCTGGTGGGGGAACTATTAAGCAACATAGTAACAATTTGACAGTACAGAAAACATAAGAATTATGTTAGTGACAGTTAATGATAAAAAGGCATTTAAAAAAAAAAATAAAAAATAAAAAAAAACTCCAAACACCTACCCTAGCCAACTATTTTGTTCAGTGGTTGGTCAATAAGAGAAAAATATTAGATATCTATCTAGTATGAATTTACCTAAGATAAAAAAAAAAAAAAAAAAAAAAAAAAAAGCGCTGAAAGAAGACACTTTTTTTTTTCCTTTTCTAAATAATCAGACATTGAAGATATGCATCATTACAAACAGTTCGTCATTAGAATCACTCCCATGAAGCACAAGGTTTAAAAGGAATGTGTCTTAATGTGTAAGTCGAGAAGAAGGTATGCAAGTCAATTACATTAATATATTTGCTTTAACGCGTAATTTATGGTACATTTTATTATGTAATTTAGTATTGCTTTTTGATAATACATGATATCGTTCCCCCAATTTTCCTTCTGGTAATGTTTATAAGCTCTGTGGTTAGATAACAAAATTAGACACCATCTGTTTTGACTGATGGTCCAGGGTTCATTAAGTTACCATTTTAAAGAAATATATAAAAGCAAATTAAGCAAAATAATTTATAAATTCTTATTGTAGTTGCCAAAGTTTTAATGCATCTCTTTCTCAATTAATACCCCACT
Source organism: Sepioteuthis lessoniana (assembly GCA_963585895.1). Lineage (NCBI taxonomy): Eukaryota > Metazoa > Mollusca > Cephalopoda > Myopsida > Loliginidae > Sepioteuthis > Sepioteuthis lessoniana. Next base: position 9,748,336 of record OY757916.1, on the reverse strand, counting down.
GTTAGTATCAACTTGTGAATTGGACTGGAAAGTGCTTGTTCTCTAAGATCATTTTAATGAACTCAACTTGAGATATAAGACTTAGGAGGTATTGTAAAATAGCACTCAGCCGAAAATATTCACAACCAGCGAGTATTTGCAGATCCATGTTTTTAAGATATTCTAGACTCATTTCATACCACATTAGGTTGTAAATTGGATGGGAAACTTTATTCTCTGAGAGTATTTCAATGCCCTTACAGCATCAGTTTTACGATATTCTATACTCATTTGAATTATCGAAATATTTTATCACATTTTTGTATACATTTCGTTTATTAGATATCTCAAGTAAAAATGTCTTTGGCAGAAGTTATCAGTATCCAGTTATGTCTAAAATTTATATCCTAATTACTTGCAAACAAATAAACCAAAGTATACTATAGTAAATACTAAGCAGTTATCTCCCTTAAGAAATTATATCAAGGTGAACATAAACATCAAAAACAGGCAATTAAGCTGGAAATCAGGAGAAATTAATTATTCTCTAAGAGCCTTTTAAAACATTCGTATCAAGTATAGTAAAAACAATTCTCAACCCTAAAAATTTCACAACCAGATTTTTACAAACAGATGTTTTTTTTTAGTTTTTTTTTTTTTTTTTTTTTAAAGTCTTTTGAAGTTATTAAAATTTTAATTATTAAAATATTTTCAAACTTCTGCATGAACATTCCAGCCCTAAATAAATGTTCAAAATCTTTCCTTTCATCAGCGGTTTATGCACAATTCCTAAAATTGGGAGAAAATCGAATCAACCCTTTTTCAACTCTTAGCCGAGATCCTGTACCTGAATCGACTCAAAATCTTAATAGAAAATACATTTTAAGATGGGATAGAATAAAAAATATATATCAAGTATGAAGATATTGTTTTATACCAAGTACATGACCATTGGTATAATAGTTTGAGTATTCACCAATAGTCCAGGAGAACGAGGTTCAATCCTAAGTGGAGTTATTACCAAAGACTCAAAAAAAATAAATAAATAAAAATGTACTTGATGCCTCCTTGCTGAACACTCATCACAATATGGTATGGATCAATGATAAGTACAGCAATCCAGGGAAAGAAGTAGTACCATCCCTACACCCCGGTGCCATAGCTATTGAAAAGTGAGCCTTTGGGTTGCCCTTGACGATCGTTGAACTTACCTCTCACTCAAACTTTCAAAAATTCTTATCTGAATAATTGAAATGGAAAAATTATCAAAAGCTGACAGCACTTAGTAACATTAAATATGAGTTGTAAAAATAATCAAGATTATAAGACTTTTTGCTTAAATGGTGAACCACTTTTATTGAAATTTCAGATAATTATATGTATCGAAATGACATTTTATTTGTTTTGGTCATTTACACCAAGCTGAGCACATCAAAGAAAGCTGCATACACAGACAGATATTAGATGAATTATCATAAAATTCCTTACCTCTCTCTCTCTCTCATATATATACACACACAAAGATTTCCGTTCCAAGTGGTTATGATGGTCACAACAACTTTAACAACCTGTAGTTGATCACCTTTTAGAAATTTCAAAACAAACCTTTATTCAATCCATAAGAATATATATATATATATATATATATATATATATATATATATATATATATATATTTAGAGGATGATCTCACATCAGTTAATTCATCCTTGTGATATCTGCTTGTGTCTTCCACAGAACCAGACTACCTTACACGATCCTACCTAGGGAAGTCACAATTTAACTCAACTGAGAAAAACCAATGCTTTTAACCACTAAGTCATAGTTATCATATATAACAGACACCTGAAGCTGGCTGAGAGTACAACAGTGAAAGAGTCACTATAAAAATGTTTAGGACACCAGTTCAAGTTCATCTGAGAAGTTTTTAAGTGTATTGCTTTAATAGAAATCACACTATGATATACCAGTTTTGCTGCATCCTCATTACAAATATTTTAGTAACACCAGGAGTCTTCAAAACAAAATATAAGCAGTATTTAGCAATTCAAAAATGAACCAAGTCTTAGATGTTCCTTTTCTTCAAAGTACTCAACTTGCCCCCAAATATCTTACTCCAGTCAGTTTTCTACTGGTTCAAACAACTCTGAAAGTCCTCTTTTTATAATGGTGAGAAGTTGTGCCATTACTAGTTTAAATATCTGCCATATCCTCAAACATTACTCTTGAAGTAAATTTTCACTTTAGAAAAAGAGATTAAGTTGTAAAGATGAAACCAGGTTTGCTATTTGTAGGAGGTGTTGCACTTGCACAATCCTGTGTTTTGCATAAAAGATATCATTTAAACAAACTATCAAAACTGGCTTGTTTTTCCTCAAATAAGCACCAACAAATGAGACTTCACTTAAGTATATTACAGGTTCAGCTTTGTAGAAGACTTTATTTAAATCTTTAAAATAATAGATTTAATGTATTTATCAATACACAAGATGGGATCAAAAAGTATTTCGTTTCAAATTTTTCAAGGTTTAATTCATACCATAAATAAATTTATAACAAAAAGCTAACAAAAAAAAAAAAAAAAAACTTTTTCTGAATGTTCTGCATTGTGTATATTTCTGAGTAAGCCTACATTGTTGATATTATGATGATAAATTAATACAATATACTCTACTGCATTGAAATGGTCAAGAGTATTAAGAATTAAAGAATTATGGGTAGGATCTGAATTACTTTGATTTTTTTTTTTTAATTTTGCTCGTGGAGGTCCAGCACTCCTACCCTTTATGAAGATGGAGGGCTAACTGAGAATTCGACTTTTTTTTTTACTACACACTCATAAATGCACAAGTGGTTATCTTTTCTTCTAAGAAAGCCGAGTTGAAAAGCTTAATTTAGGTTATAAATAGTTTTTCTCAAACATATTCAATGAAAAGATAAGAGAGACCAAAAAATATGCCCCCCTCTCCAAAAAAAAAACAAAAAAAAAACAACACAGAGATTTCTGCTTCAGCCAGCTGTGTCTGTGAATTATTTACTACTGAGAAAAACCATTTCTTTTTTTAACTCTAAAATTTTCAGTTTTCCATGAGAGAGAGAGAGAGAGATACCTATTTCTTTAAGAAAGGATAATTTCTGGTTTCAACTGAGTTCATTAAATTTGAATTTCCCTCATGAAAGAAAGACAAAAGAAAAGCCCAAAAATCAATCACAAAATAAAAATATTACAGATAAAGAGAAACAATACACAACTGTTTATCAGCTGCCACACTGATTTTGTTCAATCTTGTTCATATTTTTTAACTAGACCCACTCTCTTCGTTTTAAGATAAATATACATTTTAAGAGAGAAATATTAATTTCGCAAGAGTAAAGCACCTGCCTATAACACTTCATATTATGTAAACGCCTTTATTCCCATGGATACCCGTACTGTCAAATCCTGCTAATCCAACCTTTTCCCCCCATAAATGGTCAATTTCTGGAAGATGAACATCAGATATCTCTAAACTCTTTCAAAGTTTACATTTTAGACTGATTCCTTATAATACTGAAGTCATGATTTCCAAAACATTTGCACTTTATTTGCACTCATTGAATCCAAATCTGAATTGTCTTTTAATAAATAAATAAGGAAACATTTTTTTTAAATATTCCTTGTTAATTGAGTTTAATTAAACTTGTATTAATAAACAACAGGTTATATATATATATATATATATATATATATATATATTTCTTTAAGAAAAAACAAAACCGGTCACATTAGGATTATAAATTTATTTCCATCCTGTTATGTGTTTTTGATATAAATCAAAAACACAAAAAAAAAATTAACAGGATTTCTTCAGATCTTATGGATAAAATAAATCAGAATAGACACAGGAAAGAAGGGTGGGAGGGGATAGAAGAAGGGTGAAGAGTTTTCTCCTCATTTAGCCCACTTCTGTTTCCTTTTTATTTTATTGTCAGTTGGAATTATAGTAAATTGATTTTTTAATTTTTTTAAAATTCTAAATACTTTTCAACTTAAAACTCCAGATTTAATACTAATTTAGATAAAATAACTTTATTTGATAACTTTACGTAAGGATACAGTAATACTTATATTAAATTAAGTTCAAGATTTAGAATTCAAATTTTTTAATTTCGATTTTATTTTTTTCGAGCCTATTAATTCAGTTACCCTTTTATTGAAGAGTATGTATACATCATGTGGTTTCTTTTTTTTTTTTTTTTTTTTTTATTTGATTTTTATTCATTTACCTTAAATCTCAATTTAATCCAATGTTGTTGTTGTTTTTTTTATTCAAGCATTATCTATGATGATTTTTCTATAGTTTAAATTTATTCCTATGTCTACATCTAGCTATTAATTCACATCTCTTATTCAACAATTTTTCAGGGTCTGGGTATATCAAAAGGAATCCATTAGGTATATATATATATATATATATATATATATATATGATTTGTAAACCTGAAGGATTTCTTTTCTAATTGCAGAACATATGATACTGATGCCTCTATTTTATAATAAGGAAAGAATTCTAATTACCATTCCACAGTTGTCAGTTATATAGAAAATTTTAATGATAAAAAAATAACATTTGGCATGAAGCCAGATCCTTACCATTCTGTTAGAAACTGAGCTGAAAATTACTTTATCCTCGAAGAGAATATTAAGCATATTGCCCTAATAAGAATCTTGTTATGATGTACTATTTTTTACTGGGTTATGGGTATTTGCATATATACAATGAGCAATCATATTTTTAGATACATAAATGTATTTTTCTGTAATATCTATAATGCTATTATCAATTGTAACAAGATTTGTAGACCATTTTTAAAAGCTATTTTATTTCTTACAGCAAGGTCTTATCAGGTTTGATTAACTTCTGTATTAGATATTAATCAAGCAACTTTGTTTTTTTTTTAATTTCATTATTTCAATGATTTGGATAATCAAATAATCCAATTTAATTAAAATACTGACTTCAGAATAATTCAGTTGAAAATTTGACAGGAAATTTCATTACTCTTTTAGAGCATTAAAAGATTTTTAATAAAATTCTATGATGAGCTGTTTTTATTTGGTTAGCTAGATCTGTTTGCAAATTCTTTGAATTAGATAGAAATACTTGATATTATAACCACATGCAAAAAAACCTAAATTACTCCATAAAAATGTTGATATTAATATACAATGGATGCAATTTCCTAACCTCTCAGCATAAAACACTTCCAGACAGGTTAATATACCATTTAAAATCAATCTAAGCCAAAGCTGTTTACCAAGATAGTATGAGGAGAAATCTCATCACATACTATATATAATATTAAAGAAAGATATGAAATTTGGTCATTATGATACAGATGATATTAAAAGCTTCAATTAGGTTTTTAAGTTTAGCCTTTTTACTCTTAATAAGCGAGATCATTTTTATTTCATTAAATAAATTATTACAATGAAACTAAAACAAGCAGAAAACTATTTCAAGACTGAATGTAGATGTAATTATCTTTTTCAATAATTTAGCCATTTATTTTTAGGGAAACAATACAATAAAACAAACAAGTAATAACTACACTTTGGACGTCTTTCATACAAAACTAACAACACTCTCATATTCTAAACAAATTCAAATTTTTAAAAATAATCCAACTCATTTCTGTTAACAGCTTTTATACATGTTGCATAATTTTCCACAACTTCCGAAATCTTCTATTTTATTTTTTTTCAGATAAGAATTACAAAGTGTGTAATTGACAATAAAAAAAAAAAAATTAATTACTTTTGTGGAAAAAATTGAAAAGAGACAGAAATATCCCTGGGGTCTAAATAATGAAAAAGATTTGGTAGTTCTTTGATTAAATTGGCATAATTGATTAATTATTTTCAGAGAAATTGAAAAGTAAGTTGAACAGCCATGGGGCACAAATAGTTGCTGTGGAAAATTATAATTTTTTTTTTTATCTTAACCATTTTTATTTTTGCAAAATTGTATAAGTACATCATTTGTATACAGACATCATTTTCCAATGATGTGATAAATATTTTTGAATCTGATTATTCAGCAAACTGTAAAAGATCATTCGGAAAATTTTGAAATATCTACAAAAATATAATTCCTTATTCTATTGCAATATATTCCCAACAACTTAGAGTCAAGTCATCTTGAAAATACCTGTTACTGCCTGATCACCTCATTACTTACACTGATTAATTTTAAAAAGGCATAGAAAACTGTCCACAGTAATTTTATGCCTAGAGGTTCGAGAATCACATTCATTCGACAATATATATATTTCCACCTTTTGGTAGTCGTTTAATAATTTCTGCACACATTTACATGGTATCAAATATTCCTATCAGATCTAATAATTTCGAACAGATCAATTTGACTGATCAATAGAAACATGACAGGTACTTCCCCTTTTTATTAAAGTGTACATGGGAGTAATGGCAAGGAAGAGGTACTCCACAGATCTACCATTAGTTACAGTTTTGTGTCCTACCCTGGAGACCCTTCCTTCAGGTGATACAGTAAGCATATTTTAAGTCACACTAACAGGGCAGTCAAAAAAAAAACAAAACAAAAAAAACAGTTACTAAAGGAAGCATTTTTATTCTTTTTATACCTGGTTATCATGCTGTATTTAAATTGAATCTAGAGAGCAAAGAAAATAACGACACTGTTAAATCACATGTAAAAACGCTGCCTGATTTTCTAATTTCAAGTTAATATGATAGAATATTAGTAAAATGATTTAACCATGACAAAGTGATGGTATATTGCCTGTTTACTGCCTACAAATGGCATGCTAGAGAATTCACCCCCACCCCCTTTGGCAAGCCATTAACAAGGTTACTACCCACATTTAATGATCTCAGCTTCCTGCAAGCATCTTCACTTGCAGCCATGCTTGTCTTTCCAACTTTGATACACCGTCCAATTGATCAGGAAACATTATTGCCTTAGTTGCAACTTCTGATCAGGATGCGGCTTTGATGTGACCTGTCACTGTAGGGATGTTGCATTACAACGTAGTCATTTTGTACAGGTTGGGAAATTTGCCACCTTTTGATGGGAGTGGGAAAGAATATTTCAGATCAATGATGGCATGCTCTTATCAAGCAATCACAGCACACTTAAAAGAAGGAATCATGATTTCCTTCAGGTATCAAGGAACAAGATGGGCTCAAGCTTTTTCAGCCATTATTAATAATAAAAAAAAAAAAAAAAAAAAAAAAAAAAAGGTAAAATATACATATATATTTTTTTTTATTTAAAAAGTGAAAGAGAGAAAGTGAGAGAAAAATGATCAAAGAAAAAAGAAAGCGAGAAAGAAACAAAAATTAATTTATTTTAAAATATAGATATTTGGTAAATAAGATAATTAAAAAAAACAAAAAAAAAACATTGACATTATCATCCTTTTCCTTATTTCATGGACCTACTTGTTTAATATTGATATTATGGGTTTACATGATTTTTAATGGCACATCAACTAAGGGGTAATTTCATCCCAAATTTTGATATAAATAATTTGTACATAGGAATACTTGAAAAATATAATTATCAAATACAAATCATTTCTACATAAATATATGGTTTCAAGTAACCTTTCTTGTTAAATAATAATCATCTATTTGCACACATCTATATAATGTCAAGTGTTTCTATTAAATACTGATAATTTTTGATTAGATCCATTTGACCCTTCAACAAATTTTTTAAGAGTCTCGGTAGACCTGCAAGAAATGGCAATGATGAAGTGCTCCATAAAGCTTCCAACTTAGAGTCTCACTATTGGATGCAGTTTCATCATCATGTCGTGCTGGTAGCACGGATATCCCTGACCCTCTCTCACCACTCCTCCCTATCGTTCATCGCCCTAGGCAGGTCTTCAGGACAACATCCTGTATCCTCACATAGCTGCTGAATGTATGTTCGTGCTGGTCGTCCTGCCTTTGCACGGCCATGTGTGGGGGTCCATAAGAGTACATCTCTAATGAGTTTGTCCCTGCTTCTCCAGCAGTGTCCTGCATGTCTGGTTCATCTAACTTGAATCGTTTTCGTGATAGGAGGCAGGTGGTCGTACAGTTGGTGTCTTGTGGGGTGTTGCCGCCAGGACTTGTTCAAGATCGCTCGCAGCAGGGAGGGATTTTACCCATGTTAGAAGATGCAATCAGCCCTAACAACATCATCAGTAGATATTAAAGTAATAGCATGAAGGAGGGTTTATATTTAGGCAAATTACTACTTATTTTGTTATAAATCAATATCATTCTTTTAGTCAATCACCTGACATTCCAAACAACATAATTAGACATTGTTTTGTTTCTGTTTCATAATGTAAATGTTTAAAATTCAAATTTTTACAAATACTTTTTTTTTTTCACAGATTGCTTTTGACAGCCATTATTATTAATATCTAGTTATATTCTTTTCGTATACTTCATAATTACAAATAAAGGAAGTTTGCAAGAACTGGCATTTAAGACTTATTTCTCTCACAACAAAGAAATGATCAGGCTGTATATATGATGTTATTTCTCTAACAACAATGTAATGATCAGGCTGTATATGGTATGTTATTCCTCTTGCAACAATGTAATGATCAGGCTGTATATGATATGTTATTCCTCTCGCAACAATGTAATGATCAAGCTGGATATGATATGTTATTCCTCTCGCAACAATGTAATGATCAAGCTGGATATGATATGTTATTCCTCTCGCAACAATGTAATGATCAAGCTGGATATGATATGTTATTCCTCTCGCAACAATTTAATGATCAAGCTGGATATGATATGTTATTCCTCTCGCAACAATTTAATGATCAAGCTGGATATGATATGTTATTCCTCTCGCAACAATGTAATGATCAGGCTACTTATTTACAAATTGGACTGAAAATTGCTTATCATTATAGCATTTAAAAACATTGCATGAGCTAAACTCTCACAACCATGTGACACTATTGCTATCTTTTTCAAACATAAAAGATCTATACAAAATTTATCAAAACTTAAGCTGTATTTACCAAGACAGAGATGAATAATGAATCAACTATTAATTTTTCTTTAAAATACTTCCTTTGGTATTCAACCTACATATTTCATTGAGTTTTCTAATAGTAGAAGCACCTCTGAAACTTCTTTTTCTCTGTTGTGAAGCCATACCATTGTAATTCTTTTAATGTCCTTTGTACTCTCACATCTTATCTGCAAGATGAAATTTCAGCTTAGGAAACAAGAAAAAGTTGCATGTAGCAAGGTCAGGTGAGTAAGGAGAATATTTCACTTGCATAATTCTGTGTTTCACCAAAAACATTTTCTTTTTCTCTGAATTAGCATAAATCCTGCTATACAGAATTTCAGACATCACTTAATATTATCTACTATATCAATATCTTCATTTAAATCTTTACAATTTCAAATTCTATTTCCATATTTCATGATCCCACCTTGGCCTATACAAAAATCAAATCATTTCAACAAATTTATGAATGCATCGAGCTTTTACCTATGAAAAGATTATCATAGAATAATCAGCCATGTAATTATTTTTGCTATTTTCTAAATTTCTTAAAACATACATGTTGACAAGATGTAGTGAAATTGAAAGGCACAACCCGCAGGCTGTTGCCTCCGATGAGCCAACCGGGATTCCATGTTCAAAGAGACAATGAGTAGCATGCTGTATATGCCAGCAGAACAGCTGACATTTACGTGAATCCAGCAACCGTCCCCAGCTAGATAAAAGAACAGGTGGTAAGCCAGACAAATGAGAGAAATGAAATGTGACAACAAAGCAGTGTGAATTGAATTACTTTCATAGCAACACCAATAAGAATAAAGAAAGAAGCAAGAAGTGCTGAGCGAAATAGCCTAACTCAAAATTCAAAACAAGCACAAATGTGTCTTACGTGTCGAGTGCGGAAAGTATAGAAAAAAAAATGGAAGCATGAGCTTCCTTGGGAGTGCAATTCATATGTCATGTCTCTTATCTCTGGTGGGACAGGGTTTGTGACATATGCATATTTCAGCCAGCCAGAACTGGTATCTAAGGAGTAATCTTAGCATTGTTGTTGTTGCTTCTCAGTTGGACTGAGCAAACCAGTGTATTGATACGGCAAGTAAGAAAGAAAGAGAGAGATATGACTGGTAGCAAGCAGTTAAAAGGTTTCACAAGATGAATTGGACAACTTATGGCTCAACAGTGTCCAAAAATTATGTTCAATATCTTTATGAAAAAAATATCCACAGAATGTATTTGCACACCCCATCATGGGCAGGATGTAACAAGGTCAATTTTTAAAAGGAGTACGCCTGTTTTTTCTTCACCAACATGAGTTACCTTACTGAAGCCAAAGAACCCACTCTTAGCTACTATTCACTCATATTCAAAGGAAAACATGGATTTATGCTTGTCCCAAGGGTATTATTGCATAGAAAATTAATCTGCAATATCAATTAAAATTTTAATCCCAACAAGCTGTTATTGGAATTCATGGTGGTAAGGAAGATACCGAGATGAGTCCCTACTCTCCAAGGACCATTATCTGTGTATCTGTGATATACTAAACTAAACATATACATACACAAACACGGAATATCTTATTTGTACAAAATGGCATGACAATGAAAGCGTCATCAATTGTATCCCAATAACTAAAATCATACACATACGCACTTGAATAAGCAGTATGTAAAAGGGCACAAAATACCCAGAGGCTTATTTGTTAAGTGGTGGTAAGATGGTCATGTGGTTTTACTGTACCCTGACAAGGTCAGAGACCATAAGCAAACTGAAGTTGAGAATGGGTATATAAGATTGTCATGTCACACCCTATATTATGACACCTAACAGACATGCTTATTTTTAAAGCAAGATAATCCTTTTTTGTATCCCAAAAGGATGTGTGAAAATCTAGGGGTACACATACATAAGCAGCTTGAATCCTGACTAGAGGAACCCTATTTCTTCATTGCTATTGCCTAGAAACAATACAACCAATCAAGCTCTTAAATCACAGATGACAATAACTTAAATTTATTTTTCAGCCAGAAGCCTATGATTGGAGGGAGCATGAACATGAAAGCTCACTTTTCAAATGGATTAAATTCCTATTTTGTTTCCTTTCACTTTTTTTAAAAAAACAAACACACATTTGACAAAATCAAGTGTTTGTCAATTATCTTCATTAAAAAGAACGCACAAAGTTTGATTGCTTCAACTGAAGTATTCTGCATTTCACGTTGATATTCGCAACAAGAATGCTCAACTTGATAAAAATCTTATATATTATGTTCAGTCTGGCATTTTCAGTATTTATCTAAAAAAAAATAAAATAAAAAAAATAAAAAAATAAAAAAAAAAACAGCAAAAGGAAAAAATTAGAGGAGTAAGTGAAATATCTTACCTCTTTCTTGATATTATATCACTGTGATTTAGATTTATGGAGGTGCTCGTGGTGTAATGGTTATCATCATAGGAAATGAACACGGCGACACAAGTTCAAATCCTGGATGAGACTGATTGCCTTTCACATAGCACTAATACCCTTGGGAAAGGTATGAATCCAATTCTTCTCTCTCCAGCTATGGGCAAATAGTAGGGCAGATTAGGTTCTTCAACCTTGGTGAGGCAACTAGACTAGGAGAAGGAAAACTCTGAATTCAAACCCGTTAAACTCCACTTAAAAATTGACTTTGTGTCATCTCCTGCCCGAGCGGAGGGGTTGGTAAATAGGGATATCACTGTGATATGATCGAGAATATGTTCAAATTTAGACATTTCACTAGAAATTGTTTTTGTCCATGTAATTTATTATCATAAAATTTATTTACATCAGCATCATATTTGTATGTAAATAACAGGAAAATAATTTTTTTTGATAAAATAGCAACAAAACATACAGTCATTAAGATTCTAAGACAATTTCAACATCTTTTTTAAAAATCACTTGATCTGGATAGCCCTCCATATTCACAACATGGTATTTACACAGACAAAATTTTAATTGAAAAATGTTAAATGCAATAAATCATTTCCAAAATTATTCAGCATCTCTTCCAATTCTCAAGTGTCAATCAAAGTTTAATATTGAATGAATAGATGCTTATCCAGCAGTAAAAATTAAGATAATAATTAATTATTTAATAAATTGCAAAATGTAGATTTCAATTATTTTCAAAGAATTTTTTTCTTTCATTTAAATACTTATCTTTAATATGATTATATTTTTTTCAATTAAAAAGCATTTCCTTATATTTATTATACATGATTTTATCAAGCTTTCAAAAGATTATATCAAATGGTCATCAATCAAAATTTTTTATATGCATTAAGTGTTATCCAACAGTAACAAAACTCAAGATTTAAATTCTTTATTCTTTTATAAGATCAAAAGATGTGAAGCTGAGCACTTCATATAATAAAATGAAGATATCTAGAAGTGCCAACCTGGAGAAAATTCAGTGCTAATATAAAAAGTCAGTCCAGTCTCAAGAGGTTTTTCTATCAGCAGTTTCTGTCAAAACACAGGTGTGTGCAAGTGCAGCACACTCCATATATAACAGAGCTCTCTCTGAGCAATTTTTTCTTTCTTATCTAAATTGAAAATCCATATCGAGTTAAGGTTTTAGTCCATAGAAGACATTAAAACAAATACATGTCACATCAAAAGTAGTTTTACAGAAGCTTGGAACAATATAAAACTCACTGGAGTAAACATGTTGAATGCTAAAAAAACTATTTGAACATTTATATTTCATTCTTTGTTTGTTTGAGTCAATACTTATGGGTTCTTATCATTAAGGGTTTTCTGAATATTGTCATCATTTTTATTGTTATTTCCACAAAGTTTCGGCTGATATGTCCTCCGGCCTTCTTTAAGTCTTTGTCAAACTCAGGAACATACATGGAACTTCGAACTATGTCATTTATTGAATCAACGGAGGTCACCTATTCTGATTTCATAAAGCCCTAACAGGGTACAAGTATTAAGTATTCCTGTATTGTTACTCGCCTCCATGTCCACTTCTCCTAGGGTATTTAATGCCAATGAAGAAACATTAATTTTCACAGGCTTATATGGTTTCAAATATTATTCAATACTAATAACATTTAAATCTATCAATTTTCTTAAAAGATCCTCACAGTCTGAGTTAGAGTGGAAGTAACAGCAACAAAAAGGGTGTCTCCACACTTCCTAGAGCTCCATCAATTAAAGCTTCACCATCTGTTGCAGTTTAGTAGCATACCCTGTTAATACTGGTGTAATGGTTATTGTCATAGGAAATGGACACAGATAACCGACTTCAAATCCTAGACGAGGCTGATGGCATTTCACATTTAATTACCCTTGAAAAATGTTTGAATCCAATTATTCACCTTCCAGCTAGGGGTAAATAGGAGGGAGGACCGAGCTCTTTAGCCTCAGTTAGACAACCAGTCAAAGAGAAGGAAAACTGAATTTAAACTGCTTTAAAAATGACAGTGTTGCATCTTACCAATGATGAGAGATTGATGAATACATACCCAGTTCACAATATGGTAAGGGAGGTGATAATGAGGTATGAAAGGCAAGATTCACTATAGCTGACTTTCTTTTCTATGGCAACGCATACACACTTTCAAGGGATAATTCAGTAGAATAAGAATGCCACTCAAGTGACACAAGGTCAAGAGCATATAGGGTGAGGGACAAAGACATTTGTTTCATATAAAAGATTACCAAGAGAGTAGGTAAGCACTGGGAGACAGATACCCTTTTACAACAAAGAGAACAGTAAAACAAAGTATGCATCCATCCAACCCCTTTGACATTAAGTCAATTTTTAAACCGAGCACAACTGACTGGAATACAGTTTTCCTTCTAGACTTGTTGGCATACCAAATTTAATGAGCCAAGTCTGCCCTACTATGATCACCTAGCTGAATTCATACCTTTCTCAAGCACATTAGCACGATGTAAAATGCCAACAGTATCATCCAGAATTTGAACCCTGGTTGCTGGGTTCATTTCTCAAGACTAAAACTATTTAGCTATGAGTGCCTCTCAAGTATGTATTTCCATTACGGACTCTTTCCAAACATTTGACATGTGCATATATTTCCATTTTTTTGTATCTACTTTCCTTTCTGGCTGTTTCATTAATTAAAGTTGTTAAGAATAAAAATTAAATCTCCATTTCATTCATACTTCTTATGAATTTAAACCTCAACAAAAGTTGCTACAAAAATGGTAAACAACATTTTGAGGTTTACTGCATGGACAATAGAATATTAATCTTAAACTAAGTTTCCCAAATAACAAAAACGAGCCAAATATTCTTGAATCAATGTATTTCAGAGCATTTTTTCCAGTTTATTCTAAAAAGGGGAAGTCTTTGTTTTCTATTAATTTTTATTGCCATCTTTGATGTTATACAAGTACACTTAACCTTCTGATTTTCTTCATTTTATTTTTGTAGCCAATTCTTTGAATCTGTTTTTACCTAGAATCATATATTTAATACATCTTTCTTGTGGACAGCAAGACTGACTTTTTTTGAAGATCTTGGTTTATACCTTTCTTCCTTAAATACCAAGATTTAGAAAGATTAAATATTGTTAAAAAATACTTCTTATTCACATTTTCTATAACAAGATGTAATATCTTCAAGAAATAAAATCTTTTCTAAAAGTCATTACTGAAATTTTCATTGTGTGCATGTGTCTCTAACTTCTTGATTTGATACAATTTATTATATGAGGATATATGTAACTTGCAATACATTTTACTACTTGAGGATTAAGAAGTTTAAATTCCCAAAACTAATGTTGCAAGAGAGAAAAATCCTGACTTACTAATATTGATATAAATGTAGCTCTAACCCAACAACAAATTATCAAAATTTTGTGCATGTGAATATATATACACACACACACACACACACACACACATATATATATATATATATATTTTTTTTTTTACTATCTGAAGTTCAAAAAGACCCAACTCATGAAACTCAATTTGTCAGAAAGGAAAATTTTAACTTTAATACTAACTTAGATTTAACTGTAACCAGACAAAGATGGCATATGATAATTTTTTTTGAGTGCTATCCACTTAAAATGCTTTAAGTGAACAAAGCAATTTTTAGTTGAATTTTGATTAGTTGGGTTTCAAACTTAGGTTATTTAATGCTAAATCCATTTTTATACAAAGGGACAGTTCTATTTTAAACAATTCAGTTTAGCATAAGTATGCAGTTTAGATGTCAAAACAGTTCAATTTCAAGTAATTCAGTTTAACACAAGTACGCAGCTTTGGTTCTATTTATAAAAGGGCCTCACCAGGTGCTTCTACTTCAGGCCAGAGTGAATGCAAGAGCAATGGCAATGAATAGGTGCTCTGCATTCCTCAAAGCTCCAGCATTACTGGGACCTAACCATCAGGTTCTTTAGAGTCATATCTAGGACACTCATTGGGGGAGGGTCTTACCCACCAGCAGAGGTGCAGTCGGTGTATTCTACAGCCCCAACAAACGGGACAAGTTCAATTTTGAACTGAAGGATTATTTTGTAGTAATCAGTCTAAATGAAAGTTGAATCAAAACAGTGAACATGTGAAATTCTTTGAAATAAGCATTATCAATGCCAAAGAAACTATTTTGAAGACAAAGTTTCCTTCATTATTCGTTTTTCTCGTTAAATAGTTTCAGCAATGATACTTTTTGCACATAATGCATATTTTGAAAACCTACAACAAAATATAACTTGATTTGGCCACTGTTTAGTTCATCTGCTCTCATGACCTAAAGGCAAAGATAATATATATATCACTTACTTTATTGCCTGTTTTATTTTGTTGACAGGGTTGGCCTTTGTGTAAAGCCCATTGAAAACTAAGTACCATAATTGTTTCTGTTCTGTCAACTGTGAACACATACTAAAGAAGGTTTCTGTAGAAGAAAATATATTTCTCACAATGCCACATCATATCCCTGAAATTTGATCAACATTTGACTACTGATACATGAATTTCTTTTTCTTTTTTTAATCTGTGTTGGGTATCACGCCTTACTCATTTGAGAAGTCACTAGTGATCATGTAAATACAGGCTTATAAAAAGACTAAATAAGAAAGAAAAGAAATTTTCTTGGAAATGAATTATTCAATCAAAGCTAAATGCCACTTGTCTTATTTTCAACTGATCATATGGTATTTTACTATGAATTGCTCCACCAACTAGCTGTGCACTACCTTGCAATCTACTAACAGTACACTAACTTGCAACCGTAAGAATAAATGATCTCGCTTGTTTCAATTGGGATAAATATAGAGCCAGTTACTTTTTTGTGCAAAACAATTTGACAGCAACCACTGGCTACTGATCTATGTCAAAGTCTGTTCCTGCATGTTTTAGATCAATCATATCTTGCAATTACCTATATTCTACAGTAAATAATTAAGCCGTATACCACCTTGCTATCAACTAACTGTGCATTATTTGGTTTACAAACAAATGGTTACAAAACACGCAAACAATGGGATTATTTAGTCAACTCACATCTGAGATGAAAGTTATTTTTGAAATGGGAATTCTAATTGACATACATTATTACTATTGTTACTTATAGCATTTTAGCTGGGTGACCCAGACATTGATGGACAGATTCCACTGAAAGAACCAGTCTGAACCAGATCTTCTAGTGTAGTTTAGAATTTTTCCGGGCATGATTAACAATTATGAAAATATGATGGAAATCTGGTGACAACTTTTTTATTAAAATTATTTTTCATTCATTGTTCTTTTAGTTCTTGGTAAATATAGACTTAGTCTTGATAATTTCTGAACATACCTTGTATTTCGCAAAAGAATTTTAGTTTAATAAAAGTTTTGAATAACAGTTTTGCCTATTAGACAATTTATCGAATAAGTAAAACTACAGTTGATAAATCGGTACATCATGAAGTCTTACTGAATTTATTTTACATGTCATGTTCATTACATATGAAAATCAATCATAATGAATTAATACCTCAGTCAATGAGTCATGAATAGGGTTTTGCTGATGTGAGAACACCTGCTGTCCCAAATCATGAATCTTTTTAAACAAAAGAGTAAAAATCATGCATTACATCTTTAGATTGGGAAATATCTTTCAAAATGTAACTCTAAGAAAAAAAAAAATACATTGATTTTTGCTATAAACAATAGAAAGTGATCTTTGTTAAAAAAAAAAATTTTTTAAATAAGAAAAAAAAAAGATTAACAAACTTGAAAGTATTCTAATCAAATTAATTTTTTTTCTATGCTTTATGTCTTCAAGAAGCAAGGCCAATAAAACAATGAGTTATGCACAAAATACTAATTTGTGTTTCAGAGCTCATTTTTTTTTAAATCCCTTCATTTCCCACCACCGCTATCAACTGCCACAATCTCAGGGTAATTCTATTGTTACTGATCCAGTCCTTAATACTTTCTATCTAAGCATTATTAAACTTCATTAGTTTGAGCGAACAGCCTTGAAGATATGATTATATAGATAGAAGGTACATTACTCACGATTTCACTTTTAATTAAGTACAGATTAAAGTAAATTAAAATTAACTAAATGAATTTGTTGTCTAAATTAACCAGTAAGCTTATATTGTCAATTATTAATCTTGGCAAGTATGTTTTTGCCTCTTAAATTTTAATGGAAATTAAGATGAATAAAAAAATAATTAATAAATTTTAATAGATTTTCATCACTTTAGATCACAACTCACTCTCACCAACCTTTTCATAACAGCAAAGAACCGTCAACACCTAAGACAATAAAGCATACTTATTTTTCCCACCCCTTTAAAACCAGCAGAAAGCAAGACAATGACTATTTTTGAATAGAGTGTAGCTGGTTTAAAATCAGATTTTTTTTTTGTTCTTTTCTGGCTACCACAATAAAAGTAAATATCTCAATCTACACTATTTTATTGATCACTTAGAGTGAGAAGAAGACAGAGAGTTGTGTGAAGTCAAACATAAACTGACTCCTCCAATATTCGAACTTGAATCACCTAGTCTATTTCCTATGACAATTATCATTACGCCACATAAACTTCCTTCCACCCAACCCTTCCCTACTGGTAGGATTTACACCAATGGTCCAGGAGACCAGGGTTCAATCCTAGGTCGCACCATTCCAAAGACTTTAAAAATGGTATTGATACCTCCTTGCTTAACACTCAGCAATATAAGGTATGTATCAAGGGTAAAGTGGAGCAATCAAGTTAAAGGAGTAGCGCCCTCCCTTACACCTCAGTGTAGTAGCTATTGAAAAAGGAGCCTTCTGGTCGCCCTCAATTACAGTTGCCAACTTAGTTTTACTTACGTACAATTGGTATGAATTCCAAGTTTTCTTACTCTAAAACAAGATGTAATAAGAAAGCTTAAGAATTGTCTGCATTATGGAAAAAAAAAAAAAAAAAAAAAAAAAAAGGATAAGATAATATAAATTACATTACTCAAACACAAAGAGGACAGAATCTTTAGTCTATTTATCAGTAGAATAAATTCTGTATAAGATAAAACTTAAAATGAAAGATTTGACCAGTTTTGAACTTACATGTCCCCTTCATAATTGTTATTCAAACTGTTTTACTAAGCTATGAGACAGTTTGGCTTGCACTGCCAGATTCCAGTTATCTGTTATAGTTATTAAACTACTATAATCTTTTTCCCTAGGTTTTCACCCCAGTACCAACTGGTGTTCTTTGATGGAATCTTAATGACAAGTTTCTTCAGTTCAAACATTAACTAATCAAAAAGATATTTTTGCAATGAAAACTATTCAGATGAACATCATATTTTATGATTGGGTAAAAATGCACCAATAATCAAAATAATGAATTATTACAAAATTATACTAAATCATAAAAGCCTGTTTATTTTAAGCTTTTATTCCTTTTTTTTTTTTTATTGTTCCATTTCTTTTATATTTGCACCTAATTTTAGACTCAGCTGACTGAAAAAAACCCATAGTAGATTGCTTTTTTTAATAAATTTAATATCTTTGCCATTGTTTCAGTTGATAGTTCTTTTGTTAGAGTCGTGTTTCCTTTCAATTAGGTATGCCCAACTGCTTGTTGAAGCCTAAAAGAACCGTCTTAACAAGAAAATGATTTGCATACCTAAGCTGCCGCTTGTATTTCTTTTTAAAAAGGAACTGACAAGATAATTCCATAATTTTTCCTCAACTTTGTTTTATTCCATTGCAGAAAAAAATACCATCCATTCAGATCGTTTCATCTAGTTTGTTTAAAGAATATCTTATTAAGCCAGAATGCCTCCTGTTTGCTTTTTTAATTTAGCAGTAAATAAACAAATAAAGTTAATATCCTGTAAAAACACAAATTCCCTAATTTTTTGCTAAGGGTAGAATATACAGTGTAAACATCTATCTTAAATCTTTTTGAACAGGTAAATACTTCATACTTAAATGTAAAATTAAATTTTTTCAAAGGCCCAATATATTAATCTAATTCAAAATCATCTTAGCCACTCTCTAAATCAGATCTATTTGACCGATAGATGGACCTTGGAGAACAGATAATGGAGGCATGATTTCATACTCTCCCGAGTTCCACAACAAAAGCTTCACCATCTGATGTACTATAATGTTATACCTAGATCACCAGTTTTTGTTAAGCGGGGTTGTACTCCTCTGCAGGGGATGCAGTCAATGCATTCTAAGCCTTGTCGACAGGATGTGGCAATGATTTGGTCGACTGAACCAATTTTACTGTCCCTGAAGTTGTCTATTACCTTATTTCTAAACCGATACTCAATTTTATTTTTCAAACTAAAAAAAATCTGACATTAGTGCTTGTCTACTATTTGGTTAGGATACTGGCCCAGTTACCAGAAGACATTAAATTAAGTCCTTCTTTGGTTCTTAGTTAGCCCCATTTCTGTTAAGATTTCTTTATATTTTTATGTTGCCAAAAGGCTATAAAAGTTTTGCAGATGATCTAAGAAGTTTTTTCTTCACGCCTCTGTTTTATGGCTTGCCTCATCGAAGAAACTCGACTAGTTTAACTATTCCTAATCTGAAACTAACAGGTCTTTGTTTTATGAGGTAACTTTATTCATCAGATAATTTCTAGTTCAATGTAATTTTTCTGTATAATTTTTCAGGATGACATCTCAAAGAATAAGTAAGAAAAAAAATTAGGGAAAAAAAATTTCCATTTTCTCAAAGCAAAATTTCTTTCAAGTCGTACAATTTAGCTTTCATATCTCATATCATACTGAAACTGATTTTAACCAACTACCACCAGCAAACAGTCCTTCAAATAAAATGGTGTTAGATGAAATGGATAAACCATATATTCATAATTGACCAAGACATTAAAGTTGAAACTCAAGGCTTGGATGACCAAAGAACACACAGTGCAGAAGAGATGAAGGCCAACTGAGAGATGAACCTCAAACAATGTCAAGTAAAAAGAGAATCAAAAGATTTAAATTGCTGAAGACTTATTTCCCCAACAGAAAGAGCTATAAAAATTAGAAATAAAATTGACCGATATTTCTGCAAAGACTTAAGTTAATAAATATTGTGGAAAGGTTAATGATTTTGGCTCTATGGTGACCACTGCTCATTCTAGTGCAGTGGGCATCTCAAGCCAAGTCAGCAGAGATGAAGAAATAATGACAAGAGAAGATTGCTTTTATCAAGAAAGGAAAAGTCATACATGTGGTTTCAGAAAAATGCCACTCAGTTTACAGCCATGAAGTATTTTTATATTGATGAAGGAAAAATCTATTCTTTGATGAGTTGTGGCATAACCTCTAAATTCATTTGTTTAAATGGTGTCTTTTGCTCCACTACATAAAACAAAGAGTCAAGGCCAGCCCAAGTTTTTATGCAACGCCTGAGTGGAATTTGATTTGGTCCCTGCCATATCAAACAATGCTAACTATTCTCAATACTGTGAAAACTATATGAACGAATACATAATTTTTGATAGCAGGAACCTAATAGGAGATATAATAAATCACAAAAAAATAAAAAATCAAACATTTTTGGGGTGTCTCTAGTGGCTAGAGAACTATAAGCAACTGCTTACATCTCTTGTACTTCAGGTCAACTCAATAAATTGTATATAAAGCTGTTATGCAATCTGATCTCACTACAGAGTGACATTAAATTATATTGTTATTATAAGACAAGACATTACTCAACTCCCCAAAGATAAAAAAAAGTAGATGGATTAATGTAATCTATCTCCTTTTCTCTCACCTTTTTCATTCTAACAATAATTTAAAGTCATCTCTCATCTTTACTGTCTGTTATGTTCTTTCACTTTATTCATTTTAATTTCCCTTTTCTCATCTCTACGATAGAATAACATTAAATTAGATTGTTATTGAAAGACAAGACAAAAACCTGAAAGAAAGAAAAAAAAAAAAAAAAGGTGGACATATCGTTCTCTTTTTTTCACTAACTTCAAATATCCTCCCACTGCTGCAGCTTTGAGGGGGGGTTACCCCCCCACAATTTCTTTTGTTACAACTGAATCTTATTTTACCTTTTCTTTCATATAACTTACTTTTTACTTGACAGATTTGAAAGTTGCCCAATGCCCCTTCATTTCCCACTCATTAACACAAATGATGTGATCATCTCAAATCCATAAACCAGTACAAGTTTTGATCTATATATAAATAATCCCATCGTATTTAATGAAAATTATTCAACTGAGTAGAAACAACTATTCTGTGGTTCTATTAAGTATGCACTGGAGGACAATCCTATTTAAGAGTTTCAAGCTTGCACTGTTTATCAGGGTGGGTACTTCTCATACAGTAGACCCCATAATTTCTTTCCTAATGTAAAGTAAACCCATTTCTGGGATGAGAATCCCTTAATTCTCCATTAGCTTAACAGCAAACCTCCACAACTCCGAGTACTTTAAGTACTTTATTCAAGTACTATAAAGAAAAACGAACTGGACCACATTATATCTCATATTTACCAATTCATTTTACTTCATGTTCCAATCTGAAACAGATAATATTGTCACCAACTAGAAAAGTCCAAGATGCAATTGGACATATTAAACCCTATTTACCAACACCTCCGCTCGGGCAGGATATGACACTAGGTCAATTTTTTAAGTGGAGTTTAGCAGGTTTGAATTCAGAGTTTTCTTTCTCCTAGACTAGTTGCCTCACCAAGGCTGAAGAACCTAGTCTGCCCTACTATTTACACATAGCTGGAGGGAGAATAATTGGATTCATACCTTTCCCAAGTGTATTAGTGCTATGTGAAATGCAATCAGTCTTGTCCATATTTAACTGTAATTCAACATGAATTACCACATGACTTTTATGAGAAAAGTTAAAATACTCAAACTTCAACCAATCTTCAGTCCAATTTGCAAGTGAATAGTGCATCATCCAAATTCTTCATAACTAAATTGTTATTCAACTAGAGTCATCACACCTTAAACAGAACCATCAGTGTAACCATGGAGTGCTGTCATAAGGGAAACACAATGAGTTGTCTAATGTTTCATCATTTTTAGATCTTTCAAGCAGCAGTTTCTATTTTTTTTTTTAGTTTTTCATATCATGCAAGTCAACCACTCACAAATCTTTTCAACAAGGCAAATTTTCTTCATAAATTTCATAGAAACACAAAAAAGAGAAGAAAAAAAAACTTGAAAAAATTGTTGAGTTGGCCTTAATTTATTTTAGTAAATTTGAGGAGGAAAAAGTCAGTGAAACAAAAAGAATTTAGTCACCAGATATCAAAAGAAAAAAAAAAAAATGATTTAAGTAACATAACCTTCAAAATAAACAGATTTTTCCTTTGTTTCTTTTAATTTCATATTCTTTTATATTTGTAATTTAAATGCTATGTAAGATATTTACTTTTGACTCATATTCCTTCATTTTTGCTGCTTTTTTATTACATGACCAAAGGAAAAAAAAAAAAAAAAAAAAAAAAAAAAATGGAGCCAAGAGAAATAATAATGATTGATAATGCTTCCTCTAAAAACATTAAGAATATAAACAAACAAAATAGATTATATTCTATTTGACAAAAACAATTTTAGCCATTTTAATTTATTGTAACATCAGAAGATCTTGAAATATACCGGGAGTTGAGACTACTTTGTTTAAAGGTTTAGATAGACATGGTTGGTTGGTTTTACATCATGTCAACTCTTGTTAGGTTATTCAATGTCAAAGTCAGTCGATATTTTCCAAGCAATTATGCTCCTGAGTAACTGGAATAGTTACTTGAATCACATTATTATTAATATTTATCTATTTAAGGTCTTTGGTATGACGCGACCTGGGATTGAACCCAGGTCTCCCAGATCATTGGTGAACACTACTCACCAAGCCAAATTAATAATTAATTAGAACTTGAAGTAACTATTCTTATAATGAATACTTTATGGTTAAATGGTATCAAGTCACCATCATGTTGTACTGCGAGCACAGATTTCTCTGACTCTTGCCATTCATCTATCGTCCATCACACTTAGCAGGTTCTCTTGACTACATCCTGTGTCTGCACAGAGCTGTTGGAGGTAAGTTCTGGCTGGTTGTCCAACACCTGCTTGTCTGTGTGAAGGGGTCCACCGGAGAAGGTTGCTTATCATCTTGTCCTTCCTTTCTTCCTTCTCCAGCAGTGTCCCGTATGTCTTGTTTGTCTGATTTAAATGGTTTTTAAAATACGAGGTAGGTGGCTGTATAGCTGCTGTTTTGTGGGATGTTGTCTCCAGGATTTCTTCATTATAGCTTGTAGCCTTCTTGTGCAATTGTTGTCAATCTTTCCAACCAAAAAGAATGAATACTCATGCAGAAAAAATATTTAATAACAAGAATTCCTATCAAATTAAAATAATTTGCATATAGTTGTTTAGTTTCAAGTATTCTATCAAATACTGATTACCGTTTCCAGTAATCATATCTTAAGATTTACTTGACCCATAATTGAGACCAAAACAGGTACAACCACAACAGTTTAGAGTGGAACTAGGAGTAATGATAACAAACAGATGACTCAGAGGTCCAGAACAAGCCCTTTTTCACTCGATTCAATTTAGTGTCATACCAAAGATACCTTTTTTTCGGTGGGTGCAAGGGGTATCATCCCTTTTGCAGTTGGTATATCCTAAGCCTTAACTAAGCCAAAATATACAGAAGCCAACTATGTATGAA
Source organism: Sepioteuthis lessoniana (assembly GCA_963585895.1). Taxonomy (NCBI): domain Eukaryota; kingdom Metazoa; phylum Mollusca; class Cephalopoda; order Myopsida; family Loliginidae; genus Sepioteuthis; species Sepioteuthis lessoniana. The sequence goes on along the minus strand of OY757916.1, from coordinate 9,724,123 downwards.
TTTACCCACCCTTTTTGCTACTGGCAGGATGTGACATAGGGTTAATGTTTATGCAGAGTAAAACTGGTTTGAATTCAAAATTTTACTTCTCCTAGATTGGTTACCAAATCAATCATGTCTAAAGAGCCCAGGCTGCCCTAAAAGATGAAAAATTATTTAAAAATCCAAATATCCAAGTTGTACATTCTTGTTGCTCGTGTCAGATTTCACCTGGGCTGAAATTGTTGAGTTCGGTATATATGAGTCAGCATTGTCATGTAATCAGTTGAGTTACGAGTTGAAGTGATCTCTCCAGAACTCTGAGGAACAAAAGATTTTATAGTCATTGGGGCATTCTATAATGTATATGTGGTTAAGTCCATTCCCTGGACAGTGATTGGTTGCTGGCCCAGGAGATTATATATATATATATATATATATATATATATATATATATATATTATACATACACACACACAAGCTTGTTTCAGCAACAGCAAGGGACTGTATTAAGTTACAGCTCATTTTATTTTTGTCTGCTGGAAACTTGTTGGGACCACTAAGCTGGTAAGTGTAGCTGTTCTTGTTTATTCTACACATTAGAGCAGCGACTTCTACATCTCCCTCTCCCCCACCTGTGTGTAGGTAAGGTTGTGTGAGAGCTGTGCTCTTCTTGAGCTGTCCAGGTTATTATCTCATAACAGGCCAGGCTTCTAAGAAGAGTAAAAATTACTATATTTCACAATGTATTGCAGTTGAATAGGAAAAGTTAGCCAAAGAAAAAAGATAGTGTAAAAGGAGAAAACTAAATGATAGCATCTAGTACTTATTTTATAATAACTTGTTATACAGATTTATGCTAATTCACCCAACTAATTAATTCACAAACACATTACACCTCTTCTCCAAAATAAATAATCTGTATTTACATTTATGAAGTGAGTTACTATTTACACAATTCAAACTATTGTTCTGATCACAGTTGTTGCATTCATAATGTTTCAATGTATGCACATTGCTTAAGATTCCCTCATGGAAATCTACCACAGAGTTTTCAGTTCAATAACTGGGCTTACATTCAGCAAGAAACAAATTGATATTACAAAAGAAAGCGGATGTCACATGATCACCCTTTCTTTTTACGCGGGGTCTTTTCTTCGTTGCTGCTATAACAGGTGTTTCTGTTTAAGCTTAAAAGAAAACTTTTATTTACTTCCTTTGAAATGTGAATTAGAATAGCTTAATTATACAAATAATATTCTTATCTGTCAGTAATATTTGTCTTAATTTCAGACCAATGATAACCATGCATTTAAAATTAAAAATGAGTTTTTGATGTTAAATGCAGGGCTGTCTATTGTAGCATGTGTAACTCACAAAATCCCATGGACCTGAGCCTAGATTTTGGTACAGGCCTGGGCAAGATTGTATAGAAGACCGGCAATTATCCATGATAAAAATCTTGCCTCTTCAAGACACTGAGGGTGTCCAAGGGCAGAACAAGCTGCTGTACAACTTAGCACCAGTGTCCACACAGGAGTCACCGGAATGTGGTTGTTAGCAATGCTGTCTTTAAGGAACGCAGCTGCTATATAAGTAGAAATATTTATCTTTTAATGTATTGTTACAAAAAGTTTAAGACATAACGATCATAAAGGTGATTAAAAACAATATTATTCAAATCATTGCACAAAGCAATATAACAAGACTCACTCAAGCAGCAACTGTACTGATCCAAAATATTCCAAGGAACAGCAGAATGAAAACAGTATAATCTACGGGATAGAATAAAGGGTTTGGTTTAAAACTCACTGAAGGTAAACAATTACAATCAGAGATACCTGATTAATTCCAGAGGATATACTGGCTGAAATTTAAGTACGATCAAGACCACAGTCTGGATTGGGTAATGTAAATGAAGTGGTTTAAGCTCTCTGATGAAAATTTAAAAAATGCAGACTTTTCCCCGAAAGGTACTAGTGTGTCCCGGATATAAAATACATTTCCTCTGGTTCCAAATTAGAGCCTGTGCTACCTAAACAAAATAGACCAAACCCGGATATAAGAGACTTGTTATCTGGTCCCGGCAACTCTTATATCCGGGTTACACTGGAAATAAACTTGATATTTGCTTACTTAATCTAATACGAAAGACATTAATAGAACACAATAAAGATGTGAAATTCTTTCTAAGTCATGTTAGATGATTAATGAATACTTTAACCTCCGTGAGGACAGCTGAAAATGGTTTATGGATTGAAAGAAAGACAAGAAATAATTTCTCTTCTCATTTTTTAAAAAATTTAATAATTATTTACATAGCTTATCACTTAATAGATGATTGAAGAATTTCCAAACCTACAACACGAACATGGCAGAGAATTTATTTGAAGTTATACAGGCAAGAAAATTATAGAAGGATAAGTGCAATACTGATTGATTGTGTGTCAGCCTTTGAGATAACCAATAGCAATTACTTAATCAGTTTGATCTTTTTGTCCAGAATATACTTTATAATTAGAAAAAAGTGTCACCCCTTTTCCAAAGAGAGTTGGCATTTCACTGATATGTTATTTGATAGATCAAGAAAAGGATTTTCATGTTTACACTACACTTCAGTCTATCAAAAAGATGAATTGAATTAAATGAATAAATAAATAAAAACATTGGGGAAAAAAAAAAAAAAAAAAAAAAAAAAACGTCTTGACCATTTGATTTTAGAGGACAGACTTTTTTATTCTGTTGGTACGACTTACTGTCTGCATTCCCTGCAGAGAACTCAGAACATACCACATGAGTGTTTAAGATATGACACTAAATTGCATCTGAAGGTGAGACTTCAGTTGAGCGTACAGTACTCCTTTGATAGACATTACTCCCTGAGTAGTTGTTAAGGTCCCATTTATGGATAAAGCATATGTGTTTAAAAATTTGTAGTATATGATAGGACCATGTGCCAAAAAAAAATTATTAAATAAAATAAAGCTCTAATAACAGCATGAAAAGAGTAAATATGAATATTTAATTCATACAATTCCCTGTAGGAAAAACAAACTTGAGATGGGATGACATAACATTTTAATCCATCAATTTTTTTAACTAACCATGTATTGAACACTCCATAGAGGCCAGGTTGTTAAATAAAAAAACCTGATCTCAGGTAATAACAATTGATATAGTGTAATGTAGTGGCGGCTTGCTACCACTAGCAAACCTGATACCCAGCTGTGTGACCAACAGCAGGGGGACAATCATGGAAACTCATTGTGGATATAAGAAACAGTTGCATCAGATTTTTTTTACTAAAGTTAGGCAGTTAGTCAACTATTGGAAGGGTAAAAAGTAATGACTTAAATTTCAAAGTATTGTAGGTAGGCTTTAATTCATCAAACAATTCATGTTCCATTCATCAGCTTCATAATACCACTTTCCATTTTCCTGTTTCTGAGACAGGTCTAGAGGGAGGTTGCAACACAATATAGTGGTATTTCTTGTGACCACATGTCTGACTTTTTTCTTTTTCTGATGTGATCCCTTTATTTCTTCTTTGCCAGTTGGTTTTGTTTTTTTTTGTTTGTTTGTTTGTTTTTCGGAGAGAGTGCAACACCACAAAATTAACATGAAACAAACAGGAGACTTAAAACAAGCAGAGAATGAAATGGAAAGAGATGGATTCAAGTATCGAAAGTTATAATAAAAGAACTAAGTAAAATTAAGAGAAGACAGTAAAACAGAAATTAATACAGATAATCTTATTAGTGATGATAGGAACTATGTTATTATATTTAACAAACAATTCAGTTCTTTGTTGCCTCTTGTAGACTTTTAAAAGTATTGTGACATAAAATCCAATATTGATCTTTCTAATACCAAAGACTAAATGTTTAATTAACTTGCTTCAAATTTACTATCTTACATATTATTGTTTAATCAATGAGAATTCCTAAAAAGATCCATATTAAATTATGATTGGAGAAAAACATTATTTAATAAACTTAAAATTCAAAATCCTAAATTTCCTTTTTAAAATCAAAAGCATTCTTAGAAATGTCCATAATAAGTTATTCAAAAAGAGTACAATCTCTCGCGTTTTTTTTTTTTTCTATCTTTTCATTATTTTTTTTTTTTTACTGAATGTAATGAATTCACAGAATTTTCCTTCTAGTGAGTGAGTTATAGTTAATGAGCCTGATCTACTCAAGCCCTAGGGATTGGAAACAGACTTTGTGGGCTTTAGTTCAAAGGCAATTAATTCTCAGAAACTTCAAGTTCATATAAGTTAAAAGTTCTCTTAGCCACCTCTTAAGCAATGAAATTGCTAGTATATACATCATCACTCCTAATAGAAAAGACAGTAGAAAAGTGTGTTCAAGCAGAAAGCTGGAACCCATATGTGTGTATTCTATACATTTGTGGGTGTGCTTGTACAAACGAAGAAAACAGACTAAAATAAAATAAAAAATAAACTTACTCGTTTTTTTTTTTTTTTACCCCTTCTCCCTCAGAAGAACATAATCCATAAACTGATTGCAGCCTTCTGTTGAGGGACAGAGGAGAGTATTATATATCTTACATGAGAACAAGATGGTTGATGTTTTTCTTGAACTTTTGGAGACCTACCATGATGTGGAGGGCTGGATTTTAAGAATTATTTCTTGAGGAGAGAACAGTGGTAGATGAGTGAATAATGCTGAGGTGCAATGTGCCATATTAAAGACGGAATAAATGGCAAAGTATCAAGACAAATAGCAACAAAAGAACAAAGAAAATTTATAAACTTCTTGAAATTGCATCCATTGAAGTACCAAGAATCAACCGACAATATACAAAAAAAAAAGAAAAAAAAGTATATTTATATACTAGTTGAAGTAACTGTCTATGTCAAACTTGTGCAGACAAACATCAAGCTTCCCTTTTTCTTATTTCATTATTTGAAACATTTTTACTATCTTTGTTGGTAATTACCAATTTACATTCTAACAAACTGGTAGAATGAAAACAAAAATCCACATAAAAGTGAAGAGAATGAATGATAATTTTTATATAAGAGGGTCCTGTAAAATATATTCATGAAAATCTCTACAAAAATATTGTTTAATTTGAATGATACTGAGAGATATGTTGATTTAAATATGTTTTGTTTTTGACCAAATTATTAGTCTGGACTAAGAAATAACGTCTAATTATTTTATATCCACCACCTTTGAAAATTGCCTAAAAATCTAAGAAGTTTACACTTTGAGAATAGTATATGATTCCCAAATTTTTCACTTGTAAAATAGTTCCTCTTCCCCCAAACAATAATTTTAAAAAATTGTTTTTAAATTAATATGGAGGAGTATTTTAGTAAAACAAACCATTTTCCCCATTTCAAGTTTGGACACTCCATACAATTATGTCTACCAAATTCAACAGCAGTAACATAACTTTAAGCTTATTATTCTTTTTGTTCCTATTAAGAAAGGAGAGGTCTCATTGATGTCCCATGTCAATGATAGTCATCCACTTTACTTAGGAGGAACAGATTTTTAAGTTTCCATGTTAAAACATTCCTCTGAGATCGGCTTATTATGCATATCAAATCTCATTTGATAGCTCTACATAAAACTAGTGCACTATGACATGCCAGTTTTGGCCAACCAGCAAAGACTTATTAACACCAGCACAGTGGAGACAAAAGATGCAGCTTAGAAGACCTGCCAGGAGAAATGGATGACAAAAGGGTGTCAGGGAACTAATTACTTTAAGCACAACTTGGTGATGAAGATAACATTAAGTTACTTGGCCATCTAGAGAAAAAAAAAAAAAAACACACACACACACACATTATTTATATATATATATATATGTGTGTGTGAAGTATGAGGTCACCCTCAAGATTTTATTTCTCTTAAAACTTATTTCTAATGACAAGTTGGAGCACCACAATGATTTTATTTACTACAACACAAAACTTTGAGTCACATTAAATACAAATTAAATGCAAAAAAATAACTTTTGATTCCTTAAAATGACCTCCTATTGCTCCTATCACTGCTTCTCAGTAGGAGTCACACCAAAGACTAGTGGTAGACTGAAGATAAGTTCAGTAACAGTTACCAGAGGTGAGCTGCACTTTTGGGTTGCTCAGCTCTGACTTTTCAGTCAAGTTCATCCCACAGCAGTTCAATGGGATTTAAGTCAGATGATAGCACTAGCTAAGATATCAGTTAAAGGACAGACTGTTCCTCTTTGCTTTTAATGTACCTCTGACACAGTTTACTGGTAGGTTTTGAGTCATTATCTTGCTTGAGTACAAAACAGACACACAAGCCATGTTCCAGATAGGATCATGGAATGCAGCAATATGGTTTGATTCAATTTGACCCTCACCTGGTATCAATCCCTGACATGCTTTGTGGTTGGTGTGATACCAGGGCTAGCAGCTCTGTCATGAATGCCTTGCTGCACATAGACCCTCTTATTTGAACCAAAAATTTCAAACTTTGATTCATCAGTCCAAAGGATTTTATTCCACAACTCTTTTGCCCAGTTTTTGTACACCTTGGCCCACTGGAGCCTTCTCATATTGTTTTGCTTCCTCAACAATGGTTTCTGGACAGCAATTCTGCTATATAGGCTTCACAGAGTCTTCTCCTCACAGTAGGATGTTGATACATTTTTTCCCTAGCATTAGTTCAGTTGCGCTGTGATTTTTGAAGCAGCCAACCTTCTTTCACACAAGCTGGTGACAGATGAGATTATCCTCTGCATAAGGAAAACAGGTAGTATCTAGCAAGCAGTAATTCAACACAATATAGGCTAATACGAGTTCAAGTGATGGTATAATGTCACTTTTGGAAAACATTTTATTCATGCTCAGTAATTTAAGAAAAATGACTTCAAATCAATTTTTCCAAAGATATCTAGTTATACTCAGTAAAAACATCATGGTGCTTAACTTGTTACATAACAAATAATACTTTTAAGAGAAAAAATAAAAAGTTTTAAGGGTGGTCAAATACTTTTGACTCGTAGTCTCTGTGTATGTATATGTATGCACACACACACACACACACACACACACACACACCATGGGTAACTGAAAGTTCATCGGTTGACCAAGGTTGAATGAGACTAAACGAGGTTTGTTTGTTTTTGTTTTTTTTTTTAAAAAAAACATACTCCAATATAGTTTGCACACTTCTTTCATTGGTGCTACAGTGCTTGGATCCTATTGATCAAAAAAGTCATCAACAACAGCTATTACATGATATGAACATCTAAGCATACCCTTGTACATATACTTTTATATGCTTTAATGTTTTAATGACATATCAGCTCTTTAGGGGTTATTTAAAGGCAAAATTAGATTCATTTCGATAGGTTTAACTGTAGTATTTTGAAAGCTGTCATTTTCATTCAACAGCACCATTGTTAGTCTATTGTCCTTTGTTTATACAGTTCCAAATATTCTTATCCCACAACAATTTGCCAGTAATTATATGGCTTTAAGTAATAAAAATCATAAGTAAACAATTATAACACATGGTAACTTAAAATAGTGTGAAAACAGTTAGAAGGTTTCTAGTATTCTTATTCAGCATTAATAATTCTGTTTAATAATAATTAGTTTGCACAATTATGGTCTCATGTATTCCTATTTGCTATAAGTAATTTTCAAACGCATCTATATCATCCATAGACAGGACCTAGGTATTAGAAAATCAGGTCAAAGCAGACTATGAAGTATTGACAATTGAGGGGTTTTCCACACTCCCCAGTGTGGGGAAATGTACTGCCAGATGCACTTTAGTATCATAAGCAAAGCACACACTATATAAAATATTCTCTGATGAAACCAACAAGCTGGAAAAATACTGTATGTAAGAATGAAATAAGTAATTCTTAAAAAGATAACTCTTTGTAAAACTATTCATTCTAAGATATTTACTTTTTTTCTCTTTGGACCAACAACAAAAGGAAATTTTTTTTTACACACATAATGATAGGTTCTTAGTCCAACCAAGATGTAAATGAATTTTTGTCTTTTTCTTTACCATGTTTTACAAGTTGCTTTAACCAATGTACCGAGTGTTTTGAACAGTGGGCTAAATCTGTGGAATAGCATGGATATAGGTCATTTTCTTTTCAGTACTCTCTCTCTCTCATATATATATATATATATATATATACACACACAGACACACACACACAAACCCCTTAATGGGTTGAGCACTCTGGTAATGGAATTAATGGCTGCCACTCACATAACACAAAGCTCTTCGAATGAATTGAGTACTCTGGTATCCGGTAAGGCAAAAATGTAAACAAACAGAAGCAACTACATAATTCCTGATCTGACAGGATTTGCTTGTTGGCCGAGTGGTATGATGCTTAAAATTAGGCAGGTTTCAATCCCAGCTACAAGCATCCAACGTGTCTAGCTATACTGATGAGTTGTGATACAACAAAACAGTCTGTGTGTGGATGACTATATATATATATATATATATATATATATATACACACACACACACACTCAAAATGAATGAGTGAACTTGTCAGTGTTCAAGTGAGTAGTTGTATATGTGTACACCCATGTATTCATCTCAGTTAATATATACACTGAAAAATTTATGCTTCGAGAATAGTTAGTGAATGATTCCCACAATGATTTGCTGTTTAAGGAGTTCCTCTTACCCTCTCCTTCCCCCCAAAAAACAACTAAAAACCTTTTCTTCAAGTAATATCTATAGTGCCTCACCCAGGTTTTGTTTTTATATTGCATTCTCTAGGCTGATAATGAAGTAATTTACTGAGATTTTTCTTGGTATTTGTATTCTTATCTCAGATAACCAGCAGAACTGACAAATGGCTTATTGCGATGCATTATATTCTGAATAAATGGTTTGTTATGAGGGCATTCTCACTTATAGATAATGAACTGCAATGAAAAATATGATAGGAATCAGAATATAGTTACTATACTAGTGCCCATTATATGGTGATGTTATTATACTAAAAAAAAAATAATACTAATTATTTTGACATACTAATATTGATATAAATTAACAAAATTAAGACCAAATTTTAATAATAATAATAATAATACTACAATAAAAACCAAATAAATCTTGGAATATAATTTGTCTAGTTTGTCTGTATAAATATTGACCTTTGGTCCAAATTGTGTCAATTTTGAATCAGCAACATGATCTCCCAACTGAGTAATGATAACTGTTTTGTTATGGTCACCAAAGTCGTATGTCAGTTGAATGTCTCAGGTCACTATCATTTATTTTCTTATTGATGTATTATAATTTCTTATTACTCTGTAGGCAGACCAGGTTTTCTAACTGATAAATATCTACATATATAAAACAAAGTCTATGAATATTTTTTTTCTTTTCTCTATTACTGAAGTGTTCACTACGAAGAGATTGGGTTATGTACGCTTCTGATTATATAGAAATTTATTATGTTAAACAGGAGAAATGAAATTTCATATTTATGAATATTATGTCTGTATGAGGCAACATTTTTTTTTCATGTGATCACTTCAAGAGAATTCATGTATAAACAAAAAATGTGTAGACTAAAATAGTGTGTTGAAGCTTCTTTCACCACTCTAACAACCTTCTGAGGTCCCCAGAACATTTTAGCTGAAAATTGATCAGGAAAATCTAATTAATCTAGAAAGCAAATGCCATCTGCAGGAGTTAGCTATATATATATATATATACACATATACATACACACACACAATGTATATTTATACATGTATAACCACCAAGTGTTGCTTGGGATAAAAATAATCAACTCAAGCAAATTTTGTTGAAGAAAAACTCATTCATATTGCTTTATGTATAAATGAGTACTGTCTATTTTATTTTCTTTCAAAAATCCCGTTACCCCCATTAGTTGGGCAGAGAACTGGCAGACGGCAATCTCTTCCTATATCAATTTCACTTTCCTGATTAATTCTGAGCTCAAACGTTGGATGCATGACCAAAACACTTGGAGAAAAAGCTATAAGTTAGCTACACAAAGATGTTGCATGCTATTATCAAATAAATTTGAGAAGCAGAATTCCCAAAAACATCAGTTGTAAGGCCACTTACCTCCCATCTCACAAACCATCCAAGTAATATGAACAAGACATGTTGGGCACTGCTAGAGAAAGCAGTGACAAACTCAAAGTTCCCCTGTTGATTCCTCCAAACATAGACACACAAGTATCAGCTGACCAGTAAAAACTTACATATATCAGAATTGCACAGACACTGGATGCTGCCTAGAGGACCTGACAGGAGGAATGGTGAGAGAGAGTCAAGGAAATCCATGTGAGCAGCATGACTTGATAAATTCACACTCATATTTCACATAGCCCCAAAATGACATAGCTCATGACATTGCTCTCTTGGTAACAAATTGATTACTTCCTTTTCAAAAACCACCAACACTTGTTTCTAACAGTCTCTTGCAGGACTGAACTTCTGTTGTTGGTCACACAGTTGGGCACCAGGATCACTGGTGGTAGGTGGCAGTCACTACATTACTACAGTAAATAACTATCCTCAATTTTGACACTATCAAAATAATATTTCATTATGCTACTGTTACTGTTTTGGAACAATATGAATATTAATATCAGATTTTTATAAGATAGTAGACCACACATTTAACTCGGAAAAGTTTGGTTAAATGTTTTTTTTTTTTTTTTTTTTTTTTTTTAATTCCAGTACCAATCAATGAATCAAATAGTCAAATCTAGAATTAAAATCTTTGGACTGATATTTGCTTATCATTTTAGTACAATGAGCTCATTTGATTCTACCCTTCTGTTTAAAACTTTTCTCCATCTTTATTAGACTTCTCGGTTACTATTAAACATTTTCAATCATACCACAAACAGATTTGTATTTACATTGACATGATAGTATATCAAGATAGCCTAATTTTATATCAGGTTAGACTAAAAAAATAGTTCAGCATCGGAACAACAACACAAGATAGATGTATCAAACCAACACATTTGACACAGAACTTTAGTTGGTCCAAAGTTTGTGAACTCAATTTCTCCAAAAACGGTTGAAGTGAAAATATGGCTATTATCTCCACAATCTCAAAGCAGGTGATAACAAGTGCAACTTTCTTTAAATAAATAAATTCAATTCCCACCTCTTTTAAAACTAAAATATCCCTCTTATGCTTTCATTAGCAATAAAAACAACGCTATCAATAACTTCATTTTTATATGCTATCTCTGACCCATAACAGTTGTGCGATTTACAGTGTGAAATTTATATGCAAATTTCACTACTATAATGAGGCCAAGGCAGTTATATCTACTTTGCCATAAAATACTTTAGAGTACAGATAATAAGTGTTGCTTTTATCATTAAGGTTTATTTTTCCAATTATTTTTTATCTTCTGTAATATACCAAGGTATGTCTAAAGTTTTGCAATATTACACTGCATACTATCAGTGTCTTTCAATAACAGTTCTCTTCTCACAAATTTCTTTTTATATCAAAACCTTTCCTGTCACTTATAACTATATATATATATATATATATATATATATCAAAGTTGGTAGCTCTATATAAATCTATTTGGAGAACAGACAGATGATCTCTTTTATATAATTATAGATCGTGTGAATAGGCGATTTGATAGATGTACTGAAGTCAAAAGTCAGGCAATATATTTTGCTATGTACTAGCTTGTGGCATGTATATCATGTAACCAAAGCAGTTCAAGCTTTGCTAAATACTTGCTAACATTAGTAGTATCATGGTAGTTGGTGTGCTTACATGTTGTGCATTGCTTCACTATAAGTGATTTGAAAGATAACCGTGCAATATTGTCTAATTAAGGAATTTATGCTTTACCAAACTCAAACTGGAACATGCCAGACAATTGGCAAAAATCATTTCTTGGGCCAAAGATGAAGGAACAGTTGATCACAGTACAGTAACCAGATATTTCTAAAAATTGCTAAACCCTTGACTTCCTGGCCAACTCAGGTAGGCCAAAAAGCATAGATTCTGAGGCCATGATAATCCAGCCATCAAGGCAAATCTGGCAAGCAACACTAAAGCTTGATAATTCAGTAATTGCACCTGTAGTTACCCAATTGCATCACATGTACCCAAAATATTCTTAACTTTTGACTCACTTTACTAGTTGTTACATATACGGTACAAATGTAGATGAAAATTTAACTATTATATGATTGCAGTTGTAATATCTATTTTACCATGAAATACAAGAAATTACTGATAAAAATTGTTGGCTATTCAACTAGAGTTATTTTTCCAATTCTTTTTTCCTTTGTCATAAAAATTTAGTTCCTTTTTTTTTTTTTTTTTTTTTTTAATAATGAGTCTTTACCTTGCTTATGATGGTTAGAGTGTTCACCAATGGCTCGGGAGACCTAGATACAATCCCAGGTCGAGTCATACCAAAGACTCAAAAAAAATGGTACTTGATGTTTCCTTGCTTAACACTCAGCATTATAAGGTACAGATCAAGGGTAAAGTGAAGCAATCCAGAGAAAGGAGTAGTGCCCTCCCCTACACCTCGGTGTTGTAGCTATCAAAAAGGGAGCCTTGGGTTACCCTCGACTATGGTCGCCAACTTTACTTTAATTCTGTTTGTTAAAAATACAGTTTCAGCATTCGAATCTGTTTTTGTGTATATATCTCTTGCATAAATCATGACCTGGTCAAATCTACATTTCCAAAGTAATTATGCCGAGAGATAAGCATTTCTCATCTAGGCAGGATTCTTGATAATGCCTATTTGTTGGGGGTGGGCAGCATAATCTCAAATATGCAATGCAATAGATGAAATTGGTTAAGATCTGAAATTGGTAAGACAAAGAAATCAAATAGCAGGACAACCAGGTCCCTGAAGGCTTATTTTTTTTCCTTTTTTGTGCTACTTAGAAAGCAGGAAGGAATGTGTCTAATATCAATAATCATAAAGGTCAAATGGGTATCTTAATCTACAATAGCCAAACTTTCCTGTTCCTCTGGCAAGTTATATATACCCAGACCCATTGTCCAGACCTACCGGACATCCAGGCATTATAATCAGCTGCATAAATGCCTGCCAGATACAGCTCTTCATTTCAGCCATTAAGGTTATAAGTAACTTATATTCACTCTTGTCTTTCTCTATTGGTATTGGATCTCATTATTCTTTCCATAAAAGCACAACAAAGACATCAGTAACAAGGTCATTTCTCTACTTATATATATATAGTTCAAGAATTTTAAGAAAAAAAAAAAAAAAAAAAAAAAAAAAAGAAAAAAGACAGCATTAACTCAACCAGCATTATCATCATTTACATTGATAAATATCTCATTATCCAAAAATTTTTTATCATATATTCAGCACTTGTCCAGAATAGACAAACCATGAAAACTGATATCCGCCATCATTTACCCAAGTTGGTAAAAACAAAAAAAACAAAAACAACCGAATACTTACATTCACTATCCAAATAAAACTAAATTTTAATAATTTGTTTCTTGTATAGAAGAGTTAGTTAAATCCAGTTGTGGAATTCAAAAAATTTTATGAACAGGTTCTCTCGCTACCACAGTCTCTAGCAGCAAGCCATGATGGCTGGCCCAATCAATATGCAACGGTTGTTCTTTGGGTTGCTACATACTATAATGTACCAAGTGAAATTAATAATTTTAGTTATTTTTGCTAATTAAAAAAATGTCCAAATAAAAGATTGAGAAACTATGATTAAAGTTAACAGCTGATTCTTAGGACTTACGAAATTATGAGAACAGTTTCTTACAAACTGGTGTAAATCAGTTGAATCCCATCACTGATTAAACCTCTCAATTATAAATCTGCTATCAACCTTATTATTTGGGGGGAGTGAAAGACAATAGGAATATGGTGAATAGCTCTATGTAGCTTGTTGAAAATATATTTTTGTAACTTAATTGATCAGTATAAAAAAAAAATTTAAAAAAAAAGAAAAAATGAATGATACATACTCTTCTCTGAAAGGTGAATTACATTTCTCTCACTTATACACACACACACACACAATCAAGAGGGTTATGGTTCTTACTTGATCACTTGGTGAGTTCATAGAGGACCAAATGTTGCAGTATTCTCAAATAGTGCTTAATATTTAATAACAGAGCATATATATATATATATATATATATATATATATATATATTACTGCACACAGAAATAATGAGTAATATCATTGATGGTCTATTCTTTCCATGTAATTACAACTAAGACAACACAGCTTAGGTCATTTCTGTACTCTATATAACTTAAAACAATTTTAGAATATTTTAAAAGAAAGAGAGACAACTTACTCCTGAATTTTAATCATTTACTCTGCTTAATATACAAGGATAGACCTGCATGTGATTAAAATATCGAAGTCTGTTTTTTTCGAAACAAATAAAATTTTTTTTTTTAATTCAAAAAAATTAAAAATAAAATCTTTAAAAAGTAAAACTGTCCCTTGCATGACTACCAGTCTCATGATGATTCATGAAGTACTGTAGAGAGTTCTTAAAAGTTAATTCCATTTGTGATAATCAAAGAACTTAATCAACCTAAAGTTGCAGAAGGCATGTTAGCTTTTTAAGGAATTTGCTTTTAAAAACATCAACTTTTATACAATATGTGTTTATATTACAAATAATGCAAGTAAATATTTACAAATAAGTTATGAAAAGTGGAAGTAAATAACTAAAAAAAAAAAAATAAATAAAATAATTACAAATATTGGAAATAACAAAGAGTGGAAGCAAATAATTTCCAAAAAACACCGATTGAATGATTGAACGGCTAAATGATCTTTCTTCTTTTTTCCTGTTATTCTATTTTTAAAACATCCATCATTGTTCTAGCAACATTTGTTTTACCATTTTTAAGTCCTGATGAAGGTTGACTGAAACTTTAACGTTGACTTTCCTTCATAATACATTCATCACTTTAGGATTATTAGGTTTTTCTATTTTCTTAATTACAAATTAATTCCCAAGAAATATTCTCCCTGTTTATTTTCAACATTTTTCTCCACATATGCGAGTGTGTGTATATATATATATATATATATATAATTATACATACACACACATACTCTGCCCTGTGGTTTCTAGTATTCTTATCGGAGACTGATAATTTATTTTGAATCATATAGTTTAAAGTCATTATTCAACTGAATTATCATCATTTTTTTGAACAGTTATAATCCTCTGTAAATAGCTTTAGTTTGGTTTGGTCTTATGGCATATCAATCATTGTAGGTTATTTAATGCCAAATTCTCTGTGTGTATATATATTTTAAATAGGTATATGATTTGTTAACACATTTTGTGACTAACATTCTCACTCAAGCCTGAGCTCTCTTTTGCACATAGTTAAATGGTTTCAAGTACTGCAATATAACAATTTGCTTGCACATAGTTTGTTCTATTTGACTTATAGATAGGACCCAATCAGGTGCTACCACTCTTGGCCAGAGTGGACCAGGAAGCAATGGCAATGAAGGGGTACTCGACACGCACCAAATCTCCAAGGCAGGACCCTTGCCATCAGATGGTTTAATGTCATATCCAGGACACTCGTTGGGGGGAGGGGGCTTCCCCACTCTGCAGAGATGAAGTCAGTGTATTTGCTGAAATAGTTTTAGCCCTAACTGACTATTCTTATTACGAATACTTGGCCCACAGTAATGTTTTCAACTAATGCAGGTAACTTTCAAATTGATCTATTTGACCCATAAGTAGTAGTCCCTAATCGGTAGTACCACTATAGGTTCAAGTGGACATGAGAAATTAATGATTCTTAATGCTCCCCAGGGGCCTCAACCCCAAATGTAGTTTAATGTCATACCTAGAATACCTCTTTTGCTTGGAGGGTTTGGTTGGTTGAGTTTTATGGCATATCAACCTTAGGAGGGTTTGGTCCCCTATGCAGAGGATACAGTCCACATATTCTAAGACCCATTAAAATTTGAGTATGTACAACTACATAAAAAGTAAAAAGAATTTTCAATAATTTTTCCTAATTAATTAAACTGCAATTATGATTCAACACAGTTTTTCTTAAAAGAAAACCAATTTTCCCCTTTTACAAAAATTCAAAGATTTTTATACCAATCCTAACAAAGCATGTAGACCTCTCATATTAACCCTTTTAATTTTGACTGATTTTAATGGCCTGTCAACGTTATTCCATGCCTTGAGGTTAGGGAATCATATTTACATTTATGTAATTTCGTCTTAAGGTTTTGTTTTTTGCGTACAGTCCAACTGAATACAAATAATTTTTAACAGATGTATTTGATCCAAAGATAAGACCCTATCATTATCTCCAGGTAAGAGTACACCTGGGAGTAATGGCAATGAAGGGATACTACACACTTCCAAGAGCTTCAAGACTAGAGCCTCACCATCAGATGCAATTTAGTATCATACCCAGGACACAGTTTCACTTTTGTGTAAACCTCAAGTCAAATTCCAAACACTGTTCCATGTACAAATCTAGTTAAATCTCATACTAAATTCTATTAGTTGGTCTCTATTTTACCCACTGGAAAATCCTTGGATATAAATTTCATAGCATGTCCTACTACAGTTGAACAAGGCAAGGAATTTATTAAGTTTAGTCTAACATTAGCTTTTATAATGATTTAAAAGTTTTAAATTAATGTTTTTAATAGAAGGTCATCAATTACTGAGTTTTAGAGCATTTAAAATTACTAAAAACTAAAAACTGCAGTAATGAAAGGGTTGACTATTTTGTAAAATAAACTCCCAGATCTTTTTACTGATACCAATAAAGCTGACATTTTCATTTTTAAATAATTTCTAATATACAGCTAAAATACAAAAGAGAAAAAAATGCTATAAATTAAAGTTCATACAAAAGAATCAACTCATAAATCAAAAGCCATTATTCATTTAATCCTAGTAATTTCTGGAATAACTAAAAAAATATTCCTATTAATCTTGGGAAAGTTAAGCTCATAAGAGAGCAAACTTGTATACAATATGGCTGATCTTATTCATGTTATTACTTGATCCTGACCTGAGTGCATTCTAAAAGTATATGTCAGAGATCAACTTCTGCCAAAAATTTGCCTGATAAATTTTTCTCATCCCTGAGATACTTAAAATATCTCTATTAAATTATACTCTTTTCGTGTAAATCATTTATAAAAGAAAAGTTTCCAGACAAATTTTATTTTTTTAACAAAATTTCTGTGAAAAATAAAAGAAAAAAGTATTGGAATTCTTAAAAATATTAATGAGTAATCTGCCTCACAAGAGCAAGATCAAGAGAATCTATACTGTCAGAACCAAAACTTGACATCAAAATGAAAAAATAAACCTTATTTTCCTTGTGATGTTTAGATATATTTTTATTGTATAATCATAAATGTTTATCTTGCATTATTCATTTTGTAATCAAACTTAAAGTTACAAAATTTTAGAATGTAAAAGCTTTGTTCATATCTCTCAAACTGACATTATTCGGCATAATGTTTGTACAACACACATTTAATTGATTTTTATTCAAAACCAGGTTTAAATAGAAATTTCATGAGATTTTTTCCTGTGTTCAATGAAGCAACAGCCATCTTAAATTTTATTTCCATTTAGCTATTGCTCATCTTTACTTATTTCAATTTTTTTTTTTTTATTCTTATGGTAATCCCAGTAGAAGGGCAATATTATATCATGTACACTACTTTGTCTTATTTGAATATAAATTCTTTAAAATGTAATCCAAGTAATGATATTTAAGAGAGAACTTCTTAAAAAAAAAAAGTTATTTTAATGAAATGTTAGAAATCTATGTTTTAGAAATAAAAAGCAGCTTTGCCTTCAATATTAGCAGTATCATTTAACTAATAATTATCTGATCCTTCCTACATCATATATTCAATGGAAATAATCTTTTCAATATGAAATATAATGTAAATTACTCTTTAGAGGTTAAAATGGATTTTTAGGTCAAATCAATTTTACTTCTTTGTTATTAGTATTATATAACTCGGTATAATCAATCACATGTCACTTGAAGAGGAGATAGGTACCAATTTGTAACTACCCAGGAGAAAAGCATTTATCTATGTGTTTTTCCTTGAATGAAAAAGTCATGGAAAAAAGTTGGTATTTTTAGATGAAGTTTTTAACAAGAGAACAAATCAATTTCTTATGCTTATTAATTTTTCAAAATTCTAAATTTTAGCTATGAGTTTGATTTCCAATATGTTTTAAGCACAACTTCACCTTTCTCTTTGTGCCCATCACTTTAACTAAACCAAATATTTCACTTTTTGTTATACAGTTGAAGAAACATCTTACTAAAAATTCGCACAAAACCCAAGTTATTAACTTTTTCCTAAGATTTTTTTAAAATTCTTCCCCAATTTCTAATAACTGAAAACTCAAAACTTGTGTTTATATTTGCTGCATAAACAATAGCAACTAGGTTGCCATAAATAAATATCAACCTCTCGACAATGTTTATTAATATACAAATCTCCACAGAGAGTGAAATATAAAGTCATATTTCATAATTGAAAATGTTTTAAGCTCAGAAAAAAAAAATTCACAGAAGATAAAACTTACATGAAATACTTTGTTTTTGGAAGAATTTTTTTAATTATTCAAAATTAATGTAATTTGTGCATTTTAAAGATAATAAAACCTGTTATATGTAACTCAAAGTAAACTGCCTCTTATGACAGAGCAGACATTTTAAGTTTGTACTTTTTATGATAGTCTAAATATTTTTTTAAAACCCAATAAATTTTGATCAATACATCAACTAAATTCAGCTTTTCTACAGAGGGGGGGGGTATTTGAATGCTGGAGACAACTTTACAATGTTGCAATATTAATGAATTCAATACTCAATGAAAAAAAATAACAGAGAGGGAGAGAGAAAAATTTCAAGTTTTGGAAGCCTGTATGTTCATTTTAGCAATGATTTTTAGAATTGAATTAATCAATTCTGTTGCAACCTTTTAGCTTTTATTCCAGAGTTAAAATATTTAATCAAAATGTAGAAAATAAAAAAATATGATAAGTAAAAGATTGTAATCTAACAAAGAAGAGAAAAATATCTTAAAGTTTGTTTGTTTGTTTGTTTTTATCATCATCAAAAGTTTCACTTTAGATTGGCACTCTTCAAAACCTCTTACCATTTTTTTGGTAAATGGCATTCTTATAAAACATTTAAATGCAGCTAAAAGACATAACAGAAAAGTATGAGAGATGATTTAAGTTAAAATGTTACTGAGTAAATTGAATACAATTTGTTTTCTTTTTCCCTTGATTCTCCTAAATTTTAATAAAATACAAAATGGTTACAGGGGGTTAATTCTAGTTCTTTGTTTGAGATTTAAAGGCAAGATTTAAGTCAATTTGAAATAGTCACATGATGCTAAGTATTAAAATCCAAATATTTTCATTATTAAAGTAAAATTTTGGTGGTACTGATATTCCCAACACTTATTAAATCTTATTACCAATGTCATATCATAGTGATTACATTTACTATATAAAATTTATGCAAATGTAGCAACTAATATAGGAGGGAAGTACTAATTCCTTTATCAAAAACATTACAGTATGATTATCTTTCTAAGTGAATGCTCTGTTAGAGTGTTAGTTTAACACCAACTCTCCACAGTCAGATTTTAAACTGATTTAAAGGAATACTCATTAAAAATTTGCATCTATTTTGCCAAAGAATATTATATATATATATATATATATATATAACAACCTATTGCCTGGGGAGACTTAATAGAAAGAATACAAAATGAAATGAGCAACAAAAGGTATAAATAAGAGGCATTTATGTAGAAATGTTCTTATTGCATACACATGTATGTGAACTCTTAGGGAAATCTAAGTTTTTTTAAGAGAATTACATTTTTGAGAAGTGCTCCTGAATTGTTGACAGATATGACTGTCTCAGCTGGTTTGGTTTTATGGCATATCAACCATTGTTGGTTATTTAAAGCCAAATCTTGTTTATACATATATATTAAATATATGATTTGCAAACATAATTTCTTTTGTTTCATACAGTTAAATGATAAAAAGTTCTACTTCTAACAAATCAATTTATCATATGTCACCTAAGTTAAATGGTTTCAGATATTGCTATGTATCATTAACAATTCAATTAAACATCAGTCATTTGTTTACACACAATTAAATGATCAAGCAGTTCTTTTTCAAGCAATCCAATTTAGCATAAGTCATTTGTTTGCCCACAGTCTATATGTCCAACAGTTCTATTTGACCCATAGACAATACCTTTTCAGGTGCTACCACTCTGATCAAGGGGGGATCTGGGAGTGATAGCAATGAAGGGGTACTCTGTATTATCTCAAAAATATTACCGTGTATAAACAAGTCACTTTAAGAGATTGTATCATTATATATATATATATATATATATATATATATTTACTAATCTAATATCTACCAGTATTCACGGTACAGAAAAAAAAAAAAATCCCTGGCCAGGAACAAGAGAAAAAAGTATCTCGAATCACCGCCCAGGGCAAAAAGAAAAGATTTTGGGTCAAAAAGAAAGAAAAGGCAAACCTCGTCCGACCCCTTGAAAAAAAAAAAAAAAAAAAAAAAAAAAAAAATCAAGGGATACGCAGTCAGTGGTCAAAAGAAAACGAAAACCCTCCGCGAATCCTGCAATGCTACAATTACTAAAGTGCTCAACACCAGACAATGGAGCCAATTATAAAATTAACCTAAATCGCGAGTCGAAAATCTACTAAAGTTTCACCTCAACGGATCATCAGGAAGCCTAACTTCGAAGTTAGGCTTCCTGATGATCCATTAAGGTGAAACTTTAGAAGATTTTCGACTCGCGATTTAGGTTAATTTTATATATATATATATATATATATATATATATATATATATATGTATATGTATATATATATATATAGTTACTTGTTCTCTCTGCCACAAGGTCAATTTTTAAGCAGAGTAGTACTAGTTGGTTGAGTGGTTGGATTTTATGGCTCGTCAACTCTTGTTTTATTTTATGCCAAAGATGTTTTCGTTTTATTGCTTTGTAGGGTATAGTTGTTACTTCTATAGTATCATTTTAGGTTTTTTCTTCTATTGGTACAGTTTCAAGGGTCTAGTCATTATCTGTTTAAGTCAGTGTTTCTATTGAAGGTTTGGATATTTAAGAGTCTATGTGAGTATCTTTTCACAGGTGAGGTTTATAGAGCTCTATCCTTGAGTGAAGGCAGGTTTTTTGGGGGTTTTTTTTTTTAGACAATTGATTACGTTATTATGATCTGTTGTTGCAAACAGATCTTTCATCTTTTTTTCTACTTTGTAGGAGCCTCTTTGAATGCAAGTAAGATTTTTACATTCCCTCAATACATGTTTCCCTATGTATGACATTCCACATGAGCATTTTTATGGAGGTTCCCGTTTAGTACTTAGGAATGAATAAATTTAGTTTGGCCTATCCATAGTTGGGTTAGGGTGGTCTCTTCTCAGTAAAACTAGGTTGAATTCAGAGTTTTCTTTCTCCTTAACTGGATTGCCAAACCTAAGTTAAAAAACGAGTCAGCCCTACTATTTACTGATAGATAGTGGAGAAAGAGATTGATTCATACCTATCCCAGGAATAATAGCAAAAAGGTGTTATCAGCCTCATCCAGGAGAGAGTCACTAGAAATTCAAAGCTTCAGTTTGGTTGAGTTTTATAGCATATCAACCATTATAAATTATCTAATGCTAAATTCTATTTATCTATTAGATATATACGATATGTAAACCTTTTCTTGATAACATTTCTAAATGAGCCAGAGTATTTTTTTTTTTTTACAGTTATATGGTTTCAATAATTTCTATCCAATATGAATAATTCTATTTACTATTATTTGTTTTATACAGTTAAATGGCTTCAAGTATTGCTAACAATAATAATTCTACTTAATATTAATCCTTTGTTTGCACACAGTTAAGTGGATACAAATATTGTTATTTAACACTAATTATTCAATTCAACCTAACTCATTCATTTGCATACAGTTAAATGGTTCCAAATATTGCTATGGATCACTCCAGGCCAGAGTGGACCTGGGAGTGATATCAGTGAAGAGGTACTCCACTTTCCCCAAAGCTCGAACATTACTGTAGCTTCACCATCAGACTGTTTAGTGTCATATCCAGAACACTCATTGAGTGGAGTAGTCTTAGTTCCTTAGCAGAAATGCAGATGGTGTATTCTACAGCCCCCACCTCAGCTATCAGGGTTGACAAGAAATTTTAAGTGCGATCAAATATTAAAAGGATCTTATAAGGCAACAAATAATATAGATAGCAATGTACACATTTTAAATATACAACTTTATACCAAATTTAAAACCAACTTGATTAAAAAAAATTCCATAAAAATATTCATGTCAATTCAGGTTGGTTGTGCATAGGAGTCCATAGAAATATATTCACTAATAATATCACTCAAGTTTTATCAGGTGCAGATAAAGACTAAATTTCACCCTGATTATTCTCCCTTATTCTTTCAGATTTTATACATTATTTTATTTATTTTGTTTTTTTATTGATTTCTTTAATTTTTTTTTTTTTGACAAGCAAGAATTTTCTGAATTAGAATCAAATTGAAGTAACCTTCCATGAATTTCTTAGTTCTTAAATTTTTTAATTTTGGCGAAAATTAATCATCCTGGCATGCTGAGATTACCACAACTCTTACTATCCTTCCCTATGAGACATTGCTTTTGGTAAGTCTTCCTAACAATATCTAGTATCCACACAGAGCTAACAAGATGTAGATTAAAGCCTAGGTTTAAAATAATTCTAAATAGATATATTTTAGAAAATCTATTTTCAACAACAGCAAAGTTGACTGCATAATCTGTAATAATGATAATAATGATGAATATGTATTCAGATGTTACCGAGTCATCAACTCAGATAAATAATGGACTATTTCATTTTGAATGTGAAGGATAGAAGAGAATATGCTAGACATGCAAGAGAAAAAGAAAGCAAATATAACAGAGAAAGAATAAGAAGAGAGAAAGCATTAGTGATAGGCATCATATGTTTATTGTCTGCTATATCTGAATAGAAGGAAAAAAAGAGAAAAAAAATGAGGTAGGGAAGAGAGAAAAACTACAAAAATTGATATATAGAAATGAGTAGAAGAAATAAAGAAAACTGATTTTGAAAACTTATTTAGAAAGTTTATTTCTTTATAAAAATTTTAAAAATCTAATAATTTATGAGTAATAAAAATCACCTAAAAACCAACAAATCATTCAGTTTTGATAAAATTTTTCACAATTTTAGCAGATGAAATTAAAGAAAATATTAAATCAAAACTGGTTTGATTACTCTTATTTGCAAAGAAATACATTGTGAATATATGTCAAATAATTTACAAAAAATTAGGATAAAAGCCTAAGTAATTTAAAGGGTGGATTTCTTTAAAAATTCACCAAGGTTTCATTTGGAAATTTATGTATAAAATATTTTCTTTATATGTACATCTCTCAGAATATACTTCGTTTTTGTTTTGGTTGCTTGTTGTTTGGCAGTAACCATTTCAATTAAGACGAAGACCTGACTTGGATTCTGCTTTGATCTAAAAAAATTACATAAAAAAAATTTTTTTCTTAATTCTTTCTATTATTTTATCATAAAAATAAAAATATTTGGTTCATATTTCTGGGGCCATTATAAGAAAAATCATTCATAGTCATCTTTAAATGACTTTTTCCCCTTCTAAAATACAACAAATTTCTCACTTGGAATAAACCCTTTTTTTTTTTTTTTACCTAGTAGTCAACGGGAATGGTTCACATCAAGAAGAGATGGTTTGGTTTGGTTCTTTGTTCAATGGCATATAATCCTTTCTGTTTTATTTAATTCCAAAGCCATCCTTGTAGATCAGTACTGATGCTATTTAACCCATAGCTGGAGAGATAAGTCAGTTCATAGCTTTCCAAAGGATATTAAACTCAAAGTAAACATATCAGAAGGACTGAGGTATGAACTTGCTTACTTCAAGGCCACAGTCCAGCAGTTTAACCATTATACTAAAAGGAATCCTCCCATCACCAACTGGTTAAGTAAAGACCAACTAATACGACTTATCTCAACATGTTATATCAATGTATTATTTATACAGCTTCCCAATATTTAATAAAAATCAAATCTTTATGAAGACGAAAAAATGGATATCATATATGTGTTATCATTAATATCAAGATAATCTGTAAGGAACAATTTGATGAGTTTGGGAGGGGGGGCGTTAAAACCATTCCCCTAACCAAAAGAAAACTAATACTAATATAAGAAAAAGAAAACTTACAAAAAGAAATTTTCCAGGAGTTGTAGTCATTTTAATAATTCAAAAAACTTATCCAAAATGTGTTTGTATAGACTACGAAATGTAATTATTTCACCTCAAGTCTTTTTTAATCTATTTATACTGATTGAATCTTTAAAAAGACCCCAAATTTACACATTTGTTAAGCATTATCAGCCAAAGTCTAGAAGTTGTATAATAATTAAAATAATACAAGAAAAACTAAATATAATTTCTGGTTGATCAGCTCAATCGTTTGAGCGCTTGCAAATGGTCTGGGAAACCGAGGTTTAATCTCGGGTCAAGTCACACAAAAAACTTGGGAAAAAAAAAAAAAAAAAAATGGTTATTGATGCCTTCTTGCTTAACATTCAGCATTATAAGATCTAGATCAAAGGTGATTGACATAATCTAGGAAAAAGAGTAGCACCCACCCCTACACCTCAATGTAGTAGCTATTGAAAAGGGAGTCTTGGGGTCACCCAAGACTCCCTTTTCAACCAACTTCCCTGGTCAACTCCCTTTTCAACCAACTTCCCTGGTCAACCAACTTCCCTTACGTTATATCAATCTTTGTATGTTATTTAATGCCAAATCTGGTTTTAACCTACTAACCTGCTTCATTTATGCATACATGAAGTGTATATGCATATATACATGTGTACCCATAAACAGACAGAATACATACTTACATTAAAAAAAAAAAAAAAATTATCTCAACCAGAAGTCTTCAGAGACAATAACTCCAATGGTACATTCACAGACACAAAACTTACAATTAAACAATATCACTACACAATCTTTACTATAAGAAAAGAACAGCCTGATCTTAAGTTAGCCATTTAAAATCTCCAGAAGACGACCAAGTCAGAAAGTTATGTAGAGCACAAATAAATGAAATTATCAAAACCAAGATAAATAATTTGAAATAAATTGTAGACCTATTTATTTTGAAAACTATGAGTGATTACTAATTAGACAGTTTGTAGAGAACTTTATTTTTCAACTAGTTAGTGGTCATTTGTTTGCTCTCAAATAGTTTCAAGTATTGCAGATACTAATCATTCAGTTAAGTATAAATAATTTGAATAGTTTTCAGGTGATATTAATTTTAAACAAACCCAAGCTTATTTGTTAGGACACAGGTATATGGCTTCAAGTATCCTTCTTCAACACAAATAAGTGTTTGGTTTGGTAGTGTTTAATGGCATATCAACCCTCGTAGGTTATTTGAGACCAAGTCCTGTTTACATATCCTTTCAGGTTTTAAAATGCTTCTGTAGATACTAAAAACCTCAACAGAAATAAATAAAAAGTTATAGGCATAAAAAGGCTAAATTTCCTCTCAGTTATGTAATAGATAACTGAACATTTCAAGGCTATTATGTATATCGATTTATCTTTTATAGGAACAAACACCATTTCTAACTGTTTATTATAAATTTGTAAATGACAAAGATTGTAAAATAGACATTGTTCACAATAAGGAAAAATTTATTATTTACCCAACCCCTCCACCACAAGAAAGATGTGACACAAGGTCAATTTTTAAGCTGACTACAACTAATTTGAAAATCAGAGTTTCCTTCTAGATTGGATGCTTAGCAAAACTGAACAATCTGCACTACTATTTACTCACAGCTGAGAAGGGAACAGAGGGGTTCATGCCTTTATCAAGGACATTAGCACAAATAGCTTCATCCAGTGTTGAGTTGGAAGAAATATATTGTTAAATATAATCAAAAGTTACATTCGAGCCACAACAAAATATCAATTTTCTTTAAGTCTTGATAAAAACAAAAATATTTCTTTTCATGTCCGTATTTATCCAACATCTCAGCCATGATACAGGGTGTGACACAAGGTTAATTTCATTTACTATAATAATAACCAATAAACGAAGTGCACCTCCATCTGATAATTGAGGAAATGGAAAAGCAGTTAATCCAGCCTTATCTGGAATCCTACTTTTGACCTTTTACAAGTGCTGCTATGTAATTCAGCTAATGTACATAAGGCTATCTTTAGGCAGGAATTTCCCTCTTAGGCATATTTTGTTAAAACACAGCAGACAAGGTCCTTTTGTATTTTTTTACAGGGGGAGGTCTTACTTGATTAACTCAGATTTAATTTAATATTTAAAAAAAAAAAAAAAAAAAAAAAAAATCATTTCCTCCCAAAAAATTTTTTACCATTGTATTTCATTTTCTAAGGTCTGGATGGTCTCAATTCTTCCCCTTCAGTTTATCGAGTCTCTTTTCAAGGTTCCTGGGGATTGTTCCAAGTGCCCTGGGTATAATTGGTATCACTGTTATCTTGATGTTTCACAGCTTTTTCAACTCTAACAAGTACCCGGTATTTGTTCAGCTTTTAACATTCTTTTACTCGACAGTTGGCACAGGAAAATTCTCTATATGAAAGGTTCTTTTCTTTTTGTTAATCAACACGATGTCAGGGATTAAGTGATCTATTTTTATTTTAAAATCTCAGGATTTAATATATTTTCTTTTTTTAAAATCAAGCGAAACTTGCAGGTTTCAATCTAAGGTGCTTTTTGTCACAAAATGTCGAGGAATATTGAATATTTCTAGTTTTTGTAGGGTTGTTTTTAACTTCGAAGTTGTTCAACTTATATTATTGCCCATTCGGCAATACTTGGTAACTTTCTCTAGACTATACTAAAAAAAAAAAAAGAAAAAAAAAAAGATATGATACATCTTCCTCTCTATGTCTCCCCTTATTTGCCTCTTTAAATCCTCTCCCTCTTATACCTTTATTTTCTTCATTATTCTATCTTTTCCTCGTTTGCTTTAATGTAGAAAAACTAAAAAAATTTTGTCAGAAGAAATTCTTGGAATAAAAGAATGAAATATCACAACTACTAAACCTTTTTAAGTGTCTGAGATTATATATATATTTGGAAATTTCAAAAATGCGTAACAGGATTGAAATAAATTTATAATCCTATGTCATCGGGTTTCGTTGTTTTTCTTAAAGTATATATATATATATATATATATATATATATATATATATATATATATATATATATATATACACACACACATACTGCAGACTTAAACACAATTATGTACTCAATTACTTTACCCAAATATCTAGTTTCTGAATAGCAATGTATCTAATTTGACAAAGGTAGCAATTTTTCTTAATGAGGTTAGTTATGTCTATTCTTGCTTTAAAAAAAAAAAAAGATTTAAAATTAATGTTTTTGTTGTGTCCTTAAAAGGGACACAATTAGACAAGGTGGTACTTGAGTTGAAAGGAACAGTCAATATGTTAGTAGATATAAGAAAGAGGGTTTTATTACAAGAGAGATATACTAAGACAAGGAATAGTGAGGCACACTGCTAATTTCCGAACCCCCCCCCCCAAGAAAAGACAGGTATAATGCAGTGCTCACTATATAGTCTTTGATATAATCAGTCCACATGTCTGAGAGGGAGTGTGGGTTATTCCTTATAACTGAGTCATTTCACATTTTAATGATCTTTAAAATTACTCGTATTCTTATCTTAAACTAATGACTTTTTTGTTCATGGTTTTTATATTTATTCTCAGCTTCAATAAGCTTAACATTGACCTAATTATGAACAGGCAATGTCAGCCTTATAGAAAACTGAACCACCCATATAAAAGTTAAAATTTTCCTTAACAAACAAAATATATCTACTTAATTAAAAACGTGAGCTAGCTCACTTCAAACTAAATCAAATTTTCGATTAAGGTTTTTTTTAATTATTTGAAGATTATACCTTCATTTATTTTTTATGAAGGTTGTGTTGTTATTACATCACTAAATTTTAAAACAGAAATCAAGATTGATAATTTTAGAAGGTTATTTATAATTTAAATTTGTATATCATGTTTATTCCATGGAAGTTAGAGTTACAGATAGTGTGTGGAAATTATTCTATGTATATGTGAAAGAAATAAAGAGTAACAGCCAGAGATAAAGACAGGCTAAAAGAGAGAGAGAGAGGGGAAGAGAGAGAGACTTAACAGCCATCTTTTATAATGCTTTGAAGCTCGTCAAGAAGAGACATTCAGAGAATTGTATTTTTCCATTTGATAACAATGATAAGATTTGTTTAATTATTTTCCTTTTGGTTAAACTCCACCCAGTTTTTATTTTATTTTTGTTGCCAAAGAGGCAAGTTATTGGGTGGGCTAATTAAAAAAAAAAAAAAAAAAAAAAAAAAAAAATCAGTCTTAGAAGAAGTGGAGAGCTTAAGACAGAAGTTTCTGTTTACATAAGGAAGTTTGTCTGTGAATAACTAAACTTTGAATAGAATATTAGATGAACAAAGTCAGCAGTAAAGTGTGCTTCACCACCCAGGCTTTTGCTGATGGCTCACTTACCAAGCAGTGTGTCTATGTGTGATTGTTTGCATGTGTGTGTGTATATGTATATATATATATATATATATATATATATATATATATATATATATATATGTATTTTTTCTCTCTCTCTCAAGTTTAACTTGATATGTAGGCAGTGTTTATATTCACAAGGTGTAAGTTTACCATATCCAGCAGCAGGAGCAAACCTTTTTTCTTTGAAATGCTGATGGCTGCTTTGCTGAGTAGATATCTGTGAAACATTATCAATTAAAATTATTTACTTAATACATACACTGTGTACTACTTAATTTCCTGCAAATCATTTGGTGCATTTTGCGAAAATGTTTATCCAGGTTTGATGCCAGCAGAACTTTTGCTCCAACTACTCAACCTCCCCCCATTTCTATGCTAAAGACTTATATTCCTTTTCCTATCAATCTGAAATGTACATACTATAAATATATCTATATAAAGTTTTATTTAAAGTAGATTTTAGTATAACCTGTTCCCCACCCTCGGTAACCTTGACATGTAAAGAATTACTATTTTAAAAGTCATGAGAAATGTAGGCAACTGATTACCGTTATAAAAATTTAGCTAAATAAATGGCAAAAATATAAAAATCTTGGCCAAGACTTTTAAATTCAAGTACGTGGAATTTTAAATTAAACTTAATCAAGTTCAGTCACTTTTATACAGATTTTAATGTATGAATAGCTCTACCTTTGATGTTGACCGATGTATCAAGGAAACAGGAAAAATGAGATTTTATATTTTAGCATTAACATTTAAACTATATATATATATATATCTCATTAGAGGTGCCTATGGTGTTATGGTTATCGTCATAGGAAATGGTCACAGCGACACGAGTTCAAATCCTGGATGATTGCATTTCAAATAGCGCTAATACCCTTGGGAAAAGTATGAATCCAATTATTCTCCCTCCAGCTATGGGTAAATAGTAGGGCAGACTAGGTTCTTTAGCCTTGGTGAGGCAACTAGTCTAGGAGAAGGGAAACTGAATTCAAACCTGTTAAACTCTGCTTAAAAATTGACCTTGTGTCATATCCTGCCCGAGCAGAGGGGTTGGTAAATATATATCATTAGGTATTATAAACAAGCTACTCCTATTAAAGAAAAATGACCTATTTAGAAATGAATGCAGAAAGTGGTCCATACCATTATCATAGAGTTGGTGGAAAAAAAAACCCAACAAAGTTTTAATGGGATCTTGATGATCCTCTCCCCTAACTCAGAGTTTCCTGGTTTTACATATAAAAAAAAATTCTGTGTAACTAGAACCTTGTGGCACTCTTGTTTCTTACACTTTTAAGCTTTCAGAAATATATAATGGTTCAAATTTAACTTGTGCTGTCATGAAATTAGTCAATATTTTCCACTACAGAAAAAACAACTCTGTTGATAGATCAAATACAGCTATGTCAATTCACCAAGTTTCATTTAAATAGAATCTTTAAGAGTCTCATAGGAATAAAAAAGGATTAGAAATAAAACAACACTTTGAATTTTTGGAACAAACAGTGATGACTAAGATTTTATTCATGATACAACCCTAATATAAGTCGCAGGAAATTGCCATGGTGTAGTGGGTAAAGTGCTGGAAAACAGCTTTGAAGTAAGTGAGTTCAAATCCCAGTCTATTATTTTTACTTTCAGACTCATACCCTTGGAAAAGGGTATTGAACCCCCTAATCCCCAAGCTATGCATGAAATAGAACCATAGCTGCTGTTCTACAAGTGTGACTGTGGGATTAAATAACCTATGAAGGTTGATATGTCATTAAAACAAAGAAACCAAATCCAACATGAGATAAGCATATGGAAACAACTCTTCAATTACACTTGGCTAATGAGTGTGTGTGTGTATATATATATATATATCTGGGAGTTAAAAATCTGTATAAAAAAAGTGGAATGCTTGGTACAAGAGATAGAAACAAGTGATACTCATAACTTGCTTTAGCTGAAGAATCTGTCTGCTTACGAAATTATATATATATATATATATATATATATATATATATATATATATATATATATATATATATATATATATATATACATACACGCACACAAGTTGGTGATAAAAATGGTCTCAGCACAAGTAAGTGAAATGCCAGTTTTACTGAAATTTTTTTTTTTTTCGAGAAGATAGAGATAAATGAACTAGCAAAACAAGATGACTGTATAACTCAGGTACTAACTCTTCTTCATTGGATAAGAAATTTTCAAACAGTACCTCAGAGATGAGAGATACACATTACATCAATATGCCCTAATAGTAGAGGTGCCCGTGGTGTAATGGTTATCGTCGTAGGAAATGGACACGGCGACACGATTTCAAATCCTGGACGAGACTGATTGCATTTCACATAACACTAATACCCTTGGGAAAGGTATGAATCCAATTATTCTCCCTCCAGCTATGGGCAAATAGTAGGGCAGACTAGGTTCTTCAGCCTTGGTGAGGCAACTAGTCAAGGAGAAGGAAAATTCTGAATTCAAACCTGTTAAAATCCGCTTAAAAATTGACCTTGTGTCATATCCTGCCCGAGCGGAGGGGTTGGTAAATATGAATATGCCCTAAGAGTAAAAGTGAAAAAAAATACCATTGATTTTTTAGTATGTTTTGTGTTCATCTGGTAACAGCTGCACAAATGGTTGGATTTTATGACATATCAACCTTTGCAGGTTACTGAATGCTATATATATATATATATATATATATATATATATATATATATATTAGTAAATAAATAATTTGCAAATGCATATTTTATAGGTAATATTTGTAAATAACCAAAAGTTAATTCGTTTGAATACAGTTAAATCTTTTCAAGTATTGCTATCTAATACAAATAATTCTGTTTAATGTTAGTCATTTGTTTGCCTCCAGTTAAGTGGTTCCAATTGTTGCTACTTAACATTAATACTTCTATTCAATCATCATCATGTAGTGTCGCCAGCACATATCACTCTGACCCTCTCCCACCACCTGTATCTATCGTCCATCACTCCTGGTAGGTCTTCAAGGCTACATCCTGTATCAGCACAGATCTGTTGTATATAGCTTCAAGCTGGTTGTCCTGCCTTTGCTCATCCATGTGAAAGGGTCCACAGGAGTGCATCACTACTTCTCCAGCAAAGTCTCAAATGTCTGGTTTGTCTAACTTGGATAGTTTTCATGATGGGTGGTCAGAGGCCATACAGCTGCTGCTTTGTGGGGTGCTGCCTCCAGGACTTGTTCAATATTGCTTCCAGCATTCTTGTGTAATTCCCATCAAGCTTTTTCTCTATACATTTAGTTAGCATTCAAGTTGTACATCCATATAGCAGTATCAACATGACTGCTGCTTAAAAATAAACTTTTTTTTATCAGTCAGGTCCGACTTCCATATGACCAATAGCCTATCGATAGCTGTCCATGCCTTCACTAGTCAGATGTTGATGTCTGTCTCGGTTGATGAAACACAGTTTCCTAGGTAGGTGAACTTGTCCATTAGTTTCAGAAAACTACCATTTCGTGTGGAGATGTCAACACTATTCCTTTAGCTACACGGTCAAATGGTTCCAAGTATTCCTATATAATACCAATAATTCCATTTTTACATACAGTTAAAAGGATTTCAAGTATTGCTATTCCACACTAATAATTTGATTCAACATCAGTCACTAGTTAGCACACAGTTAAATGGCTTCAACTATTGTAATGTAACCATAAAAATCTAACATCAGTTATTTGTTTGCACACAGTTAAATGGTCAGAAAGTTCTATATAACCCATTGGTGGGACTCTAACAGGGACTATCTCCCTGGGTCTGCATGGATCTGGGAGCAATATCAAAGAAAGCATTCCACATTACCCAAACGTCCAGAACTAGAGCCTCACCATCAAATGCAGTTATGTGTCATATCCAGGACACTCGTGTGTTTTGTTTTTTGTTTTTACTCCTCTGCAGGGATGCAGTCAGTGTATTCTCCAGCTCCAGCTGACTGTACAGGATCAGTTAACACGAAATTCTTACGATTTATGAGCAATAGATAATATTCATAATGTATTACTAGCAAAAGAATTAAACTATAAGTTGCAATATATCCTTTCCATTTCTTTGTTCTACTACAAATATATTCTCTATCCCACCTCATGATGACAATCATTACAGATAATGCAAATATTCAAACACTAATATATATATATATATATATATATATATATATATAACAACATTTCTAACAGTGGGGATTATAATGATTAAAAAAAATTTTCCCATCTACTATAGTTAAGTAATAGCTAACCTAACAATTTGGAAAATCAAATTAATGTTTCACTAGTGGTCTACCACCATCAGAATGCAACTAGATTTATACTGAAAGGAAGAGCCTCATCATAATCTTTAAAGAATGTATAAAAAATTAAATAAATTAAGTACTGACACATTCTACAAAAAGTATCCTCTCCCTTTTAATGTCAATTTTGTGTTTTCTAATAACTTCCATTGTATTTTGATGATCTTTGACAACTATTAGAACATGTCAATTTGATTTTTTCCAAATGTCTTATTTTTCATAATTTTTGATATTCATAGATATTTTCAACCTGATCTCTTGGCTTGTCAATGCACTTAATCCAGTGGCAAATAGCAATCATTCAAGTGAAAATTTATCATCAAAATTTTATTCATAATTATATAACAGGTTGTAAACCTATTGATCCACTTTTTTTTTTATCTATAAGAATCATAAGTTACTTGAAACAGCATTACCTGAAAATGGACAGAAATATCTTTTTTTTTTCCTGTATAGTTGTTTATAGTATTAATAAGGCAAAGAGTTGATCCATTTCCATCTGTTTATCATTCATCTTATTCTTATCTAGTTCAATTTAATTACATACTTATAAAACCAATAAACTTGTGAAAGGCATGAATCCATCTGTTTTCCCAACATCAACGGCAAACTGCTCCTTTATTTCCTTCTTAGGTAAACAGTCACACACACACACACTATATATGAGTGAGATGAAAATTTATTAAGTATGAACCACCTCATATGGCCGAGCCAAAGCAGGACGACCAGCTCAAACCGATACACAGCAGCTCTGTGAGGATATAGGATGTAGCCCTGAGGACCTATCAGAAGCGATGAATGATAGGGATGAGTGACGAGAGAGGGTAAATTATATCCATATTAGTGGTACGACATGATGATGATGATTTATCTGGCTATATGATTATGATTCCAGTAGCTTTTAACTGCATCATCTGAGAATGGACAGAAATTATGTATGTGTGTTCCCTATCTCTGGTCAAAAAGGTTTACAATAGTGTTATTTCTCTTAAGATCATTTATGAACCTCTTCAATTAAATCTAAAAGAAAAAAAAAGAAAAGAACTTTTAAAGAGAAATAGATCTTGTAGCCTCCAGTTCAAAAGACAATTTTCAGAAACTAAGTTCACTAAAGTTAAAACTTTGCTAACAGTCAGGCTGTTAAATAACTGGGAGATATCATCACTCAGAGAAAAAAATTTAAAAAAAGAAAAAAAGAGTGACTTCACTAAAAAAAGCCGAGCCCCATATGTGTGTGTAGTCTATATATTTTTGGTAGTACTTATACAACTGAAGAAAATGTAGATGGAAGCCTTTTTTGTTCCTTTCGCTTCCCTTTCCTGATAGAAACCTCAGAAGGGCAGAGACGGTAAGGAAGATGGTATTATATATCTTACATGAGAACAAGATGGTTGATGTTTTTCTTGAACTTGTGGAGACCTACCATGAAGTGAAGGGCTAGATTTTAAGAAAGAGTTCCTGAGGTGAGAACTATAGTTGATAGGTGAATAATACGGAAAAGCAATGTGTTCTATCAGGGACACAATAAATGGTTTCATGTTATGACAAAAGTGAAAATACTTAAATCTCTAAGCCTGAAACAAATTACTTAGCAATTGAGGGTTTTTTATAAATCTCAGTAAATATCTAAGTGATTATGTTCCATTGGGCATCTGATAGGTTGTGATTATAAATTTTTATTTAAAGTACTTTCATACTTCATGTTAAGATAATTTATATATATTTATACTTCTTCCAAGGATAAAAGAGTTGCTTTCTGGCACTTGTATCTTGGACCAGATTGTAGGTCCTCAGCACAAAAACGGATTTTTGCCTAATATCTCTAATATATAAGGTATTCTTAGTGAATGGTGATCAACATAGGAAATTTAATTTATTACCTCAATTCAAATCCTCAACAACGCTGTCTGCATTTTGATTTGTGTGAATTCCCCAAAGTAAAGAATAATTTCATCTGCTCTACCCAAAATATGGGAAAATAGTAGGGCAGACTGTGTTTTTTAGTCTTGCTAAGGCAACCAGTCTAAGAGAAGAAAAACTAGGAATTCAAACCAGCTGTACTCCCCTAATAAAGAGACCTTGTATCACATCCGGATCATGGTGGAGTGAAAGAAGTGGGTAAATACCTAAGTGTTACTTCTACTTCGCAGGTAATCCAATATCACCCATAAATATAGTTCCAACAATTTCTTGAATTTTCTTCTACACCAAAAGATAACAGGATCTTATTTCTCATCAAGTCAAACTGACTGCACAGAATTACCTGTTCTCTTGCAATCCATCCCTATCATTCATTGCTACTGGCAGGTCCTCTAGACTGCATCCAGTGTCTGTACGGAGGTGACATAAATAAATCCTAGTAGGTCAGTCAATACTGGCACAACTATGTATTAAAGTCGATTAGAGAACATTGCTTTTGAGTTTGTGTACACTTCTCCAGCAATACCCCACACATCTTGTTTGTCTGAGAGATGGGAGGTAATCGGCTGTACAGCTGCTTATCAAAAACTGAGTTCAATCCAATTTATTTAATGGTATATCAACTCCTTAGGAGTTATTGCAAGCTGAAATTTTATATTTTAGTAAATGTTAGATTGCACTATAATTTTTAATGTTCGATTGCATTTTTTAAACAATGACACCATTTCATTCATATATAAATTGTTTGGTCATATTTATATGATATCAGGTATTCAAAAACTCAAAGCTTATACACAATGATATAATTTCAAGTAATTTTGTACTTCATAATACTCATTTGTTTGTACAGTTGTATGATTTCAAGCATTCCTAACAAATACTAATAAGTTTCCATAAGATCTATTTGACCTTAACCGGTACTAACAGGTTAATGGCAATGAAGGGATACTCCATACAACCTAAATTTCCAAAACTAGAACCTTAAAACTCAATGCAAGACTTATGTGGGAGGGTGGTCTAATCCCTGTGATGAAAATAGAATATTTCATGTCCTGCCAAAAGAATACAGATTTTGGTTTGGTTTAATAGCATATCAACCATTGTCGCTTATGTTATGACAAATCCTGTTCATATACACACACACACAATTTGTCAACACATTTTGTTGATAAAATTCTTAAACAAGCCTGAGCTGTCTTTTGCACACAAGTAAATGGTTTCAAGTATTGCTATATAACAGTTACAATTTCACATAAGTCATTTGTTTGCACACAGTTTGTTCTATTTGACCCATAGATAGGACATTATCGGGTGCTACTAGTGTGGGTCACAGGGGATCGAGGAGTAATAAAAATGAAGGGATACTCCACATTTCCCAAATATCCTAAGCTAGAGCCTCACCAGCTGATAGTTTAATGTCATATCTACAAAACTCATTGAAGAGGGCCAAGGGGTTTTACTCTTCTACAGAGATGCAATTGGTGTATTCGACAGCCCCAGCTGACTGGGCTCAAACACATTTTCTCAGGTACTCTTCATTACCTTACTCTAATAGGATTAAAAGTTGGTCATGGCTGTGTTTTATGGTATATCAACTGTTATGAGTTATTCAATGCCAATTCCTCAGTGTGCGTGTGTTCGAAAGAATTGAGCACTCTGGTGGCCGATAGGGTATAAAAATGTAAACAAACAGCTGCTGCTGTTACTACATAACCTTAAAAATTCCCTTAGCCAAATGTAGTACACTTGTTGGCCGAGTGGTCTGAGACTTAGTCTAACGTAAAGTTGGATGGGTTTCAATCCTGGCTTCGAGTGTCCTACATGTCTAGCCACACTGAAGATTTCTGATAGAATGAAACTGTCTGTGGATGACAAAATATATGTATGGTTGAATCTTGGATTGGCGTTTGAGTCAACCAGGTTTCGATCCCAGCTTCGGGAATCTAGCCTGTCTAGCCACACTGATGAGTTCTGATAGAACGAAACAGATCTGTCTGTAGATGACTATATATATTTATATTACACACACACACACACACACACACACACACACACACACACACACACACACACACACACACACACACACACACACACACACTAGCAATTTCTAAGCTAATTGTTCATAGGTAACATTATTTTTAAATGAGTCAGAAGTCATTTGTTTGCACACAGTTAAATGGTTTCAAGTATTGTTATCCAACACTAATGTTTCTATTTAATATTTATTATTTATTTGCACTAGGTTAAATGATTTCAAGTATTGCTATTTAACATTTGTAATTCTAAGTTGTCTAGTTTCAAATAACCCATAATAATGGTCCTTAATAAAAACTTAATAGTTCTATTTAATCCTTAAATGGGACCCTAACAGGTACTATCACTTGAGGTCACATGGAGTAATGGTTATCGTCGTAGGAATTGGACACGGCGACACGAGTTCAAATCCTGGACGAGACTGATTGCATTTCACATATCACTAATACCCTTGGGAAAGGTATGAATTCAATTATTCTCCCTCCAGCGATGGGTAAATAGTAGGACAGACTAGGTTCTTCAGCCTTGGTGAGGCAACTAGTCTAGGAGAAGGAAAATTCTGAATTCAAACCTGTTGAACTCCGCTTAAAAAATTGACCTTGTGTCATATCCTGCCCGAGCGGAGGGGTTGGTAAATAGGATCACTTGAGGTCAGAGTGGATCTGGGAGTAATTGCAATGAAGAGGTACTCTATATTTCCAAAGCTTTGAGAATGGAGTCTCACCATCAGATGTAGTTTAATGTCATACAGTATTGAAGGTCTGAAACCAAAAACACAATTGGACGGATATTTAAGTGGTATTCTTATTTTTGGACTTGTACATATTCACATTTTTAAATCTATAGTCACTTCCCAATATCATTGTTTTCAAGTTACATTGCCAGTGAGAGGAAATTATTTTATTAAAAATTATTTTAATTTTCTTTTATTCTACAAGCTATAAAGCAATTAATTGAAATTACATTAATTTAAATGGGAAAAAATTGTCTTGACTAATAGCTCCCACCACCCTGGAGCCAAAATGTGAAATCAGTCAATTTGCCACTGCACAAAAAATAAAAATAAAAAATAAAAATACAAATCTTAATTGAATATTTATTTGGTTTTTATATTTGTTATATTAACATGAATCTTTGATCCAAATTCTTCAATTTAAAGCTGTTTAAGTAGGTTAAAAAAGTTTCCAATATTTATTCTATTTTCAATCTTATTTTTACTATTTTTAATATATATCCTCAAGTAGGAAGAATGCATACTACATTCAGATCTTACTCTGAAAATTATATGCAGAACAGAAATATGAAGGAACAAAACTTTTCTATCCTGAATTTCATAATGTACATTTGGATTATATTTAAGTATGTTGCAAAAGTTTTATCAATAGTTAAGGCAAAACTAATTTAAGAGTTAAGAAATATCAGAGCTTTGATATTTGTTCCTTTCCTGCTACAGAATTTTGATGGACAGAATGATTTTAATGGCATGTTAACTAATCTTGGGTTATTTTATGCCTAGAGGTTAGGGAACTGCTTTCATTATACATTTCTATTTACATTTTTGGATATTAGCTAAGTTTTATTGCATATCAACCCTCGTAGATTATTTAATCCTCTTCATGCATATTTTAAGTGATTTGTAAATGCACAGTTTGCAGATAACATTTGAATGAGCCAGAGCTAATTTGTTCCTACACATGTATTACTATAGTTTGCTCTCACTTGAATGGTTTCAAAAATTGCTATCTAACAAATCGTTTCATTTGCAGACAGTTAAATACTTTAAAACTTCACTATGCAATACTAACAATTCACAGTTAATAGTTCCAAGTATTGCTAAAAATTCAATTAAACTGCAATCATTTGTCTACATTAAGTTGAAATTCCAAACTGTTCTATTTAACCCATAGATAGTAATCTATTAAATGCTACCACTCTGGGTGAGAGTGGACTGAGGAGCAATAGCAATGAAGGGGTACCCAATATTGGCAAAAGCTACAGGGGTGGATCATTGCCATCAGATGGTGTAATGTCTGATCTTGGACACTCATTGTGGGGGTGTCTTACCCTTCTGCAGAGATGCAGTCTGTCTATTCTATCACAGCAGCTGAGTGGGCATATTTCTTAAGAGTTATTTTGCATAGTTATATGATAACAAGTATTCCTATCTAAGACAAATATTTTAAACTCAGTTGTATGATTTAAAGTATTCCTTTCTAATACAAATAATTATACAGTTATAAATAATTACTTTTATTAAATAACAGTCATTTGTTTGCACAGTTGTATGGTTTCAACTAACTACTACAAGAGATAACATTCCTTAGTAAACAATTAGAACTATAATTAACTCTTAATATGAATAATTTACTGTTATATAATATCATATACTCCCATCTAATACTAATAATTTTTCAATAAATCTATTTGATCCATATGTGAGATCCAAAGACATACTATCACTCCAGATCAGAGAATAATAGCAATAAAGGGGTACTCCACATTCACCCTATCTCTAAAACTGGAGCCTCGCCATCACATGTAGTTGATGTTTGAGTTTTATGGCATATCAACCTTTGTAGGTTATTTATCACCAAATCCATTTTTATGTAAATAATCATTCTATTTCAAACAATTCAGTTTAGCATGAGTACACAGTTTAACTGTCAAAAACATTTCTATTTCCCCACTATTCAGTTGAGTCAAGAAGTTCTCATTCAGCTTATTCAGTTTCATATAAGTACAGATTTTGTTTACACACAATTAAATGTCAAAATAGTTCTATGTTAAACAAATCAGTTTAGTGTAAATACAGTTTCAATGTTAAGAAACAGTTCTATTTCAAGTAATTCAGTATCGCATAAGCACACAGTTTAAATGTAAGTACAGTTTAATTGCCAAAAACATTATTTTAAGCTATTCAGTTTAATCAAACAGTTCAGTTTAGCATAAGTATGCTGTTAGTTCTATTTAATCCATAGATAGGGCCCTATCAGGTGTTACCACACTGAGCCAGAATCGACCTGGGAGCAATGACAATAAAGGGGTACTGTGGATTTCCCAAAGCTCCAGCATCACTGGAACCTCACCAACAGATTGTTTAGTGTCATATCCAGAACACTCATTGCAGGGGGTCTTACACCTCTGCAAACAGTTGCAGTCGGTGTATTCTACAGCCTCAGCCAAATGGGCAAACATGCAGTTGAGTTTCATACCAAGGATACACCCATTTTGTGGGAGGTCCTATCCATTTGCAGAGGATACATTCAGCATTTAAGTCGAAGGATTTCATTTTGAATGGAGAGCACACAGATACTACACTGATCCTTGACAGAAACGCCAACCCATGCACAAATAATCTCAACATTTTGATGGGAACTATGTTGGTTGTGAAATAATCACTCAATGGGTGTTGGTAGACTACAATGTTGCATAACAGGAACTTGAGTCACTCATATCCTGGGACCACAATCATAATCGCATTCATCAGAGCAAAACAAAACCATTTCCAAGACATTCTGAAATCCTAAAATGTCATTTTAGTAACTATACACTACAGAAATTATTTCTACCATATTAAAACACCATTCTACACAATTCAGTTTTTGACATTTAATTTTTTTAAATGAAATATTCTTTCTATTAAAGCAGTTTTTCCCCCACTTCTTTTACTCAGCATCCAACATGTATACCCCTATTGTACACCATCTTTTTTACTTATTTCTCAGCATTATATATATATATATATAGGCAAATTCATGTTCAGTTGTTTTTCAATTTTTTCTTATACAAGAAAAAATAAAAGAGGAGAAAAAAAAAGAAATAGTGAAGAAAAGTAACTACCCTGAGAATGATTGATGGCAGCACTAAGAAGAGGTGGTTCTTATACCCTCCCAAGAGTCCCACAATCATGAGAAAGTATTGCTCATTAACTTACAACACAATGATAACTGCTGGCTTAGGGCTGAGTCTCCCATTACAAAAAGGTAGCAGGGGTAGTATAGGGGACACATGTGCAAATCAGATAAGCACTCAGGATCAAGGCTATGCTTTCTACAGTTAAAAAAAGAAAAAAAACTTGGTCACCTACTTCATGAAGCCATAATAAATGTTTAGTAACTAGTAATTAGAAGTGCATCAAATAATAAGTAGTGAAAGCTGGGTTGAAGAAGGCAAAGAGAGCAATCTGAGAATGCCTGAATATGAATATAGACATATATGTATATTTATAATGTTTCGAAAGACGTACATATGTATAGATGTACACAGTAATGGAAATTTAGTCCTTTTTTTTCCCAAAAAAAAACTTGTGATCTAAAAAAGACAGACATATACACAACTCTTTCCATTTATGTTCAGGAACATTCAAAATTGAGAAATACCAAAGTCATAAAAATCGAAATTGTCATTTTTGGTTTATTAGTTTGAAAGACAATTATTTACTTAAAGCTTTTAACCTTTTACCTTTTAGATAGCCTCTACCTGAGCTCATAAAATTCACACACAAACAAAAAAACTAAGCATGGAACACATTCAAACTTTGGTCCAGGGGAAAAACATCTTTGTTTTTAAGTAGAGCTTAAGCACCCCGAGTAGCTAAATTTCATCTCTAATCACCCCACCCCTGCAAAAAAGAAAAAAAAAAAAAAAAAAAAAAAATTGAATATTGCCAACAATTTTTCTTCATCTCACTGGATGCCATCACAAGAGGGTTTGATTTTTTTAATGTTTTCAGTTTCAAGATAAAAATTTTGGCAAAATAACCTTAAGTTATTATAAATGGAATATTAAATCATAAAATCCACACCAAGTAATACTTGACAATACTGAAACTGATTTAACAAGTAAAAGGTCCGTATCTCTTAAGTCAGAGCAGGATTTTCACAGATAATTTTATTCATTAAAAATCTGTTACTATAATTAAGAATTAAAATTTCAGGCATTCTATTTTCATTATATATTTTTCCTTTTTAAAATCTACATTTTTATTCCAAATGAATAAGTTTTTTCTTGTGATATTTCACAATTGACTATATAAAATGGGTATTTTAGAATCTAGTTTTTTGCACAAATAATACATTTAAAAATGAAAATATGATTATATACATTGTTAATGACACCAAAAAAGATACAGATCTTCTCGGTCTTAGCAAGATTGTTCATTTATTTTAATAACATGTTTTGAATGGGTCAAATACAAATAATACACTCTCAGGGCCCTCACACCCAATCAAGTATTCCACGAGATGTATGATATCTGGAAACTTTGTTACATAATCCAACAATTTTTGATCCATTATAAAGAGATTTATAAATGCAAATTAATGAAATGACTCCTCTGAACAGCCCTATGCTTTCATTCACCCTTCTGAAATTCTAGTCACCCACTGGTGTCTATATGGGTCACTTAGAAAAGCCCTGGTTTTAAGTTATCTCATCCTTCTAGATCCACAAAATAGGTGTAAAAATTTCCAATGAGATTTCATCAATATCTAATTATTTTTTCTGATAGTTTCCCTAAATCTAACTAATCTTTCAACTCACGGATCACCAAATTCTCGTTTAAGGAAATCATTAAGTAAATTTTTCTCTAATTGCAACATCATAAAGATCTGAAAACACCCAGCCAATGAGAAAATAAATCTCAAAACCATAAGAAAGATTTGATAAATCAACAGAAAATCCTCACTTAACACTTAGATATTTCCAGTTTGTTTATATATATATTTTTTTTTCTTTTAAGGGTTTTTGTGATAACAATTTCTTCAAAGTAAAACATTAAAATTAAGATCTACATTAAAATAATGTTCATCTTGAATGTTAAATATATTTTCAAGTTACTTTAATGTAATATTTTTCAATGTTTTTTGAATACTGAAGCAAAATTGAACATCTTTTAATTTTAACTTGTATTTTCTTTCATCATTTGTATTTTTTATAGTTTGGTTTGGTTTGTTGGGTTTTATAGCATATCAACCTTTGTAGGTTATTTAACGCCAAATCCATTTTTATGTAAATCTGTTTTATTGAAAATGATTCAGATTAGCATAAGTACACAGTTTAATTGTCAAAAACATTTCCATTTCAAACTATTCAAGCAGTTATGTGTAGCAATTCATTTTAGTGTAAATACAGTTATAATGTTGAAAAACAGTTCTACTTCAAATAATTCAGTTTAGCATAAGCACGCAGTTTACATGTAAGTACGGTTTAATTGTCAAAAATATTTCTATTTCAAGCTATTCAGTTTACTCAAACAATTCATTTTAGCATAAGTATGCTGTTAGTTCTATTTAACCCATTGATAGGGCCCTATCAGATGCTACCACTCCGAGCCAGAGTGGACCTGGGAGCAATGGCAACAAGGGGTACTCCGCATTCCCCAAAGCTCCAGCAGTGCTGGAACCTCACTATCAGATTGTTTAGTGTCATATACAGGACACTCGTTGGAGCAGGGGTCTTACCACTCTGCAGAGAAGTAGTGGGTGTATTCTACAGCCCCAGCCGACTGGGCAATATTCTTTATAGTAAATCCTTCAGGGGAATAATTTGTACCTGCAAGAAATAGACATGAATCAGAAATATGCACCTAGTGAGATTCTAACTCATACCCAATATTTGGCAACATAGATATTGCTGAAGCACCCAAGTTTGTACTCATCCATTTAATGCCTTCATTTCACAGTAAAGAAAATTATCAAAAAATTATTAAAATGATAATTTTTCTTCAAGTGCACGTGTATATTAGGTTAGGTCTCAAAATCTTAATATAGAATTATAAGGTTAGGTCAAATGAAGAGGGTTACATTTTCTGGGTTATTTTTTGGAGGTGTGAGGCTTTTTTTTGTTATCTTTCTGGAAGATTTTGAACATCAAGGTTTCCAATTTTGAACAAAAGAGATCCAGCCTCTTTCATGAAGAGGAGCTAAAATGATAAAAGAAATTTCTCAGATATTAAATGAATTAAATCTAAGGTATGCCCGATCCAATGAAAATAAAAACAGATTTTAAAAAATTCAGAATATAAGACTGTCAATTCAAGTAAAATTTTTTGATTCATGTAAATAGTTCATGCTGAGTTATAAAAAAAGAACACGCAAATTAAAAAGAGAAGAAAAACAATGAACAAGTAAACTTAATTTTATAGAGAATATGTTTTTGATATAGTTTGGTTTCTTAGTTTAATGGCATATCAATCTTTGTGGGTTATTTGATATCAAAGCCACCCTTCGAGAAGAAAAGCAGTAATACTAATGAATCCATAGCTCCATGATAAGAGGTTAATATGTTTCCCCAACTGTATTAATCTAAAATTGAACATGATAATTTGACTGGAGTTTGAACTCACTTCAAGGCTGCTGTCTAGCTCTTTAACCTCAATGACTTCTGCAGGATGTGTTTTTGAAAGAAGCATTATCATGTACTGACAAAGATGGGATCTTCAATTTTAAGGAAGATTTTTCATTTACATTCATTCATTATATATATATATATTAGTATTATTTGGTCCAGTTAAACCAGAGTTGGGAGTAACTCCATCAGGACAAGAAAACTATTCCAGAGTGAACATTTAAATTTTCCTGGTAAAGATCTCAATGTAACAGACATTACAGAGCAATAATATATATATATATAAAA
The DNA here is from genome assembly GCA_963585895.1 of Sepioteuthis lessoniana. Taxonomy (NCBI): domain Eukaryota; kingdom Metazoa; phylum Mollusca; class Cephalopoda; order Myopsida; family Loliginidae; genus Sepioteuthis; species Sepioteuthis lessoniana. Next base: position 9,679,422 of record OY757916.1, on the reverse strand, counting down.
TGGTCAGCATTATTGTTCCCTTTTATTTATTTTTTTTACTATATCGTCTGAAATAAATAAAAAATAATTGAATTTAAATAAATTTGTTGTTTTATTATTTACCGTTCTTTATCAATTATGAATTGTCAAAAGACCCAAGCTGTTTCACTAGATTCATTTTTTTTCTAGTAGGAGATATTCTACATGATGTACTGAAATTTCACGGGTACCAATAATTGTTTCCAGGACGGAAATGCTTATTATGATTACACTTAACTGAATTCTGTATTTAATCCTAATAGAAAATTATTCTTAATTAGTTACTAGGCAAATTTTACACAAGTCCTCTTCTATAAACAACTGCGTTTATGTTGCCCTTCTATGAAAGCAGTTAATATACAAATCTAAATATTGACTTTCAAACATGGTCATAGCTAAAAAGCCAACAAATGCTGGAATAATCAGGCAACAGTGTTGCCAGTTGAAGTCCAAATTTTATGCCATCTTCACACACACACAAAATTAGACATAATGAATAATCTATTTTAAAATAGGCTTTTATATCCAATTAAGATAATTGATCACAAATTGATTAAAAAATTTACAAATAAGCCATCATCATGATCACCTGTTTATCGAGGGATAAAACACATTGTTAAAGAAGCATTTCCACTCAATATAATGAATATATTAGAAATGAAAAATCTATCAGCTGGTTCTGCTGTTCTAACTGAACTGGTACAAACTGGTTGTTACCTATCTTAGGTTCTTCCTTATGATCAGAAATTATTTTTAAAAAATTCATAAAATATAAATATGGTTTGATTAAGATCTGTATATAATTCCAGTTATATACTTTTGTTTCGCTTTCACCATTTTATTTTTTTAATAAAATCTCATTTTTTCCCCCCATTTGATAAACATTTTCTTTTATTATTTCTCAAACAGATTTTAGAGAACAAATAAGATCTAAAAAGAATTTTTAAAATTAAAAAAAAAAAAAAAAAAAAAAAAAAAAAAAAATCCCCAAAAATCCAATCCTTGCCATTACTCAAAGTTCCATCCTCACCCAAATTATTAGTAGCTGTTATGATCCCATCTACAGGGCAAATGGACCCTTTCTTAATTCATAGAATTAGCTAAGAATACTTGAAACAATATAACTGGGGAAAAAAAAAAAAAAGATTATTCTCATTAAATAGTGATGGCCACTTGTCTTGCAAAATATTAATATTGGATAGGAACACTTTAAACGATATAACTCAGCAATTCCTTTCAAATTATTCTCATTATTTGAAACGATGAAATTGCTTGCAAAAAAAAATAAATAAATAAATAATAAATTGAGTATTAAATAAACCAACCAGGATTACCAACTAAAGTTACTCAAATAAAATTGAATTTAGTTTTGTTTGCTACATTCATTTGAAAGTCAAATAATTTATACACTAATATATCTAAAATAATTACAACCTGTATATAACAAAATTTATTTGGATTAATCTTTTAATAAAATCTAATTTTTCCCTGTTTGATAAACATTTTCTTTTAATTATTTCAAGTCATATCAATCTTTAGATTGTTCTAAAACAATGAACTGGATAACAATTGGAATCTAAAAGAAGACAGGATATGTATAAATTTTTATTTTGCCATGAACAAATTCAAATTTTATTCAGTTTTACAATATGTATGATACCATTTTGTGTGTGTGTGTGTGTGTGTGTGTGTGTGTGTGTGTGTATTCAACTGAACAGGCTTCAAGACCAAAAATTATTTCTAATGCTTCATGAAATGGGGATTGAAAAGGAAAAAAAAAAAAATATTGTTTTTAAATGTTTTTATCAGTATTGAAATTGATAAGGAAGATTTAAAAATAATTTTTTTTATTATTCCTGTAAATTTCAATACTGATAAAAAAAATTTAAAAACAATGTTTTTATTAGTATTGAAATTTACTGGAATATACAAAAAAAAAAAAAAAAAAAAAAAAAAAAGGTACTAGAAAACAGTTTTAGTTAAACAGAATTCTTCATCAAATTATTAAGATGAAGGAATGGATTTTGATCATACCAATCCAATAAGTACTGTGGTAACTAGAATCAGAGTTTCTAACATTCTCTCACTGAAACAAAAAAAGAATTAACTTGAATTTAACTGGCACAAGATAACCCAAGATATTTAGATTCCTAGTACATTACTCCATATTAAAAATTAGTTTGATTTATAACATTTTTTCATTCACACACATTATATATATATATATTCCTTTTTCAATTCTATATTTCAATAGATAGTTTTAAGATAATTGCTATCTTAATTTTTGCTTTAATATTTTGAAAGGATTGAACATGAACAAGAAAATACAAACCAACATAAAAATGGTGATATTTTATAAATATCATAAGAATTTTTTAAAATTCAATTTATTCCTCTATTTTTTTATGGCATGAGTAAATTAGTCGTTTTATTTTATTATGAAAGAATTTGAATTTTCTTGAGTTTTACAATGTTTATGAGGCTATTTATTTTCTTCATCTTGACAACCTTCAAGGCAACAATTATTTCCAAGGATTAAAATGGGAATTGAAAAAAAAAAAAAAAAAAATGGTTTTAAAATCTTTTTATCATTATTAAAATTTACAGGTGTATGCAAAAAGGTATTTGGAAACTATTCACTGATGGATTGTAATTAGATGCCAACCTAACTGGGCTTATTCTATGCCTAGAAGTTGGTTGGCTGGTTAGTTTTTTTGGCATATCAACCTTTGTAGGTTATTTAATGCCAAATCTATTTTTAAGTAAATTATCAGTTCTATTTAAAACAATTCAGTTTAGCATGAGTACACAGTTTAATTGTCTAAACATTTGTATTTCAAACTATTCAGTTTATTCAAGCAGTTATATATAACAATTCAGTTTAGTGTAAGTACAGTTTCAGAGTCAAAAACAGTTCAATTTCAAATAATTCAGTTTAGCATAAGCACCCAGTTTAAATGTAAGTACAGTTTAATTTTCAAAAACATTTGTATTTTGAGCTATTCGGTTTAGTCAAGCAGTTCTAATTTAGCTAATTCAGTTTAGTATAAGAGATTTTGTTTACACACAGTTAAATGTCAAAACAGTTCTATGTTAAACAATTCAGTTTAGTGTAAATACAGTTTCAATGTCAAGAAACAGTTCTATTTTAAATAATTCAGTTTAGCATAAGCATGCAGTTTAAATGTAAGCCTGGTTTAAGTGTCAAAAACATTTCTATTTCAAGCTATTCAATTTAATAAAACAATTCAGTTTAGCCTAAGTGTGCCATTAATTCTATTTAATCCATAGATAGGGCCCTATCAGGTGCTACCACGCCGGGCCAGAGTGGACCTGAGAGTAATGGCAATGAAGGAGTGATCCATATTCCTCAAGGCCCCAGCATTACTGGGACCTCACAGTCAGACTGTTTAGTGTCATATACAGGACACTCATTGGTGGTGGGGGGGTCTTACCCCTCTGAAGACTGGGCAAGCCTAGAAGTTAGAGAATCATGTTTATGGTAGATTGATTATTGAATTTTTTTGTGTAGTTCAAGAGTTTTTGGCACATTGTCTATTGAATAATAATGATTTTAAAGAGATATATTTTAGCCATAGATGAGGCCCTAATAGTTACCACGACTTTGAGTCAGAATAGACCTGAGAGTAATAAACATGAAGGGAAGTACTCTACATTCCCTAGAGCTCCGGAATTAGGGCCTCACGAACATATACTGTTTAGTGTCATACCCAGGATACTCTTTTTGGGGGAGGAAATCTTAACCCTCAGCAGGGGATACAGTCAGTGTATTCTAAGCTCTAGTGAAAGGGTGAAGAAACAATTTCGGTAAAACAGAAATCAAGTTATTTGGATGGAGGAATCAATTTTAACCACACTAATCCAATAGGGGATGCCTGAAGTGGTGTAATGGTTAGTTCGTTGCGGTTTATGGCATATCAACCTTTATGGGTTATTTAATACCAAACTGTACATAAAGATATTCTTATTGAGTTGGGCGAATTGTCCAAATCATGTAGCAGATGATGAAGTAGCAGCTGAACAGGGGATAGCCTGATGTTCTGAGTGGGTATATTCCTGTATTGGAGGATAGCTCTTGCTGCTGGGTCATTTCCCTAAAGATCCCTGTGTTGCTATTAACAATTCTCTTAGCTATCTTGACAGCGAGCTCTGCCCAACCATTGGATTGAAAGTAAATGGCAGATGATAGCCCGTGCTTTACAGCCTAGTCTTCTACAAAGTGCTTAAATGGGAGGGATGTGAAAGGCAGTCCACCATCACTGCTTAGTTCCTCAAGGGCACTATAGGTTCGAAATATGTCTACGCAAATTGATATATATTTCAAACCTACAGAAAAGCCCGGAGACTAATGAAGCCACAAGGGACACACTCATTGCCCATTAGTTGGTGCAGCATGTTGGCATTTACTGCCAAGAAAAATGGTAAACCACAAAGGACCATAGATTACCAGCACTTAAATTCACAGTGAAAACAGGAGACACCATACAGGGTCACCGTTCCAGTTAGTGCTACAAGTGCCACCTAAGCAAAAAAAACAAAACAAATGAACAAACAAACAAAAAAAAAAAAAACAGTGTTAGATGTTGTACATGGATACCACATCTCCTTAGATAAAAATCACAGCTGCAGACCACCTTCATCAGAGAATGGCGGGTGGGTCATGGTGTAATGGTTACAGTGATAGACTGTGGAATTTTAGTAAGCAAGTTCAAACTCTAGTCATGCTATTATATTCACTTTCAGACAAATACCCTTGGGAAAGGTATGAAATCCCTAATCTTCTAAACTATGGATTAAATAACATCACAACTGTTCTTCAAGAAGGATGGCTTTGGCATTAAGTAACCTATGAAGATTGATATGCCATTAAACACAGAAACCAAACCAAAAACTGCTCCTTCACCTCAATAATTATACAATCTGTAAATCAAGTTTATGGGTAAAGGCAGAGCTCATTTCTTGGCATTGTTAAATGGTTTCAAGCATTGCTATCAAATACAAATAATTCTATTTAGCACTTATCATTAGTTTGCACACAGTTAAAGGGTTTCAAGCTTAGTAAATGATTGAATAATTCAAATTGATTCATAAATGGTATCCTAAAATGTACTACCACACAGGGTCAGTGTGGTCTTGGGAGTAATGGCAATGAAAGGGTACTCTACAGTCCCCGAAGTTCCAGGACTGAAGCCTCACCATCAGATAGAGTTTACTGTCATACCCAGGACACTTGCTGGAGTGAAAGTAAGTGGCAGATGAAAGCCTGTGCTCTGCAGAGATGCAATCAGCATATTTTATAGCCCCAACCAACTGGGCTATCAAGCAGTGTAATGATCAACAAGCTTGGTTAGCTGAACATTCTTGGCGTGTTTCTCTTGAAGAGCCCTATATCTCTGGCCTTGTGCTTAGTATTGTCTACAAACTTATTTTGATAACCACAATCACGTTTTGTAGCTTTTTTTTTTTACTGAAACAATATGTATCATTCAAAATTAAAAGTTATATCTTGGGATAACTTTGTTCATGACTCATACTGGCCCCAGAAGACCAGATTCTAAGATATTTGTCAGTGAGAAACAAAACAATAATATAATCAATATAATCTTGCAAAATTGTCTATTTTATACATGAAATGTTGTAAAATTGAAGAGAAACTATTACTTGTGTACTAATTCATTAGAATTCTATCACTTTTGAGACAGCTTTGCTTCTCTCAGTTTACATTAGATTTCCAAGTAAGAATTAAAATGACATTTTCACTTCTCAAATTCTCACTGATAGTGCTGGATTACGGATAAGTTTTTAAAAGACTTTGCAGTTAATGAATATGCATTAACAGTGATGATATTGGCGATAATTATAATAGCATCTAGTCTAGGAGAAGGAAAACTCTGAATTCAAACCTGTTAAACTCTGCTTAAAAATTGACCTTGTGTCATATCCTGCCTGAGCAGAGGGGTTGGTAAATAGGATTATAATAGCATCATCATTGTTACCAATTTCTCAAAGTTTCTTAAATGGCTGCATAAAACAGACCTGATATCATTTATATTCCAAAATTAACAGTTTTATGGGATGTAATTTATACTTCTGTTGCCTGTCACAAACAAGTGTTAATCTTTTTTTTAAAATATGCATGTACATATTATAAAGCAATTTCAGATAAGTAATAGGGTTTTTGACAAAATTTCTGAAATGAGAAAACGTTATTTCAATTATATGTAAAGGTTCTAGGATGGAGTTGAAAGTGACATAAGAAATATAACTTAGTTTCTAGATTAAGAATAAATTAACTTTAATTCCAGAATATCTTAGCAATTTTTTTTATTTCAAAATAATAATTATTATTAGCAGTAATTATTAAATACTTTGTAAGTTGGTCATAATTAAAAACAAAAGAATGTAAATTGTTTTTAAATAAAGTTTAGGATAATGATATTTGAAGGACTCAAACTAGCAGTACTGAGACAATAGGTCTGTTTTAGTTTGGTTGTGTTTTATGTCATATCTACCATTGTGGGTTATTTAAAAATCAAATCCTATATATAACACTTGGGATTCTATTTGATATTGATTATTTGTTTGTACATTGTTAAATAGTTTTAAGTACTGCTATCTAATACTTGAAAAAAAAAAAAAAAAAAAAAACAATATTTATCATTAGCTTGTGTGCTATTAACTGGTTTCAAGTATAATAAATGATTAAAATAATTTTATTTGACCCACAGACAGGACCTTAACATGAACTATCACTTCAAGTCAGAGTAAACCTTGGAGTAACAGCAATGAAGAGATACTTCAAACTTTCCAAAGCTCTCTGGACTGGAGCCTCACCATTCAATGGTTTTATGTCATATCTAGGACACTCATTGTGGGGCAGGGGTCTTGACCTTCTGCAGAGATGCATTTGGCATATTTTGCAGCCCCAGTCAACAGGACTGCCTTTATTAAGATGGTCATCATTAAAAAAGGATAGAGTATTTTTATTAAAATTTATGATTATTATTTCTATTTAAAGAATGTTTTAATCATCTATTCACTACTGAAGATGGCTTGGGATTCATTTGAAGATCTCTGGAAAACTACTAAAAATAATAAAAATCTAATTCTATCATTTGCCAGACTAGAAAAACCTCATTGCAATGTAGATTTAGAAGGAAAAAAAAAGGGGGGAAGAGCATTTTGAAACCTTTTGCTTTCAATCAACAACCATATGCCTTCAATAAGTTTCCTGACTTTTTCATATGGGCACTTTAATTGATAGTACACACATGAAACTCTAGTCCACTTTGAAGTAATCTTTTCCTGCTGCAATGCACTTGTACCGTTCGAACAATTTCTGGAAGGCCCCATGGAAGTCCTCTTGTGTGAGCGTGTCAATGACCTTTGTCACAGCCTCTTTCATCTCCTCAATTGTCTCATAACGACAGCCTCTGAGCTTAGGGAATAAGCAAAAGTCACAGGGAGCAAGGTCTGGACTATAGGGAGGGTGAGGAACTGTGTTGATGCCCATCTTGGTCAAATAGTCTGTGAGAAGGATGGAGTTGTGGACTGGTGGAAATGGCACTGACTGGATTTGAAGAGTGCTGGTCTCTTCCGACGGAATCTTTTCCTGAATTCCCTTAAAACCTCAACATAGTATTCCTTGTTGACTGCCTGTCCAGTGGGAACCCAATGCATGTAGATCATGCCAGTGCTGTCAAAAAAAGGGATAATCAAAAGTTTGTGGGTGGATTTGCTCTGTCTGGCCTTCTTGGGTCTGGGAGAGCCAGCATGCTTCCACTGGGAACTGTCTCTGGGTCATAGCAATATATCCAGCTTTCATCACATGGCATTTTTTCCAAGTTTAAAACAGAATTTTATTGCATATCTTTCTTCTAAAGTCCAGATTGCATTTTTAAAATTCACCAGCTGTGACAATTCGGCTTTATGGTAGGGTGTATTCCAATTGATGCTGTAGCTGTTCATTTCAACCTGAAATCATAAAAATTGGTCAGTCATCTCATAAGATATATAGCAATACCATACTGAATTTTCAAGAGTCAATGACAATTTTAAATGCCTGTACAAAAAACGTCTGGTAACCTATTGAATGCACCCCGTACAATCTTTCTCATTACATATTGGAGAGGAAACCAAGTCACCAACCTCTTATAAAGATAACCAAGACACATTTTTAAAGCAAAGAGAACAGCAAGACATATGTAAATGTTTGATTGTAATTGTTATCATATTTTCAATGTTCATTGCACTGGTTTTTTTAAATGCACTAATCACTGGTTGATATCAAATATTCATACCCAATAACTTGCTTACAGTTGGTTTGTTTATTTTGATGGGTTTTATGGCACATCAACCTTTGGAGGTTATTTAACGTCAAATCCATTTTTATGAAAATAATCTGTTCTATTTAACACAATTCAGTTTAGCATAAGTACACAGTTTAATTTTCAAAAACATCTCTATTTCAAACTATTCAAGCAGTTTTATGTAACAGTTAAGTGTAAATACAGTTCAACTTCAAATAATTCACTTAAGCATAAGCACGCAGTTTAAATGTAAGTATGGTTTAATTGTCAAAAATATTTCTATTTCAAGCTATTCAGTTTACTCAAACAATTCATTTTAGCATAAGTATTCTGTTAGTTCTATTTAACCCATAGATAGGACCCTATCAGGTGCTACCACTTTGGGCCAGAGTGGACCAGAGAGTGATGGCAATGAAGGGGTAATTCTGCATTCCCCAAAGCTCTAACATTGCTGGAACCTCACCATCAGGGGTGTCCTCGTGGTGTAATGGTTAAAGCGATGCACTACGGAATCGTAGTACGCGAGTTCGTACTCCAGTCGCGCTATTACGTTCACTTTCGGGCAAATACCCTTGGGAAAGGTATGAACCCCCTTATTCTCCCTCCAGCTATGGGTAAATAGTAGGACGGACTAGGTTCTTCAGCCTTGGTGAGGCAACTAGTCTAGGAGAAGGAAAACTCTGAATTCAAACCTGTTAAACTCCGCTTAAAAATTGACCTTGTGTCATATCCTGCCTGAGCGGAGGGGTTGGTAAATAGTACCATCAGATTGTTTAGTATCACATACCAGAAGACTCTTTGGGGTGGGGTTGGGGTCTTACCCCTCTGCAGAGAAGTAGTCGGTGTATTCTACAGCCCCAGCCGACTGGGCAAACTTAGAGTTGGATGTTTTCAAGTATTTCTATTCAATACTAATTATGTATACATAGTTTCAAGTATCTATACTCATATAATAATAATCATTTATTTGCACACAGTTATATGGTTTCAAAGATCTGCAAAAAAATTATATGGTTTCATCTAACTCATAATAATTTTTAAACAGTTATAGCTTCAAGTGACTCTTAATAAAAATAATTTTTAACCTGTGAAATCATTCCAAGTTATTCCTACCTAACATGAATAATTCTATTTAATAATAATAATAACAATATGCTTCTACACAGTTATATGATATCAAGTATTCCTATCTAATATTAATAATTTTCAAACAGACCTATTTGACTTATTCATAGGACTAACAGGTATTACCATTCCAGACTTAAGAATAACGGTAATGAAGGGGTACTTCACACTCTCCAGAGCTCCAGAACAGGAGCCTCACTACTGGATGTAGTTTAATGTCATATCCTGGCCACACAACAAAGACAAGCAGACTAGTCCAAATAAACTCCTGTATGATATCTAGACAGATAGTTATTCAATTATCACAGATTCTATTCTTTTTGATACAAGTATGGACTGAAAAGATCATATGATATATCTGTTGTGGATGATTTTTTTTTTTTACCAATGGGATGCAAGCATTGCAACACTGAAGAAAATAATGTGTTGACCACATGAGAGACTATATTGATAGAAAAAAAAAACTTTTTTCATCACATTTTATAAAAGAATCTTGGTCAGCCAATCCACTTTTCAGCTGCCCCTTTGTATACGTAAAATCATTAAATTTCCAATCTTTATCCTCATTTTCATTACTATTATTGTCACATGTTATCACAGTATTATATTCCTCTTACTGAAATTTAACAAGAGGGTTAAATAAGTTTCAATCAAAATCAATGTTTCTAAACTTGCTTTGAGTTTAGCATATTGATGTGGAATTGTTTTCAAAAAGTCAATGCCAACCAATTTAGAAGAGAAACGGTATTCTGGAACAATACCAAATGTAAAAACTTGATACAACCTCATCAATTGAACATCAAGAAATGGGAAAGAGAGACAAAGGAAAACAAAAAAGAAAGACAACATTATTTCCTAATATTGGCAAAAATTGACTGAAATGGATTAGAAGAAATTGCTGGAAAAATGTTTAGATTTCAAAATTAATGCCAATCAATGAAGAACTATTTTTGCTGTGCACAAAGTATACATCATGGAAAGTATCTTAACATACTGCCCGTACTTAAAAAAAAAAAATAAATAAAAAAAAAATGCCTGATTTTTGCCAGAGATGCTATCAAACTTGCATAAAAATTGAGTCAGGCCAGATTATAAGCTTGCAGTATTGATTCGACTCTTACTGACATGTCTTTCAAATTCCAACAAAAATGAAATAAAATAAAATCGGAAGCATTAAAAGAAAGCAATATATATTAAGCTATAAAATGTTTTGAGATTTTTATACTTTTGGCAAGGAAATAACTTCAATTTGATTTGATTTTTTTAAATTTACAAGTCCAATTGTCTGAAGCGTTCATTGCATTGTGATGGTTTCTCGTTAAGTGCTTTCTAAATTGGAATAATAAAGTTTTTGGTCATTTTTCAGGTGATGTCTCATTATAAACATTTTTTTTTTAATTAGTTTGAAATATATAAGCAAACCATATAAGATAACTTCTTGGTCCATAAATTTAAGTTTATATTGAAAATTAATCTTAAAAACTTCAAAAGTTTTTGCTTAAATAACTTTAAAACAAACAGCATAAATATCACATTTTTTTTCTTGTTAAAATTTGTTTCATTTCTATTACCGTAATGAGAAATTGACTAAACTTTTATCATTCTGGATTTAAGGCACCTATATTAATAATTGGGAAGAGTTTGCCTGTCTGTCCTCAATGAATAGCTGAATAGTTTTATCTGTAGCCAACAAATTGGACATTCATACTTATTGGTTGGAAATGATGGTTCAAACATAGAAAAATGTTTTTCCGACGAGGCAAAGCAGATTATCATCAAGAAATTTTATATTTCTGAACTTCAAAAGAAAATATCAATTATTAATCTGATTAAAACAATCTTTTACATTAAGTATTACTAATTAGGTTTATTGTTAGTTCAATTTAGAGATGTAAAATATTTACATAGTGTAATTGGCTTAATTAGGAATAACAATCTGGACAAACAATGAAAACACTTAAATCAATATACCTTAATTCAGTGTCATACCCAGAACACACTGCATTTTTAGGTTGATTGGTTGGTTGGTTGGTTTTTATGGCATATCAACCTTTGTAGGTTATTTAATGCCAAATCCATTTATATGTAAATAATCAGTTCTATTTAAAACAATTCAGTTTAGCATGAGTACACAAAATTGTCAAAACATTTCTATTTTAAGCAATTAATTTCAGTCAAACAATTCAGTTTAGCATAAGTATGCTGTTAGTTCTATTTAACCCATAGACAGGGCCCTATCAGGTGCTACCACGCCAGGCCAGAGTGGACCTGGGAGCAATCGCAATGAAGGGGTGCTCCGTATTCCCCAAAGCCCTAGCATTGCTGGAACCTCACCATCAGATTGTTTAGTGTCATATACCAGGACACTCATTGGAGGAGTCTTACCCCTCTGCAGAGGTGCTGTTCGTGTATTCTACATTTTTAGGTTGAATTTTATTTTATTGTACAATATAATAAAATAGCATTCAATCTAAAAATTACCAATTTCAAGCGTTTAAATTTACAGTAAATCCATTTACTATCTATTTCTTACAGTCACACTAAAACTTTAAATGAAGGTGATTTGATTTTTTTGATGGCATGTGAACTTTTTAAGTGACATTTAAAGTCAGAAATTTGATACAATTAATTTGCTCACTGACATAATGATTCAAGTTTACCTATCTAATACTCATCATTTATATGGAAATCAGACCTAATCAGACCTAACTGATAAAATGAAATGCAGTTTCTTCCAGGCAGCGGTTGTATTGATACTGCTATATGGATGCACTACATGGATGCTAACTAAACGGCTGGAGAAGAAACTAGACGGAAATTACACAAGAATGTTGAGAGCAGTATTGAACAAGTCCTGGCAACAACACCCCACGAGACACCAACTATACGGACACTTGCCCCCCCATCACGAAAACTATACAAATTAGACGAACCAGACACACGGGACACTGCTGGAGAAGCAAGGACGAGCTCATAAGTGATGTACTCCTATGGACCCTCACATATGGCCGTGCAAAAGCAGGACGACCAGCTCAAACTTACATACAGCAACTATGTGAGGACACAGGATGTAATTCTGAAGACCTGCAGGAGGCGATGAATGATGGGGAGAAGTGGTAAAGAGAGGGTCAGGGATATCCGTGCTGGCGGCACAACATGATGATGATGATGATTCCTATTTAATAATCATTTTTATTGAAGTATAGTTTAAATAGGACCCTACCAGGTAAACCTACAATGGATTAAAGTGGACCTGAGAGTAATGTCAATGAAGGAGTACTGTCATACCTAGCAAAGACCGTTTTTTGGGGGATCTTTCTTCTCTGAAGAGGATGTAGTCTGCATATTGTCAGCCTCACTGACAGGGAGATGAACAAGACTCATAATAATCATAAAGGAATTCAGAGCCATCTCATGAAACCTGGTTGCCTGTCTCAGACAGATTAGTAAATCGATTGAAGGGAGCCAATGTCAGAAAAAAAAAAAAAAAACATCACAGAGGATTCCTTTGTTTATTGGCATCAGCTACCAGTTTAGAAGAAAAAAAAATGAAGCATGCTAGTTATTTCAGATTAGAATGTAGAATGTCATCTTGACTCTACACTGAAGCCCATATTAACTGCTCAGCATCTTGACATCATCTGGTCAATAAGTTCAACTCTCAAACCATTAAATTAACATTTCATTTTTGGAAACAAACTCATAGACACTGACTGGGAAAATCTGAATACAGATTAGAAGAGGGAGACAGAGAGATATAAAAAGATTGCAATGGATATATAATGGGCTTCTATTTTCATCATGCATTCCCACACAATGAGGGAAAACTAACAAAGTCTAGTGATATTGTAAGGTACAGCTGGAGTGTACTAGGTTAGGCAATGATGCTTTTGTCTGCAAACCATGCTTTCTTTTAGGCCCTTATTCAGTTTAAGCTCTATTGGCAACATTTGATTTAATTCTATTTTTTCCACACCAGAATCACATTATATAACACACACACACACACACACACACAAATAATGTACTGCTAATGATAGTATCATGTCTTCATGATCCTCAAGCAATATGACATTCCCAAGAACGTGAACCCTACATAAAGGAGTAGACTGATTTATTTAAATGGCATGCCAACTAATCTAGGGTTATTTTATGTCAACAGGTAAGGAATAGCATTTATACTTTTACATTTTTTATAATTTTTTCAGAGTTGTTTTTTGCACATGTTCCGAGTGAATATGGAACATTAGTAAACAGATTCATTTAACCTATAAATGGGAAGATAACAGGTAGTACCACTCCTGGTCAGAGTGGACCTGAGAGTAATTGCAATGAAAGGGTAGTCTACACTCCCCTGATCTCCAAAACTGGAGCCTCACCAGAAGATCTAGTTTAGTGTTATACTTAGGTCACCACTTTTTTAGGGGAGAGGGATTACCCTTGGGCAGGACATACAGTCTACATATTCTAAGCCTCACTGACAGGGCAATTATAAGATTTGAGGATGGTACATAGAAAGTATGGAATGTGAAAAAAGTAAATGACATTACAAAGAAATCTGAAAAAGAGTATGGAACAAGAGTCCTAATAAGTACAACTCTAAATAAAAATCCAATGTGCATTGTGCGACTTTAAAATCTTCCTGAGGTTAAATTCTAACTTTAGATGTTGAGCAGAATGATTTCAAGATGTAGTGTTGACTGATGATTTGGAAACTCGAAACAAAGTGATTTTGTATTCTTTGTTAAATTGCCCATATATGCTCTCTCTTATATATATATATATATATATATATATATATATATATATATATATATATATATATATACACACACATCAGGCATATTTTCAGAGATACATTTAAAGACAGTAATTAACACACACACGCACACACACACACACACAAATATATAAATGGACATATTGTCAGACAGAGACGTATAGACAGATATATAAACATATTCATTATTAGAAGAAAGCAAAGAAAAATTAGTTTTTACTTCAAGATAAGTATTCATAGATAAGAGAGGAAACATTTGTTTTTCATACTTTTGTTTTTTTACATCATTTTGATTGATTGCTTCTCCCCCCTCTCACTTCTTTCTTCTTCAGGTGACATGTGTCTGGAAGTTCATTCAGCTTTGTGGGCTCCTCCTAATTTCTTGCCAACCAACCGCCCAGCCCACTTAAATCCACCCGGAAAAACAATCAACAAAAACTTTGCATACAACAGAGTCTCAGCAGCTTAAAGAAATAAAGAAAAAACAAATTATCTGGAAAGAAAAAAAACTTTTTTCCTAAAGACAATTTTTTTTTTCAATACATGGGCCAAATTTCTTCTGACTTTATTGGCACAAGGACAAAATGACAACAACTATAAAATTATTCAATTTTATAAATTTCTATCTGTTTCTATACGGTTCTTGTCTTTGCCAAAACTGTATTGTTCTTTTGTTCTATATTGCATCTAGTGATGAGGTTTTAGTTCTGGAATCCAGAAACTGTGCAGAACTCCCAGGTAGACTTTGATCCAGAGTGGTAGTACTGTAATATTACGGACGGGTGCTGTCGTTGAGAACGCGCGAGCACATCGGCTGTCATCAATCATTGAAAAATGTCATGAACCTAGCGCGTGCAGGCAGAATGACCTGTAGAGTTCAAGCGTGATTTTAATATGCTGCACTATTGTTTTCACTGGCATCACTGAGCCTTCTGGAACCTTCGAATTGATCCATCAAATCTCTATATAAGAAATCAAGTAACAAGATTTGGGGAGTTCAAGGCAGATTTCTAAACAGGTTCAACAGAGGTCCAGGACAAACTGACCCCTGCCCCACCCAGCCTGTCAACAATATGACTGATATGAACATATCAACAAGGCCGCTATAATGGCGCTGTTGTCTCCAAGATGAGGAAGGAAGAAGAACGCAATCAAACAAACTTTTTTGTTTTTTTAACTACTGCCCACTGTAGTTCCCATGAATAAAAGCGACTACTATTTTCTTCCTTAAATTTCGAGTTTTGAGCGTTTCTTTCTTGTGAACTCCTTTCTTTCAGGCAACGTATTTTGGTCCTATGTTACAGTACCAGTGATCATCTCCTCTGTGATATGTTTGAAAATTATTTGTTTGGTTTCAGTTTGGTTTCTTTGTTTAATGGCGTATCAACTTTTGTAGGTTATTTAATGCCCAAGCTATTCTCCTAAAAGAATATAAGTGGTACTATTTAACCCATAGCTGGGAGGATAAGGGGGTTCATACCTTTCCCAAGGGTATTTGCCCAAAAGTGAATGTAATAATGTGACTGGAGTTTGAACTTGCTTACTTCAATTCCGCAGTCCATCGCTTTAACCATTAAACCACAAGGACACCCCCAAAATTATTTGTCTAGGATAGGAAGACTTCATGACTTAACAAACAATCGTTATTTCAGAAAAAAAAGTAATTAGAAAAATCATTGCAATAGAAAATTAAAAATATAAATAGTAAAGACTATGATAAAATATTTACAATGAATCAAAATTTTAGCATTAAGTAGCCCATAACAAGCTGATATGCCATTAAATAAGCGAACCTGAATTAAATCTTGTTTTTTTTCTATTTAGTTTTTATCATTTCATTTTTATAATAAACAATTAGAATCCTAAGCTCTTTGATGCCTCTGAGCCCCTTGACCCAGGACTCCTAGCTGATACCTGAAAATACACGCTATCATCAAACCTGTAATAATGCATTCAAAATATATTCAAGAAAATGAAAATATATCAAATACCAAAGTAGATAATTTTATACCTAATAGGAATATAGAAATGGGAATTCCTCATCTGGAATTTAGGCTGCCCAAGTATATGTACTTCTGCTCAGGTATGACAGATTAATAAGTTATACAGGTCCCTCTTATAAAAAGGGATGGACTGAAAACTATATCATCAACAATTTTGATGAGTTCTTAACAGACATCTCACTGATGAAAAATTCCTAAGAAGAAAATATTTCAAAAAACAGAATATTGTAAATCTTTTACTTAAACTGTAAATGGTTTTGTTTAATGGCATATCAACCTTCATGGGTCATTAATGCCAAAACCATCCTTGATGAAGGACAGTAGTGGTACTATTTAAACAACAGAGAGAAGGATGAGGAGGGTCATAGCTTTCCCCTCGGGTAGGAGTTGGAAAGTGAATGTAATAATAAAACAGGAGTTTGAACAGTTCAGCCTATCAGCCACGATGCCACAAGGTAAGCTAGAATTGATACCAGAGTAAACACCAGCTGATGACAATTTCTATAATTATTTGAGCTTAGTAGAATACAGATGTCACTTTTCTCAGCATGACATCAATTTTTTTTTTACATCTTGGCCTGAATATTAATATTCAAGAATTTTAAATATTCCATTTCAATTATGAAACTATGAACAATGTACAAATTAATAATTTTCATTATCAAAATTTTTATTAAATGAATCATCGGTTATCTATTTCTCAATTATTCTGTTTAATGACAACCATAAAATGATAGTGTGTGCAGTTGTAATAAGAATCAACTGAAAAATAATACAGTTTGAAGAAAAAAAAAAAAAAGTACAATGCAGGACAATTTTCCATCTTATTCATTCAATGTGTTGGTATTTGAAATATCTTTTTTTTTCCAAAAGTGTCAAAGATTTATGATAATAAACTAGTTTGTATACCTTGGTAACAATATCTCATCTACTGAAAGTGATGTCAACATATGCAAAGTTAAAGCAGGAACAGGTTATTGACCATGTGGAAATCTGATCTCTTAAATAAAATACAGAAATTTTTCCAAGATTAGTTAAGTGAGTACTACTGTATATTTTCACTACTTGAACTATAATAAAACAAATTGAAGTTGGATGGGAAGCATATATGGATGCTGCATAATATTTTGAACAAATCCTGGAAGCAGCACCCCAAATAACAGTAGCTGTACACCCAATTAACTCCCATTTCACAAACCATCTAAGATGAGCAAGCATGCTGAGTATTGCTGGAGAAGTAATGTTGAATTCATAAGCAATGTTCCATGGATTCTTAAGCATGGTGACACCAGTGTTGGCCGATGAGCAAAAATTTACATTCATGATCTGTGCAAACACCGAGCACAGTCTAGATAACTTATAAAGAGCAATTACTCCTAGTGACATATGGCGAGAGAGGGTTAAGGGAATCTATATTATCAGCACACATTGATTATCATGAGACAATCAGAAAATAAAAATATCTTAATATCCCTAAAAGGTCAAAAAATTTATTAGCACTTAGAAAGTGCTCTAGTGTATTTTTCTAATGTATTAAATAATTATACTTTAATAATTTTATTTATGCTATAAAGATACTTCACTGGTTTCAGATTACTATCAATTAAGGTGATGGTAAACTTAGAATTCAAGCCGAAGCTTAGCTGTATGGTTCATTAAAATCTAATTACAAAATTAGAGAAATTAGAAAATCCTTTTAATTCCTAAAATGCTCACGAAAATTTAAATATCTTTAATAAAAAGATAGTCAAAGACACCCTCGCTCTTTTTGTAGGGAATTTTGCCAAGACCAAATTTTTATCTCTGTGCGTGTGGTTTCACATTTTGGATAATTACATACAAGACCCATACAAAATTTATGAATTTTGAACAAGAAAAAAATGCAAAATATGCTATTCATCAAATCTGATTAGCTTGTTAATTTTCTTGCATATTATTGAAATTATTGCAATGATGTTAGGCAGATATAATGACAACATCTCAAAGGTTATTTGCTTCTGTAAGTCTAGGGATATTTTGTTAGTCGTCCAAATTAAAAGAATTCAAGACAACAAAATAAGCCAATATAGAGTTGGTTAAAAGTTTCATTAATTTTCACTATATTCATCTTTACTTATATATAAACTAAATCTATTTGTGGAAAAATTGGTTTTTGCCAGTGAAAAAAAAAAAAAAAAAAAAAGATAAGATTATTGTTGTTTCTTTGAGTATGAAGAATCCTGTTTCTTAATAAGTATATGATTTACTCCAATTAGATTATTTAGAACTGATATTTTGTAGACTGGATCTCATCTTCATTTTTAAATATTAAAGAATCTGGTGCAAAAGATAGGGACAAAAACATTAAGTAAAAGTTTCTCAGCTATCTGATCATAATTACACCAAGTGGAGAACGTCTTGTAATGTTATAAATCTTTTGAGTTTTATTCTTTAATCTTAATTTCAGTTACTTTTTATAGCAACTCTTCAGACTGCTTTTCTATTACTACCACTAAATAGATAAGAAATTAAATTAAAAGAAAAAAGGCCTCTGCTAAGACTTGAAATCACAACCCATCACAGTCCTGCTTTAGCATGGCAGCTGCTGTATATATTAGGCCATTAAGAAACTCAGTACAGCTTTCATTCTTTCATTTCCCCTTAACACAAAATATTCTATCAACTTAAATGTTTAGAAATATTATCTTGTAAACTTTTAAAATATAAATATTTATTTTTACATGTATGTGACCTAATTAAGCTCTTAAATTAACACCAGTTTAGAATTGAACTGATGCTTCAATCAAGGAAGGTTTGATTTCCTTTTTAATGGCATATCACTCTTCACTGGTTATTTAATGCCGAAGCCATACTTGTAAAAAGAACAACATAGCTGTTTAACCCATAGCTGGGCTTATAAGGATATTCAAAAATTTACAAAGAGTATTAGTTTACAGGTGAAAGTAATAGTTCAACTTCAGTTTGAACTAGCTTACTTCAATGCCACAGCTCAGAATATTAACCACTGTACCATGGGCATTTCCCATCTATTAACAAAGGAGGGAAGGCTTTTAATTAGCATTTCATAGTTATGCCCATTATAGTGACAATTGAGATGATTAAAAAATTATGTTTAGCTTTTTTTCTCCAAATGTATTGCTTTAATACTAGTCTCCTGATAGTAAGCTGTATTTTGGTGTGTATATATATATATATATATATATATATATATATATATATATATATAACATTACACAAAATCATAAGCAATTTGATTATATATGAATATTGTCTATGGTCAATTTTTTTTATAAGGATTTATTTCTTAATTTTCTCTTGCATTTTATAACAACTTTTGGTCCATTAGTTGCCACTCAGTCACCCCTCATGCTGATTTTACAGCAAGCCAACCTGTGTTGGTTCTTTAACACCCAAGTCAGTCCTGTTTCAAAGAATTTGTGATAATCATCTATAAACAATTATAACTTCAAGATACTATTCTCAATACAAATAATTAGCCCACAGCTATATTGTTTTTAGAGTATTCTAACCTAATACTAATAATTTTCAAAAAGATTTATTTGCCCCACAGACTGAACCATAACATCTACTATCAAACCTGGCCACAATGAACCCAGAAGTAAGAAAAATATCAAAAAATAAATCTCAAGTGGCGCTTCTTCTCTGGATGCAGTTTCATTTTATATACGGACACCCTTTTTTTTCGCAGGAGGAGAGGTTTTTGCCTATCTGGAAGGAGTTGAGTCATCATATTCTATGCTCTGATAAAATGGGTAACATTCACATCCCTTTTTTACCTTTTTTTAGGAAAAAAAAATCATGCGCAAGTGAATCTCAGTGGAAATATCATCTTTATTACTAATCCAAATTGTTTACAAAGAAGTTGTAATCTGAGCAATGATTTAACTACGTTTGTCGATTTCAAATATTCAAAATAATAGCCAAGTTCGATGATAGTTCCTCAACCTGCGGAAACACAATTTTAATATCCTTGGCAAAAATTATCGAATGTTCAAATTCTTTTTTATTTAGCAATGAATAAACTGCAAATAGATAAGATGCAAAACGTTTTTTATTCAACAGCTCAACATTCTGGTTTCATTAAACATCTCACAAACTATAAGCCTTCATGAAGGAGTTTTTTGATCATTTCAATTGGCAGTTCTTTTGTTAGAGCCTTTCTTCCTTTCAATTAAATATGCCAAACTTCATGCTGTGGTCTACAAGGAACGTAAACTGATTCGCATATCTAGGCTTCTGCCGGCATTTGTTTTAGTAATGAAAAGAACATCATTCCATATTTCCCTTAGCATGGTTCGGAAAATAATTACACCATTAATTTAAATAATTTAATCTAGCTTGTTTAAGGGATATTTTATTAAGCCAAAAACATTCAGCAGTCAATGTTTTGCATCTTGTCTATTATTAACTTCATTATTATTATTAATTATATATGTAACCCTGAAGACCTGCCAAAAGCAATGAATGACAGGGAGAAGAGGCGAGAGAGGGTCAGGGATATCCTTGCTGGCGGCACGACTTGATGATGATATATTAACAAAAAAACCACCTAAAGTGAACACCCTCTAAGTAGACTAGTTTTATAATGGTAGTATCTGTTCAGCTTGAAAGAACACCGTTTACAAGCATGATTTCCTTATTTTCAGTTGATGTGCTCTTAGGGTAACAGTTATTGTGGTAGAAAATGGAATTGGTGACCCGAGTTCAAATCCTACTCTAAGTAGTTTCAATTTATTTTTGTAAAAGGCATGAATCTGCTTTTTGTTTTTCCATCTTCGAATAAACAGTAGGACATGCTGGGTTCTTCACCATTGATAAGGCAACCAGTCGAGGATATATAAAACTGAATTCAAACCAACTGTACTTTGCTTATTAATATTCTGTGTGTGACATCTTGCTCACAACAGAGGAGTTTGGGAAATACATGTCATTGTTTTCAGTGGGTCATGAGATGAATTATTTTTTTACCTTTTGTTTGGTTTTGTTTTATGGCATATCAATGATTGTAGGTTATTTAATACCGAATCCATTTTTATACATATAAACAGTTCTATTTGAAGCTATTCAGTTTAGTCAACAAAGTTAGATGGTCCCAAGTATTGCTATGTATTACTAACAATTCAATTAAACATCAGTCATTTATTTACAGTTAAATGAAAAACAGTTCTATTTCAAACAATTCAATTTAGCATAATTACATAGTTTAAATGTCAAATCAGTTCTATTTCAAACAAATTAGTTGAGCATAAGCACACAGTTCTATTTGACCCATTAACAAGACCCTATCAGGTGTTACAACTCCAGGTTAGAATGGACCTGGGAGGGATTGCAACAAAGGAGTACTTTGCATTTTCCAAAGTTCCAGGAGTACTGGAGCCTTACCATCAGATTGTTTCGTGTCATATCCAGGACAATAGTTGGGGTTGTGTTATTTTTCTGCAGAGATGGTGTATTCTGCAGTTCTAGCCAACTGGGACATATTTTACTTTTCTAATCATTGTGCATTTTTAAAACCTGTCTTTAAATCTATTTTCATGGAAAAGAA
This sequence comes from Sepioteuthis lessoniana, assembly GCA_963585895.1. Classification (NCBI taxonomy): domain Eukaryota; kingdom Metazoa; phylum Mollusca; class Cephalopoda; order Myopsida; family Loliginidae; genus Sepioteuthis; species Sepioteuthis lessoniana. The sequence continues at coordinate 9,657,600 of OY757916.1, read as the reverse complement.
GCTGCTGTGCATCACTTCCTATTCTTTGACTGTGGAGAGGGTGAAAACCAATATTCAGTTTAAGCTTGTCATTCTCACAGGCAGCACCAATTCCTGATGCTGGAGGTTCTGCTGAACCATTAAACACTGATGAAAGTTTCATCAATGACCCCATGTATACACATGATCTCGGCCAGTAACTCCACCTCACCAAAAAAGGAAAAATCCTCGTGCTGTATCCCATTAGCATGGGAGGTTAGTTCTCATTTAATGAGTTTAGCTTTGGCATAAATCCAGAAGTATATGACACTCCTTGAGTATCTAACTCACAGGCAATGGTCAGATTGTCAAACTTGTTAATGTGGTGTAATGGTTATCATCGTAGGAAATGGACACGGCGACACAAGTTCAAATCCTGGACGAGACTGATTGCATTTCACATAGCACTAATACTCTTGGGAAAGGTATGAATCCAATTATTCTCCCTCCAGCTATGGGTAAATAGTAGGGCAGATTGGGTTCTTCAGCCTTGGTGAGGCAACTAGTCTAGGAGAAGGAAAACTGAATTCAAACCTGTTAAACTCCGCTTAAAAATTGACCATGTGTCATATCCTGCCTGAGTGGAGGGGTTGGTAAATATGGTTAACAATTAAACTTAGCCAAGCTTAAATTTAGCATGACACCCAATGAGGAATGAACTCACTATTCAGTAATAGTAATTGGAGAGACACCTGAGCTAGTCTAGCTAACTTCCCATCCCATGAAAGGTTATGTTCCTTTGTTTAATAGCCTATCAACCTTTGTGGGTAATATAATACCAAAACATTCCTTGAAGAATTACAGTTTTGGCCTTATTCAACTCATAGCTCTGGGGGTAATGAAGGAGTCACATGATCGAGTCATTAATTACAATAAGTGCTACTATCTTTTGAATCTTATGATATTCTTTCACTGCATGATTATACCAGAGCAAAACCATACTACTTTTAAAATATTAATGTTATCTACCAGAATAAAAGTTTATTATTAAGCGGAAATTCTAAAAATAAAAGAAATAATAATAATCAACATTAGAGTTTGTTCTATGAGTGGCAAAAAAGAAGCATGATTTCATTAACAAGGTCATCCAACATTGCTATTATTTGTTTTATATTAGAGTTCATAAAATTGATAAAGAGAGCATTATAGATCTGAGAAAATATTTACCAAGTTAAAATAAAACACTTATTACAATGTTGAAATACTTCAAGTTAAATGAGGTTTATAGCTTATATTTGGATATATGATTCTTTGTGGTTTTAGTTGAATCCCCACTCTTCAAGAACCTCTGTGTGTGTGTGTATATATATATATATATATATATATATATATATGAGAGACTCATACAGAACAAAACCATTAAAAAAAAAAAAAAAAAGAAGATAAGCTCATTTAACGTAAGAACATTTAACATTTTATAAACACAATATACCGACAAGGAGTATGAGAAAGAAATCTAACATGATCTGACAACAACTATACAAATAGTTCTATGAACAAGCAGTTGATGAAATGGGTAAAAAGAAAAAAAAACGCTTATTTTATAAGGATAGGTAAGATGGCCATGTAGCTTTACTATTCCATGGCATGGGTCTGAGACAATGTCTTTACTGTTCCAAGATCAGAGAAAAAAAAAGGAAAAAAAAAATAGAAATCAAGACTGGGGATTTGGAACTGTCATGTGACACTTCTCATAGGACGCCTATTGGACATGTAAATTATCTAAGGAAGACAATTATTTATTGTATCATGGCTCTGCCTTCAAAGACTTGAATAAATCAGTTCATATATATATATATATATATATATATATATATATATGCGCACGTGCACACACACACAAGGGTTATTCAGTAAATAAGTTGAATTTTTGTCAAAGGTGGTGGTAATAATAAGCACCGTTTACAAATCTACCTTTTTAAGGAAATCACTAATGTATCTTTTCATGTCCCAGAAGGTTCGCATGACCTTCTTTACTGATTGCTAAGCCCAGAACCTTTTACTCACCAGAGAGAAGGTTTTCACTCCAGAGACTGTTTTTTCAATTCCAGCTCATTGTGACAAAGCCATGTTGAGCCCATTTGTAAACATTTTTTGACTCAAACATGCTTCTCTTAACACAACACCCATTTTCCTCTTAATTTCACATGGGTTGCACTTCTCAGGCACCAAAGATTTCATAACAAGCCTCTGTTCAAGCCTTGAGTGTAATTGTTCGATTTGATGCCATTTTGAATAGCCTCAAAGCAAATATTTTTGTGAGATCAAAATAATTTTTGCTATCAACTAATTCCTAATAGCACAGTTAATATTTATGGAAAAAAAATTGCGTAAAAACTTATTTCGCTATTTGAAAAAATATTTTCTATTCAATGATCCCTTATATATATATATATATATATATATATATATATATATATATATATATATATATATATATATATATATATATATAAAATAGTGTGATGCAGAAGTTCCAAATATGGAAAGCAAACTTTAAAGCCATATGAAAGTTTTAAAGTAAAGAGCCCTTTTATTAAATCCTGATAATGAAAGCAGTTTCTTATAGAGTATAAAGTCTCAAACAGTTAATCAGCAAGAAACCATGTAACTTCAAGAAAAACCGTAGAAAATTTCAATTTCCTAACTTGATAAGTAATAAACTGCTTCACTTTTGCTTGGAAGTACAGAAGATATTTTGACAAGACCCTAATCTCTAAGGACCAATATAAGCATATCCATGATATACTAAAACTGAACACTACTCGGATAGACAAAATAAATTCAATTACACGTACAACATTTGATATTCTATACATACAATGTATATTCAGGTGGTATTATAAAGAAAAGAACACACCAATGTGTCCCAAATTTAGCCTATTTTTCTATGAACAAGCAGTATGTAGAAGGGGTACGAAATAGAATTATTCACAAAGTGTAGTTAAAATAATCACATAGCTTTATCATTCCATGGCAGGGTCAGAGTAAACGTCTCTAATAGTAAAAGAACAGAAGTGAAGAATGGTCGAGAATAGGTTCTATCATGTGACACCCTACAGGGCCCCTAATGGACATGCCAATTCATTAAGGGCAATAATTATTTCTTATACCCCTATACTTGGGACCCTATCCTGAAGATTTATGTTCTATGCTCAGGTCCTAGACAAAAGAGCTCGGGAGAGCTACTCTGATTCTAGTGATAGCGTGTTGATATTATAGGACTTACATTCCTATCATTTAAATTGGGCGGTATGCCACTTGTTCCCACAACAAAGATGGCGGACGCACACAAATATTCAGTCTCGGGAAACCATTGGCCAGCAGAACCACATGACCTGTTTAAAACTACGTCCACGTTTGAATTTCATCACGCGTTTTTTTGGAGCTGATTCTAAGACACGTATTTTCTATAAATACATCGTCTTCAAACACTATCTCTTTTTCCCAATTTCTTTAGCAGCGTTAACACACTCTCTCTCCAGTGTGACTCTTGTTCACCAACTGATGTCAAAAGACACTAATGGATAAGCCTCGCAAACATTCATTTCTTCAAAATACTTTGACTATTAGACTTTTTCCCGCCTCGGAAACACAGACTGTTTCAAACCACAGGAAGAAATGAACATTTAAAAATATGTAATCAACCTTAATAGGACGCTTTCATTATTTAACCCTTTCAGTAGTTTTAGTTGTGTTAGACACACACACACAGGGCTATTTTACTAACAACAGAACAGTAGCAATATTTTCAATGTATCATTGCATGTTTTGTTACGAGTATAAATTTGTTTTGTTTGTTGCCTTGTTTTGAATGTTCCTTTAGTCCGTGCCGTTTCATATCTTTACTCATTTGCTTCATTCGCTGCATTTGTCTCATGGCATACACATTTTTTCTCATCTTAAAATAAACAATAAAGACATACTTAAGAACATTCTAGAAATTTAGGATCAAAACTGCATTAGCATTTAAGTTACATTTTTATATTTTCCAACCAATCAGCTAAAACAGAATAAGAAAATTTTAGAAAAACAGGATCGGAAGTCAACTAACAGAAAATATTTAGGCTCTAAAATAAAATAGAAAAATACAAATCTGATCGGTCAATAAATGTCTAAGCGCCAAAATTTTAGGACGATTCTTTGATCCACTATTACGGTATAAATAACACAAAGTTAGCGAGCCATTCACTAAGACTAAGCCACGAAGTCAGTAAAGCAGTAGCAGATACTCTGTCCAGCATATTCCTTTTCTTCTACAACCGAAGTTCACGACCTAACTTCAGATGGCTGCGAATCGCATTCAAAAGAAAAAAAACAGACAACTTTCTTTCATCAACGCAACACGCTGTCGCTACAATAATAAAACACGATATGAACTTCATGTAAGTAAGAAAGACTTTTTTACGGACTCCGTTAACATCTAAAACATACATACACGTGTAAACAAATTTATTTTCTTCTTGCCAAACTTTATTTTCCAAAAGGCCATTTACACATCATATATTTTATTTTTTTCCACATTCTGTTTTATGTATATTAAATTGTTTGTTGTTTAATGATCGTTGTGTTCTATTCCATTTCTTTCACGCGATTGTAAAGTTTTGTGTTGCATTTGTGGAGGAAATAATATTGGGAGCAATACCCGTAAAATACGGATGCATATCTACTGAAAAAACCAAATACATACCAACCACAACAGTCTCCATGTGCCGATTGTGCCTTTTTCCAAACATAACATATACTAAACTTTAACATAAAATTTTGGGGGACTAAACATAACTACCAAATAACATGTCCCCCTACAAATTGGCGCCCTACAATATTACTGTTCAATACAAGAAGTAAATAATCCTGTGATTTTGATGGATATTAGGATATCTTAATACAAAATTTAACAAGAGATTCTCTGAGTTGAAATGGTGCTATATATTCAACTGCAGATTATTTAACCAAAGTTAAATGTCTTAAAAGACCAATTTTGTTATTTCTGCTTCTTGGAATTTGTTGTGTTAGAATTTCTTGCAAAGCCGAAAACGTTAACTTCATTCCACTTTAAACCGAATTTATTTCAGCTATTTAAAATTATTTCTGTATGTGTGATCCAATAATCTTTAAATGATTATGCAAGAAAGGAAAATGCCCATACCTTATCTTCAAAATCAAGAGTCTTAGTCTCATTAAATGCTATATTATCAGTTTGTAGAAAACAACTCCATTCAAGATTCACAATGGCCTGATATGGTGCCATTAATCTGATGGGAAAGAAGCAATGCGTGTCAAAAGAGCAAGCAACAATTGAGATAATGGACTTTACAGCATCCTATAAAGAATAACCAGATTAAGAGCAGTCAGTTAACTATTTTATCACAAACATGGCAGATGATGATTGATAAAAACGAAACCATAGCAATGTCAAAACTTATCAAACAAAGATTTAAAAAAAGATCTTCTTGAGAATCTGAATGGCTAAAGAAAGGAATTGTGCTAGCCAAAGATTAAAAAAAAATCTTTAAAACTTGCCATGTTCATTCAGCTTATCAAATTGATATCATTAAAAACTTTATTTTACTAAGTAGTAATTTTTTTTAAAAAAGAAAAGAAAAAAGTCTTTAACAGATGTTAGTCTTTTTATTTTTAATATTTGTTTTCTAAATGTTTCAAATTCTAAGTTGAATTACCTTAACATAATTAGTTTATTTTTGCTTTTTCGTCATCAACAGATTGAATTTCTGTACCATGACGACCAGGTAGAGACTTTGAAACGTCTAAAAGTTTTGTCATTGACATAATTAATAATTTAGAAACGCGGGTAAATAGATGAATTTTATTCCTTGGTTGACTCATATTTCCTAAGTAGTTTAGCTACATTTGAAATGTGTCGGATTATGTCCCCTATTCCCTAGGAGATTGGGAACATTCATTCTTTAATTTCCAGTACTTAGTCAATAAAGGTTTACGGCTACTTTAGCCAACACATGTCCACCTCTTGTCTAACAAAACCCAGTCCATAAAACATGTGTTAGAAGTTAAATTACAAACGGAAAAAAAAATTGTGGAGACCAGGTGAAATCCTAAGATTTGCCCCCCACCCCACCAGTAAAGATAAAAAAAGGTTAACAAAAAATTCTTAGCAAAAGTTAGACCAAGCCGACAAAAGATATTCGGCCGGACTCCCAAAAACAAAGCCCACATAAAAAGGAAAAACCTTCACAAAAAAATGTGGGGAAAGAAAAGAAAAAAAAGCAAAAAAAAAAAAACGAACAAAAAATTACACATCAATTCACTAACAGAAGACACACAAACTACCTATGCCCTCACCTCGGGTGAGTGGTATTGAGCAGTTTGTCAAATCCCAGAGAACGTTTCCCTCAGGCAATACCTGCTTTGCAGGGCTGAGTCGATAGCCTGACTCCTGAGGCGCGCCATTATGGGGAATGCCAAAGGGACCAAATATTTTTAAACAGCCTCGAACAAGTCTCGATTTTTGTGTGCATCTGACAATAAAATCATGTGTTATATACAGGCTTAGAGGGAGGTCAGTTAAATACGCACAGAAACATGAAAAAACAAAAAATCGAACAAACTGAGAATAATTTTTTTTTTTCTGTTTTAATTTTTCAATATTATAATTCATTAGAGAAACAAACATTTTTCAAAATTGTCCCTACGAACAGAAAAATTTTTTTATTCCAATATTCCATCACCAAAATAAAAAATAATATTTGTTGGAAATGTTGCTAACAACTGGTAAAAATTTAAACGGGATTTTGTTGATTATTCAATCGCCAATAGACCTCTTGGGAAGCTCACACTCCTATCAAACTTCGGTGTTCTTAGCAACTACCGGGGAAAATATTAAATTTATGACGGGTTCGACAGCGAAAAATACAAAATCAAACTCGACATCGTGATTAACAAAAAAAAAAGAAAAGAATTTTTGGTTGGTGAAATGCACAATGCTCTGAATTTTAAAAATCTTAAAAATCTTACCCCCGGAAGCAAGAGGAATCAGAAAATAGAGTCCTATCGCTTCTCTCCAAGAACTCGCAAAAAACTGCGATTTCCGGACAGTTGCAAGATAGATTGATTCGAGACCAAGTCGTCGTTGGGTTTAAAGACAATACTGTCATGGAAAATTTATACTTAGAAAAACAACTTACTTTAGATAAGTGCCTACGAATAGGTCGAGTCAACAAGACATCCAAACAACAGAAACTATTTCGTTTGTTTTTGATGCTGCCAACTCTTATCAACCGGTTACGAAGAAATAATTTCAATAGACCACGAACGAAATTCTGATACTCAATGCGCCGTGGAAAATTTCTAGCCCACCATAGAAATGACTGCCCAGCAAAAAAGCACAAGGTAGAATTTGTTCGCAGAAGGAGCATTTATTTAGCGTTTTTACAAAGAAAATCAATAGTCAGAGAACAGGAACAAAAAAAGCAACAATGTTTAGGTTCAGCAACTCTGGAAAAGGTAAATGCAGTCAGAGAAGACGATATTACCAATTGGCTGGAGACAGTCCCAGTCACTTCTAAGCTCGCCACTAAAACGTTAAATTAGATACAGGTGCTAATTTAACTGAAGTCCCGGACCAGTTTTTCAGAAAAATTCTTCACTAAACTAACCAATTAACAAGTGACTATACAGGCCTGATTATCATGAAATCTAAGCCATTGAAAGTATGGTGGCCACAGAAAAAGAACTGTGTTGTAGAGAATCTTAAAAAGCCATTACTGAGAGGAAAAGTAATAAAATCCCTAAATCAGTTAATAGGGTCAAAATTTGAAGGCCACAGAACAAGAAAAAAAAATCCTCAGGACTGCTTACAGGCGTTAGGAAATTAGAACACAGACAGGGGAACAATCGCTACAAAATCAAACAAAAACGAGTGACCCTCCTTTAAAAAGGGACAACCAGTTTAAATAAAACACCCAAGACTAGTTCAACCTAAGTAAATAATATTGTCACCCAGGTGATTTCTAGTTTAGACCGATTCAGGCCTGAACCAGCGCAACAAGAATGATCTTCGCCCAAGGAGCGAAGAAACCAGATTCTCTCAGGTAGTCTCTTCATGAGAAGCGGAAATTTTCCCACGAGTCCCAAAACAGAATTTTATCTCCAGCAATAAGAACGACTCAATAGAGCTTCTTAGTCACGAATCAAACATTCCACTTACGAATTCAGCAAGCCCCGATGAAGTAAAATAGATGAGAACGGGTCTGCAAGTCCGGCCACCCAAAAGACCGTCATAAATAACAGTGCAACTGAAAAAAAAAGGGGAGTGTGGGATTATGTGCCCTGTCTTCAAAGAAACCGGTCATACCCCTTTGCTAACTTCCAGTACTCAGTCAGAAAAGGATGACTGGTACTATTGTCAACGCGTGTCCATCTCTAATCTCTTAATTTTTCTTAAACCTAATTCACAAAATACTACATAATATATCTTGCATTTACTGACAATTTTATTTCCTTCGGTTTCAACAGGGACAACCCAAACAAAGTACTGAGAAAGAAAAAAAAATCATCAGATTGCCTCGACACAATATCAATAGTATATACATAGTACAAATGGGCTAATCTGTATCGATAGCTCTTTTAACTTTTAATTTCAGTTAACTTATAACTTCTAAAAATTAAAAGTGAATTCACTCAAAAACGGTTAATGCTAATTAAAAACCCAGAATAATCATATCATGCTCTGACATACTCAATCTGTTGTTCTTGATTTGGTTTTGATAATCACAACACTTCAGGTGGGGTTGGATCGCATATTCATTAATTAGGTTAAGATTCAGCGAGCTAGTATCTAACAGATCTACACGTTTAAAAAATCACTTTAATTGTTTTGAGAAAACTTTCTTTTAAAAGTGGGACTGAGTGAGCTATCCATAATGTCGGCGTTTAATTTGTAATTTATATATCATACATAATTGAACACCGACTTTGTGTTTTTCCTTTTTGAGAAAATTGACTTTAAAAGTGGAAGTCAGTGATGTGGTCAGAAAGTGAGTAGAACAAACGTTATATAATGTCTTCCAACTACCATCAACCCCAAGCGGAAATCTGGATGATTTGATAAAAAAAAAAAAAAAAAAACGAGGTTAAGAGGCTACTTTAATTGAATCCAGTGATAAAAAAAATTTGAGTTTTAGCAATTTTACTTCTGGAATACTACAAAACGGCAGCTTTTGTTTTGATTGGGGGGATAACGTTTCTGAATGCCCCCGTTTATAGAACCTTCGTTAGTTTCTTCCCCTCCTCATAAGAGATGGCTATGAGACTCAGAGATGGGTGGGTTGAATCTTTCACATCGTAATAAACATGAGGATCAAAATTCAAATCCGTGTGCGCCCATTGCTTAAATCTCTGGATCAAATAACAAACCTTTTACTCCTCAATTTTACCCCAGGAAAGAATTTGTGCCACTCAAACACTTTCAAAGCTCTAAAATTATGAAATGTCTTCAACTCGTTTTTTAAAATTTAATAACAAACAGGTTTTATCTCTCTCCAAGAACCAATTACTCAAGTTGAACTTTATTGCGAACAAAAATATTTAAGAATAGGTTTTAATACAAATGATATTCGAAACATTTTTTCCACAGCAAATTTCCCAAGTATTTTCAAATCGCAACTTGTTTTCCTTAAATCAAGCTGCACTGTAGATGGTCACCGAGTGGAATGTACGTTTTATTTCAACTATTTTTAAACTCCTAAGTAAACATATTTTGACAACCGAATATTAAAAAAAAAAGTCATATACATCACACTAATTCATGGTATCTTAAAAATACAAATTATGTTTGATATGAAAATGTTAGCTAAATTTTAAAAAAAAAAGGGACATTTAGTAATTGAGCCGACATTCAGTAAAAAGACTTTTGAATATTCTGAAAATATATCAACAAAATCAGAATATTTCGCTGGAAGATTGCAAAAATTATCAATTTTTAATGCATCCTTAAAAGAATCAAATATGAAGTTAAACTTTTAAAAATCCCTTCCCAGAGAATGGCCAGATATGACAAGCCCAACATATTCTTCCTATCGATCAAGTTCCTTTCCAAATTTAAATTACCTTCCAACAAGTAAAATTAAGACTGCAAAAAAGTTTGAATTTTGAAGTATTGTAATGAGAAAGACAATCTTTCAGATAAAATAAGAGATTATTATCAATGTTAGAACAGGTTTAAGCATTTTTATTTAGCCTAAATCGCATAATAATTTGATTCTTGAAATATAATGAAAAAGTAGTAATTGCCCGTATTTTCTCTTTGTTAAATAATCCTATTTGGTTTCAAATGAAGGGAAAAAAATTACATTTCACCTACCTCAATCCTCCTCAGGAAGGTAGAAAAATGGTTTAGGTATTTTCCAGAATAAACAGTAAAAAAAAATCTTTTAGTTCTAAGACAATGCTATTTTCAACTTGAAAGGGAGAATAATCATTTTTCCAATATATTAGATTCTGTACTGAACCGTTTTATGTCGGTCATCTATAAATCAATCATATTTAAATGAGAGAAACACATGCTAATAAGAAGACAGTATTAGATGACTTGCACACAAATAAAATACTGGTCATAGTTTATAGTACGGAAATTAATATATCAGTCTTGCAACTTGCTGGTTAAAAGTGTCATCCTGACTTTACATCGGGCGGCATAAATATACCTATATGAGGGTGGGGGCCAAAGCAAGAACTTTTATGAGAAGGTTCGAAATTTTAATAACCTTTTATCTTAACTATTATTTGGAATGGAATTAAACTATATAAATCATACTATTTTCTAAAACCTTTTTCTCATACTGTCGACACAAAAGTTTTAAGCTATGTGAAATAAAATAACTTCTGGCGCCTCTCCGAGATTAGGTGCCCAGAAATTTAAGCTTCATTAGTTTTACAATAGATCAACACCAACCGGGTGGGGGCTAAAATAATCAACTTAATTCTAGGAAGCCTGAGTTAGACTGTAAATACCCAATCGCCAAAAAGGATTCTGGTTTGGCTTGATTTTATGGCATATTAACCAATGTAGGTCATTTAAAGTCAAATCCATTTTTATACATATAAACAGTTCTATTTCAAACAATTTAGTTTAGCATAACTACACTGTTTAGTTCTATTTAACCCATTGATAGGATCCTATCATATGCTACCACTCTGGGCCAGAGTGGACCTGGGAGCGATAGAGCAATAAAGGGGGACCCCGAATTCCCCAAATCTCCAGCATTACAGGAGCCTCACTATCAGTTTGTTTAGTGTCATCTCCATTTCATGAGTTGGGGAATCTTATTCCTATGCAGAGACACAGTCTGTGTATTCGACTGGGCCAGCCAAAAAAAGTTAGGAGCAAAGTTTCTCACATGGTGTCTGAGGCTCACTGAACTAAGCAATTTAACACTCACCTCTACCGAGAGTCCTTCTTCCTTCGGGCTCCACACATCGAATCGACTTTCTGTTACATACCAGCACTGCGAAGGTAAATAGATTCCCCCAGGCGGCACCCGCATCTTCGCTAAAAAGGGATAAGGGGTGAGTTTATTGCTTGGCCTTGAGCGGCCCTCAAAAGAAAATACCGACAGAATTAAGCAATTAATAGTACCACCCTGGGAGGCGTGCTTCCACCGGGATCTCTACTTTAAACCAACTTTGTGTCAAATTCTTGGCTTTGTGGTGAGTTCGATGAATACTACAATTCAGGGCAGAGAGTAATGGATACTGTGCTTGGCTAGCAAACCATTGTTAGTGGGTTTGAGCCTCCCTGTGTACCCCGCAAGTCTGGACTTAGACCAAGCAAAGATAAATTTAAAAAAAATGATTATAACTAGTATCCTTGGAATTTCATACTGCCATTTAATGAACGCCCAATCAGCTTAACTTTTACTGAATTAAAAGTACACTGTAAAATATATCTATAAGGACTTATCATTATGACTTGACCTCGTGAAAACGAAAATTAAGAAAGGGCGGGGTGATAGTCTTTGAATGTATAGCGGAGAGATTCTTTAGATTAGATGTTTGTAAAAAGTACTTTTAATACATCTTTATACATTATATATGTTCATGATTTGGTTAGGTTAAACGAAGACCAAGGAGGGGCCTGTTCACGCCAACTCGAGGCACATTCGTGATTAATAAGGCCAATGCGAAACAGGCAGGTACGGTCGAAGCGGAAGGTTGGGTCAGGGCATAATAGTATAGTGTTGTGTTTCATCCTCCTGCACTTTTTGTCCTTGAGAGCGGCCCAGTGGTTGTTTTCAAAGGAGGAGTCACCATGGTTGGTGGTGAGATGCGAGACGTCACGGTTCTCAGCTACGGTGGATCATTGGTACTGGTCGATGTTATATGCATCAAATTATTTTTTAAGCGGTCCTTTAATTGCTTCTGTGGTACTCCTCTGTTGCAGTGGCCAGCGGAGAGCTTGCCGCGCAGTATGATTCTGGGTTGTCAATGATTTCCTACACCGGACACGTATGTCGCTGGGACTTCAGTAGTTATTACCACGAAATCGTTTTAAGGACTTCAATATTGGTTACGAAGTTACTCCAATGAATGTTAAGGCAATGCTCTTGGAACTGTTCAAGCAGTCGTAGGTGGTGCTGATGAGTGACCCAAGAGAAGTGTGGCAAGAAAAATGGTTCTATACATGCAGATCTTTGTGCTCTTCTTCAGGTCTTTGTATTACAGAAGTTTATACAGTCTGGGAAATGCACAGCTTAACTTTGCTTGCTTTTGTCGACTTTCTTGTTGATCTTGGCATTTGACGTGGTAGTGCACCCCAGGTAACTCAATCAAGGCGATGGTGATATAAGTAAGTCGGTATTCTTCCCTAGGTACAGGCTGGTTTAGCCCCTCTCTCTTCTTTAAACTGACGTCTAGTTTGTAGTGAACGAGGCGATGTTTGGTGTGACATCCTCCATTGGGTATCACTCTAGTATGCATTGTCTTTCAGGTTTCCCTGGCGCACAGGAACATAATCAAAGAAGTGCCAATATTTGGACCATGTTATCAAAACAGGTTTTCAGAGTGTTTTTTTTTTCTGCTGAAAGATGGTATTTTTGATAACGAGTTAATGCCCGGGACAGAACTTTAATAGCAAGCGCCCGTTGTCGTTGTAGTTTCTAACACCATGTCTCCCAAATACTCCCTTCTAGGTCACAGAATCTTGGCCCACTCTGGCATTGAAATTGCCTTATAGTCGTCAGGGATAGCTCGTAGGAGACTGCGCAGATTAGAGTAAAATTGGTCCTTTTCTTCAGGATTTCCTTGAAGAGTTGGGGAGTATACACTGAAGAAGGTGGCATATTGATAATTATTCAGTGAGAGACGCGAAGAGATAATGCGGTCAGAATAACCTGTTGGTAGGTTTTAAAGCTTGGAAATTTACTAAGCTTTTTGCTTAGATGTGGCACAAGGCCATATGAAAGGGGCACCCAATGAGACTCGAACTCACTCGTGTAGGTTTGCTAGTCGAGCTTGCTAAAGCTTGGATGCGATGAAATTTCTAACTATGAAGCCCACGCTTGAAAGGACTAAGATATAAACAAAACCACATACACACAAAAAAAAAGGGATAGACATATACCTTTAACTTATCACCTACTGATCCGGTGTTTACTCAATTTCAAGCAGAGAGGGAAAATGGGTAGGATAATCAGAGTTTTGAATATTTATTTTCATTCCCTCATTATCAAATGAAATCTCTACAGAGTGAAACACATTTATAAACAAACCAACCAAGTTTATAAGATAGATAATTATTAACATAAATTAAATACTATTTCTGGTAACAAATAAATAATGACTGTTACCTGATGTTTGAAAGTTTTTTTAAAGAATAAAGAATAATGGGGGTGTCTTCGTGGTGTAATGGTTAAAGCGATTGACTGCGGAATCATAGTACGCGAGTTCGTACTTCAGTCGCGCTATTACGTTTATAGCAGTTTTGGGGGAATTAGTTATTTTCCCGAACACTATAGATTTTAGGGCACAGAAATGAATTGCGAAACTATTCTTTAACAACACACAATGACGAAAGTTTTTATTTGCAGCTTTGAGGAAGTTTGTTCTTGGTGCTGCAAGACTCGTGGTGTTTAGGCTTGCTGGATGTTTGAGACGAAATGGCTTAGCGGGATGCTGGAAATGGCAGCGTGTCGTTGGACGTGTGAGGGAAGTATTCAAGGTCACAGTGTAGTTTTGTGTCGAGAGCGGAGTGGCGCTCGGATCGACATAGTAAATTTCTGTGGTGCTTGTGGAAGGCATGTTGAACGTATCTAATTCATATTCAACTGGGATTCCTTGGTCTAAAATATTAGACGCAAAGAATCCATAAATTAGAAGGTTCCCTCGTTGAATGTCCATGTTGCTGCTGCTAGGGTTAAAGCCACAGTGATAAGTCCGCACTGGGTGGCTTGTTTAGCTAAAGGGCATCGCTAAGCAGGGGCGACCAGAGACACGTCCGTTCTGGTCGCCGTCTCAAGCCGAAGAGAGTGTGTTTGGCCGCTCACCCGTTTTGCTAGCCGGAAATGAAGGTCCGGGCTGAATAGGATATGTCATCCGGATTGGGTGAAATTCAGTGTTGAATTAAATAGCGCGCCAAAACAAAATACGAGATTTTCCTCTTCTCTACACGTTCACTTTCGGGCAAATACCCTTGGGAAAGGTATGAACCCCCTGATCCTCCCAGCTATGGGTTAAATAGCACCACGACTGTTCTTCTAGGAGAATGGCTTTGGCATTAAATAACCTACAATGGTTAATATGCCATTAAAGAAACCAAACCAAACCTTTAAAAAAATAAAAAGTAGGGATTTTAAAAATATTAGGAGGAAAGAATCATAAATATGATTCTTACAACTGAAATTAGTGTACTATTTGACAAACAATTCATTTTACTAAAACTTTATGCACAAGAGATTTAAGTAAAAAGTTGAAAATTATAATCTCCTTTCAGAACATTATAAGAGCTTCAGGTTCAGACAAATGTTATCAATTTTTGTTTTTGATGATATAATTAATTATAGATTTGCATGTATATACGTTATATTGTAAAGTAAATTTGTACCTACCTTCATTGATTCTATCATTTTAAAATTGGAAGCATTGTGTTTCTAATATTCTTGAATGTAAGGGATGCAGAGTATGGGGAACAAGGAGATTTTTATTATTTGGTTGGAGTTGGTAGTCGGTGAATGGTTGGATTCTAGTGGGATGATTTTCAGTTTACTATCTGACTCCGTTTTTCTTCTTCTAACCCCATTCACTTATAGTGTTTTTGTGTCTGTGAGAAGCTGTCAGAGAATTTGGGATGAAAGGAAAGAGACAAAAATACTTTTATATTCAAAACATTTTTTTTTGGGGGGGGGGTCATGACAATTCTGTAGCGTGGAACGTTTTCCTAAACCAGTAGAAGAAATCGTGTTTCCTAGACAAGGTGTTGCAATATATTAGAGTCATTTTCAGTAATATGAATTAAGTATCAAATCAACGCTCCATCACATACCATTTCTAACAGCTGATACATTGACTGCAAACACTAACCGAAATGTCACAGTAGATTACTGTATATGAGGGAGTCCGGTGACATAGTGGCTTACGTGATGAACTGCGACATTCAAACCCCGATCACGCCATTACGTTTACTTTCGAACTAATACCTGTGGGGTTTGAAAGGTTTTTAGGAGGTCAGTGGCTAAGGGCAAGGCTGTGTTGCCGTAAGATATCTGACTCCATATTTTGGTTATATTATTTTACCCCACGTTGACTGGCCGGTGCAATGCCTTGCCCAAAGAAGGTCCATAAGAAATATACACAAAGAAAAGATAGAAACAGACAAGAGACGAAAACATTTCTTTCATACTTTCCTTTATTTACTTGGTGAATGGACTAACCAACGCTACGTCCCAAAACATAGCGTGGTGTCCAAAACACCCGAAAGTAAAATCGGTGTTGTCAGTTCGACGTCACTACCCGAAAAGAGGTCGGTTCACAGAAAACCTGAGTATTTATCTCTCTTCACCGGCTCCAAATTCGCCACTCCAAAATCATTCTAATTTTGGCGCGACCGCTTCCCATTGGCTACTTTACATTTTATTATTTTTCTTTTTTCTGATTTTAAACCGGATGGATGCGTGGAGCCTTATGCGTGGCGACGCGTTTATACATTTTGTATCTGGCAGCCGACGAGTCAATATCCGGTTGGGAGTTTTTTTGTTAATTCCTAAATCGCCACATACCCTTGTAAAAGCCATGAACCCCCTTATTCCCTGGCTATAGGTTAAATAGTACCACAACTGTTCTTCTATTGACATTAAATAACTCACGAAGATTGATATGCCATTAAACAAGAAACCAAAACAAACCAACGATATGCTCGGAAGTCGACCAAAACCACAGGTAAAGGTCTAACCCAGAATTTTAAACTAAAAATTTTGAGGTCGACATATTACGCAAATTTACGGCTATCAATTTTCTTCAAAACCATCAAAGTCACAGTCCATCAAATCCTGAGTGGAAAACAAGACATTGATTTTTTAAAAGTTGTATCTATTGACGATTGAAATATTTTTGTTTAATTCATTTCATTTTTCTGATTTACTGAGAAAATCAAATACATTTCTTAATAGGTAGGTCATCAACAAAGTATAAATGATATAATTTCCCCCTATCGGTGAGACTTAGAATATGTGTACCCTTCCCTTACACATCGAAATAAAAGGGCAGTTCCTTGGAGTGATACTAAACTACATTCGCTGGTGAAGCTCCAATTCTAGTAGGTGTGAAGTATTCCTTTATTTCCATTATTCCCGAGTCCACTCAGTCCAGGAGTGGTTGTACTATCTGTGGGCCAAATTGATTTGTTTCAAAAGTATTCGTATTAGATAAGAATACTTGAAACCATATAACTGAAAGCAAATTATCAGTATTAAGTAACTTGACGATATAATTGTTTTTAAAGGATTATTAGTAGTTACTTGAAACCATATAATTGCTTGTAAACTATTGGTATTAGATTAGAATATTTAAAACCATATAACTGTGTCACACAAATGACAATTATTCAGTTGAAAAAATTGAAACCATACAATTGTGTATAGATTATAAGTATTAAATAGGAATACTTGAAACTTTAGCGAGTAAGAAGTGTATTACCATTTTTAGCGAAGAAACGTGTTCTTGCGCGTGTGTGTTATTCCCTCGCTAATTGTTGTTGTTAATAAAGGAGAATGAAGGAGACGAGGACGCCGTTAAGCTTTACATGAAGGTTTTTAATGGCAGCATGAAATAAAGAGTTTATGTTTATGCTACAAGTCTCGTAGTAAGGAAAGAAGTAAGTGAACGATTTGAAGTTATGAGAGAGTGGAGAAAGCAGCGCGTGTTGTTGGACGTGCGAGGGAGATATTTTCGCTATTGTATAGCAAAAGTCGTGTTTGCTGTGTGAGGAGAGAAACGTTGAAGTCACCGTGAGTTTGTGGTTCTGGTTGTTTCGGGTAGAAGCGTGAATGTCTCCAGAAAATGTTGCCCAGAGGTGAAGTAACTAGGTGTCGGAGCGAGATTCTGCATCGCAGTCGACCTAACCAATTTTGGGGGTGACGTAAAGTTGTTTCTGAGTGTGGCGTATTGAATTCATCTAATTCATATTCAACTGGGAACACTTGGTATAAGAGAAATAGACGCAAGGGATCCATAAATTAGACGGCTTCCCTCATTGTGTCCATGCTGCAGCTGCTGCTGCTATTGAAGAGCAGACCGTAAGACGTCTGTACTGAACGAAGTTGTTCAGCCAAAGAGAGTGTGTTTGACGGTTTTTCCAATTTGTGCTGCCCAGAAAGGATAAGTCATCCTGATTGGGTGAAATTATGCGTTGACCCTAACGGTCGAAATAAATTACGCGCCAAACAAAAATTCGTAATTCCTTCTGCTACAAAACCATACAATTGTGCGTAGATTATAAGTATTGAATAGGAATACTTGAAACCATACAATTGTGTGTAGATTATAAGTATTAAATGGGAATACTTGAAACCATACAATTGTGTGTAGATTATAAGTATTAAATAGGAATACTTGAAACCATACAATTGTGCGTAGATTATAAGTATTAAATAGGAATACTTGAAACCATACAGTTGTGTATAGATTATCAGTATTAAATAGGAATACTTGAAACCATACAATTGTGTGTAGATTATCAGTATTAAATAGGAATACTTGAAACCATACAGTTGTGTATAGATTATCAGTATTAAATAGGAATACTTGAAACCATACAATTGTGTGTAGATTATAAGTATTAAATAGGAATACTTGAAACCATACAGTTGTGTATAGATTATCAGTATTAAATAGGAATACTTGAAACCATACAATTGTGTGTAGATTATAAGTATTAAATAGGAATACTTGAAACCATACAGTTGTGTATAGATTATCAGTATTAAAACGGAATACTTGAAACCATACAGTTGTGTGTAGATTATAAGTATTAAATAGGAATACTTGAAACCATACAGTTGTGTATAGATTATCAGTATTAAATAGGAATACTTGAAACCATACAATTGTGTGTAGATTATAAGTATTAAATAGGAATACTTGAAACCATACAGTTGTGTATAGATTATCAGTATTAAATAGGAATACTTGAAACCATACAGTTGTGTATAGATTATCAGTATTAAATAGGAATACTTGAAACCATACAGTTGTGTATAGATTATATGTATTAAATAGGAATACTTAAAACCATACAATTGTGTGTAGATTATAAGTATTAAATAGGAATACTTGAAACCATACAGTTGTGTATAGATTATCAGTATTAAATAGGAATACTTGAAACCACACAGTTGTGTGTAGATTATAAGTATTAAATAGGAATACTTAAAACCATACAGTTGTGTATAGATTATCAGTATTAAATAGGAATACTTGAAACCATACAATTGTGTGTAGATTATAAGTATTAAATAGGAATACTTGAAACCATACAGTTGTGTATAGATTATCAGTATTAAATAGGAATACTTGAAACCATACAGTTGTGTATAGATTATCAGTATTAAATAGGAATACTTGAAACCATACAGTTGTGTATAGATTATAAGTATTAAATAGGAATACTTGAAACCATACAATTGTGTGTAGATTATAAGTATTAAATAGGAATACTTGAAACCATACAATTGTGTGTAGATTATCAGTATTAAATAGGAATACTTGAAACCATACAATTGTGTGTAGATTATAAATATTAAATAGGAATACTTGAAACCATACAGTTGTGTATAGATTATCAGTATTAAATAGGAATACTTGAAACCATACAATTGTGTGTAGATTATAAGTATTAAATAGGAATACTTGAAACCATACAGTTGTGTATAGATTATCAGTATTAAAACGGAATACTTGAAAACATACAGTTGTGTGTAGATTATCAGTATTAAATAGGAATACTTGAAACCATACAGTTGTGTATAGATTATCAGTATTAAATAGGAATACTTGAAACCATACAGTTGTGTATAGATTATATGTATTAAATAGGAATACTTAAAACCATACAATTGTGTGTAGATTATAAGTATTAAATAGGAATACTTGAAACCATACAGTTGTGTATAGATTATCAGTATTAAATAGGAATACTTGAAACCACACAGTTGTGTGTAGATTATAAGTATTAAATAGGAATACTTAAAACCATACAGTTGTGTATAGATTATCAGTATTAAATAGGAATACTTGAAACCATACAATTGTGTGTAGATTATAAGTATTAAATAGGAATACTTGAAACCATACAGTTGTGTATAGATTATCAGTATTAAATAGGAATACTTGAAACCATACAGTTGTGTATAGATTATCAGTATTAAATAGGAATACTTGAAACCATACAGTTGTGTATAGATTATAAGTATTAAATAGGAATACTTGAAACCATACAATTGTGTGTAGATTATAAGTATTAAATAGGAATACTTGAAACCATACAATTGTGTGTAGATTATCAGTATTAAATAGGAATACTTGAAACCATACAATTGTGTGTAGATTATAAATATTAAATAGGAATACTTGAAACCATACAGTTGTGTATAGATTATCAGTATTAAATAGGAATACTTGAAACCATACAATTGTGTGTAGATTATAAGTATTAAATAGGAATACTTGAAACCATACAGTTGTGTATAGATTATCAGTATTAAAACGGAATACTTGAAACCATACAGTTGTGTGTAGATTATCAGTATTAAATAGGAATACTTGAAACCATACAGTTGTGTATAGATTATCAGTATTAAATAGGAATACTTGAAACCATACAATTGTGTGTAGATTATAAGTATTAAATAGGAATACTTGAAACCATACAATTGTGTGTAGATTATCAGTATTAAATAGGAATACTTGAAACCATACAGTTGTGTATAGATTATCAGTATTAAATAGGAATACTTGAAACCATACAATTGTGTGTAGATTATAAGTATTAAATAGGAATACATGAAACCATACAGTTGTGTATAGATTATCAGTATTAAATAGGAATACTTGAAACCATACAGTTGTGTATAGATCATCAGTATTAAATAGGAATACTTGAAACCATACAATTGTGTGTAGATTATAAGTATTAAATAGGAATACTTGAAACCATACAGTTGTGTATAGATTATCAGTATTAAATAGGAATACTTGAAACCATACAATTGTGTGTAGATTATCAGTATTAAATAGGAATACTTGAAACCATACAATTGTGTGTAGATTATAAGTATTAAATAGGAATACTTGAAACCATACAGTTGTGTATAGATTATCAGTATTAAATAGAAATACTTGAAACCATACAGTTGTGTATAGATTATCAGTATTAAATAGGAATACTTGAAACCATACAATTTTGTGTAGATTATCAGTATTAAATAGGAATACTTGAAACCATACAATTGTGCGTAGATTATAAGTATTAAATAGGAATACTTGAAACCATACAGTTGTGTATAGATTATCAGTATTAAATAGGAATACTTGAAACCATACAGTTGTGTATAGATTATCAGTATTAAATAGGAATACTTGAAACCATACAGTTGTGTATAGATTATCAGTATTAAATAGGAATACTTGAAACCATACAATTGTGTGTAGATTATAAGTATTAAATAGGAATACTTGAAACCATACAGTTGTGTATAGATTATCAGTATTAAATAGGAATACTTGAAACCATACAATTGTGTGTAGATTATCAGTATTAAATAGGAATACTTGAAACCATACAGTTGTGTATAGATTATCAGTATTAAAACGGAATACTTGAAACCATACAGTTGTGTGTAGATTATAAGTATTAAATAGGAATACTTGAAACCATACAGTTGTGTATAGATTATCAGTATTAAATAGGAATACTTGAAACCATACAATTGTGTGTAGATTATAAGTATTAAATAGGAATACTTGAAACCATACAGTTGTGTATAGATTATCAGTATTAAATAGGAATACTTGAAACCATACAGTTGTGTATAGATTATCAGTATTAAATAGGAATACTTGAAACCATACAGTTGTGTATAGATTATATGTATTAAATAGGAATACTTAAAACCATACAATTTTGTGTAGATTATAAGTATTAAATAGGAATACTTGAAACCATACAGTTGTGTATAGATTATCAGTATTAAATAGGAATACTTGAAACCACACAGTTGTGTGTAGATTATAAGTATTAAATAGGAATACTTAAAACCATACAGTTGTGTATAGATTATCAGTATTAAATAGGAATACTTGAAACCATACAATTGTGTGTAGATTATAAGTATTAAATAGGAATACTTGAAACCATACAGTTGTGTATAGATTATCAGTATTAAATAGGAATACTTGAAACCATACAGTTGTGTATAGATTATCAGTATTAAATAGGAATACTTGAAACCATACAGTTGTGTATAGATTATAAGTATTAAATAGGAATACTTGAAACCATACAATTGTGTGTAGATTATAAGTATTAAATAGGAATACTTGAAACCATACAATTGTGTGTAGATTATCAGTATTAAATAGGAATACTTGAAACCATACAATTGTGTGTAGATTATAAATATTAAATAGGAATACTTGAAACCATACAGTTGTGTATAGATTATCAGTATTAAATAGGAATACTTGAAACCATACAATTGTGTGTAGATTATAAGTATTAAATAGGAATACTTGAAACCATACAGTTGTGTATAGATTATCAGTATTAAAACGGAATACTTGAAACCATACAGTTGTGTGTAGATTATCAGTATTAAATAGGAATACTTGAAACCATACAGTTGTGTATAGATTATCAGTATTAAATAGGAATACTTGAAACCATACAGTTGTGTATAGATTATCAGTATTAAATAGGAATACTTGAAACCATACAATTGTGTGTAGATTATAAGTATTAAATAGGAATACTTGAAACCATACAGTTGTGTATAGATTATCAGTATTAAATAGGAATACTTGAAACCATACAGTTGTGTATAGATCATCAGTATTAAATAGGAATACTTGAAACCATACAATTGTGTGTAGATTATAAGTATTAAATAGGAATACTTGAAACCATACAGTTGTGTATAGATTATCAGTATTAAATAGGAATACTTGAAACCATACAATTGTGTGTAGATTATCAGTATTAAATAGGAATACTTGAAACCATACAATTGTGTGTAGATTATAAGTATTAAATAGGAATACTTGAAACCATACAGTTGTGTATAGATTATCAGTATTAAATAGGAATACTTGAAACCATACAGTTGTGTATAGATTATCAGTATTAAATAGGAATACTTGAAACCATACAATTTTGTGTAGATTATCAGTATTAAATAGGAATACTTGAAACCATACAATTGTGCGTAGATTATAAGTATTAAATAGGAATACTTGAAACCATACAGTTGTGTATAGATTATCAGTATTAAATAGGAATACTTGAAACCATACAGTTGTGTATAGATTATCAGTATTAAATAGGAATACTTGAAACCATACAGTTGTGTATAGATTATCAGTATTAAATAGGAATACTTGAAACCATACAATTGTGTGTAGATTATAAGTATTAAATAGGAATACTTGAAACCATACAGTTGTGTATAGATTATCAGTATTAAATAGGAATACTTGAAACCATACAGTTGTGTATAGATTATCAGTATTAAATAGGAATACTTGAAACCATACAGTTGTGTATAGATTATCAGTATTAAATAGGAATACTTGAAACCATACAATTGTGTGTAGATTATCAGTATTAAATAGGAATACTTGAAACCATACAGTTGTGTATAGATTATCAATATTAAATATGAATACTTGAAACCATACAATTGTGTGTAGATTATAAGTATTAAATAGGAATACTTGAAACCATACAGTTGTGTATAGATTATCAGTATTAAATAGGAATACTTGAAACCATACAATTGTGTGTAGATTATAAGTATTAAATAGGAATACTTAAAACCATACAGTTGTGTATAGATTATCAGTATTAAATAGGAATACTTGAAACCATACAATTGTGTGTAGATTATCAGTATTAAATAGGAATACTTGAAACCATACAGTTGTGTATAGATTATCAGTATTAAATAGGAATACTTGAAACCATACAGTTGTGTATAGATTATCAGTATTAAATAGGAATACTTGAAACCATACAATTGTGTGTAGATTATAAGTATTAAATAGGAATACTTGAAACCATACAGTTGTGTATAGATTATCAGTATTAAATAGGAATACTTGAAACCATACAGTTGTGTATAGATTATCAGTACAAGTAAAAGTAAAGTTGGCGACCGTAGTTGAGGGCGACCCGAAGGCTCCCTTTTCAATAACTACTACATCGTGGTGTCGGGGGGGTGCTACTCCTTTCTCTTGATTGCTCCCCTTTACCCTTATATTGCTGAGTGTTAAGCAAGGAGGTATCAAGTACCATTTTAAAAGGCTTTGGTATGACACGACTCGGGATTGAACATAGGTCTCGCAGACCATTGGCGAACACTCTACCCACTAGACCAAAGAGAAGGATATTTAAAAGAAAAGAACGTGTAAATTATTTGTCTTAGAATACTTGATACCAAAAATATTTGTGTTTAAACGAATATTAAAGACTGAAAAATACAATTGAACATTGAAAATATTGTTTTGATTACAATCAGACATTTACATATGAATAAAATTGTAGCATTAAATAACCCATAAGGAGTTGATATACCGTTAAACAAATACACAATCAAACCAAACAATATAATCAGTTACTTTGGGCCCCATGGCTGCAAGAGGACTACCAGGAGAGTTTAATGAATTAATTTTTGTTAATTATTTAATCTATCTATCTGTGAAGGTAGCAGAAAAAACATAATCCAAATAGGTGAAAATATTATGATGTAAAGTCGACGTTAACGTTTCGGTTTCAGTAACCATCATCAAGACTTGGATATCAAAATAGTTCACATAGCGATGGATGCTTGCTGAGATGACACGAACAGATGAGAAATATACAACGAAAAGATACATAAACGCACACATAGCGTTCATAATTCAAAAGTCATTAGAACGTGTCTGGCACGTGGAAAAAATATTTGAAAATGTTGGATTTCCCAAAGAAACGAGACAAAACCTCCTGTTTATTGAGAAATACGCAACAAGTAAGTTTTTTTTATGTATAGATCGTTTGGAATTATCCATGTTAAATATTATGTAAGAAAGTATTTGGTATTTGTTTTTCCGAAACATCTATCTATCTATCTCGAAATATATATAATAGCAAAGTAATCTAAGGTGAAGGATCTAATATGAAACGTTTCGGTTTCAATAAACCATGATCAGGACATAGAAAAGATGATGTGAAGTGTCAAGATCACCGATGGATTCTTAACAAATTAACAACACTTCATAACATCTTTTCTTAGTCCGGGTGATCCGAAACGTTAAAAAGTCGACTGTCTTTCATATTAGATTCTCCATCTTGGATTACTTTGTGGTTCAATGTTTGTCTCCACATTGTCAGATTATTTTTCTATTAACCGCCTCATTGGCCGAGTGGGTAGAGTGTTCGCAAATGGTCCAGGAGACCTGGGTTCAATCCCAGGTCGCGTCATACCAAAGACTTTAAAAATGATACTTGATATCGCCTTGCTTAACACTCACGTATCAAGGGTCAAGTAGAGTAATCCAAGGAAAGGAGTAGCGCCCTCCCCTACATCTCGGTGTAGTAGCTATTGAAAAAGGAGCCTTCTGGTCGCCCATTTACTTTTACTTCCATATATAATAGTATATACTATAAAAGAATATATTTTCCGGTTGTTTGCATTAGTTTGTGTGAGGGGTAAATCAATATCTACTTAGACCCATACAAAAGCTCTACCTGGTCATCAAATAGGATCAGAGGTAGGGGTACCCGCTGGGCTGGAAGTAGAGGTAGGGGTAGCTACCGGGGTTGGAAGTATCGTCGTAGTAAGAGCGCTCATACGTTGTGCATTGTTTCACTTTGTGTGTTATTTGAAAATTGCGAAGATGAATGTGCAATTCGGCAACTTATGCTTAATGAGTTCGAACCGGGTCAGAACGCCACGGAAGAGACCACAAACATTTGTTGTACAAAAGGTGAACGTTAAGTTCATCACACAACAGTAACCAAATGGTTAAAGAAATTTTGCTCGGATTGCAAGACCCTTGTTGATAAGTTAAGGTCAGGTAGTCCTTAAATCATAGTTTCCAAGGCAGTGCTCCAAGCCAGAGAGGCAAACTTGGCGAGTAATAGGTAAACTCGGTATCGCATATTTCCGTATAGGTCGTCATGTCCATGACCTTGCAAAAAGCATACAGATCGGCTGCACCTCACAATATAAAAGTATTGCAAAACTTTTTACTCGTCCAAAAATTATATATATAATAATAACCATCCTATTTTGAAAGATATTTACTTTAACAAGAAATACAGTCTAATTGGCGCATTTTTTTTTTATAATTGCAATTTCTCTACTACAAATGATTGAACTACAATAAAATTGAAATTCTGAAATCACTTTTTAATATTAAGATTTTTGTCTTATAACTACATGTAATTTTATTGATTTGGACAAAAATATTAAATGGCTTTTTCCAGTAATTAAAAACAAAAGACGGCATTATAAATTATAATTCAAAGATCAGGTACCTTTTGTAAGTGAAAGAGTATTCATGAAATTATGGTGTGATTTTTAGTCTTTGCAAATATTTACAAGTCTTTAAAAATGAGTAGATCACAATTGACCTAATGAGTAGAGTGTTCCAGGAGGCCGGGGTTCAATCCCAGGTCGAGTCATACCAAAGACACAAAAAATGGTACTTGATGTCGCCTTGCTTAGCACTCAGCATAATAAGGTTAGGGTAAAGTGAAGCAATCGAGGGAAAGGAGTAGCGCCCTCCCCTACACCTTGGTGTAGTAGCTGTTGAAAATGGAGCTTTCGGGTCACCCTCGACTCAGGTCGACAACTTTACATCACAAGGTCAAATGGGTGGAAATAAGAAAATGAAGACTGTGTGGTATCTGTCTTTCAAATAGTTTTGTTTGGTTTCTTTGCTTAATGATGTATCAACCTTTGTGGGTTATTTAAAGCAAGAACAGAAGTGGTACTATTTAACCCATAGTTGAGAGGATAAGAGATTTATATCTTTCCTAAGGGGCATTTGTCTAAAAGTGAACGTAATAGCTTCAGTGAAATTAGAATTCACTTATTATGTCCCCGTCAACCATGTTAAGTCCTATGTAACGTGATATGGTAGGTCAGAGTTATAAAGAAAATTTCTGGGGAATGAGAGAGAGAGAGAGAAAAAGAAGAAGAAAAAGCAGACAGAGAGTCAACGGAACAGTCAGCTAAACTCTGGTGAGTCAGGCCAAAGCACTTGTTGAAGGTTAGCCAGTCACGGGTAAATGACTACAGTATTTAAAAATGACAAGGAAAAAACGGAGGTCCCAAATCTTCTGCGCTGGAATGGAACCACTGGAAGTAAGGGAACGACTCGGGTTTGAAAGTGAGTTAGCGAGAAGTCGTGACGCGGTAAAGACAACAGCTGTAGACCAGCCACGAAGGTGAAAAGACAGATGAAAAGTAAGGCCCCATTTTGGGGTGAGCTCCGAAAAGGGCTCTCACACCAGGCGCCCAGCAGTGGAGACGGAACCAGCGAACAAGTACGTTAAAACTACAACAGAAAACAAGAAAGAAAATACAAGGTCTGTCTCTGCTCTCTTTCTCTCCTCATGACGTTGTTTCTCTTTACCCAGCAGACATATCGACTCAGCTTTCATACGCTGTTTCTTTCTTCCGACGGTTTCTTAAAAACTCTTGTAGCAAATAAATTTTTTGTGTTAGTGAGCTAAGATAGAGTTTTGTGTGCTGGTCACCTTTTCCTATGGTGAAAGTACAATGGTAAGTTTGGTGTGTAACGGTACACCCTACACAACAAAGACTCTCCCTCTTCCTAATGGGGAATATATATATATATATATATAGTATTAAATATTTTATAATATCCTGTTTGTAACAGAAAAAGCAGTAAGTACACATTAGAAGGAAAATACATGCCAGATTGGTTTATTTTTTACCATCATATCAATTCCTTATGAGTTATTTAATGCTGAAATTTGTTTTATTTCCTTAATGGCATCCCAACCCCTTATGACTTCTTTAATGCCAAAATTTGATTCATTTGTTTTAGTTGTTTTTTGGGTTTTTATCGCATATCAACCTTTGTAGGTTATTTAATGACAAATCCATTTTTATAAAAAAACAGTTCTATTTCAAACTATTCAATTCAGCATGAGTACACAGTTTAATTGTCAAAAAACATTTTTATTTCAAGCTATTCAGTTTAGTCAAACAGTTTTAATCCAAACAATTCAGTTTAGTATCTGTATAATTTTTGTCCACATACAATTAAATGTCAAAACAGTTCTATATTAAACAATTCAGTTTAGCATAAATATGCAGTTTAAATGTCAAAACAGTTCCATTTCAAGTAATTTAGTTTAGCATAAGTATGCAGTTTAGTTCTATTTGACCCATAGATAGGAACCTATCAGGTGCTACCAGTCCAAGCCAGAGTGGACCCGGAAATGATGGCAGCGAAGGAGTACTCTGCATTCCTCAAAGTTTTACTGGAAACTCACCATCAGATTGTTTAGTGTTATATCCAGGACACGCGTTGGGAGGGGTTACCCCTCTGCTGAGGTGAGTTTGAGGTATTTTACAGCCCCAGCTGACTGGTCAATCATTTGGTTTGGTTTGGCCTATTTGTTTAATGGCATATAAACTTCTTACTAAACTTTTTGTCACATAAAGCAGTCTCGTAGTTTCATTAGGAGAAGGATAATAGTGTATCTAGTATATTTGTAAGTATGTTAGCTGACCGTAATCAGGAGTGACCCAAAGGCTCCTTTTACAATATCTACAACACCGAGGTGTAGGGAAGGGGGCTATTCCTTTCCTAGGATTGCTCCACTTGCCCTTGATACATACCTTATAGTGCTGTATTAAGCAAGGATACATCAAGTACCATTTTTTGAGTCTTTGGTATTACCCAACCTGGGAATGAACCCCAGTCTCCAGAACCATTGGTGAACACTCTAACCATTATGATAATGGCATAGTCTGTGAGTCAATTATAGTTGGTACCATTACTAAGTTGTCAATTAGCATAGATTTTGGATAGAATCAGTTTATTTCTACTGAATTTTATGCAGAGTACATTTCATATATACTATATCTTATATTTTACTTATTGGCAAAATTCCATCCTAAATTAAGAGACTGAAGATTGATGATTTCCAAGTTGAAAATCAAGTGCTAGCTTGGAAAAATCCATTTATCTGTTTGAGCATCAAAGAGTCTAGAGACAAGAAAAAGCCATTGGTTTCACTTGTTCTGACATTCTCTTGAGAGAATTGTTTTTCGATTTTGGTTAGTTGTTCTAGCAGAGCCAAACAAAAAGAAGAAATGCCATAATTTAATTAAACTTAGTAAAATATTCAATATATATATATTTACTCATCCCCTTTTTACATAAGTAGAATGCTATAGAAGATCAATTTTTACGTAGTGTTTAACAGGTTGGAATTCAGAGTTTTCCTTCTTATAGACTGGTTGCTATGCCAAGGTTAAAGAGCTTAGTCTGCCCTACTATTTACCTAAAGCTGGGGGAGGATAGTTAGATTCATGCATTTCACAAGGCTATTTGCACAATGTGAAATGCGAACAGCCTCGTCCAGGGCTTGACTCGAGAGGCCATGACCATTTCCTACGGTGATAACCGTCACACCACAATTACCTCTTAAAGATTCCATGTAAAACAATTCAAAAGCAACTTGATAAGATTCATCAGATCAAGGCTATTATGGCCAAACAAAAAAAATCTATATTAATTAGTGGGAACACTTTGTCTCTCTTCTATAAATGGACAAATGGCTTGATGTACAGCACCACATCTACTGCAGTAAAATCTTGCAAATGAAACAGACCACCTACATATTGTAACACTCTATCAAAAAGGCTTAAAATGAACTGACTGGATATAACACTAAACTGTATGCGATGGTGAGGCTCCAGTTCTAAAGATCTGAGGAATGTAGAGTACCCTTTCATTGCTATTACTCCCAGGTTCACCTGACCCAGAGTGGTAGTATCTGTTAAGGTCTCATCAATGGGTCAAATAGACCTATTCATAAATTATTTGTATTAGATAGGAATATCTAATCCTTATGCAAAAAAATACTCTAAAGAAACTACACAAAAATGTAAATGTAGATGTACAATGAAAACAATTCCCTAGCCACTTGGCATAGAATAACCCCAGACAGGTTGACATGTCCTTAAAATCAATCAACCAATCTGCTTATTATAAAATATCTACTTGAGGTGGGTAGAAAAGTTCATATAATGTTATATCTGCTGTTGATGACTTTTTTGACCAATGGGATCCAAGCACTGCATCATCAATGGAAGAAGAGTGTGTACCACAAGACAGCTTATGCTGAAAAATAAACTTCATTTGTTTACATTTCATGAGAATATCTTGGTCAGCTTATAAGCTTTTCAAATGATCTTTGCATTATATATATATATATATATATATGTGTGTGTGTATGTATGTGTGCGTGTATATTACTTTTAAACAAATACAAGCTTAATGAATCTGTTTGTAACAAAAATCTTAATCAATTGCAAATATTTTAGTTATAGCAATAGATGTAATTGGAGTGCCATTCACATCATGTTCTCATAAATGTAATATTTATTGTATATAAAAGTGCAATATTATATATCTATATTCAAATTGTAATTATCTATCATTCATTTAAATATGTTCAACAAAACAAAAATATGGAGGCATTCATAGTGTCATAGGAAATGGACATTGCAAATGAATTAGAAAAGGCTCCCAACTTTTTCAGGCATTCTGTGACCTGTTCTCACCTGCTGATCTATTCAGTCTGGATCTCTATCTTTGCCATCATTTCCTTCACTCTTGTCACATCAACTCTCAGATAGCAGTCACTCACAAAAGTTTCTATCAAAGATGTATTATTTGTTTAATAAGGGCTTCAGTTAACCTGGGTAGTCTGAATATCTCTGGCAGCATGGCAGCTATCAATGTTAGTTTGTTAATACTGCAGCACTGACACAGCACATGTTTAGCCAAACACCATATTTATTGGAGAACAAACAACAAACACAATCATATAGAGAGAGAGATACCAAGTTATCAAACTCAAACTTACAAACTGACGAGACTTGCTGTCGCTGATTCTTCAGTGAAAAATCACCAGTTGAAACTGGTATGAAAAATTCACAATGAGTAAAATGATGAGAATTAATTTTTTTAAAATTTATTGCAGACTTTTTGTCCTTATCTTGGTAGTTTTTTGTGTTGTTTCTTCTTTCACAAAGTTTCGGCCAAATTTCACCTCTGGCCTTCTTCAGGTGATTTTACCGCGACCTCAGATAGGAATGATGAGTCTTGTAACCGTATCCCCAGTAATTACTACCTTCCATAGTTGTTGTCTATCGCACCAAGTAAACCTCTTGCCAGCTTGGGTAGGATTTGAAACTGCTATCTTCTGACAATGCTCACCTGGAACCGTAGAGACTCAACGCCTCTATCCGTTGCGCCACGGGCCCCAAAGAGCAATCAAGGATGGATTTTTTGGTCTTATAAATCCTTATCTGGTCTTCCATAGTTGGGTCCGTACCAAATTTTTGTAATTGTCTTTAATTGGAATCATTTTGAGATGAGGCTTCTTAATCTGAGAATTAATTTTTATTTATTTACCGCAATAAATAAAAATTAATTCTCAGATTAAGAAGCCTCATCTCAAAATGATTCCAATTAAAGACAATTACGAGTAAAATGATATACAAATATTACATGAGTGTAGATTGAAACCTTTGTTAAAAAGTTATGCATTTATTTTTCAAATTTTAATTTGCAATTTTCTATAACTAATATGCTATAAATCTGCTGGATGCCGTGAGTAACCACAGAAAATTTGGTGGCCCTATTTATTTAGTTATTCAATGGCAGAACAAAAAAAGAGGATCAGTGATTTATTGTCTCATGCATTATTCCGTGTTTAATAAAATCAAACATCTATGTCAAATCATCTTTTAAATTTTACAGCAGACAAATAATTTACAGAAAACCTAATTAACTTACCGACACTGTTTTTCCTGTCATATATTACTTTTAAGAAGCGGCACAAAGTTTTTGGTGAACAGCTAATGCCAATGTCTTTCTATTTTTGTTCATCACTTGGTTTCCTGCCAACAACATTACACAGATTCGAAGTAAACGGGGGCCAATAAATCATTGATTTTCAAAGTTAGTTATATTGCTAAATTTATGAACATCCTAAGCAGGTCTCAAAAATCTTTTGAAATCTTTTTTATTCTCAAGTTTTGTTACATAAATGAAGGTTAGAATGATCAATGATGAAAGTAGCTAAATCAATGGAATTTTGGCTTTTTGCTAAAAGAATTTAGTAAAATGAACGACTAATCTATGTTCTGTTTTTTTTTTTACCATCATGTAAAACAATAAAGCAAAATAAAGATTTTTATTCCTTTTTCATGAGTATTACAATCCTTTTACTTTGTTTTTAACCTTATCATCCATAAATAAGTACACCCTAACATGTTTTCTCTGTTTTTTGGGGGTTTTTTTTAAGTTAACTCTTTAGCAAGCAGATAACTTTTTTAAATATCACTCTTCTTGTGTACTATTGGCAACCAAAATATCACTCTGCTTACAAAAGGGTTAATTTCATTCTAAAGCAAAGATACCAGGATCTTATTATTTGTAGTCAAATGTTATGCAATCAAAACAGATATTATTAGGTTTCATTTATTACCAAACTCTACAGCATTTTGAAACTGCATAACTAAGAAAAAATGCATAAATATAAAGGATATACTTATTTTGAGACTGCTACAAATTTTGGGACTGCTACAAATCCATGTTTACCAATGAGGCAAACTTAAAGTAATGGTTTTTAACATAGAAAATGGAATCGGCAAACCAGGACAAGGCTATTTGCATTTCATTTTATGCTAATGCCCTTTGGAAAAACATG
The DNA here is from genome assembly GCA_963585895.1 of Sepioteuthis lessoniana. NCBI lineage: Eukaryota > Metazoa > Mollusca > Cephalopoda > Myopsida > Loliginidae > Sepioteuthis > Sepioteuthis lessoniana. The sequence goes on along the minus strand of OY757916.1, from coordinate 9,624,875 downwards.
ATTCAATCTATTCTTACCCCAACAATCAATAAATAATCAAGCAGACTGGGTTCCTTAGATTTAGTATGGTAACTAATCATGGAGAGGGAAAAATCTGCTTTCAAACCAGTTTTACTATGCTTCAAAATTGACCTTGTGTCATATGCTGCTTATGGAAGGTGGGGGCGTTGGTAAATACATATCTCTATCTTTGGTTAGAGAGTTCAAAATGGATTAGGATTCAAGTCAGAATATAAAGTTATTCTTTTACTGAGAATTTATACAGACATAAAATGATGTTCCTTGCAAATACAAATGACCACAAAAGATCATTCAATGGCCAATTAGACTGGAAATTGCTCTATTCTCTAAGTTAGAGTAATATTAGTGTATTGCTCTAATAAAAATCTCACAATGATGAACTTCTTTTTCTGGGATACTGTTATATATATATATATATATATATATATATATATATATAATTAAATTACCATGACCAGAAAACCTAGCAAACACCCACATGCGACATACAGAACACTGAACAGTTGTTTCAACCTTATTGGATCTCATCAGCGGTGCATACCGTGATCTCCACCACTAGAGATCGAACCGGCAACCCCAGAATGCAGAAACCAAACTTATATATATACATACATACACACACACACATATATATATATATATATACACTAACATCAGAAGAATAGCTGGCTGGTTGCTTTATGTTAACCATTGTTGGGTTATTTTATGCCAAAGTCAGTTCAACAATTGTGGGTTTCAATTATATATGGCACAAAAACGTGTTTCCTCAATCATTTTAAACAGGTAAACATTACATATTTTGTTGTAATATCATTGTTTTTAGAGAAAAAATAGTTCAAAATCATTTTAATGATTATCTCAAACAGAGATAAGACCCTTAAAAGATACTACAACTCAAGGAAAGAGTGGACCCAGGAGTAATGGCAATGAGAATATAACTCCACACTCCCCAAAGTTTAGTGCCATACTCAGGAGAGCTTTTTATTTTTTAGAGAGAAGAGTCTTACTCAACAGCAGTGGAAGTAGTGAGCATACTTTGGGTTCCACCAACAAAGTGAGAGACTTTCAATAATATATGGAAAATCAAGTTGATTATCATAACTTCATCATCATTTATAATACCAATAATTTGAATGAGATTTAAATACAGATAAAATTTCTTAACTTGGCTCATTCACACTTACAGTAACAGTCCAACAACTTTAGATATTAAGCACTGATGTTGTATGACAAGTGTCTACATCATGATTGTTATAGTTCCAATGTTTACCTTTAGCGTTCTTCAAATATCTTTCATAGCTGTTAGCTCTGGGGGATTTCAAACTGAACCTTTTTTTCCCCTCCATTGGAGTACACTGTCCTCTTTCCTCTAAGCATGTTTACAGTTCATTATTCCTCTTAAATCTGTCCTTGTGATGTTACCTGTCCAAACTAGGGTGTATGCCTTTTTTGTATGAACCTACAGAGGAATTGAACACATAACCACTGGTAAACAGATATATCTTAACTAATGTTTTCATCAACTTGACCTTAGTCCAATAAGTCATGGTACCTTAGAGCCTAAACTTATTATCATTTACTTCTAAAGAAAGCCAATTCACATGACATCCATTGATAAAAATTTAACATTATTAATAGTTTAAAAGTGAGAAACTTTTTTCAGCATTCATGACAAAACCCAAAATATCTGAGTTTTCAAATGAGAAAAGAGATTTGATTTTTGACCCATCAATATTTATCTCCCTTACTCCTCCATAAAAAATTATTTTAGTTAGTGTTGGGTCGCACCTCAAGAAGGGACATGAGTATAGGATTATAAAAATAATAACTGAGGAAGAAGGGAGAGATTTTGTGAGGGATGAATTGACCGAGCTAAGCTCAGCTTAAAAAAGGCATGAATTCACTTCCTCTTCACAGCTAATGGTAAAGAGTAGGGTAGTTGGAGACATGTAAAAAAGCTATTCATAAAACATTTGGTTATAGATTAGGTCCTTTGTTCCACTACCATGTAACCCAATACATTCTGCCACAAGTAACCACTTTTCCCTGAGAAATACTACAAAGGGGAATTACTTTGAATGGTACCGTGATGAAGAAGAGAGAGATTTTCATGATGAATTGACTGAGCTAAGCTAAGTGGAATTCATATAACTATGAATTGGCTGTGTACTGTCTTGTAATGACATAGCTGTACATTCCATGGGATGAACTGAACACTATTTGGTTTACAAGTTGAAACAAACACAACAGGAAGGTAACTGTACATTCACTCTGACTTCAATCCTTTCTCTGTATTCGAGAATGAACATATAAATCTAAAGTTTAAACTTTAAGCAAATAACTTGGTTTAAATTTAATTAAAAGAAAAAATGAAAACCATAACTAACTTTTAGATCGCTTATTGAGAATACTTTTTATTCTAGAAACCATTTGGATATCAAGTACTAAAGTAGAGGTAACAATTTTGATTAACCATTCCACAAGGTTAATGAAAACCAACCTTAATGGTTTAGAATGGGGCTTCTCTTTGAGAAATTCATAAGGAGAGGGATAAAATTTTTAGTGGTAGAATAAAAACATACAGGTCCCCATGGAGTAAATTTACTAGTTTGTTTCTAAAAATTGGATATTACGGGATGAACAAAAAAAAAACTGTAGCAAAATATCCCAAGCTCTGACCAACTGTTGAGCCTACTTCACAAGCTTTACCAAGTTTGTATATGGTGGAATCTAAGTTAAACAATGTGCATTTTTTACAAAACAGTGAAAGACTTTGAACATCAGTGGTGGTGATTTTGTCTTAAACTCACAAACCTGGAGCCTAATATTTGTGATCTCCTGAATGTCCACCAAACCCATTTATGACATTAAAAAATAATTTGGGAAATAAAAGTAGGTTTGTATTTAAACTTTACTGATTATTTCCTCATGAAAATTATGTTAAACGCTGGTAAATTAGTTTTCTTACAAAATATTCAGTTAATTTATTTGGGGATGAATGGATATTAAATTTGTTTACAAGAAGTGCATCAAATAAAAAGTTTGGGAAACTTTAGTTTAAAAGGTTTTTAAGTAGTCTTAAAGCTGAAGGTTCCTCATCCCATATTTTTATGAGGGATTAATTGAATTTCATAAAAACAAGTAAGTGACAAGAGTTTGTTTCCAATAGAAAGTCAGACAGCTTGATATAAAACTACCAAATATGGTATTTATACTAACTACACACAGAGCAAAATAATTCTTCTTCATAGAGAAAGGGGGTCTCAGGATAAAAGTTGACCTCTAAGAACAAATAATAATCAGTAGAGAAACTATGTTGCTGCAAGATGTAACTAATTCCCCAGAATTTGGTTTGATTGGTTGGTTTCTTTGTTTAATGACATATCAACCTTTGTAGATTATTTAATGTTAAAGCCATTCTCCTAGAAGAACAGTAGTAGTATTATTTAACCCATAGCTGGGAGGATAAGGGGGTTCATACCTTTCCCAAGGGTATTTGCCCGAAAGTGAACGTAATAGCCCGACTGGAGTACAAACTCGCTTGGTACGATTCTGAAGTCCACCACTTTAACCATTACACCACGAGGACCCCCCCCCAGAATTTGATTTTCTAAAATTCAAAAGAAAGAAAATAATTAACAAATTATGAAAATAATTATTCTTGTTTGATCAAATTTTACCAATAAGGTCAGTAGATATTTCTTCAGTTTGCACACACCAGAGTTGACTGACCAGCAAAAATTTACATTTGTTCAGTAGAGGACTTACTAAGAATGATGGCAGATAGGGGCAGATAGCAAAAGAGAAGTCAAAGGAATCCATGCTGTCAGTACGCCGTGATGATGATTATGATGCAATTGTTATTACGTAGTTTCATTGACAATGTTTGAATTACAAAATTTCTTAAATGTTACCCACCGACAAAAGAAATTGAATTAAATATTTCTGCTCAAAAATTCATTAAATTTTTCATATAATTGGTGAAGTTTGTTACTTCTACTTACTGTAGGTTTATTAGGTTAGGTTAGGTTTTGTGGGGATTTAGGAATTAACAGTAAAATTCCCAAACGGATATTGACTCGTCGGCTGCCAGATACAAAATGTATAAACGCGTCGCCACGCATAAGGCTCCACGCATCCATCCGGTTAAAATTAGAAAAAAGAAAAATAATAAAAAGTAAAGTACCCAATGGGAAGCGGTCGCGCCAAAATTAGAAGGATTTTGGAGTGGCGAATTTGGAGCCGGTGAAGAGAGATAAATACCCAGGTTTTCTGTGAACCGACTTCTTTTTCAGGCAGTGACGCCGAACCAACAACACCAATTTTGCTGTCTGGTGTTTCGGGCACCACACTATGTCTTGGGACATAGCGTTGGTTAGTCCATTCACCAAGTAAATAAAGGAAAGTATGGAAGAAATGTTTTCGTCTCTTATCTGTTTCTATCTCTTCTTTTTGTATATTTCTTTTGGGACTTTCTTTGGACAAGGCATTGCACCAGCCAGTCAACGTAGGGTAAAATAATATAACCAAAATATGGAGTCAGATATCTTATGGCAACACAGCCTTGCCCTTAGCCACTGACCTCCTAAATACCATCAAACCCCACATTGGTGACCTCGACGCAAAAAAAAAGCCTTCAAACACCACAGTTTCTTTGTTTAATGGCATATCAATCTTTGTAGGTTATTTAATGTCAAAGCCATTCTCCTAAAAGAACAGTAGTGGTACTATTTAACCCATAGCTGGAAGGATAAGGGGGGTCATACCTTTCCCAAGGGTATTTGCTCGAAAGTGAACGTAATAACATGACTGGAATATGAACTCGCTTACTACGATTCCGCAGTCCATCGCTTTAACCATTACACCACGAGGACACCCCCTACACCACGAGGACACGCCCTGTAGGTTAGTTCTTTATTAATTTGTTTAAACTTTTGATTAAAACCACAAGCCATAGAATAAATGCTAACCAAGTCAAGACTTGTAGACAGCTAACTTAAGCTATATTGTTTTATAAATACCATTAAAAATCTTGGTATAGAATTGGCTTGTCTTCTTGACTGATGGATTTAATGGTGTATCAACTTCTCTAAGTTAAAAATTGTTATACATTTATATTTACATAGTTTCAAGTATTCCTAGCTCATATGAGGATGTCCTCATAGAGTTAGTTTAGTGTCATACCCAAAACATTCCTTTTTTTAAAGAAAGGTTCTTACCCCACTGCAGCGGTGAGCTAGTTTATTCTAAGTCCTGCCAATAGAGCAGGATTTGTCTCCTTGCTGTGGACATTGAACCACAGACTTTGTAAAAACCATTTCAGAATTCCTAACATGAAGCCACCAAATAATACAATATAAACATTTGTAATACAATTAGTTTTTTTTATCCAGCGATTCATTTTTGCAATCTGCATCTATTGTGATGACTATTCTCTTAATGAAGTATTTTCAGCTTAGACAAACTGTTCACCTGAATATTTTTGTGTTTCGATTGAAAAGAATATGAAATTTGTTTTTGTGGGTTCTGCAGATGTCAGGCTTTTAATAAGAATCTAATTACAAAAGCATTGTGAACTGAGGGTGACTTAGGTGTAGAGAGAAAGAGAGAGAGAGAGAGAGAGAGAGAGAGAGAGAGAGAGAGAGAGAGAGAAGACAGACTGAGACAGAGAAAGAAAAAAAAAAAAAAAGAAGCAAAATACAGTAGAATATTCTATTCTTAGGACCATTTTTTCTGGTTTTCATGCAATAATTGGAAGACAGAAATTACTTTATTGATTAATAATGAATATTTATTTTTTTTCTGCTGACAGACTCTTTTTTTTATGATTATTTTTTGTGGCGGGGTGGGGTTGGTAGGAAAAATATATATATTTTTTTTGTTTTTTTTGGGGGGGGGGTTTCTTGTGTACACAGGGATTTGTCTTTGATATGATTCATCATAGACATTTTTTTAGCTGTTATTATTTTCTTGCTCTGTGCCAACACTGATAAGTTTCTCTGCAAATGTCCTCGTATTTTGAATGCCAAGAAGTGCCAACCAATGTCAGTTAGCTATATATGCTTTATAAAAAGACTAGCTGAAGTACCTATCCACCCTGGGTAAGAGGGTGATTGGTTTGTTGGTTGGTTTTTACAGCATATCAATATCTATTGGGTTATTAAATACATAAGTCAGTCTGTTTTTTTGCAAGCTAAAATATCATTTCAACTAACAATATATGCTTTATAAAAAGACTTACTAAAGTACCTATGGAAGTAAATAATGGAGTGTAATCCGACAATATATAAAGAAAAATTGATAACAAGGTAACTCAAGTAGAAGGAGAGGTTTACTGAGAAGCAAAGTCGACACTATAGCGTTTCGGTTCTAATGAACCATCATCAGGGCTGTGAGGGATGATATTAGTGATGTTAAATCAACGATAGATGTTTAAAAGTGCAAAATAAAAAAATTAGGGAAAATTTGTATAACAAAATAAGTTGGCCGCTTAATTAGTGAATCAGCGTTTGTTGGTTTGTTTGCTTTAAATTACATCATAATGGCATAATTTAAAACAAACTAATGCTGATTCACTAAATAAATGGACAACTTTTTCTTTGCTGGTGAAGTCAGTCTTTATTCTTTTCAAAATATTATATGGTTTCAATAACTAATGATTTGAAGCTTCAAGTAACTATTCTTAACACAACTACCACTGGCTAAAATTATGGATTCAGTACACTTAGATGTTCACTTATGTTTTTATTTGGCAAAAATTAAACCAACAGATAAGTATTGGGTCAGTTGGTATGAAGGAGAAAATCTCTTTGCATTCCAACACACCAAAATCTAATATTAGACTTAGTATAGCCAATGATACTCTAACACTAAATAAACGGAAGGAAAGACAAGATAAGCTCATTCATACATATTAGATCATTTAATACATACATAATATACATACAAGAAGTATTAAAAAGAGATACACAAAAGTACCCCAACAGATTAAATGTGCACCCATTACATGAGCAAGTCGTATATAAAACAGTGGTACAACAACAGTAAAAAAAAGCTTTACTTGAGTTCTTTGGCGAGCAAAGTGATGAGGTGAAACAAAGAGAGAAAGTTTCTCTTCTGTTCAATGAAGAGATATAAAATGGTACATTTTAACCATCCAAAGAATGCAGACTACAAAGAAACGAGGTAGATTCTGGGATTGCCACATGATCACAAAGTGACCCATGGACATGGTTCCACAGATCCAAGGGAGACAATTTTTTGGTGTTGCTCTACAACTTTTTTCTTTAATTGCTGAATATTCTGGCTTCCTAATATTCTAAGAGATGAAAAGGCACATTGTAAACATTCAAAGAATGTGGATGACAAAGATTCTCACTAGGTGTCCTCTACTTCTGTCCTTATTCATACCTAAGCTGAGCTTAGTAAATAACTATATGGTCAGGTTGTTGTATAGCCACATCATAATCATAATCATATATTAGTCTCAATGATATCTCAATCCAATGGCACATGTACAAATACACAACACATTAACAAATGCGTGCGGGTACAAATACTCAAGTGACTCTATTGTTCAGGTACAAACGTTTATTAACTTCTTGACTTCTGAGTTCGGTTCTTCGACATGAGGAGAGAGAGACACAATTCTTTTCTGGTTCTTACTATGCTAACAAAACTCAAACGCTAGGCAAATCTTGTTGGGGTTTTAGATCTCCTTTCATATGCCTTAACGGTCGAAACCCCAACTTCCCAACACCACGGTCTGAACTCAACTTCTACTGTCCGTCTACATGGGCCAAGTCAACTTTCCAACTCGACCGGTCCCCATCATTCTGTAATTATATAACAAGGTTCCCCTCAGCTTATTTTGTCAACTTTAGATAGAGTACAGCATGGGTTTTATGGCTTTAAGAGAAAATATCGCTTCTCATCATTTCAGCCACTTACTCACAAGCAGAATGTAACCAATTTGTTCCTTTTTAATCAGTACTTTTATGAAAGTTTTATGAAATCATAAAAATGACAAGCATTTTATTTGTTAATAATCATCTATATTAAGGAGTTTTAGGAGGAAAAGTTTGGGAATAATTTCTTGCTTGTATTTTCTTTATAATTGAATAATTTTCTTTATAAGACCCGAAGCGTTTCTTAATAATAGTTGTTTATATTTTACTGATAATTGCATCAATTGTTAACTTAGTTTTCAGGATTTATTCAGTAAATTCTGCTTTTGCCACATGACCACAAAGTGCCCCATAGACATTCCCCCACAGATCCAAGGGAGGCAATTATTTACTGTCACAACAACATAAACATTTTTTGATTTTTTATTGGCATATCAACCTTCTTGGGTTATTTAATGCCAAATCCATCCTTCAAGAAGAACAGTTGTAGTACTATCTAACCCATAGCTGGGAGTATTAGGGGTTCATACATTTCCCAAAGGTATTTGCCTAAAAGTGAACGTAATAGCGTCAGTGGAGTTTGAACTCGTTTACTACAATTCCGCAGTCCAGTGCTTTAACCATTACACAACGAGGAGGCCCAAACATTTTTTCTTAAACTGGTTAACATTCTGGCTTCCTAATATATACCATACACAAAATAAATTATATTCTTTGAAGTAATGGTATGATTCTAGTCCAAGCCATTACAGAGGAAAATATTAAGGAATAATCCAAAGTTGAGGGAAAATTATGCAGTATTCAACAAAACAGTGATATGATGGGGTGGGGTCATTCCAACAGAGTATAAACAGAGATATGTCATCTTAGATGAAATTTCAGAACTTTCAGGTCATTTTTTTTTCTTTTTGCAAACATTTATGAATAAGCTGCAAATTTTGCAAGAAATTTGAGTGTATGTTGAAGCATGCTGTGAGAATCCTAACTAAGCAATAAAGTTTAACTAAATTATTACCAAAATTTAGAGTCATCCCAGAGAAAATGTTGTGCTAGCAATAATTAAAAACTATATGATGTCATTAAGTTTAAGCAATATGGAAGGGATCTGAGCTCTCTATTGTAATTATCTGTGTATAAGATACACGATTTTGCCAGATTGAAAAGTTAGGGGTGCGTAACCATTGGCCTTGTGGATAGAGTGTTCACCAATGGTCCGGAAGACCTGGGTTCAATCCCAGGTCGCATCATACCAAACTTTAAAAATGGTGCTTGATACCTCCTTGCTTAATACTCAGCAATATAAGGTATGTATCAAGGGTAAAATGGAGCAATCCAGGGAAAGGAGTAGCCCCTTCCCCTACACATCGGTGTAGTAACTATTGAAAAGGGTCACCCTCGACTACGGTCGCCAACTTTACTTAACTTTTAATTATTATACTAAACTGAATCATTTTTCAATATTGCCATAAATTTTAATGAAATTTTAATGCTTTAGACACACATAGGAAGTGATTATTTCCCTTGTTTCCAGTGTTCTCTTTTTTGTAAATTTCTGAAAAGAGAATTCTCAGCAATTTCCTATTTTTTGGGTATGTTTGAGAATTTTCTTTTAAGAAAATTGTGACTTTTTGTTACAAATAAGGAAACTTTGACAACAGTAATCAAGGAAAATAATTGCTTGTTGCATTTTTGGGTAAACATGTCCATGTATTTGCTCTTTGAATACTATGTAAATTTTGCGTTTTTAGTCAACAAACAAAACTTATTATGAAATTCAAGTATATCTGCACAAGGCACAGTGTTTAGAATTCATGTACCATTGAACTGAACGCCATAGTGAGAGGGTTAAAAGCATATTGTTAAAATAGCAATTCAATTTAGCACTAAGTTAAACTATTTAATATTCTGTGAATTCTTTCATCCTGAAAAATACTGACTTTTGCAAATAATTAAGTTGAAAGTAATTTGTTTTGAAAATGTATAGATATTACAATTTAATTGCAAACCAGGCCATTGGCTTAATAAGTAGAGTGTTAGCCAATGGTTCAGGAGACCGGGGTTCAATCCCAGGTTGAGTCATACCAAAGACTCAAAAAAATGGTACTTGATGCCACCTTGCTTAGCACTCAGCACTAAAAGATGAGGATCAAGGGTAAAGTGGAGCAATCCAGGGAATGGAGTAGCACCCTCCCCTACACATCGGTATAGTAGCTATTGAAAAGGGAGCCTTCGAGTCACCCTCGACTAAGGTCGCCACTTTTACTTACTATATACCTTACACAAGTTTCATTTGTCTATTATTACAATGTAATGATTTTGTTTTACTCTTTTGTAGGTAGATAATATTTTCTATCCTTCTAGAGCAGGTAAATTATTTTATTCAAAAAATTTGAAAAAAGAGGGTATGATCAAACAAGTTAATTAATCATATATACATAAAAATAATAAGCACATGATAATTTGTTTAGCAATTGGGTGTCATAATACAAGAGCATGAAAATAATAAAACCCTCACTTTTAATCATGATATTTTGCAAAACAACCTTTCCACAATTCTACACCACAGTGGGGCCACCAAATGATGTTCCTATAAAACTGAATTGGTCCACAAACAATCAATACATAGATACCTTACATTGACTTACAATGTAGAACAAAATTGTTGATCTGCCTGAAAAATTGTTAAGTAAACACTGGCAATCTGTGTTCCTTAACTTTATGAGGAATAAATGGAAAATTTTTTCACTTTTCTTTTTGCTTTGGATATACAAAGTAGGTAAGGTTGGTGAAATGACAATTTATTTTACCATGTGGAAAAAAGATAGAATATAAAATATATAAAAAACAGACAGATTTAAAAATTAATTTGAAAAAAAAAAACTAATTTATTCACCTAACTTTTCCACAAGAAATAGAATATGACACAAGGTCAATTTTAAAGCAAAAAAAGCAGGTTTGAATTCAAAATTTTCCTTTTCCTTGGTTTGTTACCAAACCAATTCAAAAGAAACCCAGTCTGCTCTACTATTTACTTTTACCCGGAAGTAGAAGAGATGGAGTCATTCCTTACCAAAACACATGAGTGTAAAGTGAAATGCAAACAGCTTTGTCCAGGATTTGAATTTGGAGTGCTGATTTAGTTTTCTATGACAATAACTATAACACCAATTTTGCCTCTCAAAAAATTTTAAAAGATATGTAAAATATTGAGTTATTTTTTAAAAGTATTTTCAAAGTTTATTATTAAGGATTTCATTCTCACCAGGTCTTCCACTGCCAGTCAGCATGCAAAAAACTACAGCTGAGAAAGCATTTATTCACTTGAATTATGCAAAATGAATTCTGTCACTGTCATGCAAAGTTATTTTAGAATACATCTGAAGAAACTACAAGAAATTAAATTATCCATCTTGGAGACATGCTTAACATTATAGTTATCATCATGAGAAATGTCAGAAAACTCATTGGAAATGGTTAAAAACAGTTCTTTAGAAACTGCTGTCATTGCAAAGTCTAAATGAATAGGGAAAAAAATCACATGATTTTTGTATAGAAATGCTGGAGTATTGTGAAGATAAAGATTGATTGAAGGAGAGTTTAATTTCCACTGATGAAAATAAATTTCCACTGATGAAATAAATTTCAAGTGTTTCTCTACAAAATTATTATAGGAAACTAGTATCATGTATCAATTACTACTGAGCAGTGAGTTTGATCCTCACTGGGTGTCTTATACTAGCAGCCTTGAGCCAAATCTGAACTATGATCAGTTTGTTAGGGTGTCTTCCGTTGTGAAATGTTTTGTAAACTAGGCTAACAGACTATTACTAGTGAGTTGGATCCTCACTGAGTTCTCTTTATTTGTGACTTATTTGTGACCAAACACCTCTATCATGAGTAGGATGTGACACAAGATAAAATTTTCAGCAGAGTAGAGCTGGACTGAATTCAGAGTTTTCCTTTTCCTAGATGGATTGCCTAACCAAGGCTGAAGCACCCAGTCTACCCTACTCTTTACCCATAACTGGAGGAAGAATTGATGTATTCATGCTTTCCCGAAGGGCAAAAGTACAAAAACACAAACAGCTTCATCGAAGTTTCAAACTTGGGTTACTGATTCCATTTCTTATACTAAGAGTTACACTATGTGCACCTCCGAGTGTTACTCTGAACGCCTTTACAAGTATTACACAAAAGGCATTTCCAAGTGTTACACTAAGAGCACCTCCGAGTGTTACACTAAGTGCACCTCTGAGTGTTACTCTGAGTGCCTTTACAAGTATTACACTTAGGGCATCTCCAAGTGCTACCCTAAGTTCACCTTCAAGTGTTACACTAAGAGCACCTCCAAGTGTTACTCCAAGTGCAACTTCAAGTGTTACATTAACGGCTTTTCTAAGTGTTACACTGTGCACCTCCGAGTGTTACACTATGTGCACCTCTGAGTGTTACTCTGTATGCCTTTACAAGTATTACACTTAGGGCATTTCCAAGTGTTACACTATGTGCACCTCCGAGTGTTACTCTGTATGCCTTTACAAGTATTACACTTAGGGCATTTCCAAGTGTTACACTAAGAGCACCTCCAAGTGTTACACTAAAAGCACCTCTGAGTGTTACTCTGAACGCCTTTACAAGTATTACATAAAGGGCATTTCCAAGTGTTACACTATGAGCACCTCCGAGTGTTACTCTGAGTGCCTTTACAAGTATTACACTAAGTGCAACTCCAAGTGTTACACTAAGTGCACCTCCGAGTGTTACTCTGAGTGCCTTTACAAGTATTACACAAAGGGCATTTCCAAGTGTTACACTATGAGCACCTCCGAGTGTTACTCTGAGTGCCTTTACAAGTATTACACTAAGGGCATTTCCAAGTGTTACACTAAGTGCACCTCTAAGTCTTACTCAAAGTGGATTTCCAAGCATTACGTTAAGTGCACCTACAAGAGTTATTCTAACGGCATTTCCAAGTGTTACTCAAAGTATACCCCCATATCTGCTAAATACAAGCTAAACTCATTTTTATGAGCTTCTTGGCTGGTGTGATCATTAGTGAGATAGACTAGCGGACAATTGCTGGTGAGTTTTGGGTGCTCTATGTTTCTTGCCTAATGTCAAACTAAGCTATTTTTTTTTAAAATTACTCTCACAAAGGAAATTCTTAATCCAATATTTATGCAAATTAGCTATTCTCCACAGTACTTAAAATAGCCTTTTTTTATTTAAAAAAAACAGAGGAGAAAAAAGTGCCCCAGTTTGGGAAATCTTAGATTCAGTATTCTTTAGATTTTGCGGCAGTTGATGTTTTAATTTCTGATGAGAATTTGAAGCAAACATCTTCCCCTCCTCTTGGTCACCATGTCAAGTGATTGAGTCAGATGCCATTTATCATGGTTCCAGAACCCAATGACTGAATCACTATTAAACAAATAACACAGTGACATGAAAAGAACTAATCCTATACATGTGCTAAAGAGAGAATTAAATGTAGCATGACATAAGCTACAGTATTCAAGCAAGTCATATGATTGAAATTCAACACACTCAGCTGAGAATCAGAACTTTAAAAGCTCAGTATTTACTTGAGTTATAGTTGGAAACATTCAAGTTTCTTATTTAGAACATTAGTAAAGCCATTAGCTCTTTTTTTTATTCTCTTGATTATTAACAAATTGCAAGTCTTTGGCTAAGTATTATGTTGCATCTTTCCCATTAGGAAAAAAAAGAAAAACAGTGTAAAGAATAAGGCACAAGTACGACCATAAATTGAAAGAAATGAGTTAATTTATATAAGTTTTTACAGATTCCTATTAAATCCCACAGAAATATAATATCCTGAGATACTTTTATTACTTCTGCTCCAAATCTTTAGGTTTGGTTTAACCAATAGACAATTAGATATGTACAGGCTAAAATGGACAGAAAGATTTGAATAGACATAGATAGATAGATAGAGAGATAGATAGATGCATAAAGAGGTACAAACAAAGTAAATTTATGGAGATATATATATATATATATATATATATATATTGAGAGAGAGGAAAAGAAAAGAAATAAACATAGATAGAGAGAGAGAGAGAGAGAGAGAGAGAGAGAGATGAACATACTGGGATATATAGAAAGATACATACATACATACATACATACATACATACATACATACATAGAGACGAAAATGCAGAATGAAATAGATAGATAGATAGATAGATAGATGCATAAAGAGGTACAAACAAAGTAAATTTATATATATATATATATATATATATATATATATATATTGAGAGAGAGGAAAAGAAAAGAAATATAGATAGATAGATAGAGAGAGAGAGAGAGAGAGAGATGGACATACTGGGATATATAGAAAGGTGCATGCATACATACATACTTAGATAGAGATATAAATGCAGAATGAAATCGATAGATAGATAGATAGATAGATAGAAAGAGACTAAGATAGATAGAAACAGACCAAGATAGATAGATAAGATAGATAGATAGAAATAAATATACAGTGTTAATATCATTAATTAAGGAATATGGTATTCCAGTGAGAATTCATAAGAAGTATCTCTATTCCACAACCATACTGACTGTTTCTGTTGTTATTTCTCATTATCAGACCACTAAAACATCCACATATATCTGTATAGTTTTTGTCCACACAGAGTTAAATGTCAAAACAGTTCTATTTCAAACAATTCAGTTTAACATAACTACACAGTTTAGTTCTATTTGACCCATAGATACAACCCTATCTGGTGCTACCACTCTGGGCCAGATTGAACCTGGAAGCGATGGCAATGAAGGGTACACCACATTCCCCAAAGCTCCAGCAGTACTGGAACCTCACCATCAGATAGTTTAATGTCATATCCAGGACACTCATTGTGTGGGGGGTCTTACTCCAATGCAGAGATGCTGTCAGTGTATTCTACAGCCCCAGCCGACTGGGCTCTAGTATGGTTGAATAATAGGAATATATCCTACATAATTTTCTAGGGATACTGTACTCTTTAATACAAGTTTAAATCTATCTATTTATCTATCTGAGAACTGATAACAAAAACAATTAGCATAATTAAGAAGTAGGAACTTTTCCCATTCTTGATCATATGAATATTGTATTTCTTAATTATTCAATTAATATTCTTTCTGTTTTCTTTTCTTTGTTCATAATTTAAGAGTTCAGGTTTTATATATATAAAAAATACCTTTTAATCTTCATCTTCTTATACCATGTAATATAAAAGAACTAAACAATTACAAAATAAAAGACAATAGTTTCAAAGCATTACTTAGAACTTTTCTGTACTTTCTTTGACCACAAATAATGCTGCATCTAGTTTGATAATAACCAAACATCATAAGTTAATGATAGATTAAGTGAGATTTGTGCTCTAAAAATATGTTTTTTGCAAGTCCAGAATTTCCAAAGAAAGAACAACATCTTTATTTATCCTAAATGACAAAGAAAATTTTAGCATTTAAAGAGGAGCAGGATTTCAACTTAAAAAGTACTCTTCGGACAAATTCCCCAAGAAACAAAAATTACAAAAAGAAACAAAATGAAAAAACAGAAGCAGAAAGAATAATTTCAAAAAGAAACAAGAAACCAGCAAAATAACATTAAAGCCTTAAAATTCAGTAATTATGATAGCTTTATTAAATTATAGTTTTAATATATAAGATAACCTTCTTAATTATTAGACTTCATCAGAAAAAAAAATTATATATATATATATATATATATATATATATATATATATATATATACACACAGAGTGTGCAAGCAAAATATGGAATAATTTTTAAAACAATTTTTAAGTCTGATTAATCTAATTTTTGAAATTCTAATTTTTCATGATTAGTTCTATTATTCAAAGATTTTTAAAATTAAAAATCAGCCCAATATGAGGGAGCAAGAAAAGAAACAATAAAGAATCTATGATTTGCTTAATACCGAAATCAAGCCAAAAAAATTTTCCAAAATAATTGGAGTTTCTTTATGGCCCCCATCAAGCCCAGATCTTAACCCCCTTGATTATGCTATACAAGGTGTTTAAGAAAACAAAACAAATGCAACTTCCCATCCAAATATTGATTCATTTAAAACTTCTATTGAACAGGAATGGAATAAAATGTTTAAAGAATTTATTTTGAAGACATGCAAATCATTTCAAAGATGTGTTGAGACAATAATTTAAAAAAATGACAGCCATATTGAATAAATTTATTATTTCATGTCTATCTTCTTATTTTGTTGTTTATTTTTTGAAAATAAAATTTATCCTGTTTTATAACTGTGTTTATTATTATACTAGAATATTCCAAATTTTGCGCCCACACCCTGTATATTAAAAATGATCAAAGAATCCTCCCATGAAACCACCCAAAACTATCCTATTAGTCTAGAGACAATTTATTAAATAATTTTTGTCCTTTTGTCTGAAAGGTCTCATAGAAATATTGCCTATACTAATAAAAAAGAAGCAATAATCAAAACTTGTATATATTGCCTCTGTATTGAGCTCCTCTAAATAGCTCATAATCTTCAAATATTAGCATTCTGTGTTGTATAATATCAGGGTTATGAAAATTTAATTCAAACTTTAAACCAGGTTGGTCAGTGGGGTTTAGAATATGTCAACAGCATATTCTCTGCATAGGGGTAAGACACCCCCCCAAAAAAGAGACGGGCACGGGTAGGACTCTAAATTATATCTTATGGTGAAGCTCCAGTTCTGAAGATTTGGAGAGTGTGGAGTATCCATTCATTGTCATTACTCCCAGGTTCACTCTGGCCTGGTGTGATAGTATTTGTTAAGGTCTCATTTATGGGTAAAATAGGTCTGTTAAAAATCCTTTATATTTGATAGGAATTCTCAATGCCATATAACTGTAAATTATTTGTATTAAGAATAGTGAACGGAATCTATAATTGTTTACTCAGGATTATTTTTATTTGTTAGTTGAAAACAAATAACTTTGTTTAAATAAATGACTCTTATTAAAAAGGAGTTATTACTTCAAACCATATAATTGTTATAATTAGATAGGAATACTTGAAACCATAAAACTGTATGTAAATTATTTGTATAAGATAGGAATACTTGATAGCATATAACTATGCGAAAAACTGTAACAACTACAGGACAAATATAGAATGAATACAATTTCCTAACTTCTAGGTAAAAAATAACCCAAGATTGGTTAACATAACATTAAAATCAATCATTCAATCAAACTTTTAAAATTTAGATACTTTTTATTGAAATCTTATTTAAGTAAATTTTTACCTATGGTGTTTTTATTTAAATTCATGTTATCTTTCCTATAAAAATTTACACTGACAGATTTTGGCTATTGTACAAGATATGTCAAAAAAAGAAGTCGAACTCTTTCAAAAACAAATTTATTGCTTTATCTACAAATTAATGAGATCTATCCCTTTCAAAATAGCCCTTCCTCCACTGCATACACCTTCCCGAGAGATCTTTTTTCTATTCTAAAATGAGTTCTCAAAGTCATTTTGAGGGACGGTGTACAGCTTCTCCAATCACATTTTCTTCTATCCCTTCAATAATCTGAAATCAATGACCTTTTTAGATGGATTTCTGCTCTGGGAATCCCACCCCAGGCCAAAATAAAAAAAAAGAAGGTCTACAAGGACTAAACCTGGAGAGATGAGTGATTAACCAGTTCCTGACTGGCTGTGACATCATTCTGTTCTTCTTTATCTGTCACACACACATACACACATGGCACCAAAGTTGTTGCAACATGATGCATCATCACTTTTTCCTTTAAAATCATGCAGCAGAAACTTTTCCAGATTTCTATCTCTTTATGGGCAGTCATGCAATGATTCCCACAGATGACAGCAAACACTTTTTCAATGTGATTAACATCCATTGATGTGGAAGGTCATTCAGATTTGGGACTGTTGCATTTAACTTCAGAAAAAACAAAACAAAACAAAAAAAAAAACAGATGACCTGACACAGTCTTCCTTCCATCTCATTGAAATAATGAAAATGCCAAATACAAAGAATCATGGCTTTTGCTAGTTCAAATTCTAGCTGATGCTGTTTGCATTCATCAATGGCCATGGAAAAGGCATGAACCTACATCTCCATTAGTCCTGTCAATGGGTCTTAGACTATATTGACAACCAACAAGTAAGACCCCCTCCAAAAAAAAAAAAAAAGAATGGGGTATCCTGGTTATAGCACTAAATTGCATCAAGTGGTGAGATTCCAGTTTTGGTGTGTGGAATGACCTCTTCATCGGCATTACTCCTCAAAATTTGATACAATTAATAGGGGTATATATATATATATATATATACACTAACCCCTCTACACAAGCAGGAGGGGACATAAGGTCAATTTTTAAGCAGAGTTTCATGGTTTCAATTCAGAGTTTTCCTTCTCCAAGACCAGTTGCCATAGCAAGGTTAAAGAGACCAGTCTGACCTACTATATACACATAGTTGGAAGGAGAATTGTTGGGTTTCCGAAGGATATTAATGCTATATAAAATGCTAATTCATACGATGATATCTATTTCACCATGAGCGCCTCCTCCATTAGAGAACCTATAAGGGGGTTGATATGCTATTAAACAAATCAACCCAACTAGATTTACTTCTCCTCACTGGAGTTAAATCGAAAGGCTGATTGGAATTTTAAGTCATGGTTTGCTCTTTCAGTAAGGCTTACAATATGCTAACTGTATTCTCCCTAGATGAGAAAGAATTCCAAAAAGCTATGTCCTGGGTATGACACTAAACTGCATTTGGTGATAAGGTTTCAGTTCTTGTTAATGGGAAGTCACCTCTTCATTGTCATTCCTTCTAGATCCACTCAGACCTAAAGTTGTAGTATCTGTTTGAGTCAAAATTACAGGTCAAATCTAGGTTTGGAAATTATTTGTACTGAATAGGAATACTTGCAACTATATCAATGTGACCAAACAAATGATAATTATTATAATAGACAAATAGTGTGAATAAAAAATAATTGCTATGGAACACTGAAAATATAGTTAGGATTATAATCAAACATTTACAAATAAATCAAATTTCAGCCTTAAATAATTTATTAGGTGAGCTAACATTCAATGCCTCAACTTTTTCTTAGACCTATTATATAGATGCAAGTGGCATATGTCAAACTATTGAATTCATCTAGCAGGTCCTTTGAATATCTCAATTAAAAAAAAAAACAACCCTTATACAAACATAAGCATGAAAAACAAAGACGAACAAGATATTCATTTTAAAGTGTTTTAAAACAATGGATTAGTACCTATTTCAACAAATTTACTTGTTTTAGAGGAAAAATTTACCACAGTGTCATATATCTTTATATATATATGGCTGTAAACTGGTATATGAGCTAGACCACTTCTTCCATGGATCTTTCTTTATCGTTATGAATTACTTGGACGCTAACAAAACAGCTGGAGAAGAAGCTAGACGGCAATTACACAAGAATTTTGCGAGCAATATTGAATAAGTCCTGGTGGCAACACCCCACACTGCACCAACTATACGGCCACCTACCTCCCATCAAGAAAACTATCCAAGCTAGATGAACCAGACATGCAGGACACTGCTGGAGAAGCAAGGACGAGCTCATAATTGATGAACTCCTATGGACCCCCGCATATGACCAAGCAAAAGCAGGGTGACCAGCTCGAACATACATACAGCAGCTATGTGAGGATACAGGATGTAGCACTGAAGACCAGCCAGAGGCGATGAATGATAAGGAGAAGTGGCAAGAGAGGGTCAGGGATATCTGTGCTAGCGGCACAACATGATGATGATGATGATGATGATTAATTACTTAAAACCATGTAACTGTTTGTAAAAAATATGCCAACTGCATCCTCTGCAGAAAGGTAAGGTCTTGACTACCACCCCTAAAACAAGACGTCCTGGATATGATATTAAACTAAATCCTGAGGTGAGGCTCCAATTCTGGAGCTTTGTGCTCTGTGGAGTCAAGACAAGCAAGATATTAATTTCATTACCTGACTCTTTTCAAGTGTTTTAAAGCTGCGGATTTGTACCTATTTCAACAAATTAGCTCATAATTCATTCAAGGAAATATTTGAGTTTATGCACATTTCATTGACCCAAATGAAAGGTATAAACTTTTACATCCTTAGTTTCAAATTACATTCATATGCTGATTATCAATCAATGGAACCTTTATTACATTTCCTAAGAGATTGACCTCAATCTGCACTGACTGACATATTTGCTTACTGTCATAAGTAATAAGGCCAACAAAAGATGAAAGATTTACAAGCCAAAAAAAAAAAAAAGTGTTCATTTAACATATGCCTTACTTATTAGCAGGAACAATCAGTTGTCAAGACCTTAAAATCCAGGAATTTTATATATAAGTAATAAGTAAACAAGACCTTTAATTAAAATTTATCCTTTTCACTGCTTTTATACATGTATTTTTAGATTTTTCTAAGTAGCAAATATCTGGTATTTTAACTGATAAAAAACCCGAATGAAAATTAGGTTGTGAGTGGACAAATATATGCCAGGGACTCTTTTATGCTTAAGATGCAGAAGAATAGCAAGTGTAGGTTAAGTGGTCACAGATGAAACAGTTAATCCTGTAATAAGTGATCACAGCATGAATGGTTGGGAAAGGTGATCAACAGGGAATTATGCAAGAAATTAAAATTTGACCATACAAACATATACACAAACCAGAATCTGTGGACCCTAGATTAAAAATAAAAGAAAGCAAAAAGATAGAAAAATACCTGGATCTTTCAAAAGAGAAGAAAAAGCTGTGAAACATGAAAGGGATGGTAATACTAATCTTAGTGGGTGCACTTGGAATAGCCCTGAAGACTGAGAAAAGAGATTGGGTAAGCTGGTAATTTGAGGAAGAATCAAGACTATCCAGACCTTAGCACTACTAAAATCAACCAGGTTACTGAAGAGAACCAGAGAGATCTGAGAAGATTTACTGTCACTTCAACTCTAGAGAAAGATCGCCAGCTTTAGCTGGCATGAAAAACTTGAAAAAGACTAAAAAATGAAATAATAATAATAACCAGACCTAGTGATAATTATTAAAACAAAGAGAACCTGCTGTATAGTGGACTTTGCCGTGCAAGCAAATCACAGTAAAAATCAAAGAAAACAAAAAGAGAGAGAAGTACTTGGACCTTGCCAGAGGACTAAAAAAGCTATGGAACATGAAGATGACAGTGATACCAATTTTAATTGACGCATGAGGAAGATTCCTAAGGGCCTAGAAAGGAGGCTGGAAGGGTTGGAAATCAGAGGACAAGCCAAGACCATCCAAACTGCAGTATTGTTAAGATTGGCCAGAATATTAAGAAGAGTCCTGGAGAGGTGAGGAGTCTTGCTGTCACTCATACTCCAGTGAAAGACCATCAGCTAATGCTGGTGGGAAAAACTCATTAGGTGTAATGTAATATACCAGAATCTTTCCTGGAAAATAAAACACACAAAATTTTCAGGAATATTTAGATAAAAACAGATCGTCCAATCTAAGCTGGAAGTTCAGATCTAGAAAAAAAATAAACATGTTACCTGGTGTATCAGAAGATCTCTAAATTAAGATAAAACAAAAATTTTGTTAATTACCTGAACCTTGTCAGGACACTAAAAACTGTTTTTTGAATATGAAGGTGACAGTGATACCAGTAATTATTAGAGCACTTAAAACAATCCTAAGGAGCCTGAAAAAGAGACTGGGGGAACTGAATATCTGAAGAAATATGACTGTCTGGACGACAGCATTGTTGAGATTGTCAAGAATATTTAGAAGTGTTCTGAAAAGCTAAGATTGGCTGTCATTTGAACTCTAGGTGTGAAAAATTCAGAAAGAGTAAAATAATTAGCAAATAATAATAATATTCAAATATCTACCATAAAAAGATATTGATAATTAAATGAAAGTGTCATTTGAATAACAATTCTGCATTCATTTTTTTTTTCAGAAAAAAACCTTTAAACCAGGACAAAATAAATAAATGAATAAATATCATATTTTTTAAAATCATTCCACTGATGGGAGTATATCAACATACATAAATCCTCACAGTTACTTCTCATAATTTATAATGATAGGGGTGAGTAGGAATGCAGGTCCCACACAGTTATTGTTAATTTCAAAATTAGGAAATTACTTTATTTTAGTATTATTGGGCTAAAAGAAAATCATATTATGATGTACAGTTTTTATCAATTACAGTAACCATCATAGAACATATGGAAATCTAATCTCTCAGATAAACATTGTGTCAGAACTACTGTATAGTAGCACTACTTGTACTTTAACGAAATGCCAGGAGAAAAAGCTACATGGGAACTACACAAGGATAATGTTGGCTATTTTGAAAAAAATCCTGGAAGCAGCAACCTATAAAAAAGCAACTGAATGGCCCCTTACCTCCCATTTCACAAACCATCCATGATAAACATGTTGAGCAATCTGGTGAAGTAAGGACAAACTCATAAAAAATGTTTTCCTTTGTACTCCCACATGAACACACCAGTGTTGGCCAACCAGCAAAAAATTACATATGTCAGCACTGTGAGGACACCAGATGCTGTCGAAATGATTTATCAAGAGCAATGGTTGATAGGGTTGGATGATGAGAAAAAGTCAAGAGAATTTGTGCTGTCATCATGCCCGTGGTGTAATGGTTATCGTCGTAGGAAATGAACACGGCAACACAAGTTCAAATCCTGGACGAGACTGATTGCATTTCACATAGCGCTAATACCCTCAGGAAAGGTATGAATCCAATTATTCTCCCTCCAGCTATGGGTAAATAGTAGGGTAGACTAGGTTCTTCAGCTTTGGCGAGGCAACTAGTCTAGGAGAAGGAAAACTCTGAATTCAAACCTATTAAACTCCACTTAAAAATTGACCTTCTGTTATATCCTGCCTGAGTGGAGGTGTTGGTAAATATGGTCATCATGCCTTGATGATTATGATGATGATGATTATATAGATATTTATTGATCATACCATCTGATCTTACTAATGAGTAATGAGAAATTTTTGTTGTTATAGTCATGAACAACTGAAATTGCCACTCAAAGTCACTATCAATTGTGTTACTATAACAACAGAATTTCTTGTTATCATAATGAGACCAGGTCGCCAATAAATTGCAAAAAGCTTATAGTTTTAAAATTGACTGAATTTGGACCAAAGATTTAATATTAATACATAAAAAATTCATTTTTTTAATCTTTTAATTCTTAATCTATTATATTATATTAAGATTTCATTCATTGTTCTAAATAAATACATCACTAATCTTGATACCATTTGAATAGGCCCTATATTGTGAGAATCAGGAACCGATATGATACTCATATCCCATTCTAAATGCTAAGGAACTATACTCTAGTTCTAAGAATAAATACTGAGGAAGTAACATTTTGTACTTAGCTATACAATCCTAGACATGCACAGATACTACAATCTTATCTTTTCATTTTGATAGAAAGTATACTGATTATTAAATATGGATCGTCAGAACTTGTTAAGGTATGTTTAAACCAAGTGGTTTCTTTTTCTTTGAGTTTTGTGGTGAGGTGAAGATATGTTCTTAAACTTGATCTGATGTGGTTCCAAATTGAATTACTATTGTTAAATGTAGTTTATAGTATTTATTTACTCATGTTATATTTAGCTGGTCAGTTTCTTTTATGACATATCAATTCTTGTTATATTATTTTATGCCAAAGTTTATTTAACAATTATATTCTCTGATTATATATGGCACAAAAATGTACCTTTACAATCATTTTGTAAACAGGTAAACACTTAATATTTAGTTGTAATAACAGTGTTTAAAGAGCAAATGTAATTCAAAACCATTTTAAACATTATATCAAACAGATTGATGAGACTGTTAATGAGTTCTACCATTCCAGAACAGAGTGGACCTGGGAGTAATAGCAATAAAAGGAGTAACTCCACAGTGCCAAGCCACAGGACATATTTTAGCGTCCTAATCAAAATATGTTTTTATTTTTTGCAGTAGTGGGTCTTACCCAACAGCAGGAGATGAGGCTGGCATATTTTATGTCCATCCAACAAGGCAAAAGAATTCTATCACCCCCAATTTATGTATGACACAAAAATGTATCTTCACAATCATTTTAAACATGTAAATGCTTCATTCTATCAAATAGATCTATTTAACTTAAAGATGGAACCTTAACAGATACTACCACAACAGTTCAGAGTGGGCCTGAGAGTAATGGCAACAAAGATGTAACTTCACAGACCTCTAAGCTCTAAAACTCAAGCCTTACTGCTGAATGCTGTTTAACATCATATCCAGAACATGGTATATTTAGTGAATGGAATTTATTGCCAAAGATAAAAGTTATGAGACAGAAGTCATAGAACTAGGATGAATCCAAAGTTCTGCAAGATTTTGGTAATGCAAGGCACAATATTAGAGCTCCAAATGCTTTTTTGGGGTGGGGCTGTAGAATACACTGACTGTACCTCTGCAGAGGGGTAAATGCCCCCCCCCCACAATGAGTGTCCTGGATATGACACTAAACAATCTGATGGTGAGGTTCCAGTGATGCTGGAGCTTTCGGGAATGCGGAGCACTCTTTTATTGCCATAGTTCCCAGATCCACTCTGGCCAGGAATGGTAGTACCTGATAGGGCCCTGTCTAAGGTTTAAATAGAACTAAACTGCATACTTATGCTTAACTGAATTGTTTGAATTAGAACTATTTGACTAAATTGAATTGCTTGAAATAGAAATGTTTTGACAATTAAACTGTACTTATATTTAAACTGCCTGCTTATGCTAAACTGAATTATTTGAAATGGAACTGTTTTTTGACATTGAAACTGTACTTACACTAAACTGAATTGTTTAATGTAGAACTGTTTTGTCATTTAACTGTGTGTAAACAAAATCTGTACTTATACTAAACTGAATTAGCTGAATTAGAACTGCTTGACTAAAGTGAATAGCTTGAAAAAGAAATGTTTTTCACTATTAAACTGTTCTTACATTTAAACTGTGTACTTATGCTAAACTGAATTGTTTGAAATAGAATTATTTTCATAAATATGGATTTGGTGTCAGATAATCTATAAAGGTTGATATGCCATAAAAACCAACAACCAAATTCTTTCACCAAGATCAAAAAAAAAGTAAAAAAAAGTAAAAAACAGCACTGGAAATACCAACCTCACCAGCTACTTTCTGAGTGCTACTCGCCAGATTTTCTTCAGGAGCAGAACCTTGGAATTTACACTTTTAGACCTACCTGAGCTTGCCCAAGTGAAAATTCTCAAACCATCTGGATACTGTCATGTGATCAACTGGACCTTCACCTTATGCACAGCGTATGTTTTTTTGTTGTTTTTGTGACGTTATCACCCAATTCCTACTGATAAAACCTATGTTCTTGAATTAGATTATGCTGCATGTTCATCTCTGGGGTTTTCGAATCATACATAAAGCGAAGTAATGTTCAATGTGCCAGTGCACCCTCTACCACAGTACTACCAATCACAGTGGGTACCTAATAGAGCTTGAACTGCTTCAGTTACATGATATATGAGTTTAGCAACCCCTCCACAAAAGCAGGATGTTACACAAGGTCAATTTTAAATGAATTTGAATTCAGAGTTTTCATTCTCCAAAACTCGTCACCATACCAAAGTTAACGAGTCCAGTCTGCTCTCTTACTTACCCATAGCTGGAGGGAGAATAGCTGCATACTTACCCTTCCAAAAGTACAATGTGAAATACAAACAGCCTTTCCTAGGAATTGAACTCAGGTTGCTGTTTATTTCCGCTGACTATTACCATTACACTAGCTGATATATGTGCTGCAAACAAGCACAAACCAAAATATTGCAAAACTTTTGACTCAGCCAATAATTAGTTTACAGAATATATAAATATTATTTAAATTATTAGTATTCATAGTTTAAAAATATATAATTGATATTTATTGTTATGAGTTTTCTATGTAGAATTTCAAATTATTATTTGAAATTTGAAGAGTGCATTGATTCTTTGTTGCTTATCACAGTGATTTAATTATCGTATCATCTTGTGTTATACAGTCATTTGCGATTTAATAATCCTAATTATTTTAAGTTAGAATTGTAATTTTTGAAGAGGAGTCCCTCCCAAGCCAAGAAGATAAATGTCCTGGAATAATATAATCATGTATAATTAAAACAAATGTTTATTCAAAATATGGTGTCCAGCAAGATAAAATAGACTCAGTGATATAAATATCCAACAAAGCATCGATCTTAATTAAATAGCTTAAAGGACACTTGTGGAGGCATTGAGCTGATAACAAGTCACATCATTTTTACAGAATTTATATTATAAATAATTACAAATGAATATATCAGTAAAAATCTGAATAAATTCTGTCAATAATATTTTATGAATATAATAACTCCATCTGTAAAGAATTTTTTTTATGCATTTCTATATGAACGCTAAAATAACAGATTTGATTTGATTGGTTAATTCTAATGGCATGTCAAACAATGTAGTATTATTCAATGGCATGTCAACCTATGTAGTATCATCCTATATAGTGTTATTTAATGGCATGTCAACCTATGTAGTATTACCCTACATAGTATTATTTAATGGCATGTCAACCTATGAAGTATTATTTAATGGCATGTCAACCTATGTAGTATTATCCTATATAGTATTATTTAATGGCATGTCAACCTATGAAGTATTATTTAATGGCATGTCAACCTATGTAGTATTATCCGATATAGTATTATTTAATGGCATGTCAACCTATGAAGTATTATCTAATGGCATGTCAACCTATGTAGTATTATCCTATATAGTATTATTTAACGGCATGTCAACCTATGTAGTATTATTTTATGCCTATAGGTGAGGGATTTGCATTCATGCCACATTTATATTGTTTTTGTGTAATTATTTCTTTAGTATTTTTTGCACATAGTTACATAATATTAAGTATTCTTATCTAATACTAATTAATTAAATTAAAGACCTGTGAGTAATAGCAATGAAGGTATATTCCACACTACCCAGATCTCCAGACCTAGAGCCTCACCATTAGATGCAGTTTAGTGTTATATATAGGACACCCTTTTTGAAAGGTGGGGCTTTATTCTTCTGCAAAGATATTGTCAGAATATTCAAAGCTCCATTGATAGAGTGGTTCAAACTAACAGGTTTTAACAATAGATTTCTATTATTTACTTTTAATCTTTAAAGCAATTTTATAAAGAGACTCTTTATTAGTTGTCTAAATTTCTGAGATGAAGCTTGATGATTTTCATCATTGAGGGTTTTCGGATTATTGTCTTCATCTTTATTGTTATTTCCACAATGTTTCGGTTGATATGTCCTCCGGCCTTCTTCAAGTGTTTGTCGAACTCGGAAACCTTCACGGAACTATGAACTTCGTCCTTTATTGAATCCACGGGGGTCACCTGTTCTAATTCCGTTGGCCATAACTAGGTACAAGTGTTAAGTATTCCTGTATTATTACTCGCCTGTAATCAGAATTGAACCTGCAACCTCCAGATGATTGTCTCCTTAAAGCTTAGGTAACCAACGCTTATAACCGTTACACTGTGTGTCCTAAAAATTCACTCTGAATTGTCCAGCAGGACACATAGCATAATATATATATATATATATATATTCCTATATGTATAACAGATCTATCATTGATATTGACCATTATTTAATAAACCTGCAAAATTTGGTCCACCATTTAATCACAAAGTGAGCTAGTGATAACAATAAACTATTATAAAATATATATATATATATATAGACAGAGTCTGTTTGATGAAAGCATGAAACCCAGGGTCACAGACACTACCATATAATATATATATATATATATATTCCTATATTTATAACAGCTCTATCATTGATAAGTAAAGTAAAGTTGGCGACCATAGTCAAGGGTAACCCGAAGGCTCCCTTTTCGATAGCTACTACACCAAGGTGTAGGGAAGGGCACTACTCCTTCCCTGGATTGCTCTACTTTACCCTTGATCCGTACCTTATAATGCTGAGTGTTAAGCAAGGAGGCATCAAGTACCATTTTTTGAGTCTTTGGTATGACTCGACCTGGGATTGAACCGAGGTCTCCCAGGCCATTGTTAAACACTCTAACCGCTAGGCCAATGTCCGGTTAAACCTGCACAATTTGGTCCACCATTTACTTACCAAATGAGCTAGTGATAACCATAAACCATTACAGTATATATATGTATATTTATATATATATATATATATATATATATATATATATATATATGCACAATATTTTTCAAGTATTAAGTAGAATAATAATGAAACTGGAAAAACTCATGACTCAGAATTTCACATTGTCAATAATCAGTTGAGCTCCTATTCAACAGGTCAGACATGCTGAGGATTGACAATATAAATGAATTTTTATCCTATTTTATGATCTTATTTTACACTTGAAAAATATTTATTTTTTCTTCAGCATTTTCATGCATAGAACATTATGAAATTTTCAAGGATTAAAAATACTTTTACAATTGAATTTTAATCATATTTATATATACCAAAATAAAATACCCTCTTTATACTAAAATCTTATTACTTCAAGTTTCATGTATCAACTACAGAACAAAAAAGTGAAAAGCTGAGATATTAATTTCATTTAAATTTTATACTGCTCAGTTGGGAGGCATTTGAGCACTTGCTGATCTATCAAAACAATTCTAAACAAATATTTGTTCTCATCTATTTACTATACACACACACACACACACACACACACACACACACACACACACACACACACACACACATATATATATATATATGGAAGTAAAAAAATAGAAAAGAATCTGACAATATGGAAAAAAATTGAAAAAGAAGAAAGTCACCACTATAACGTTTAGGTTTTAATGAACCATCATCAGAACTTAGAAAAGATGATATCGATTGTTGTTAGCTCACCAGTGAAAGTTTGGATTACTTTATTTTTCGATTTTCCTCAATACATATATATATATATATATATATATATATATAAGTGAGTTGTTTAAAAAGTTTCAAGTCCCTCCCAGATTTGTTGTACACCTCTCACCTTTGTATGGGCCTCACCAACACAGAAATGTAGACAGAAATCTGAATTTCTATGTCCAGTTTTAACAGAAGTGGTAGAGTGTTTTAACAACAAAAATTTTCATTGTAGTTCTTCTTTCTGGGTGAGGCTTGGAACTTTTTGAACGACCCATAAATATATATATATATATAGAGAGAGAGAGAAATATATATATATATATATATATATATATATATATATATATCATATGGTGGTGTCTTCAGCATGAAACCCAAGGTCACAAACACCACCACATAATATATATATATATATACGTCATGCATTAAATAAGTATCCAAACTTTTTTGTACAGGCATGTAAAATTGTCGTAAACTCTTGAAAATTCACTATGTTATTGCTATACAGCTTATGAGATGACTGACTAACTTTTATGATTTCAGGTTCAAATCAACAGCTACAGCAGCAATTGGAATACACCCTACTAAATCCTGATTGTCACAGCTGGTGAATTTCAAAAATGCAATCTGGACATGAGGACACTTTAGAAGAACGATATGCAATAAAATTCTGTTTTAAACTTGGAAAAAGTGCCACAGAAACGTATGGAATGCTTCAGACTGCTTTTGGAGTATCTTGCATGAATCAAGCATCAGTTTTTGAGTGGCATAAGAGATTCAAGGAAGGTTGGAAGTCTATGAGGGATGATGAGAGGTGTGGGAGGAGTAAGGAAGTCAATACACCAGAGTTGATTGGCCAAACGATTAGGGTTAGGGTTACTATGTTGAGGTTTTAAGGGAGTTCAGGAAGAGATTCCGTCGGAAGAAGCCAGCACTCTTTAAATCGGGTCAGTGGCATTTCCAGCAGGACAATGCACCAGTCCACAACTCCACCCTTGTCACTGACTATTTGACCAAGATGGGCATCAACACAGTTCCTCAGCCTCCCTATAGTCCAGACCTTGCTCCCTGTAACTTTTGGTTATTCCCTAAGCTCAGAGGCTGTCATTATGAGACAATTGAGGAGATGAAAGAGGCTGTGACGAAGGTCATTGACAACACTCACACAAGAGGACTTCTATGGGGCCTAGCAGAAGCTACTGGAACAGTACAACAAGTGCATTGCAGCCAGAGGAGATTACTTCGAAGGGGACTAGAGTTTCATGTATATACTATCAATAAAAGTGCTCATACAAAAAAAGTCTGGAAACTTATTTAATGATCCTCGTATATATGTATAACAGCTCTAACATTGATATTGATCACTATTTAATAATACTGCAAAATTTAGTCAACTGTTAAGTAAGCTTGTGATAACCACAAACCATTACAATACTATATAACTGCAACATTGTAAAAACTGCACATCCCAGTAAATTTTTATAAGAGAAATAAACTAAAAATACTTGGAGAGAATAATTTCCTGTCCAATTTGCAACTGAATAATAATTTTATTGCATCTGCATTTGAAGTGAACATTATTTTTAATCATCCAAATTTTTGATATTATTGGAGGCAACTATGAAATACTAATTGTAATTTTTCCTTCCTTCATAAATCAAAGCTTTGATATAATATTGTAGTGCAGCAGGATCATGCAGTAAAAAAATAAAAAGCTTTAAAAGTAGTCTGCTAATTCCTTCTGTAACCCTATTCGGTAATAATAATAATAATAATAATAATAATAATAAAGAAGAGAACTTGCAAAATTGTCGACTTTGCTGTCCCGGCTGACCACAGAATAAAACTGAAAGAATGTGAAAAGAAGGATAAGTACCTCGACCTTGCTAGGGAATTAAAAAAACTATGGAAAATGCAGGTGACAATTATACCAATTGTAATTGGTGCATTTGGAACAGTAACTAAAGGATTACTAAAGGGACTGGAGGAGTTGGAAGTTGGCGGACGAGTGGAGACCATCCAAATGATAGCATTATTGAGAATGGCCAGAATACTGAGAAGAGTCCTGGAGACTTGAGGAGACTTGCTGTCACTCAGACTCCAGTGAAAAACCATCAGCTAATGCTGATGTGAAAAACTCTAATGAGTAAATAATAATAATAATAATAACAACAGCGGACGGGTAGAGATTATCCAAATGACAGCATTACTGAGAACAGTCAGAATACTGAGAAGAGTCCAGGAGACTTGAGGAGACTTGCTGTCACTCAAACTCTGGTGAAAAACCATCAGCTAATACTGATGTGAAAAATCTTAAGGAGTAAACAATAACAATCATATTATGAATCTTAGCAATGTTTCACTTTAGATTTTACTTTGAATCATATTGTAATTGATACACAAATATATACTGTTCTTAGGAAAGGCATTTGTTCCCCTCCCAGCTATGTGTAACAAGTAGGGCAGACAGGGTTCCTTAGCCTTGTTAAGGAAACCAGTTTAAGAGAAGGAAAACTCAAATTCAAATCAGCTTAACTTTAAAAATAGACCTTGTGTCACCTCCTACCAATGGCAGGGGTGTTTGGGTAAATACACACACTCTTATAAACTCTTATCATTAAATGAATAAAAAAGGGGAAGTATTCCATAATTAGCATTTAATAGTCATCTCCCTTGAGGAATTATAAAAAGCAGGATGAGTCAAATTACAGCCCCAACCTACACTATTATTATCAAATTACTGTTAAGCAAACACTAGACATCTTAATTAAATTGATATTTTTACTGTGTGAGAAAAAAATGTGATTTGTGCAAGGGATTGAACCTTTAATCTTATAATATCAAGGCTACTCTATCAACCACTTAGCTGCCACCTGGTATATGTTAGGCTACATTGGTGTGTATTATTAATTTAAGCAATGCAGAGAGAACTCAGATGACTTTTGAAACAGGATTTAATTTCAATTCATAAAACATAATGAAAGGAATAAACTCAGCATGAAATTAACACAGCCTATTTTCTGTTCGAAATGACTCATTCTTATTAAACAGGTTTATTTCTATCATTTGGGATCTTCAGAGTTTCTAATTCTTTTGTCAGAGTTACAAGAAATGAACCCAGGAATATAACACCATTTTAAGCTTTGGGCTAGACACTATAAGGTTTGCTGTTTAATTCCCAGTACAGAGATGAGAAACTTTGGACATCCAGACTGCATACAACTTTCTAAACCATTAACGCGGCTTTGTTGAAGGATTAGTTAAAATTGCACACAAATCAAAAACTAAAGTCACTAAAATGTTAAGAAAGTTTTTAATGTGTACTTTTTTTCCAGATTTTGGCATCTAAAAGATAGGGGTGTATATTATACATGACAACTAGATATAACTTTTTTTTTTTTTTTCAGCGGGGGTGTCCTCGTGGTGTCATGGTTAAAGCGATGGACTGCGGAATCATAGTAAGCAAGTTTGTACTCCAATCACGCTATTACATTCACTTTCGGGCAAATACCCTTGGGAAAGGTACAAACCCCTTTATCCACCCAGCTATGGGTTAAATAGTACTGCTACTGTTCTCGTAGAATGGCTTTGGCATTAAATAAAATACAAAGATTGATATGCCATTAAAAAAAACAAAAAACAAACCAAACTTTTTTCAGCCACATGTCTCATTCTATTTGGGACATCATGACAGAAAGTGAGTCATATCTACGGTTGAAACTAATTAATGTCTAACAAACAATTCTGTTTTATACTGCAATAGAGAAATACTGGAATGTGTGCTTCTTTTGTCAACTTATTTTTGCTAAAAGTTAGTTACATTTTTTATTGATATGACTGAACTTTTACTCTAAATACTACATGATAAATTCTTATTTTTAGTTGGTACAAACCAGATAAAAAGTTTAACAAATCTTAATTTTACTATAAATTTAGCTGCTACAAATTCTAAAAAAATCAATGCATATTATACAAAATATATTTTTTCCAGAATTTCATAGCTGCAAATTTAGGATGTTTGTAATATATGATGAATTACAGTACTTTATTCTAAGTGGTATCATCATCATCATCATGTCGTGCCGCCAGCACGGATATCCTTGACCATCTCTCGCCACTTTTCCCTATCGTTCATTGCCTCCGGCAGGTCTTCTGGGTTACATCCTGTGTCCTCACATAGCTGCTGTATGTAAGTTCGGGCTGCTCGTCCTGCTTTTGCTTGGCCATATGTGGGGGTCCATAGGAGTATGTCACTTAAGAGCTCGTCCTTGCTTCTCCAGCAGTGTCCGGCGTGTCTGGCTCGTCTGACCTGTATAGTTTTCGTGATGGGAGAGAAGTGGCCGTACAGTTGGCGTCACGTGGGGTGTTGTCGCCAGGACTTGTTCAATATTGCTCTCAACATTCTTGTG
The DNA here is from genome assembly GCA_963585895.1 of Sepioteuthis lessoniana. NCBI lineage: Eukaryota > Metazoa > Mollusca > Cephalopoda > Myopsida > Loliginidae > Sepioteuthis > Sepioteuthis lessoniana. Next base: position 9,591,490 of record OY757916.1, on the reverse strand, counting down.
TAGTTGCCGTCAAGTTTCTTCTCCAGCCGTTTGGTTAGTGTCCATGTAGTGCATCCATATAGCAGTATCGATACAACCGCTGCCTGGAAAAAACTGCGCTTCATTTCATCGGTCAGGTCTGATTTCCATATTATTGAGAGCCTATCTATAGCCGTCCATGCTTTCGTCAGTCGTGTGTCGATGTCGTTTTCTGTTGATGAGACGCTAAGTGGTATATATTAATGAAATCTGGATTAAGTTATTAACTAAAAGTTTAAACCTTTTTTGTAAACATACAAAAAATTTCATTGAAGACAATGACAAAATAAAGTTCTTTTCCTTCTGTCAATGTTTTCTAATTCCAAATGTGTTCAATTACTAATTCAACAGTAACCTCTGTCTGGTATAGATGATATTTCAATACTTTATTTGGTGTGATTCTTACAAAGCATGAAAACATACAAGGAATCTTTGTTTTGCTTTCCCTTTTAGAACTGGTTGAATAATTAGTTGATTGATTTTAATGTTATATCAACCCATCTAGTATTATTTAATGCCTGGAGAATAGGGAATTATTTATATTGTACATATATATCTATCCATTTTGTGTAGTTACATCTAAGATGTTTTTTGCATACAGTTCTATGATATCAAGTATTCCTCTATAATATCAATAATTTTGGAAGTACTCTCGGTGGAATGGTTATTGTCGTAGGAAATGGATACAGTGACAGAAGTTCAAATCCCATATGAGGCTGAGTACATAGGGCTAATACCCTTGAGAAAGGTATGAATCCAATTATTCTCCCTCCAGCTATGAGTGAATAGCAGGACAGACTGGGTTATTTAGCCTTGGTTAGGCAACCAGTCAAGGAGAAGGAAAACTTTGAATTCAAACCTGTTAAGTAAAAATAAAGTCATGTTGGCGACCTTTATCAAGGGTGACCTGAAGGCTCCTTTTTCAGTAGCTACTACACCGAGGTGTAGAGGAGGGTGCTACTCCATTCCCTGGATTGCTCCACTTACTCTTAATCCGTACCTTATAATGCTGAGTGTTAAGCAAGGTGGCATCAAGTACCATTTTTTTTCAGTCTTTGGTATGACTCAATCTGGAATTGAACCCCAGTCTCCTGGACTATTGGCAAACACTCTACTCATTAGGCCAATGGCATCCTGCTCACATGGAGAGTTTGGTTTGGTTTGGTTTGTTTGTTTAATGGCATATCAACCTTTGTAGGTTATTTATGCTAAAGCCAATCTCCTAAAAGAACAGTGGTGGTACTATTTAACCCATAGCTGGGAGGATAAGGGGGTTCATACCTTTCCCAAGGGTATTTGTCCGAAAGTGAATGTAATAGCGCAACTGAAGTACGAACTTGCTTACTACGATTCCGTAGTCCATCGCTTTAAGGAGGGTTTGGTAAATAGATATATAATATTAACAATTTGTACAGAGTTACATGATATCAAGTATTCCTATTAGAGATTAAAATTTATACACAATTATATGGTTTCAGGTAATTATTTCTATTCAATAATCATTCATTTGCAAACAATTATATGATTTCAAATGAGGACTTATAATAATCTTTAGTAAACAATTATAGCTTCAATTAACTATTCTTAACAGGAATAATTTACAGTTATATTGTATCAAGTATTCCTATCTAATAGTAATAATTTTTTTAACTAATTGATTTGAATTATAGATAGGATCCTAACAGGTACTATCACTCTGGGTCAGAGTGGATCTGGGAGTAATGACAATAAAGGGGTACACCACATTCCCTAGAACTCCAGAATTGGAGCCTCATCATCAGATGTACTTAAGTGTCATACCCAAGATACCCACTGCAGAGGATACAATCAGTAGACAGGGTGGTTTAGAAGAAGAGTCGGCAACCTGCTGCCTTAAGGCTGCACACTGTTTTCTAGGCCATTAAATGTAGCAGTGGCAATTAATCAAAAAATAAAATAAAATAATAAATTTAAAAAATGTAGCAGTTTCCCAGAAGCCCTCTGGCAGGAAGCAAGAACAGTGCATGCCTGAAGAAAGTGGGGCTTCCAGGCGCTGAAGAGAAATTCTCTCACTTCAGTTGTTACCACTGAGATTGAAAGTACTTCTTTCAGCTGCTGACAGGTTAACACACATCCGCAGTAAGTCCTGGGGTTAGTGGCAGGTCATATTAGCAAGCCACCTCTGCAAATATACCTCACTGAAAACTCCCACCGGATAAAAGACAAACTTTAAACTCATGACCCACAAAAAAATGACTTTAACATATTTCAGTACCTTGTCTGGGAAACATGACTTCTTCTACAAAGTTCTCCTCACAGAATAGTTGTAAAACCCAAAAATAAAGTTTTGAGTTACAAGTTATCTTTGTCTCTTTCCTTCCTTCCTTCCTTAAATTCTCTCGCAGCCTTCTACAGACCAAGAAGACAACAAGTTAATGGAGTAAGAAGAAAAAAAAGGAGTCAGATACCAAAAACACATAATCATCCTCATAGACCTTGACAGCAACCAGCAACCTATAACTATACAACTACAACTACGAATAACCAAGAAACTTTTTCAGCCCCATATAGCCTTCTTCTACGGCTTTTTAAAAAATCTATCCCAATCTTTTCTTGAAAAGTTCAATCTCAAAAAAAGTCATTAAAATGTTAGGCAAGTTTTTCATTTCTTTCGAGTAGCACATATTAATTAAATTTGAATTATTTAGTATGACTTATACCGGACATTGGCATAATGGTTTGAGTGTTCGCCAATGGCCCGGGAGACCAGGGCTCAATCCCAGGTCGAGTCATACACAAGACTTTAAAAATGGTACTTGATGCCTCCTTGCTTAACACTCAGCATTATAAGGTACCGATCAAGGGTAAAGAGGAGAAATCCAGGGAAAGGAGTAGCGCCCTCCCCTACACCTTGATGTAGTACCTATCAAAAAGGGAGCCTTCAGGTCACCCTCGACTATGGTCACCAAATTTACTTACTTAGTATGACTAGGTTATTAACAAAATATTTAAACCTAAGATTTTGTTGTAAACATACTAAAGATTTATTGAGTCAGACTTATTAGTAGACAATACATTTTATTGTGGCCTTTAAACATGGTGAGATTGTTTACCTCTCCTCTATTACCTATTGACAGAAAAAAAGAAAAAACCTGCTCACAAAATATAAACAAGTTTTTTTAAACAGACGGGAAGGAGAAAGAAATTGTTCCACTTTTTAGTTCTGTGCTAAACCTGACCACAGTAAAATATGTAAAAATATAAAAGTTTGGTTTGGTTTGGTTTGGTTTATAATATATCAACAATTGTTAGTTATTTAAAGCCAAATCCGGTTTTTACATATATATTAAATATATGATTTGTAAACACATTTTGTATATACAAACAGTTGAATGATCAAACAGTTCTATTTGTAACAATTCAATTTAGCATAAATCATTCAATTGCACTCAACTTAAACATCAAACAGTTCTATTCAACCCATAGATAGGACCTTATAAGGTGTTACCACTCCGGTCTAAATTGAACCTGGGAGTGATGGCAATGAAGGGATACTCGGTAAAATTACTGGAGCCTCACCTTCAGATTGCTTAATGTCTTATTGAGGACACTCATTGGGGAAGGGTCTTACTCCTCAGCAGAGATACAGTCAATGGATTCTATATCCCCAGCCAACAGGGATATAACTAGCCATGAGTCATTTGTGGTGTAACAGTTATCATTGTCATAAATAGGCCAAGTTACCTGAGTTCAAATCCTGGATAAGGCTTTTTGCATTTCACATGGCACAAATACTCTGGGGAAAAGTATGAATCCAGCTATTCTCTTTCTAGCAATGGGTAAATAGTAGGGCAGGCTTTGCTCTAACTTTGATTTTTAATTCAGTGTTTTTCTTTCTACTTTCTCGTTTCACCTACCTATAAGTCTATAGTCTTCCCTACTATTTACCATGCTTTTCCTGTGGGAATTAATGCATGTGGAAATGAAACTAACATCATCCAGGATTTGAACTCAGTTCATCAAGTCCATTTCTTACACTGATAATCCTTATGCTAGTTGTGCTTCCGAGTCTATTATATCACACGTTTTGTACTTGTGTGTGTATACAAGATCTGAAAAGTCACGTACAAACTAGATCTGATATACAGCCACCAAATTTGGTTTACATACTTATAGAACCCTTTTTACTGAGAGGGTGCGGCTAAAAATAAACAGAAATCAGCCAGAAGCTATGTTGTACCAAAACATAACAAATCATGAAATCTAAATGTCTGAACTTTTAAAGAGAAAAATTAGATTATTTGATAAAAGAAATAATTATTCATATTTAATTAGATATGAATAATTGGTAGTTTTTCCAAACTGAAGATGTAAAATATATATATAACATTATTACTTAGTTATGACTAACAATACAGAAAAAACAAAAATGTTTAGATCAATAAATATCTTAAGTGCTAATAAATTAAACTAAAAGATATAAAGTCTGTTTTATGAACCGTTTTTTCTTGATTTGTCATAAGATTTTATTTATTGAAACTTTGAATGGTTTACTTCTTTGTTTCTATTTGATTTCATATTTTAAAACAAAATAAGAAAATTTTCCATATATATAGTTATCTACTAAGTTTAGCTTAGTTCTGGCTCATGATCAGAAATAAAGATCAACCATTAAAAAGCAAATTCTTTAAAAATGGTCTACTAGCTCAATAAGCATGACATAACAAAAGGCAGATAAAAAAAAAAAAAGATTAGTCAAGATTTATCAGAAGTTTGAAAGTATATACCCAATGAGAATCAAATTCAGCTTGGTTTTGGTTTCTTTGTTCAACCTTGAGTGGGTATTTAATGCCAAAGCCATACTTTTAGATAAATAGTAATGGTACAATTTAACCTTGCAGGAATGAATAAGTAAATTTATGCTTTTCCCAAAGGAATTATTTTAAAAGTGAATGTTAGAGTGTAACTGGAGTTTGAACTTACTTATTAAGATGTCACAGTCCCAGACATTAGCCACTGCACCTTGGGGACTCCCTCTGAATCAAATTCACGACTAAGTAGTAATTGTTTTGTGTGACTTTATCACTGAACATTATAGGATGACAAACTGCCCAATTTCCTGTATATAGAGAGAATTAGTTAAAAGTGGCCAAGTATAATATAACTATTACTCAGTGACTTAAACGGACTAATGTCTACTCTCATCCACTCACTGGGAGATAAAAGCTACTTTAATAATCATTCTTTAAACTTTGTTAACTGATACTTATGCATGGATAGTCTTGGTTAAAATACTCCCACCACTTCATAAAAAAAATTCTCATGTATCAAATAACATTAAATGTTAATCAAATAGAAAGTTTACAAGGTAAAAGTTATAAAAAAAATCACAGTAAATACAGTAACTTACCTGTACATACAAGCATTTCATTTGCAAAACTGAATAAATGATATATACACATATTTGCTATTCATTAATTAAAATATTTTGCCCCAGGTAAAAACAAATGCTGAGGACAGTGACGCTGGTTCTACAGGTTTTGTCTTACTTGTTTCTAGGTTATTTACTGCTTGTTATAAATTTGTACAGAATGGATTATGATGGAGAATGTTTTGTTTTAATAAAAAGTCATACCAAAAGGAAAAGAATCAGAAACTGCCTTTCCATGACACAGAAAGAAGTCTATTTCAAGTTTTACAGGTTATGCAACTCTCTTGTTTTAGATTTACAACTTATTTGTACATGTATCTGTGTGCATAAGAGGGAGACAGAGAGAGAGAGAGAGAGAGAGGGAGAGAGAGAGAGAGAGAGAGATGATGATGATGATGATGATTAAATTAGTGAAGATAGAAAGTGATTGATAAAAAATAAGCAATCAATTTACGAAATGCTAAAAGATGCTTTATCTGATATCTAAAACCATGTCCTACAGAAAGCTTCTTATCTAAACAAGAGAAATGATAGTCAATGGGCTTGCTGAAATCTAAAAAAAATATCTTGAAAAGATGGTGGTGATGCTAGTGGAATAAATACCCTGGAAATACCTGTAATAACATACAGTTTTGATGTAATAAACTGGACATTGGTTGAAATAAACAAGGGGGACATTTAAGTTAGGAAACTAATGACCTACCACAGAATGCGTCACCCAAGACCAGATAAAGAAACCTCTCTACATCAAGAGAGAAAAAGGTGGAAGAGGATTTATCCAACTAGAATTGATCAACAAAACAACCACGATAGGATTAAAGAATTACTTAGACACAACAGATTAAATGCAACAGTTAGTAAAAGTATATGAGAAGCAAAAGAAAATACTTTCTGTTCGTAAAGGAAGCAGTAAATTAACTTAACAGTTCAACCCCACACTGAAAGATATCAATATAAAAGAAAAATGTGAAAGAGGCAGCAAAAAATATAGAGAAATACAAGCATTACTACTGAATCAATTAGCAAACGAATGGGGAAAAAAAAACTGCTAGACTTTTATTTTTCAGTCCAACGAAGAGCAATGGAAATTTCCCAATGATAAGATAGTTTCACAAATGTTCATTAACAATAACACAACTTTTGTTAGAACAGTCATCCCTATCTTTGTTGTTTTTCTCCTACCTTCATAAAAAAAACCCTACTCGTCATTTATTTTTTAGTCCTACGAACAGTAATGGAAATTTCCTGATGATAAGATAGTTTCACAAATATTCACCAACAATAACTCAAATTTTGTTTTTTAACAGTTATCCTTATTTTTGTTGTTTTTCTCCTAATTTGATAAAAAAAAACCCTACTAGACTTTTATTTTTCAATCCTAAGAACAGCAACGGAAATTTCCCAATGATAAAATAGTTTCACAAAATATTCATCAACAATAACTCAAATTTTGTTTTTGAACAGTTATCCCTATCTTTGTTGTTTTTCTTCTACATAAATAATTTCTTGCAGGGTATAAAATAAATGTGCAGCAATGTTTTCAGTATATGCAGTTATGATTTTTATTGTATGTATTAATGGAATGGCACAATTTTCAATTAGTTGTCCCAAGGAATAAAAAAACAAAAAACAAAATAGGTCTTGTTATTTGAATCGGGGATGTTATAATGCAGAGATTTGATTTTCTTATTCAATACTCTGCATATAGTACCTGTTCAAATGTTATTCTTTATATATATATATATATATATATATATATATAAAGTTAGCAGAAAAACATAATTCAATTAGGTGAATTTATTATGATGTAAAGTCAACGTTAATGTTTCGGTTTCAGTAACCATCATTAGGACTTGGATATCAAAATAGTTCACATAGCAATGGATGCTTGCTGAGATGACAGGAACAAATGAGAAATATACAATGAAAAGATACACAAATGTGCACATAGCGTTCATAATTCAAAAGTCTTAAGAACGTGTCTGGCACGTGGAAACATATTCGAAAATGTTGGATTTCCTAAATAAATGAGATAAATCCTCCCATTTATCAAGAAATACACAATGACAAGCAAGTTTTCATATATATAGATCTTTTTGAAGTCATCCATGTTAAATGTTGTGTAAGATTGTATATATCTATCTATCTATATATATATATATATACCCACAAATCAGTGATGACTCCTTTTGTAGCATTTTTTGTGTTCAGACCAAAGAGCTATTCACTCAAATCTATTTTGAAGCTATAAAAATCATTACAGAACAATTCCTTCATCGTTGACTTTAGTTGGATTTAACATGCTGGCTCAAACTATGAAGAATAATTATTTTAACTAATAACTTTTACATCTTTGTTTTATTTTCATGCCTCAAAATTTTGATTCGAATAAATTTTTCTGACAGTGTTTATAATCATGTTAGATGAAGTAAAACAATAATTTGGTTAGTTATTTTGGGTCCATGAAAATCAGCTTTAAAAATCAAATGAAAGCCAACTAAACATGAAACAGACATAAATTTCTGGCTGAAGTAATGAAAATAATCTTTCAAATCCCAAACATATTTTATTCCTTGTTTTTCAAAGAATATATTTTCTTTTCAACTTAACTGTTACATTTTGACTGTAATTTATGAAGGAAATCTAATTATACAACATCAAGTCAAAAAGATTTGAACCCCATTAAAGTTGTGTCTATGCATGTATGAGGTCTGTTCTGCTGACCCAGACATTGAGTAGTTAACATCAAAGATTCCTGTGGCATTTAACATGGATCAAAAAATACTTGTTTTAAAAACTGATATAGATAAAAAGAAACTACCATTTTGCTTTTTGTAGAATGGCCAATTGTCAAGTATGAGCTGTGTTAATCTGTGCAGGCACAGAAAATTGATAAACTTCATTGGAAAAAATGTAGTTGGATACTAAAATTCTTCTTATATTCTAAATTATATATATAATAAATTGTCAAAAATATGAGCTTAACAGTGATGACTTAGAGTCACCTTTGATTTATATCAATCAGATTTCTATTTTCATCTCCATAAATTTTTTGTTGTCAGTATAGGTCCCCAAAACATTCATTAATAATAACTCAATTTTTGCTTTGAAACATATATGCCTATTTTTATTGGTTTCTTAAGGTTATTTTTTTACAATCTTGATAGACTTTAAATCCAGTGCTACTGCGAGAATATATGATATGAAAATTGGGAAGTAATATATTTTTCTTATTTAAAACCCTGCATAGAACACCAGTACAATTTTGCATAATTCTCTCTATATTTTTATGTCGTTTATTTTCAATTCCAGGTCGTGTCATACCAAAGACTCAAAAAAAAGTACTTGATGCCTCCTTGCTAAACACTCAGCATTATAAGGTATGGATCAAGGGTAAAGTGGAGCAATCCAGGGAATAGAGTAGCACCCTTCACTACACCTTGGTGTAGTAGCTATTGAAAAGGGAGCCTTCGGGTCACCCTTGACTATGGTTGTCAACTTTACTTACTTTATTTTTCAATCCTATGAACAGCAATGAGAATCATGCTGAGAACCATAAAACATCCATTGATAATAACACATCTAGTTTTTTTGAACAATTATTCCTATCTTAGTTGTTTTTCTCCTAATTTCCAACAAGGTATAAAATAAACGATTGTTCCATAGGACAATATAGATAGTAAATCAGTGTCATATTATTTATCTGCTTCTATAACTGAACCAGAGAATATATCTTGTTTAAATATTTAAAGTACATTACTATATAATTAGGTGGTAGAATTTTTATGTCATAAGACAAAAGTATTTTTTATTCTTTTCTTTTTAAGTAAAAGCACAATGTTAATAACATTCTGAAAAAAAATCAATACATAGTCTTCATCTTTATCTTCCCTCTAAAACAGTAACTTTAAAAAAAAATATCACAAAAATTTAAAAAATATACAAAAATTAGAGTTTTTTTTTAGTCATTTTTCTTGTTTAGATATATGAAAGTTTATGAATGTGTGAATTTAGAGGTTTTTCAATCTTCATTCACCGGGAAAAATAATCACCATTTTGAATCTAAATATGATGTAAAGAATGAATTAAAGAATTAAATGGCAGCTAAAAAGAAATCTCTGATTTGTTATTCATTTATTGTTCTGTTCCATTCTAAGTAGTTACAAGTGAGTATATAACCAAAATTCCAGATTTAGTTTTTTAAAAAAACTTTTTACCAGTTAAATAACTGATTCTGTTAATTCTGTCTTAGAATATTTAAAACATAATATATTCATCTACTTATAAGGAGCATATAGTGTAACAGTTATTATTGTCAGAAATAGGATAGGCAAGCTAAGTTCAAAACCTGGACATGGTTGTTTGTGTTTCATTTGATGCTAATGCCCTTAGAGAGGCATGAATCCATCTGTTTAAACAGAAGAGAAGATTAGATCCATTAGCCTTGGTTAAGCAACCAGTTTAGGAGTAAAAAAACCCTCTGATTTCAAACCAGCTTTACTTCACTTAAAAATTAACATTGTGTCGACCTGGTTCGTGGAGAAGGGGCTGAGCAGATATATTAGTTATGCAGTTGGGTCTCACTGCAGGGTAATAAAAAATTCTATTGTTATAATAAGATAAGACATTTGAAAAATTTAAATACATGTATGATTTTTTTAATCAGTAGACTTCATTTCTTCTTCTTTGTCATCTTCTTCTTCTTCTTCTTCTTCTTCTTCTTCTTCTTCTTCTTCTTCTTCTTCTTCCCTATATACTTTACTCTTCTCCATATTCTGCACCATTTTTATGGTTTTTTTTCTCTTTTCTTTTGACTTATTTTTTGTTGCTTTTTTTTCTGTTTACCTGAATGATTAAAAGGATTTTAGTCAACCAATGCTCCTGCACTCTCAAATCAGCAACACAACTGATGTGATCATCTAATACCTACAGATAAAGTGAAAGAGGTGCCCGTGGTGTAATAGTTATCGTCGTAGGAAATGGACACGGTGACACAAGTTCAAATCCTGGACGTGACTGATTGCATTTCACATAGCACTAATACCCTTGGGAAAGGTATACATCCAATTATTCTCCCTCCAGCTATGGGTAAATAGTTGGGCAGAGTGGGTTCTTCAGCCTTGGTGAGGCAACTAGTCTAGGAGAAGGAAAACTCTGAATTCAAACCTGTTAAAAATTGACCTTGTGTCATATCCTGCTCAGGTGGAGGGGTTGGTAAATATAGATAAATTGAAGGGCTGAGCCACAAGGAAATAATCCCCCTACTTCTTGAAGTGCTTATTTCTTTTCATAAAAACTTTATACTACTTTAGAGCTTATATTGAAGCTAAGATCAACTGTATGTACAGAGAAAGGGTTTAGACTTAAGTTTAAATGTATCAGTGACTGAATACCAAAATTTGATTCATTTGTAAATTTTTTTTTATGCATTTACTCAACTCTTCTGTCATGGACAAGATCTAACACAAAACCAATTTTTAAAAGGAGTAAAACTGGTTTGAATTCAGAGTTTTACTTCTCCTAGACTGGTTGCCAAACCAAAAGTTTTTAAAAAATGAATCAGGCCAACAAATGTTTGATTATGATCATGACAGTATTTTCAATGTTTTATTACAATCATTTTTTATCACACTTTTATTTATTTATATTTTCAAACAGATCTATTTGACTCATAAACAGGACCCTGGCAGGTACTACCACTCAGGATCAAAGTGGAACTGGGAGTAATGGCAATGGAGAAGTACTTCACTTTACTCGGAGCTTCAGAACAGGAGACTCACAATCTGATGCGGTTTAGTGTCATACCCGAACAATGTGTGGCAAGAGAATTAAGAGTTTTGCAAATACTGTAAAAAGCTTAAGTAGCACACAGTTATATAGTTTCAAGTATTCCAATAGAATACTAATAATTCATAAACAATTATATGGTTTCAAGTAATTATTCCTATTGCATAATAATAATCATTTGTTTGTGCACAGTTATATAGTATCAGGTATTCATATCTTACTAATAATTTCCCAACAAGTCTATGTGACCTATAGATGGAACCCAAACAGGTACTACCACTCCAAAGTGGAGCCTCACTAGTGTTGTATCTAGGATACTCCTTTTGGGGGAGGAGTTTACCCCTCAGAAGGGGATACAGTCAATGTATTGTAAGCACTACTGACAGGGCTGGTGTAGTGAAAGTTTAAATTGGAGAGATGAATCTAAAATCTATTCTATCGGGCCATTCTAAAATACTATAAGCATTGATAAAGAAACACTTGTTTATGTTAATTAAAGAACTGTCAGTGTTTGCAGCTAATTTTAGAAAGCAGACTTCATTAGAAAAATCAAAGCTCATTAAATGAGATGAAAATCCAATAATGTCCACTGTCAATGAATTATTTAAGCAGTTAATGAATTATATTTTTGGGTGAAACTTGTTTTTCAGAGAAGCTAATTATTGCTGCTGAAAGAAATATGTACACAGCACCAAGACGATTTGATTGGAGAAAAGAAGAATAACTACAAACAGTAGAAACTTTGAAAACAAAAATGAAAAATACATTTATTTTTTTGCCAGTTAAAAATACGGGGATGTAAGGAAGTAATATATTTGTTTGTTTATTTATTTATTAGCACTAATTAAAAAAAAAAAACAAAAAAAAAAACAGATTTGTAGTTTCTTTAAGCTAAAAAAATTACTTCAAACAAATAAAATTAATTTTTAGAAGAGGGTCATTTGAAAAATATGAATATGCATTCACTTGAATCAATAGATTGTCAGTAATAGTGACTGTTAATCATGAGATGTCTTCCTGAAAATATAAAAATTTATGAGTTAAATTTCACTCAAACTGATTATATTTAGGAAGATACTATCCTTAGCTAAAGAACATAATTAGTTTTGGTTTTAAAATTAAAGACTAATTTCTCCTAGGTATAGTCACAGGTAGTTTTTGGATATCCCTAGACAAATTCCAACAGCAATGAAACAAAAATTGTTTCAACCCAGTTAGCTGGGGCTGAAGAATATACTGATGTATTTCTGCAGTGGTGTAAGACTCCCCCAAATGGGTATCCTTGATATGACACTAAACTACCTGATTGTGAGGCTTCAGTCCTGGAACTTTAGGGAGCTTGGAGTATTCCTTTAACATTGTTACTCCCAGGTCCACTCTGACCAGGAGTGATAGTACCTGTTAAGATACCATCTATTGGTCAAATAGAACTGATTAACCATTTAACTGTGTGCAAATAAATAACTAATGTTTAAATTGAATTGCTACTGTTGGATAGCAATACTTGAAACCATTTAACTCTCAGCAAACAAATGAACATTGGCTTATTTAAAATTTTACAAATAAACTATTCATTGACAAATCATATATGTATAACAGACATGAAATAACCTATAAGGGTTGATATGCCTTAAAACCCAATTAACCAAATTGTGTTTGGTAAGTCTACATGTAAATGAATAACATGTCAAAAGTTGACCCCAAAATACTGAAGCCCGACTTTTAAGAAATGTTGCCTTTGAAGAATAATAAAATTAAAGTACCGTAAATATCATACAGTATAAAAACCAAATAAGGTTATTCTGTTAACCCATGGGTCAGAGACCTAGTCAGAAAAAATTTATTAACAAGATAAAAAAGAAGATTTGACTGATTTGGATTTTAGAAGAATAAGATAGTACTTTACAAATGTGTAGATTGGTGGAAATGGATTTTGATGGGAATTTTAGATCATCAAAACATATTATTTGATGAGGAAAGAAAAGATATGTTGTTTTAATGAAAGCAAATTGTTTTAGCGAGAGAGAATTGAGAGAATTATTATTCCGGTTGTCTAAGATGTAAAAACAGAAATCGACTAAACATTTGACCCCGGAGGTCAATACCTGTCAAATTGATGACTCATAGCTGCTTGAGAATGGAAATTTGAAATGTTTTTTTTTTTAATTCAAGTGTGGAAAGTTTTTTAAAAGAACATTTCTGATGTAATATCACCCCAGCAAAAAATTAGTAGTATTTCCATATTGAGGACGACCACTCCTTTTGGGTTATGGTGAGAGGGTATTAGACACCAAAAGAAGGAGGTGGAGAGGAAGAGTTGGAATGACTTATTGAAATCCAAATTAGGTAAAAATTAATCCTTTTAATTGTTTCAATAGCTCCCATCCCTCTAATGAGAAGAATACATAAAATAAGGTTTTGTTCCTCACCAGAGATTAGTGAGCAGCAGAAGGCATCTATTAGACTTCCCATTGCTCAGGGCTCTGGTCTTGCGCCAGACTGCCCAGAGTAGAGAGTCAGAGAAAAGCCATATTACATGTTGTTTTGAGGTGATGTAATTTTAGCAATAAACAATCTTATAATGAAGCGAAGAAAGACTGGGATAATACATTACTTTGAGATAAACTTATGTCAGACTCACGAAATATTGAAACAAAGGGAAGCTTGAGATAATAGGATGCCTTAAGATCACTTTGTGCCCAACTTGAGGAGATAGAAATTAAGATAATATGCTACTTTTGAAAGAATGCAAACAGGCTGTTTTCACAATACTCTGAGTTTTTGACCTTGTACCAGACTGCCCTGGGTATAGAAGCAAAGAAAGCCTAACTTAATACAACACTTTGAAAGAAGCGAAGAAAACCTAACATAATACGACACTTGTGAAACAATATGCTACTTGAAATCACCTTGTACCACACTATCAAAGGACCAAGAGCTGCTTAGAGTAAAGGTTGTGAAAGGCAAACATAATGGCTATTTGAGATTGATTGCTTTATGCCAGATTATAAAAAATGAGCATAGAAAAGCCTACAACTTATACAATAAATTGAGAGGCCCTGTGCCTGATTTTGAATGCCAATGGACTGACAGTCTGCTGAACTGGGTCACTGACTTTAAATTCCCCACCTCTGAGATGGGTGGATAAATGTACCATTTTTAAAAACATTTTTTTTACAAAATATTATTATTCTTACAAGCCGTGTTTTGTTCTCTTTTTGTTGGCATTGATATTCTTTTTGCTTTCTTAATTGTGCAGTCTCATCTGTCTACTCATTGATGAGTGACTCCAATTAGTGATTGATCCGTTGTCTGGATCATGTCATCCAAAGACAGAAACAGCCAAGCGGAATGGTCAGCAGATTGAAAGTGAAGTCACCCCAGGGTTTGTCAGGGTGGCTGTACTGCCACAATTCTATTGATTGGCATTATATTTTTTGACAAAATAAAGTTAATATCAACATTATCAACAAAGTAGATCTCTGATAAACGTCTTTAAAAATCAATTGAATATTTAACATGTATTTATTCAACTTCTCTACGATGAGCAGGATGCAGTACAAGGTCCTTTTTTAAGCAGGGTGCCACTGGTTTGAGTTCAGAGTTTTCATTCTCCTATACTAGTTGCCATACAAAGACTAAAGAGTACAGTCTGCCCTATTATTAACCCACAGCTAGGAAGAGAATAGTTGGCTTTATACCTTTTCTATGTGAAATGCAAACAGCTTTATCCAGTGTTTGAACTTGGATAGACTATGTTGATAACCAATATGACATGAGTGCTGCAGATATTTAATAGGTACTTTTATTTCATTAAGTTATTTGAATTTCAAATACACATGATTTTTCTTTTCCTTTGTAAAACAAAACACAGAGGAAGTATGCAATAATACAGATTCTCTAGTCTCCAACCAATTTAAAATGTAGTTAATCAAGTTTTGTAGGGGTTTTTTTGAGTACAGTAAACTATTATTTATGTTCTAATGAAGTTAATACCATATAACCCTGACCTCATATTATAAGAAATTTGAATTATCAGCCTTTTTTTAACAAATAGTTTTACACTATTTTAAATATATTTTCTAGAAATCAAGCTTTCTTAATATGGAAAATTAGCATTGGTAAACTTTAAATATAAAATGTCAGTGAAATATTCAACTGGATTTCAGTTAACTTTTATGGAAATATGTTCATTAAACTGAAAATTTTAACTGAATATGACGACTAATCAAATATGGCTGACCAAACTTTGAATAGGAAAAAATGCAAAGAATTGAATAAAGCAATGGCTTTAATGCTTTATATGACTTGATAAAGGAATAATAATAAAGCACTTTAGTACATGAATACTCAGATGTATACATTTATGGATAGCTTAGGAAAGAATGAGTGACCAAGAGATAGACAACAGAAAGAAAGGTGGATGTCTTGTAGAAAATAATCTACAGAAAGAGGCCATCCAATCCCAATGTCAACATTGATTTCTTAAGACTTGAAATGAAGCAAACAGTAAGTGACATTGTAAAAATCTGCTGGAAGGCATAAAGATAATAAAAGGTCTTTGGGAAGGGTCCCAGTGGACATAAAACTTATGAACTGTTTTCTTTTTTTTTATTTTCTTTCTTTTTTATATCTGTAAATGATTTCCAGTGTTAAATAAAATGAGCTTTTCCAAATAAAATGCACTTTACTACTGAAACAATAAATTTTCATGTCTGTTGGCAGTTATTGACTCAGCCACAATGGAGATTGATTTTCATTTTAATAACTGGAATTGTAGGATGAAATTAAGATTTATATGGGCCTAGCTGAAGTACCCTCTCTATGCTGGGTAAGAGGTCGAGACTTCAGTTGAAGACATGAAGAGACAAACAGACAAATAAGAAAAATCCTTTCTATTCATTTCAGTTTTCTAAACAATTTCAATTGAAAATTTTTTCATCTGTTCTAAATTACACTGAATGATTAAAAATAGTAACTGTTATTCTAAAAGATAATTCCACATGACAGAAAAAAAGATTTAACTATTATATGTTTTTTTTTTATAATTATATAATGTTGATATTGTTGAGAAAATTCATAGAAATTGAAGAGAAATATATTTTTGATTTAAGTGAGTGGCACTACTGACCTAAACATTTTTCCAAATTGTTTAACCTCACTAATGGTGCTCTATTTTTGTATCTCCAGCTTGAAGACTATAAACACTGTTAGTATTTTGAGGACTATAAACAGTATTAGTAACCTCATATAATAGTACATAGGTTGGATTTGAAGACTCACTATTTGGCAAAAGATTGATTAATAATTTGGTCAAGTTAATAAGTACAATTGAACAGTATATCTTCACTGGTAGACTCATACATGAGACAAAAGTAAAACACTTTTAGTATATAATTACATTCTTTTTATTCATAAATATATATATATATATATATATATATATATATTCCTGTATACAAATTTTATTGATGCTTTGAGACAAACCATCGATGATGTTCCAAGGTTCTTTAAGAGTTTCGGGTCTTTCTTAGGTAATCCAACTGGGATTAATTGCTACCCAACAGCAGCTATCTATAAGTTTCCCCACTTTATCAAAAGCCACCTACCAGCTTTTTCTGTAAACTTGATTATGTTTTGAATTCCCGAATCATTTATTAGCAGCTTATGTTATACACATATATATATATATATATATATATATATATATATATATACACTACACTGATTAGTTCATATGCTTCAAAAACTGATTAACTGATTTAATGAATTAATAAGTTCTAGCCCTTCAAGAGGTTATCTATACATAAGATTTGTTTATATACAAGCATATATGATAAATGCGAATAATTATTTTAGAAGGCATTTACCCAACCTTCCTAATACAGGCAGGATGCAAGACAAGGTCAATTTTTAAATGTAGCATAGTTGATTTTGAATTAAGAGTATATTTTCTCATATACCAGTTACAATACTAAAGCTAAAGAGATTAGTCTATCCTACTATTAACAATTATTTAGAAAAAGAAGAGATTAGTTCATGTCTTTCCAAAGGGCATTAACATAAAGTAAAATTTAAATAGCTTCATTCAAGATTTAAACTCAATTTACCAAGATCATTTCCAACAAAAATAACCATTACACCGCAGATACTTTCTCCGTAATATTTTGATATGTAATCTGTAATTATGTAATATATAATTAATATGTAACTATTTTAATATTTAATCAATATGTAATTATTTTTATAAGACAGATAATGAATGTTTTCCTTTTGAAGTTGGAAAATTCAAATTGTCTAATTAGTCATATCTAGCATTAACATAGATTTGTGTTGACTGTAGTCAGTTGTAAAAGACCCTTTCTCAATAAAATCTTGCCTTTCCCCAAATTTCTATTTTACAACAAAACCTTCTCTGGCTCCATTAAGTATATATATATATATATATATATATATATATATATATATATATATATAAAATTAGATAGCCCTATTTTACACCAACCAGCCTATTAGTATATTGGTTAGAGTGTTCGCCAATGGTCCAGGAGACTGGGATGCAATCCTAGTCATACCAAAGACTCAAAATATGTTACTTGATCCTTCCTTGCTTAACACTCAGCATTATAAGGTATGGATCAAGGATAAAATAGAGCAATCCAGAGAAAGCAGAAGTTCCCCCTCCTAAACCTTGGTGTAGTAGCTATTAAAAAAGGGAGCCTTTGGGTTGCCTTTGACTACAGTCGCCAACTTTACTTTTTTTTTCTTTTATATTAAACCATCTGGAGGACAAGCAATCTCTTTCAAATTATGATGGATTGTGTGAATTAGTGGTTTGATATATTTGATAAATACTTGACTGAGTCAAAAATTTTTCAATATTTTGCTATGTGCTAATATACAGCACAAATATAACACATGACTAAAGCAGATTGAGCTGTAGAAGTTACCCACTGTGAATGGTTGTTTCGTGGAAGTTGGTGCATTGAACCATTCATGAGTTCTGTCTGTGGGTGATTTGAAAGCTGCTCAGATAAATATACGATGTAGTTTAATCCAGGAATTTATGCTTTACAAATTTGAACTGGATGCAAACAAAAACATTTATTGTGCAAAAAGTGAAGGTGCAGTTGATCACACATTAGAAACCAGAGGGTCCAAGAAATTTGGCTTGATTTGCAAGAACCTCAATGATCAGGCAAATTCAGGTAGGCATAAAATAGTTAATTCTGAGGCTATGCTCCAAACTATAGAGGCAAATTCAGAGAGTATCAGGTGATCTCTGCATCTTACTGTCCAGTGTGGAGGACAAGCAATCTCTTTCACAATTTTGGCAAAAGCATCTGGAGTCGCCAAACTGTGCTTTGTGTTATCAAAATATTACAAAACTTTTGACTCATCCTCATAATATATTTCTTGCTAGTTATTGTATACAAAAAGCACGAATATTTATAAATACTTGATCTTTCATTTGACAGTATTTGAAAAAAAAGTAGATAAATATGAAACTATTATATTGTTATTAACATGTTTGTTGATTTTTATGAGGGCAAAAGGTACACGTTATATAGCTTATTATATGTTAACCGTTCTGATAGCTCATATAAAGATGACTCTTTGTTAATAGAAATTTGCTTATAAGCTGAACGCAATTTGTATGCAGATAGTGAGGACAGTATTGTCTCACATTCAGCAGCCAATCAGAAGTGATAATAGAGTGACAAAATGCAGTTAAGCTCGGGGAAGAGTTCATTGCGTCCTCAAGATAATGACAGTTCTGTGAAGCTAGTTAAGGAAAGTATGCCCTTTTCTAGTATACAAAACTTCAGTGATACAAAGGAAATGTATTTCTCAATTAGTCTTTCATTTCTCATTTTCTTTTTTTCTATAATTGGCCAAGTGTCTCCTGGTATGTGGTACAAAATTTGAGAGCTCCAATTATCAATGTGAATGTCTCAGAAAGGAAAAAAAAAGACCAATAATAGGAAGGTGTAACTGGGGGCTCTCAAACAAAAGATAAGAGACAAACTGCTGCCTTTACTTCAGCCCATCTCTATGCATTATATACTTAACCTAATGTACTGTAATGTCAAGTCGGCACCTTGTCACCTTGCTTAGCATGTTATTTCATGCTCACCAGAGAAGTCTTTCACACACACACACACACACACACACACACATATATATATATATATATATATATATATATATATATATATATATATATATATATATATGTAAATGCTAAGCTTACAGCCAATAATCTCTCCTTAACCTTTTGTAAGAAATTACAAACAGAGACAATAATCTATATATATATATATATATATATATATATATATATATATATGAGAGAGAGAGATACATGCATATATAAATAAGCAAATATAAATGTATATATATATATAAAGAAAGAGAGAGAGGGAGGGACATTCATATATATATATGTATGAACATGTATATAGATATATTGATATATATATATATATATATATATATATATATAGAGAGAGAGAGAGAGAGAGATAAACATTTTATATATATATATATATATATATATATATATATATATATATATATATATATATATATATATATATACACACACATATGCCGACACATATATATGTGAATATAGATACATATATATATACATAAATACATATACATATACTGAGAGAGTAAGATAGACAAACATATATATATATATATATATATATATATATATATATATATATAGAGAGAGAGAGAGAGAGAGAGAGAAAGAGACACATATATAGGTGTACACATTTACAGGCATGCATACACACACACATATATATATATATATATATATATATATATATATACACACATAAAAACACACATACAGATTATTGGCTGTAAGCTGGGCATATTTATCAACACTCTTGGCAATTAGGTTACACAAATGACTTCCATAGTCAGAACAATAGAAGCCCAGAAGGTGTGTAGAAACTAAAATTTATTTGTGACACTGAACCATTGCTTATCAAGTTTGAACAAGAAAAGAAAAAAAAATGAAAAAACCTGCCAGTGTATAATCTAGTTTAGATACAGAAAGAGCACGTCGTTGAACACAGTTTTATAATAACTTGTCATGAATGCAAATTTTAAGAAAATAAAAATAACATCTTTCAGGCTTGTTAATAGGTAAAAATGTATATCGTTTAATTGTGAAAGAGTTTCACCTCAACAAGGAAAAGTTTTCAGAATGTTCAATTTGGTAAAGACTTTTTTTTATCCAGTGTGTTATTTTAGCACATCAAGTTTTCCTCTACCCAACTAATCATCATGAAGCCAGTCTTTAACAAAATTTCTGACAATGGTTCTGCTCTCTTTTGCCAAAATTCTTGATTAATATGATATGAAACACTGACACTTTCAGAAGCAATGAAGTTTAATCTGAAAATGCTTATCTGTCTTTCTAAATAAAGACTATCTCAGTCCCATAATAGTTCTTACATTCACTGTATGAAATATGCAAATATACAACTTTGGTTTAATGGCACATCAATATTTGGAGGTTATTCAATGCCAAAGCAATCCTTGTAGAAGAACAGCAATGATGCTATCTAACCCATACCAGGGGGATCAGGGGGCTTATACCTTTCCCAAGAATATAAGTCCAAAACTGAAACTATTTTGGAACAGATATAATAATGAAGGACTCTTTGTATCAAACAATGAATAATATTAAATCAACTAACTAAATGCTCTATTTATTCAGTTACCATCTGATAATGCATTAAATAATACGACCTCTGTTCCATAACAGTTGTTGCATTTTGTGTATATAAAACATATATGTAAATATATCCACTCTAATAATTTATAAAATAATACTACAACTGTCCTAAAATAGTGGTTACACATTTAATATATAAAATATATATGCAAATCTAATTCAGAGAAAGAGTTAGTAACAGTTAATTTTCAAGAATTAAATAAATTAAGAATTATAGCTCAATGAAAAAAACAAAACAAACTCAATTAATTTCAAAGAATTCTTTTAGGTAAGGTGTGGTTATTGACAAACCTCTAGCATTGTTACTGCCATAAACCATAGTTAATATATCTGCTTGTCTAGAAGTTTGAATAAATAGAAGAAAGCAAAGAGAGAATAAGTTGAAAGGAAAGAGAAATTGGAAAAGAGAGGGGAAACATGAGGTTACACTAATAAGGGAGAAAACAGAAATACAAAATGTTTGTGAGAAAAGAAGAAAAAGAGAGAGAATGAGAGAAGAAGAAAAAGAGTGAGAATGAGAGAAGAAGAAAAAGAGAGAGAATGAGAGAAGAAGAAAAAGAGTGAGAATGAGAGAAGAAGAAAAAGAGTGAGAATGAGAGAAGAAGAAAAAGAGAGAATGAGAGAAGAAGAAAAAGAGAGAGAAAGAGAGAAGAAGTAAAAGAGTGAGAATGAGGGAAGAAGTAAAAGAGAGAGAATGAGAGAAGAAGAAAAAGAGAGAGAATGGGAGAAGGAGAAAAAGAGTGAGAATGAGAGAAGAAGAAAAAGAGAGAGAATGAGAGAAGAAGAAAAAGAGTGAGAATGAGAGAAGAAGTAAAAGAGTGAGAATGACAGAAGAAGAAAAAGAGAGAGAATGAGAGAAGAAGAAAAAGAGTGAGAATGAGAGAAGAAGAAAAAGAGAGAGAATGAGAGAAGAAGTAAAAGAGAGAGAATGAGAGAAGAAGAAAAAGAGTGAGAATGAGAGAAGAAGAAAAAGAGAGAGAATGAGAGAAGAAGAAAAAGAGAGAGAATGAGAGAAGAAGAAAAAGAGAGAGAATGAGAGAAGAAGTAAAAGAGAGAGAATGAGAGAAGAAGTAAAAGAGTGAGAATGAGAGAAGAGATTACACAAGTAGTTGAGTCTACCTGCTTTATTACTCATGAAAAAAATCATGGATAAGTTTGAATTTCTAAAATTGCACTGACTATCTTAATAAAATTTCTCATTACTCTGTAGTGAGTATATATATATATATATATATATATATATATATATATATATATATATATATATATACCAACCCCCCTCCGCTCTGGCAGGATACGACACAAGGTCAATTTTTAAGTAGGGTTTAACAGGTTTGAATTCAGAGTTTTCCTTCTCCAAGACTAGTTGCCTCACCAAGGCTGAAGAACCTAGTCTGCCCTACTATTTACCCATAGCTGGAGGGAGAATAATTGGATTCACACCTTTCCCAAGGATATTAGTGCTGTGTGAAATGCAATCAGTCTCGTCCAGGATTTGAACTCGTGTCGCTGTGTTCATTTCCTCCGATGATAACCATGACACCACGGGCACCTCCAATAATAGTGAGTATATATATATATATATATGTGTGTGTGTGTGTGCGTGTGTGTGTGTGTGTGTGTGTTGCAGGGTTGGTTGGTTGGTTGGTTGGGTTTTATGGTATATCAACCTTTGTAGGTTATTTAACGCCAAATCCATTTTTATGTAAATAAGCAGTTCTATTTCAAACAATTCAGTTGAGCATGAGTACACACTTTAATTGTCAAAAACATTTCTATTTCAAACTATTCAGTTTATTCAAATATATATATATATATATATATACATATTCTAAAATGTTTTAGATAAATAGAAAAATCCATATTTCAAAAGATAGAACAAATTTTATTCAACTTCACATAATATGAATATTTAAAAATAAACTGCCACAACCGCTTAGCATCACCTTGGTGATAAAAACAAGCCTCACTTTAGTAATAAAAACAAAAATGAAATAATAATTTAGTTTAAATACTAAACAACTTTAATTTACAAATATCATATATATTACCTCGATAATGGTTCTGACAAGAAATGAAAGTAGTTGGCACAACACAAATAGCTCCTTTGGAGAAATCATCAACAAATTTCAAGATTGTAGCATCAAAAAAACATAAGGACTCTTGAAAGAAAAAACAAACAAACTCCAAAACAACAAAGATTTTATTTTATTAAATCAAACCTATATATATATATATATATATATATATATATATATATAGGTTTGATTTAATAAAATAAAATCTTTGTTGTTTTGGAGTTTGTTTGTTTTTATATATATATATATATATATATATATATATATATATATATATATATATATATTGCTTTTTTCATCTTCTGTTGTCAGTCTCATAACAATAAGTTTCATGTATTTGTAAAAAAAATAGAATCTTCAGATGAAACATGGATATTTTTAAGAGTACAAATTGGTGGTTTGCTTTTAGTTACTTGGTTTTGTGAGCTAAAAACATGAACATTATGTCAGAAGAAAGAAATTTTGTTGCAATCAATACAAAATATGCATCTGGATGCACCTATAGCTCAAAATTCTGAATGATCTTTGAAATCTTAGGTAACACATATCATATTTTATGCTTGTTCAAATAATTAAGACCAGTGCTTTTATGAGCGTTACCCTAGATTAAGTACTAGTCATAAGCATTTAAATATGCAGAAAATCTGAGGCTATTAAGGATTTTGAGAAGGTGGGAATCAGTGGCAAAATAACCCATGGCAAGGATCCTAGGCTTTAAGCTTCTTTAGAACGCTTAAAATCCCCGTTTCCCCTTTCACACTCTTCTTTTGAACAATTTTGGTGGGACCCTAGTAAGCCTTATTGATAATGAGGCAAAGGTGGGAAATCAAATTTAAATATTTAATTTGGTAACTCTTTCAAATAATGATGCTAGTTAATATTTTTAGTTTCTACTAGAAATTTTAAATAAGATTTTAGAAGGATAGAAAAAAATAGCTTGCTTTTTTATTCAATAGTTTAATTCTATTAAAAAAATATTTTCCTGCGATTTAGCAATTAGAAACACAAAATCTGACTAAATGTTAGACTTAACTAGACTTACAAGTGCACTGGTGAATGCAACAATAACAGGAGGAACATCAAATTGAAAGTTTACAACTGAGTGATCCTAACGAGCCCCCTGTATGGCATGGAGAACTGGAGTGATCCAATACTGACTCATCCATCTCCTTAAGAGACTCCATCAATGCTGCTTTCATAGCATTCTCAGTATCAAATTGAACAACCTCATCACAAACACTGAAGTCCTTGAAACTACCAAAGTCTCTCGCATGTATTTACCCAACCCCTCAGCCACAAGCAGGATTTAACTCTTGGTAAATTTTTAAGCAGGGTTTGGTTTGGTTTGGTTTTATGGCACATAACCATTGTAGGTTATTAATGGCAAATCCATTTCTATACATATAAACAGTTCTATTTCAAACAATTCAATCTACCATACTACTTACCTGAGGCAGAAAAGAACAGAGTAAGTCAAGCCTTTAATGAGGACATTAGTACAAAAGGAAAAGCAAATAACGTCATAAAAGATTTGAACTTGAATCAATCATTCCATTTACTACAATAATAACTCTAACACTGGGTGCATCTTATGTATATATATATATATATATATATATATATATTTATAGTCATCCATAGACAGATCTGTTTCGTTCTATCAGAACTCATCAGTGTGGCTAGACAGTAGCTTCCCGTATATATATATATATATATATATATATATATATGTATATATATATCATCATGACTAGTTAATTTGGCATCGCTTATGTGTGACATGAACCGGTGGTGAATACTGTGGTTGTTGGTTCGATCTCCAGTGGTGGAGATTATGGTGTGCACTGCTGATGAGACCCAATAAGGTCGAAACAGCTGTTCAGTGTTCAATATGTCACACGTAGGTGTTTGCCGGATTTTCTAGTCATATATATATATATATATACACACACACATGCACTCATATATATATATATCTACATCTATATGAGGATGGGTTGAAAAATTCATATGATAATATATATGTTGTCGATAATATATTTGAACAAAGGTATCCAAGCACTGCAACACTGATAAATGAGTGAGGACAGCAAGGGAGACTATGCTGAAGAATAAACCTTATGTAGTTACATTCCTAGAGAGTATCTTGGTCAGCCTATGAACTTTTTGGATGAATCTCATATATATGAGGATCATTCAATAAATAAGGTGATTTAGCCTAGTGATGAAGAGCCCTTTCATGTCCCCAAAGACTGTAAGCATGACCTTTTTTTTTACTGACCACTGAGCCCAGAACCTTTCATTTACCTGAGAGTCAGTGTGTTTTGACTCTATAGACTGTCTTGTTGATTATGGTTCATAGTGGTAAACTCATGTTCAGCTCATTTGTAAACACTTTTTGTCTAAAACATCATAGATTCATATGGTTTGCATTTTCCAGCCACCAAAGATTTGATGTCAGAGTACTGTTTGATTTGCCACAATGTTAAACAGCTTTAAAAAAAAAAATTTTTGCAAGATTAAAATAATTTAAAAAAAAACAATTCCAAATAACGTAGAGTTTACATTTATGGGAAAAAAATTCTGAAAAAGAAAAGAAATTTATTTTCTTTAAAAAAAAAGATTTCACCTATTTACTGAATTGCTCTTGTATATACATGTACATGCATATATATATATATATATATATATATATATATATATATATATATATATATATATATATATATGTAGATCATATTGACAAAATGAAATCAGCCCAGTCATTTGGGGCAGTAGAATATGCTGGCTGCATCTCTATGGAGAGATAAGATCTCCACCTTCACAATAAGTGTCCTGGATATAACACTAAACCGTCAGATGGTGAAACTCCTGTCCTGCAGTTTGGGAGAACATGGAATACCAACTATACTTCTATTACTCCTATGTCCCATGAATGGATCAAATAGAACTATTTAATCATTCACTATATTTGAAATCATTTAACTGTGTGCAAATGAATGATTAATGTTAATTTGAATTATTTGTATTGAATAAAAATACTTGAAACTATTTAACAATTTACAAACAAATGATTAGTATTAAACTAGATAGGAATACTTGATAATCAGAATTACTAATGTTAAATAACAATACTTGAAATTCTTGAACTGTATGCAAACTGAACTATTTGTGTCATTGTTGTACTCCCTACATAATGAACTCACCCTCCTCCATAAATACATGTCAATGTGAGTGTCAGACAGAGTTCACCAATCAGTGTGATTTAATCACATGAGATACCACTTGCGTAGTGGACGGATAGTCACTACCCCACTGGACTCTCAGTTTCCAATTAACTAACTACTGTTTAACCAGGTTCACTTGTATCTTATTTCTGTTACTTGAATATATATGTTTCTCTATTAACCTTTTTTATGTTCCTGTGTCTTTCTTTTGTCAGCATCACAATAGTCACCTACTAATATTTGAAACTATTTAACTGTGGACAAACAAATGAACACTAGTTTGTCCAAAACTACAGAAAGCAACAAACAACAAACTATTCACTTAAAAATTATATATATATATATATATATATATATATATATATATATATATATATATATATATATATATATATGTATATATAAAAAACAGGATTTGATATTGAACAACCATCAACAGTTGCTATGCTATTAAACAAAATAGCCCAAAATGGATGACCACTGCTTCCTACTGATAACACTTTTTGGGGACATGTCAAAATGACTACCATGCCAGTGGAACGCAATGAAAGAGATATCAAGACACTCTTAAAAAGGATCTCCCTCTCAGTGAAATTAGCAATTGAAAAGGACAGCCCAGACTGCCAACAGAAAACTTTCACTGTAAACCATCAGCCATTTCATTCATTAAGAATGGTTGTAATAGTCCAAATGAAGAAAAAAGCAGGTTTTTCATAATGTTCTTATATCTCAAGCAAAGAGAAAAGTAAGTTTTTCTGTTAAATATGTAAAAGACAGACTAATTTTTTTTCTGTGACTGATTCAACTTGGTGCTTTGTGATTAAACTAAAAATATACTTACTAGTACACAATTAACATGTTTGTCAATATGCATTCTTAGTATTAAAAAACTGCTTCAATGTTTTTGTATATATGAACACAGGTTTTATTAAGGACATAAAAAAATAATTATTGTTAATGAAAAAAAGGTGTAAGCTGAACTTTTGAAGTTTGTACTAATAATCCCCATCATTTTGGTTATATTGGGGTGGATGAATTTTTTGTCAAAATGTTTTCATCTTGATGTTAAAATGGGCTTTTGTTTGTTCTCAATAAGTGGCCCAGTTTAGTCAGAGCTTATTTTTTGTTATGTTTTGTTTTGTCTTATTTCCTGTTGTAATATGAGCTTTTATGACAGAATTTTTTACCTCAAATCTAGATATATGGACACTCATTGATACCTTATGATTCTGCGGTGTGTCATTAAAATAAACTTATAGCAATGTAGGCCAGAAAGTAAAAAAAAAAAGAAAAGATTTTAACCCTTTGCCAACAGAAAGGTTTGTGTAAAAATTCTTTGGATCTATCAAAATATTTTATTTATTTTTTACACCTCAAAAGACTATTTACAATTCTGTTAGTGTTGCATCCCTTCAAATAAACCCCCAAAATTGAGGACTATTAGTTGTCAATAATAATGTTTTAAAATGCTAACTAGAAGAGGACCAACATTTAAAAAACATTTATTTGAGCAAGGATAATCAAAAGATATTTTATGTATAGCATTTCATAAGCTTAGAAAATACTGAAGCTCTCTGGAGTTTTCTCATGAAATCTCAGTTGATTAAAAAAAAGAAAACATTTTTGATGCACCTCAAATCAAACATTATCTGATATTGACACCAAATATCAAAAATCCATTTAAATTCCAAATAAGCTTTAAATAACGTAGACTTGATTAAAAAATGAAATTGCTTTTGATATGACCAAATAGACAGAATTATTTTACTGATATCCCATCAAATAACAAACTGGATGAAATAAAGTTGGGTCATTGAAATTTTAAGATTCTAAATCTGTTTCTATTGAAGATGGTAATATAATTTATTTGACTCAAGTCTTACAGATTATATTGCTATCTTCTGTATTTTTCTTGGCTTCAATGATTTACAATTACAGATTTTTTCATTGATAATACATCTGAGATCAGTCGAGGAAATAATGAGTCTTTAAATTCATATTCAGCTGTGTAGCCTTGGATTATCAGTAGTAAGTTTTTTTAAGTCTATAACTAAAACAGAACACAAAAATTAAATTCTGTATCACCCATGAAGACAATTTAACATTAACATTCAATAAGTTAACACAGGTGTCATGTGGTGTCCCATTGAGAAGATAGAAATATGATTACTACTATCCTCTTGTTTGAATTAACAGTAGCAAGCCATCAGAAAATGACTGTTAAGAACAGATGTTTGTACTCCGTGACCTCCCTCGGGTCGCCTGACATGGGAAGGAAGAAGGTAGAAGCCAAATGATTGGCTGGGACCCTAAAACGGAAGTGGGGACTCCTTCCCGTCAGCGGAAATAGATACTAAGAAAAGTTAGTTGTTGGACAGGGTTCGTAGCGGACAGAACCAAAGCCAGTACTCCGGGTAGAAGAAGACAAAAAAATATCTCGGACACGAAGGAGCCATTTTCTTCAAGCCAGTATTAAAAATAGCATAAAGTCTATTAGCCCGTAAAAGAGGAAATATTCTCCACAGGAACTCGATCAAAGAAAAAAGATAAGTAAACTTTGAGACCATTTCTCCTTATACCCAATTTTATATACCCTCTCTCTCTCTCAATTTGAAGAAAAACGAAAGACAAGAAAAGAAGAAAGACATTTATGTTCATGGACTATTCATTTAGGATATATTTGACCCGTTGAAGGTGTATATCTATGTGTAGTAAAAGATTCATGTATTTTAATGTTCCCATGTGGTTGAAGTTGTTATTTGCAGTGTCTTCTACGAGTTTGTTATGTCATATTTCTTTTCCAGCTTCACGTCGCCTTAGATTATCTTGCTTAAAATTGTCCTATAAATTCCTTTAAAATATCACACGGGAATCCGAAATCGCTGACAACTATAATTAATATTATTACGTTTCAACCTAGAGGTCCATATCTTCCATTGTTCTAGGGGAGAAAGTCTAGCAGCCTTGGTGGGTGTGTGTATAGTGTGAAATTTGGAACCCCTTGCCAGCGGCGGTCAGTCTGGCCATAAATTAATCCCCCACATAATATGCCAGTTCTTATGTGCCCGAGGGAGAAACTCTGAATGAGGACTTATTCTACAAGGGATCAAGTGCCAACCTGCCCCGTCTTCACACGTGCAAAAATAAAGTCCCGTTTTGGGATTTTAAAGAATTTGCCGCCACAACAGGCTTAGGGAGATCAAGTTTTTATACAGATACTATATTTTTAGGTGGTACTAGCATTTTTATATGGTTGACAGATTGTGGAAAATGAATCCTACTCTTGTTAAATGAACAAAGGAAAATTAGACACATTTGACTTTTGTCAGACCTTGTGGATAAGAATGATTGGTCATGAATTAAAACTGATTTGTTGATTCTTAATCAGGGTTGCCAACCTAAAAAATATGAAAATCTATCTTATTATTTTTTAAATATGGTCTCTATAAACAGGTTTTCAGCCAAAACCTATATTTTTGTGGTTCCTTAGTTCTTTTATTTGTTTGGTCAGAATTATTGTTGCTATTTCTAGTTTCCAAAAATCAAAACCCGGCTTGCCATATTGCAAATGGTGGAAACATACAACAAGTTATGAAAAACCAACGTAGGATAGTATTAGGTAAAGACATCCAAATGTGGGAACAATTCCGTCAGCATGTGGTTTCACAGAGGAACAATTTCAGTTGCCCGAGGCTGTAGAATAAACCAACTGCTTCTCTGCAGACGGGTATGACTTCCCCAAATGAGTGTCCAAATAATGACACTAAACAATCTAATGGTGAGGTTCCAGTATTGCTGGTGCTTTGGGGAATGTGGAATACCCCTTCATTACTATCACTCCCAGGCTCACTCTGGCTTGGAGTGGTAGCACCTGATAGGGTCTTATAATGGGTTAAATAGAACTAAACTGTGTACTTATGCTAAACTGAATTCTTTGTAAAAGAACAGTCTTTGATATTTCAACTGTGTACTTAGACTGAACAGAACTGTTTGAAATAGAACAGTCTGAACTTTTGCTAAACTGAATTGCTTGAAATAATACTGTTTTTGACAGTGAAACTGTATATCTATGCTAAATAGAATTGTTTGAAATAGAACTGTTTTGACATTTAACCATTTGTTAACAAAAACTATACTTATACTAAACTGAATTGTTTGAAATTTAATTCGGCATTAAATAACCCCAAAAAGGTTGACATGCTGTAAACCAACCAACTAATTTGCAAGGCAACAAAAGTGATTTATAATCAAGTATTGAGTAAATAAGAGGCACCTGTGGCATAAAAGTTATCATCAGAGGAGGATTCAGCTATCCAAATTCAGATCTTGAGGCTGTTTGCCTTTGTCATAGCACTAATAACCAAAGGAAAGGTAAAAATCCAACTCATCTTGCCAATCTAAAGGGTAAATAATAGGTAAGACTGCACTCATTAACCTTTGTATGGCAACCAGTCTAAAAGAAGAAAAACTGAATTCACACCAGCTGAACACCTGGAGAGGGATGGGCTCAGCCTGGTTATTTCAGCTCAAGACATGCACCATGAGTAGTGCTCCAATGACCAAACTGAGTTAAAGGAAAGACTTTTTTTTAAGTAACTAAATAATAAAAAGTTTTTCTGGTTAGAATCATTTTTTAAGAACTATTTTGGTATTTTAGTCTGATTTTTAGAAGCACTTAATGGACAGAATTACTTAATAATGAAATAAAAGTTAAGTCAGTAATTATTTCAAAAAGAAGGAAATTAAATCATCCAATAAATTCTCTGTGAAAACATGCTTATTTTTGATAGAAAAGACTAAAAACAAAATGTAGTGAAATAAAAAAAGACATGTGCTTGTAATTTCATGTGCAGTGAAAAATCCTCTTCTCTGATCAACTTGGATAAATGGTTGATATTTTTTTTGATTTAATTAATGGAAAAAATGTGGTAGATAATGTTACACATTGAATAAATGACAGCTCTGGTGCCAGTTGTAAATGAACTGATGGAGTAACCACTTCTGCTTTTTATTTGAATGATTATTATTTAATAGGATTGGTTACTTGAAACCTAATAATTGTGTATGAATTATTAGTATTAAAAAAAGGTATCTGAATGATTGATTGATAGATTGATTTTAATGGCATGTCAATCCAGCTAGGGTTATTTTATATCTATAGGTTAGGGAATTATGTTCGTTGTACATTCATATTCACATTTTTTATGAAGCTCTTTCTTAAGAGGTTTTCTTTACACATGGTCCTATCCAATATAAACAAGCTTTTAAACAGATAAATTGGACTTATAAATGGGACCTAACCAGGAATTACCACTCCAGATTAGACAGGACATGGAAGTATTAACACAGAAGTACACAACACTTCCTAGATGTCCAGAACTACAGCGTCACCATCAGATGCAGTTTACTGTCATACCCAAAACCCCTATTCTTAGTGGGAGTCCTACACCTCTGCAAGGGATACAATCAACATATTTTTAGCCCTATATACAGAGTGTTAGAAGTACTTGATATAGTTTGGGTTGGTTTGGTTTTATGGCATATCAACCCTTGTGGTTATTTAAAGCCAAATCCTGTTTTTACATACATACATATCAAATATAGGATTTGTAAATACATTTTGCAGATACACACAGTTGAATGATCCAAGTTTTATTTCTGATAATTCAATTTAGCATAAGACATTTGTTTGCACTCAGTTTAAATGTCAAACAGTTCTATTTGACCCAAAGAAAGGACCCAATCAAGTACTACCACACTCAGCCAGAGTGGACCTGGAAGTAATGGTAATGAAAGGGTACTCAACATTCTCCAATGCTCCAGCATTACTGGAGCCTCACCATCAGATGGTTTTATGTCATATTCAAGACACTCGCTGGAGTGGGGTGGGAGTCATAAACCTCTGCAGAGATGCAGTCAGTATATTCTACAGCCCCAGGTGACTTGGCCGAGAAGTATTTGAATTTGCATTACTTGTATAGCAGAGAAAGACAACAAGACTGATGTATAAAAATATAATCAGCTTCTTTTCTTTATTTTTCTTACCTAAAATATACAGATGAATAAGGTAAGAGTGGGTTAAAGAACAGCTGAGCAGCACACACGGTGGCCAAGGTATAAATCTTCTATAAAAGCTCTTCAGCCTTTTTTCTGGTCGGATCAAAAAGTTCCTGGTTATATAACATCCTGGACACCCACGCAAATTCTTGTGGTCATACATCGTTCAGCCTGCTACCTACACATTGCATGAGGAGACAACTCCTTCTAGCGTGTCATCCTTACAATTTATGCTGCATTTCTGCCAAGAACACTAGAATCCAATTTACTTTAGGTGCAAAGTGCATTTCTTGTTATTTTTGTTCCTAGTGTCAGTTGTCAAAAGGGATCTTCAAGTTAATATCTAACAAACTGTGAATAAATTATTTGTATTTGGAATACTTGATATTGTGTAAATGTGTGCAAAAAAAAAAAAACTATAATGAAACAACTACACAAAAAATGTTAATATAAATGTACAATGTACTTGATTCCTTAACACTTAGGCTTAAAGATGGTTTGCCATGACATTAAAATCAATCAATCAGTTATCCCTCGCATCTTATTTTTTCTTTCTTTGTTAGTTCCTGTTAAAGTCCCATCTACAGACACAATAGATATCTTAGAGAACTATTTGTATTTTATATGACAAAGTACAGAAAAAACCTCTAAGGAAATAACCACACAAAAAATGTAAGCAGAAACATATAATGTACACACTTCTCTAACCACTCAGCATAAAATAGTGCTGCATTCAATAAGTTTCCAGACTGTTTTTGTACAGGCATTTAAAATAAATGTAGACTCTTGAAAATTCACTATCTTAGTTCTATACAGCTTATGAGATAACTGACCAATTTTTATGATTTCACATTCAAATGAACAGCTACAGCAGCAATTGGAATACACCCTACTAAAGCCTGATTATCAGCTTGTGAATTTCAAAAATGTAATCTGGACCTGAGGACACTTTAGAAGAACGATATGCAATAAAATTCTGTTTTAAACTTGGAAAAAGTGACACAGAAACGTATGGAATGCTTCAGACTGCTTTTGGAGCATCTTGCATGAATCAAGCATCAGTTTTTGAGTGGCATAAGAGATTCAAGGAAGGCAGGGAGTCTGTGAGGGATGATGAGACATGTGAGAGGAGTAAGGAAGTCAATACACCAGAGTTGATAAGCCAAAGGGCTAGGGTTAGAGTTACTATGTTGAGGTTTTAAGGGAGTTCAGGAAGAGATTCAAAGGGAAGAGGCCATCACTCTTCAAATCGGGTCAGTGGCATTTCTACCAGAACAATGTGCCAGTCCACAACTCTATCCTTGTCACAGACTATTTGACCAAGATGGGAATCAAGACAGTTCCTCAGCCTCCCTATAGTCCAGACCTTGTTCCTTGTGACTTCTGGTTATTCCCTAAGCTCAGAGGCTGTCATTATGAGACAATTGAGGAGATGAAAGAAGCTGTGACGGAAGTCATTGACACGCTCACACAAGAGGACTTCCATGGGACCTTCCAGAAGCTGTTGGAATGGTACAACAAGTGCATTGCAGTCGGAGGAAATTACTTTGAAGGGGACTAGAGTTTCATGTGTGTACTATCAATAAAAGTGCCAATACGAAAAAAAAGTCTGGAAACTTATTTGACAATCCTCGTAACTCTCAAGGAGTTAAAATCAATCAATCTTTAGGAACAACTACACAAAAAATTTAGATATAAATATTTAATGCATAAGATTCTCTAACCTTTAGGCCTGAAATAAACCTAGACAGATTGCCAAGCCATTAAAATCAATCAATTTGGCCTTTCTTTTCATGATTTCTTTTTTTCTTTTGTTTACTCAAGTGAAAGGATTTCAGTTGACTAATGCTTCCAATAGACTCAAATCACCAGAATGGTCAATGTCACCATTTTGAACCGAGAGACAAGCAGAAATGTCAATCCACATACAAATAACCCCATTATAAATGATAAAAAATCTGTTAGTTTTTCAATAAATGTTAATTTTTAATGAAATTAACCAAAAATCTCATAAAATTTACCTCAGAATTTTAGAGATTTTAGTACTACTTTGCAACCGAAAATATCTTTTATTTATTAGGAAGTCCAATGGATGCCAAGAAAGGGCACATTAGATGAGTATTATGCATTAGTATCTATCTCGACACAAATCATAAATGAATCTCTTGTAGTAGATTAGCATTCATTCTGTATCTCCATATGAAATCAAACATGCTCAACTATTGGAATGAGATTGTACAAGAGATAGTCTTCGTTCTCATAGCTGAAGCAAATATTTTCATGAGTATAATCTCATGAATAAAAGATCTAATTTGATTTATTTTCAGATAATAAACACACATACATGCATGATAATATGCCTACTTACACACATATACATAAATATATGCAGATATATGTAGGATCTGTCAATGTTTTTAAGAAAATCATTTTGAACCTGTCATGTTACTAATATATAACTGGATGCTGTAGTTAAAAAAAAACCCACTTTTCAGTCATTCTATTTCAATGAATTCTTGAGTATTTTCAAGAATTAAATTATTGTCAACTATTAATTTTGACTAGTATTTTCTCCCGTCTTAATTTTTGGTTGTATCTTTTTTTTTTTTTATAATTTGCTAAGGCGATCAATCTATTATGAGATAAGAATACAGACAGTAAATGATAACCTCACTGTGAGGTTCAAACTCTGATCCCCAATGCACCAGCTGCTCTAACAATCTAAGCTACAAGAATCTGATGGTTGATAGAAGTCTTAATCAAACCTTTTAAACTCATTGCTACACATCTTTTAACAGTTTTGGTATCAAAACTTATATAGTTATTTCTTATATGAGTCATTTTGGTATCATCTTGTATTGATTTCTGTTTTTGAATGTTACAACCTGTCATCACCTCTGGTAAATAATGGATCATTCCAGTTTGATTGTGAGTAAAGAAGTGGGAAAGAAAGAACACGTTAGGTATCAGAGAGACAAAGAAAGCAAATATAATGATGAGAGAGAGAGAGAGAGAGAGAGAGAGAGAGAGAGAGAGAGAGAGAGAGCAAGTGATAATTTTTAACATGTTTCAATAGAAAGAAAGAAAGAAAGAGAGAAAGAAAGAGAGAAAAAAAAATGGAAGAAATAGGGTGCATTTTTTCCCAACTTATAAAAACCCTTTATCAACAACAAAAAGAACAAGTAGATTAGAAATAATAAAATCTGAGGTCTTGGTGAGATTTGAAACCTAAACTGTTTTTGCCTCAGGGAAGCATGGTTAAACAAACCAGCTGTTCTAATCGAACACAAATCTAACTTCTTAAACTCATCCTTTACTCATTTTTTTCTTGATCTCCTATATTTATTGTAATTATTTTTGACACTAAAAATATCAGTAACATCTTTTATTTACTTCTGTTTTCATAAAAAGCATTGTCAAATATTACTATCATTACTAATATTGATCAATATTTTATTTTTACTTTTTAGTAAAATTTCTCTCAAAACTGGTAGCAAACAAAATAATGATGACAAATATGGTGCTGAGAGGGAGTGAGATTAGAGTCAAGGATTTGTATAAAAGGTATATTTTGGATTCTGCTGAGTGATAAGCTCTCATACTAAGTGCTGGTGCATTTAAAAAAGACAAAGCAGATTTGAATTTGGATCTCACTGAGTGTTTATCCCTTGTTATTTTCTGATCTGAGCTATTTCTTTCTTGCAGGAAATGAAGTACTGAGAGGGAGTAAGAATAGAGTAAAGGATGAGTATAAAAGGTTTTATCTGAGCTTCAATTAACCAAGAGATTTTTGCAATTCAATAAGCTAGAACATTTGAGTTCAGTTTGGTTGGGTTTTATGGCATTACAGTTGGTTATTTAATGCCAAATCCTCTTTAGACATATACAGTATGTTATTACTATACATCTTATGACATGACTGACCAATTTTTATGCTTTCAGGTTCAAATGAACAGCTACAGCAAAAATTGGAATACACCCTACTAAAGTCTGATTGTCACAGCTGGTGAATTTCAAAAATGCAATCTGACACTTTGAAGAACGATATGCAATAAAATTCTGTTTTAAACTTGGAAAAAGTGCCACAGAAATGTATGGAATGCTTCAGACTGCTTTTGGAGCATCTTGCATGAATCAAGCATCAGTTTTTTAGTGGCATAAGAGATTCAAGGAAGGCAGGGAGTCTGTAGGGATGATGAGAGGTATGGGAGGAGTAAGGACATCAATACACCAGAGTTGATTGTCCAAAGGGCTAGGGTTAGGGTTAGGTTTACTATGTTGAGGTTTTAAAGGAGTTAAGGAAGAGATTCCGTTGGAAGAGACCAGCACTCTTCAATTCAGGTCAGTGGCATTTCCACCAGGACAATACATCAGTCCACAACTCCATCCTTGTCACAGACTATTTGACCAAGATGGGAATCAAGACAGTTCTTCAGCCTCCCTATAGTCCAGACCTTGCTCCCTGTAACTTTTGGTTATTCCCTAAGCTCAGAGGCTGTCATTATGAGACAATTGAGGAGATGAAAGAGGCTGTGACAAAGGTCACTGACATGCTCACACAAGAGGACTTCCATGGGACCTTCCAGAAGCTGTTGGAATGGTCCAACAAGTGCATTGCAGCTGTAGGAGATTACTTCAAAGGGGACTAGTTTCATGTATGTACTATCAATAAAAGTGCCTATACAAAAAAAGTCTGGAAAGTTATTGTATGTACCTCGTATATTAAATATATAAATGATTAGTGAGAACATTTCAGGTATTTAACAAGGTTTACTTGAGTTTGACTATTTTTAGGAGCAAACTGTTTATTTATTTTGGTTTGTACTGTTTCTTGTTGTCATAGATTGATGTTCTGAGTCAGTTGTGCTAAGAAAATCAGCAAAGAATTAAGAAGAAAGAAAATAGTCGATAAAATTAATGATTGACCATAATTCTGCTAAAAATACAAATTAAATTAAATGAATTCGTAATAAGTTAAATATTTGGCATTTAAAGTTTAAGAGCATTGTTTTGAATTCTGCTTTTTTTGTGTTATAAATTGTCAGCAGAGAGAGTTGAAGTGAAAAAAAAAAAATGCAACAGTTAATTTAGATGAAATACGAGTCAAAAATGAATGGCTGACAATGTTTAATCTAAAACAAAAATAAAAGATAAATTATTTGCTATTCTACAAAATCCCTTCACAATTCTTTCAATTGGTTTTGTGATATTATCAAGGACATTTTTGGAGCCCTGTTTATTTTTGATACAAATCAAATCTTTGGTTCCACAAGTCTTGAATCTCTCTGGCTTATTATCATTTTGAAATGATTTCAATTTAAGTCTACTAATGAGATATGTCCCATTATTTCTGATAATTGATTTGAGATGCTGGAAATTAATTAGTGGTTTTAATTGGACATTAGTTCAACATTGATTATTTATGCTTCTTATACTTTGTATTCTTTTCAAAACAAAATTAAAAAATGTTATCAAAATTTTACCATTTCTATTTACTGACCCTTTTATTTATTATTATTATTCTCTCATAAAAAAACAACAAATATTGAAGTGCATATATACAACTACAGTCCAGTGCTCATCTCTTCTAACACTAAATTTTGTGTTTTCATACTAATTCAATGGTTGCTGAAGGTATTTTATGGCATATCAATGTTTGTAGGTTTTGTTTATTGGTTAGTTAATGCCAAATCCTACATATATATATATATATAGATATTATTTGGTCCAGTTAAACCAGAGTTGGGAGTAATTCCTTCAGGACAAGAAAATCATTCAGGAGCTGAACATTTAAATTTTCCTGGTGGAGAGCTCAATGTAATTTTTTTACAGAGCAGAAACTGAAAAACAGGATGGAAATAAATTTATAATCCTAAATTAACCGGTCTTTGTTTTTTTTCTTAAAGATATATATATACATATACATATATATATGGTTTGCAAACAAATAATTTGAAGGTAACATTATTTTAAAATGAGCCAGAGTTCAATTGTTAGCATACAGTTAAATGGTTTCAGGTATTGCAATCAAACACTGATAGTTTTATTTGCACACATTTAAAGGTTTTAACACTAGTAATTCTATTCAACATATACAATTTCAAGTCAAGTAAATGATCATACAGATCCCTTTGTCCCATGGATGGGACTCTTAGTGGTACCACCACTTTGAGTTAGAGTGGACCTGAGAGTAATGGCAATGAAGGAGTACTCCATATTCCCCAAAGCTCCAAGACTGAAGCTTCACCATCAGATGGTTTCATGTCATATCCGGGACACTTGTTAGGTGGAGCAGGTCTTACCCAGATGCACTTGATGTATTCTTAAACCCAAGATGACTGGATTGACGCTCATCGAAAGAGAAGATGTTAAGAGAGGTCACTTCTAAAGGAAAAACATGAAATTATCAATTATAAAATCAAACTCAGAATTACTAGGAAGTAGTGACAGATGTAGTTATATATAAACTTAAAACCAGTCCAGCCATAATGACATTGAGCATTTTCAATGTTCTTTTAAAGAAAAGTTGTTTTTTATTGATTATGATTAATAAGATTAACCAAATCAAATAATTTTGGTATTAGTACATAACAGGTTTATAGGGATAGAGAGTTGAGTGTTCGTCAATGGCCCAGGAGATCAGGGTTCAATCTTTGGTCAAGTCATACCAAAGACTCAAAAAAGAAATGGTATTTGATGCCTTCTTGCTTAACACTCATCATTATAAGGTGTGAACCAAGGGTAAGTAGAGCAATCCAGAGAAAGGAGTAGCATCTCCCCTTAAACCTCAGTATAGTAGCTATTGAAAAGGGAGCCTTCAGGTTGCCCTCAAACTCATTTTAAGTGTAATGCTCTAATAAAAATAGTGCTATGATTTAGAATATCTGCTAGATTTTATATATATATATATATATATATATATATATACATATATATATAATCTAGCAGATATTCTACATCATAGCACTATTTTTATTAGAGCCTTACACTTAAAATACTCCAAGAGAATAAAGCAATGTCCAGTCCAGCTTGCAACAAAATGATAATTTTGTGGGGTCTATCATAGCGCTGACTATAATTTTTTAAAATCTTCTAAATAACAGAGAGAACTATAGAAGACTAATTATAATTGTTCAATTCTATCTAAATAGAAGCCTCAATATCATCATGGACCATCATGGTCGTCTACTGATGTTATAATGGTGATCCTTGTCTTATCAAGTCATTTATCATTGATTTTGTAGTCTGATTGGAAAAGTAATAATCTTTTGATGAATAGTAATTTTATCTGATATGCAATTTATTTTCGAAAACCTGAAATGGTCAAATCATATAATAAACAAACCAGTCAACAAATTAGGAAAGCTTATCTCTCAAATTTTCCAGTTTTCATCAAAATATATTAAATTATGTAATCATAATCCAGCAAAAATGGTGTATCAAGATTTTTATTTGAGCATTACACATACACAAACTTAGAGAATAAAAAATTTCCTGTCCATGTTGCAACTCAATGATAGTTTTCTGGGATCTGCATGAATGTCATTTTTTGATTATGTAGAATCTTTATTTAACTATGAAATGCTAATTAGAATCATTCAGTCCTTCCTAAATAGAAGCATCAATACCATCATGGATGGCTGTTAACCATAAAATGCTAATTTGAATTTTTCACTGCTTCCTAATAAAAGCAACAATATCATCATGGACCAATTTGAAAAATGAAATGCTAATCAGAATTTTCCACTCCTTCCTAAATAGAAGCATCAATACCATCATAAAACAGTACTACAACAGTAGTCCAATGGGTTCATGAAGCAACAAGTATATATATATATATATATATATATATATATATATATATATATATATATAAGCCTGGATATGGAATATCCCATATTAACTTCCTCCAATGTAAACTTTGTTGTCACTGACATAATTCTCTGAAAAGAAGTGACCAAAGAAAAGGGTCCCTTTTTTTTAGAATTTTAAAATATTTTCATTGTTTTCAAAATATTTTACTATGCACATGCTTTTAAAAACA
This sequence comes from Sepioteuthis lessoniana, assembly GCA_963585895.1. Lineage (NCBI taxonomy): Eukaryota > Metazoa > Mollusca > Cephalopoda > Myopsida > Loliginidae > Sepioteuthis > Sepioteuthis lessoniana. The sequence continues at coordinate 9,551,103 of OY757916.1, read as the reverse complement.
ATATATATATATATATATATTTATATATATATATAACTTAAAAGACTTCCTTTCGTCACTTACTGCCCATTTCTTAAAGTTTTATTTTTAGTCATTGGCAGTATATGATGTAATTAACTCTTTTTTACATTTTAAATCAGTTCTGCTTATAAGGGCACAGAGCTCTTTAAAAAATGTTTACCATTTATGTTGGCTTGAAAATTTGCTCAAAATACTTACATATATATATATATATATATATATATATATATATATATATAAAATGATAGCACAGACATGGAGTTAATAACCTATGGTCAGCAATTTGCAGATGAGTGCACTGGAAAAGAAATAGGTTTGGTTTGGTTTGGTTTTATGGCATATCAACCTTTGTAGGTTAATTAACACCAAATCCATTTTTATGTAGATAATCAGTTCTATTTAAAACAATTCGGTTTAGCATGAGTACACAGTTTAATTTTCAAAAACATTTCTATTTCAAATGATTCAGTTATAAATAACAACTCAGTTTAGGGTAAGTATAGTTTCAGTGTCAAAAATAGTTCAATTTAAAACAATTCAGTTTAGCAAAAGCACGGTTTTAAATGTAAGTACAGTTTAATTGCAAAAAAACATTTCTATTTCGAGCTATTCAGTTTAGTCAAGCAATTCTACTTCAGCTAATTCAGTTTTGTAAAAGTACAGATTTTGTTTACACACAGTTATATGTCAGAACAGTTCTATGTTAAACAATTTAGTTTAGTGTAAATACAGTTTCAAAGTCAAAAAACAGTTGCAGTTATATGTAACAATTAAATTAAGTGTAAATACAATTTTAATGTAAAAAAAACAGTTCAATTTCAAACAATTCAGTTAAACACAAGCACACAGTTCAAATGTAAGAATGGTTTAATTGTCAAAAACATTTCTATTTCAAGCTATTCAGTTTACTCACACAATTCAGTTTAGCATAAGTATGCTGTTAGTTCTATTTCACCCATAGATAGGGCCCTATCAGGTGCTACCACTCCAGGCTAGAGTGGACCTGGGAGCAATGGCAATGAAGGGGTACTTCAAATTCCCCAAAGCTCCAGCACTGCTGGAACCTCACCATCAGATTGTTTAGTGTCATATCTAGGACACTTGTTTGGGCGGGGGTCTTATCCCTCTGCAGAGGTGCAGTCAGTGTATTCTAAAGCCCCAGCCAACTGGGCAATACACAGAGTTAAATGTCAAACAGTTTTATTTCAGATAATTCAGTTCAGCATAAGTACACAGTTTAGACGTCAATAACAGTTCTATTTTGAGCAATTCAGTTCAGCAATAGTAAGCAGTTCCAATGTCAAAACAGTTCTATTTTAAACAATTCAGTTTAGCATAAATATGCAGTTTAAATTCAAAAATCAGTATAGTGAAAAAAGCATGGTTTAGTTCTATTTAACCCATTGATAGGACCCTTATCAGGAGCTACCACTCCGAGCCAGAGTGGACCTGGGAGCGATGGCAATAAAGGGGTACTCCACATTCCCCAAAGCTCCAGCATTGCTGGAACCTCACCATCAGATTGTTTAGTGTCATATCAGGACACTCCTTGTGGGGTTCTTACCCCTCTGCAGAGAAGCAGTCAGTGTATTCTACAGCCCCAGCCGACTGGGCAAGGAAATGAAATAGGTAGTCACCAAAAACCACTGACTTAGTCATTATGCTATCCTAACCAATGCTCTATCATCTATATTGAGCACTAATTATGAATATCACAAACTATAATTCATATCAATATATATATATATATATATATATATATGTGTGTGTGTGTGTGTGTGTGTGTGTGTGTGTGTGTGTGTGTGCGCGCGCATTTGAATGTATATATATATGTCATGAATCATCAAAAAAGATTCCCTTTTTTTCAAGAGTAATAAAATAAGCTCAGAAAACAAGATAAACATTTGTAGACACAATTGTTCAAAGAACATGCAGATTCCAACAAATCCTTTGGAAGAAATTCCATTGAAGAACTTACTTCTATTGAAAATAAATTACTTTTCCATATCGTCATAATGGTGTCTGTTATCTCTAAGACTGTATTCCCAAGCCTGAATTAATTCCTAGAATTCCACTTCCTACACATTCATCAATAAAACTAATTAAGTAACCTACTATGCGCTTGCAATATTCATACATTTTTTTGTCCAAATATTTAGAGTATAACAGATCATTTAAAAAGATTCTTCAACTTCTTAATTCTGACACATTCAGAAGGGATTTATAAGTTTGGATTATCACCATGGGAAAAGACAGGTGTGAGCAATGAATTATTTATAAATATAAACTGTTAGCAAAAAAAAAAAAAGAAAGAACTAGCTTTTCTTTAGCATATAACATAATGAATGAATTTTAAATAACACACCAAATTCTAAAAAATCTATTTATATACAACTTTTGACCTATTTGAAAAGTTCTTTTTGAAATGGTGTTGAAACCTGAGCCATCTGTTGAGATCTATTTGCAGAAGCTTTGTATGACTTACTTGAAAAGAAAGAATTTTTGTATTTGATTAGCAGTTTGTGCTCTGTTGTGTACATTTAAAAAATATTCTAACATTCAGAGTTGACCTTAAAGTGTTATACACACTCTCAGCTCCAGTTGTCATTTATTTAATTTTATTTGGCCAACTGACTAAACTTAGTGTATGAAGAGAATACTTTTCATCTATTTTTTTGTGTTAAGTATTTTCTGAACTTGATGGCATAAATTTTCAATAAAAAAAAATTCCTTAAGAAAATGTTTACTAAATGAGAAAAACAACAGCATTAAATTAAGCTGAACAAGATTTTTCTTTTATAACATTCCCTTGGTTACAATATATCTAAATTTCAAATCTGTTGTAACCAGGTGTATTTAATTATTTTAAGTTTAAATGAATTTGAATATATGCAAAAGCAGTATTATTTACTGTATCTATATATTCAGAGCAGACACACAGATCAGTGTAAGTAATAAAAACATGCATATACGTACATAAATACACGCATATATATTAATATAGATACACATATACATATGTGTATGTATATATAAATATAAGAAATGAAGAAACTTTAAGCACTCATTGCAAAGATTTGATTTACATATTTTACTGTTTTTATGACTTTCATATTCTAATACCGTAAGTCTCTGTCTTGCTAAGGGTAATCTTTTGCAATCATTTAAATGGTTCTGGTCCAAAGAAATTTTTTGACAGGATTTACATTCATATGAGATACAGAAAAAATAAAAGAAAAAAAAAAGTGGGGATATAAAATAAATCTCTTTTATTGTGTTTCATGAGAAAATATATATTGTTTATGTAGTTGAACATGTAAATTGTGAAAATACTTCAATTTTCCTCCAAAATTATCATAATCTAATATTTTTTGTTTACGTTTTTTCTTTTGGATATTCTTTCAGATTTACTTAAGGCCAGCATAGACATTTTAAATTCACATTATTTTACATACTAATATTTTCTCCAACTGTCATCTATAATTTTCGTTTGTTTTTATATTAAGATTTTAACTGGTTCCTTCTTTTTACCTTTCTTGGGTGACTTTTTCTTTTAAAAGAAATTTCAAATTATAGAAGTTATGAGTTTACTCGACCTTTAAAAATTCAGCTATTATTTATTATTAATATTCTCTATTTATTTAAAATAAAATGCAGATGTTTGATCTGATCAGTTAAGTTTACCTTGTGGGTAACTGTTGAATTTCTAATGACTCACCTGATAAGTAGACTCTCATCATGAATTCAATTTGCACAATATTCTGCTGACAATTCCTCTCCAATTTTTTAACCCCATACATAAATCTTAAGAATATGATATCTAACTTATATCTAATTTTAAAGTCATAATTTTTTTTTTCTGAGTTCATTTATATAGTGTATCTCTAAAAAAAGGTTTCAAAAATATATCTTTAAAAAATATCTAAGATATTGACATGTACAATGAACAATAAAGAAAGACTTGAAGTTTAATATTAGACTTTTGTTGGTACTAGGTGTTCCATTACTTTATGTTTTCAAGATGAATTAATAACAAAAATTAATAAAAAGAAAAGAACATTATTTTTAAAAATTAATCTTAAATAAATTTATCGAATAAAATTGATTTAATAGATAATTGAAATACAGTATGATCCAGCTCATTGGCCTAGAGTGAAGAGTGTTTGCCAATGTCCCGGGAGACCAGGGTTCAATCCCAGGTTGCGTCATACCAAAGACTTTAAAAATGGTATGTGATACCTCCTCACTTAGCACTCAGCAATGTAAGGTATGTATCAAGGGTAAAGTGGAGCAATCCTGGGAGAGGTGTAGCCCCCTCCCCGACTCCTCGGTCTAGTAGCTATTGAAAAGGGAGCCTTCAGGTCGCCCTCAACTATAGTCACCAACTTTACTTACTTTTTTATGGTATATGATAATAAATATGAGAAATAATAAATATATGATGAATAAATAATAAATAATAATGAATAATTCAATAAAACAAATTTTAAGTTATTGACTACAATTAAAAACAAAAAACTATATTGTTTGATTTCATGTTTTCTAGGTGAATTAACAAGAAAAATAATAACTAAAATTAATAACAAAACTGCATGTCAGCGTACCAAAAACTATACCTGTTGAGAAGCCATTTTGTTAGCATGAATTAAGCAAAATTAATTCTGTTACTGCTGTAAAATGATTTTTTGTTTGTGTTTTATGGCATATCAACACTTGTGTATTATTTAATGCCAAATCCTGTTTACAAACATATACACATACATGATTTGTAGATAAATAGTTTGTAGGTAACATTATTTTAAAAACTAGATAGAGTTCATTTGTTTGCACATAGTAAAATGGTTTCAAGTATTGTTATCTAGCACTAATAATTCTATTTAATATTATTCATTTATTTTCTCACAGTTAAATGTTTTCAAGTATTGTGATCTCAGCACAAATGACCCTCAGCCACTGTCTTTTAGCACCTTTAAGATAAAAAGGATTGGGCGTTTACCCCGAGAGCAATAAATTTGAAGTTCATCCTTACTTTTCCAGCAGTGCTTGGTATATCTTCCTGATCACACTGATAAGATAAAATGGGATTTCTTCCAAGATATGACTATGTCAATACTACTATAGGAATGCACCACATGGATGCTAATAAAATGCACAGAGAAAAAGCTACATGGCAACTACACAAGAATTCTATGAGCTGTTTTGAACAAATTCTGGGAGTAATACCCCAAAAAACAGCAGGTGTATGGTCACCTAGTTCCCATCTCACACACCATTCAAGTAAGACAAACACATACAGAAATATGCAAATAAGATGATTTTTTTTCTGTAGAGTTGACTGTAAGTTGCAGTAATAAACTTTTATAGACTTCTCACATGGAATGTTCTTTTTATTACCCCTAAGTATTATAATTGTTGAAGAGTATGAACTGCTCATTTTGGGAGGCTGCAAAATGTACATATTATCCAGTAAGTTGACACATGCATCTTTTGTTGTCATTGTTGCTGAAGAAGATAACCTCTTTTTATACAGATAAATAAATGGTTAACCTGAATACACACATGGCTCTGAGTTTGTATGTAGCAAGGACATTTCCTTTTTTGGTGCCAAAAGTTAAATTTTTGGTGGAAGTGGAATTGCAATATATTTTTAAATTGTTTTAGTTCATTTTTGTATTTTATCATTTACTTTATTTTTTTGTTTTTTAATTTTATTCCTTGTTTTATTTTTCTATTTAAACTTTTTTAATTTTTTTGTCATGATACTTTAAGAGTTTCTCTATGAAACTGTGGATCACGAGTTTCAATATTTTAAACATATTTTATCTAGATTTACTTTTAAAACTGTTTCTTTTGTAGACATTCTGTATTTAATAACTTTCACCTATTTGAATCAGATACCAGAGGGCTCAATTCATGAATAAAGCTATAAACAATTGCAAATCAAATAAAATACTAATTAAAACCGAAATACTAATGCTGATAGAATTATCGGGAAGTTATGATAAGAAGTGACTGAAAATAAGATGAAAGAAATACTAATCAAAAATTATTAACTAAAAATGCTTTGTCAAAGAAATTCAAATTTATATTCATGATTACAAAGAGTTTATTGGCAAGATGTAATTAACCTTACATCATTTAAATTTCCAAACTTTAAAAGAAAAAACAACATATTGTCTTGCTAAAATAATTATTCACATTTAATTAAACATAATTAAATAAACATATTGTTAGTTTTTCAAGCAAACAATATAAAGTAATTACATAGTATTATTGCTTAGTTATTGGGGCAATAGGAAGGTTTTAGTGATAAAAAAAGTTGTCCTTCATACGGAAAGAGGAATATTCTTTGAGTGTGGTTTTTAATGAACAATAATCAATGGAAAACCATTTTCCAGAAAGAAATCACTAATCATACAGAATTAAAATTTCAAAACTTTCAAAGGAAAATAATTTACAGATTATTTTTCTTATTAAAATCCTTATTTATATCCAATTAAACATTATTAATTAGGTTAATAGTTTGTACTTCAATCAGGAAATGTAAATTAATTGGGCAGTATCACTGAAATTATTAAAAATACATTATTTGAGGATGCCATAAAGTATCACTAATAATGATTTTTCACAAAAATTCTCCAATTATATATATATATATATATATATATACTGATAAAGCAAAAATCTAACTCCTGTATTTAGTCAAGAGAAAGGAGATTTTTGTCACATGTATACTCCTCATATCACATGATCATTTTCAAAAGTAGATATGAAAGAGAATCCACTAAAGAGATTATTTTTCATTTTATGATCATAGTAACAATTAGAACTTAGATTAACAGTAGAAATATCACAGCACATTTTGTAATTTGTTTTTCTCCAAATAATAATAATCATAATATATAGTTTCATCCACAGTCAGACTGTTTCATTGTATCACAACTCTTCAATGTTGCTAGACATGCAAGACGCTTCAAGCCGAGATTGAAACCTGCCCAATTCTATGTCAGACTGATAACATACCTCTCAGTTATTTCATTACCTAACATTTATTCGGAAATAACATACATAAGTATTAACTTTTGTTTGTTTAAATTTTACTCAATCAGATACCAGAGGGCTCAATTCATTGGAAGAGCTTTGCATTACGCAAGTGGTAACTGTTAATTCCTATTGAGAGAAAGATTTCTATTTGATGACAGTGCACACCAAGTAACAGACTCCTCATGTTCATCATAATATATTTTTTAGGTTTAATACCTGCTCTTTAACAATAGTATCAAGCTCTTCTTTATGCAAATATTTTTTTATTATTATATATAAGAGAAAAATGGAAATAAATCTAACATTACGTTAAGATAAAAATATGAAAAAGTAAAATATTCAGAAGATATATTTTTATGTCGGATAATATGCCAGTGCTTCATTAGTTTTTTGTTAAACCATTTTAATTTTATTTGAAAATATTTTTTTAGATTTTAACATCCGCCATTGCCCCAAAGATGGTTTAACAAAAAAAAAAAAAAAAAAAAAGAAATATTGGTATATCATCATTTGTAAAAATACATCCTCTGAATGATTTTTTTTCATATTTTAATATGAAATATATATATATATATATATATATATATATATATATAGTAAAGTAAGTTGTAAAGTTGGCGAATGTAGTTGAGGGCAACCAGAAGGCTCCCTTTTCAATAGCTACTACACCAAGGTGTAGGGGAGGGCACTACTCCTTTCCCTGGATTGCTCCACTTAACCCACGATATGTAACTTATATTGCTGAGTATCAAGTACCACTTTTTAAAGTCTGAGTATCAAGTACCACTTTTTAAAGTCTTTGGTATGACGTGACCTGTTTTGTATAATTCAGTTCTGAATGAAACCACACTTATCAGCCCATCACCACAACTAAAGAATAATTTTACTGTGATTATCACTTTCTTTGATCCAAGTTTTAACTACCTACCCTATGTAGATGAGTATTTCAACAAGTATTTAATAATTCACTATAATCTATAAAATTTCAGTAGCAAAAAGAAAATAAGGAGATTAAATAATCAGTGAATCATTGCACTGTGAGAGCCAATACCGTTACTGAGTCAGAGAAGGTGCTCTAGTGGCCTATTAGAGTTAATGAATCAAATGTTTTGAACGAATAGAAAAATTCCATTGTAGCTGACAATGAACAAACTATGTCTTGTTAAGATTACTTTGCTCATCTAAATATCCATTCAAGCAGTTAGTTTTAATGTATATAAGATTGTAGATTATAAAGACACATTGTTGTCTGCCATAAATATTACTTGGTAATGGCAGTAATAGCAACAGGGACAGAAATACTTGCCACATGCTTAAGGTATGAGCAAATTTCACATGTCTTTTCAACCCACAAAAGCTGAAAACATCGGCAACCTGATGCCTAGATAGGGTGCGCTTGGCTGAATCTAATCAACACCCAGTGTACAAGAATGTGGAATTTGCACGCATTATGTAAGACATTTGTATTCATTTTGTTACTCTATTGTTCTCAGGACTATTATTCTTATCAAGTTACAACGCTTATTAGTGAAATGTAATTTCTATCCTGAAAACATATTCTCCACCTCCTTAGGATCTGCTTAGATGATATTCACAAATGATCATTGATCATTAAAAATGGAAGTCTTGAAATGAAAATATTTCATGTAAAATAAACTAAATTTAAAAAAAAAGAAATGTTCCATTTAAAGGAAAAGAAATTTCGTTTGTGTGTTAAGAATTATCGTTAGCAATTAGAAATAAGTATCCCAAAAAACTGTTTATCGGATGATTTCATATCAAAGGTCTTCATTGAAGTTAAGATTATATGGTTGTTCAGATTATATGGTTGTTAAGCAAACTGGTCATGAAATACTGACCTCATCAGGGCATATCAAATATCTGGACATAAGTGCTGGTTGATTGGTAGGTTGGTTGGCATGTCAGCTCTTGTTGAGTTATTTTATACCAGGCTATTGGCCTAAAGAGTAGAGAGTTCGCCACTGGTCCAGGAGACTAGGGTTCAATCCCCGGTTGAATCATACCAAAGATTCAAAAAATAGTACTTGATGCTGCCTTGCTTAGCACTCAACACTAAGGATCAAGGGTAAAATGGAGTAACGCCCTTCCCTACACCTCAATGTAGTAGCTATTGAAAAAGAAGCCAACTTTACTTTTACTTATTATGTAAGAGAATAAAAATATATCTTCACAATCATTTTAAATAGGTAAATACTTCATTGTTAGTTATGATATCAATCTTTTAAGAGCTAGCGTATCAATTAAGTTCACAATGATTTTTACAGGTAAACATTTTATACTTAATTACAATATCAATGTTTTAACAGCCTATGTATTAATAAATTTCACAATGATTTTTACAGGTTAACATTTTATACTTAATTACAATATCAATGTTTTAACAGCCTATGTATTAATAAATTTCACAATGATTTTTACAGGTTAACATTTTATACTTAATTACAATATCAATGTTTTAACAGCCTATGTATTAATAAATTTCACAATGATTTTTACAGGTAAACATTTTATACTTAATTACAATATCAATGTTTTAACAGCCTATGTATTAATAAATTTCACAATGATTTTTACAGGTTAACATTTTATACTTAATTACAATATCAATGTTTTAACAGCCTATGTATTAATAAATTTCACAATGATTTTTACAGGTAAACATTTTATACTTAATTACAATATCAATGTTTTAACAGCCTATGTATTAATAAATTTCACAATGATTTTTACAGGTTAACATTTTATACTTAATTACAATATCAATGTTTTAACAGCCTATGTATTAATAAATTTCACAATGATTTTTACAGGTTAACATTTTATACTTAATTACAATATCAATGTTTTAACAGCCTATGTATTAATAAATTTCACAATGATTTTTACAGGTAAACATTTTATACTTAATTACAATATCAATGTTTTAACAGCCTATGTATTAATAAATTTCACAATGATTTTTACAGGTTAACATTTTATACTTAATTACAATATCAATGTTTTAACAGCCTATGTATTAATAAATTTCACAATGATTTTTACAGGTAAACATTTTATACTTAATTACAATATCAATGTTTTAACAGCCTATGTATTAATAAATTTCACAATGATTTTTACAGGTAAACATTTTATACTTAATTACAATATCAATGTTTTAACAGCCTATGTATTAATAAATTTCACAATGATTTTTACAGGTAAACATTTTATACTTAATTACAATATCAATGTTTTAACAGCCTATGTATTAATAAATTTCACAATGATTTTTACAGGTAAACATTTTATACTTAATTACAATATCAATGTTTTAACAGCCTATGTATTAATAAATTTCACAATGATTTTTACAGGTTAACATTTTATACTTAATTACAATATCAATGTTTAACAGCCTATGTATTAATAAATTTCACAATGATTTTTACAGGTTAACATTTTATACTTAATTACAATATCAATGTTTTAACAGCCTATGTATTAATAAATTTCACAATGATTTTTACAGGTTAACATTTTATACTTAATTACAATATCAATGTTTTAACAGCCTATGTATTAATAAATTTCACAATGATTTTTACAGGTTAACATTTCATATTTAGTAATACTATCAATATTTACTAAGCCAATATATTAATAAAGTTTTCAATCATTTTAAACAGGGAAATACTTAATATTTTGTTTGGATATTAATGTTATAAAAAATAAATGCAGTTGAAAATCATTTTAGATATTACCCAAAACATCTATTTAACCTACAGACCAATCTATCAGACATTTACTACCTGTAAAGTTCAGAGGAGACCTGAATGTAATGACAATGATGTGGGGACTCCATATTCTCCTGAGAACTAAGTTTTTAATAAGATTTTTAATCTCTTAAATATGTCTGATAATTATTGAAAGAGAACATCTGAAATAGCTTGTGTTGTTGATTTCATAAATGTTCATTGGATTTGTTAAAAAAATGGGCTTATTTGATAATTACCACTTGAATTTTCTTTTGCGTCATCTTGTCTCATTTGATTTTATTAATCATTAAACAGGAGATAAAAAAAGGAGAAAAAGTTGTAAGATTTTGAATACTACCTGTATGTTCTATTATTTTTAACTTAAAATTGATTGATTTTGTTTAAAAATTGCTCTCTACTGAGTAAATAGAACCATTCAAAGGGAACTGAAATAGAAATACAAAAAAATAATATGTAATATTTTTTTCTTTTAAATTCATTATAACTGTTATATCAACTTATATATATATATATATATATATATATATATATATATATATATATATATATATATATATATATACATGTGTGTGTGTGTGTGTGTGTGTGTGTGTGTGTGTGTGTGTGTGTGTGTGTGTGTGTGTGTGAGAGAGAGTGCGTGAGTGTGTGTGTTGATCATAGCACCTGTTCTTACTACAGAGTGATGGTAAATTTTATTGTTATGAGAGAATAAGTTTGAAGGAAAAAGAAATTGGAAAAAGACAAAGGAAACAATTTTTTTTAAAATTCACTAGTAAAAAACTTACCCTTTTGAATTCATAGTTACTGCTTTATCAACTTAAACTTATATATATTAATGTGTGTGTGTGTGTGTGTGTGTGTGTGCGTGTGTGTGTGTGTGTGTGTGTGTATGTGTTTTGGTCCTACCTCTTGGTCTCACTACAAAGCAATGAAAAATTCTGTTGTTGAAACTCAAGGCATTACTCAAAGAAACAAATAAACAAATTTAAAAAAATTAAGGTCATTAGATTAATGGAAATATATTACAATGGATTCTATTAATTTTCAGTAATTTTCATTTTGTTTATAAAATATCATGTGACCCTCTTTTTAAAATTGAGGTCTATTTCAAATTGATAAGCAACAAGAGCATTTGAATTATTCACCTTCTTTTTAAGAATTATAGATTTCTCTTGTAGAAAGTTATTTTCATTAAGCCAATGAATTACTATTATGAAAGTTATAGAGTATAAATTGCTCCGTTCTGAAGGCTACAAAATCCACATCTTATCCAGTGGGTAGACAAGGACTGAAGAAGCTGTTCTTCTTTTGGGCAATGAAAAATAAACTTTTGTCAGTCTATTTTATTTTTGTATTCTATTAATTTATTTATTCCCACAACATTTAAGCTAATAAAAATATGATCTAACTGTAAATAATAATTATGTTTTAAAATAGATAAAACCTGGGTAAGTAAAAAGCTTTGCAATAATTTGGTATGGGCAAGTTTGTGGCACATATATCAGGTAACTGAAGCAGTTCATGCCATGGAAGATATCAACAGTGGTTGGTTGGGTTTTATGGCATATCAACCTTTGTAGGTTATTTAATGCCAAATCCATTTTTATGCAAATAGTTCTATTTCAAGCAATTCAGTTTAGGATGAGTACACAGTTTAATTGTCAGAATCATTTCTATTTCAAGCTATTCAGTTTATTCAAACAATTCTAATTTAGCTAATTCCGTTCAGTATAAGTACAGATTTTGTTTACACATAGTTAAATGTCCAAACAGTTCTATATAAAACAATTCAATTTAGTGTAAGTACAGTTTCAATGTCAAAAACATTTCCATTTCAAACAATTCAGTTTAGCATAAGCACACAGTTTAGATGTAAGTATAAAGCTAATTTAAACAATTCAGTTTAGAATAAGTATGCAGTTAGTTCTATTTAACCCATTGATAGGGCCCTATCTGGGCCAGAGTAGAACTGGGAGCAATGACAATGAAGGAGTGTTCCACATTCTCCAAAGCTCCAGCATCACTGGAACCTGACCATCAGATTGTTTAGTGTCATATCCAGGTCATTCTTTGGGGGCAGGGGTCTCACCTCACTGCAGAGGTGCAGTCGGTGTATTCTATTGCCCCAGCTGACAAGGTAAACCTTTGGTTGGTAATTTCATGTTATTTGATGCACTGACACATTGCTTCACTCCATGGGCAATGTGTAAGCTAGCCAGATGAATGTGCAATGTAGTCTAATTCAAAAACTTATGCTTTATGAGTTCAAACAGGGTGATAACACCACAGAAGTGAACAAAAACATTTGCAGTAATCAGATGGCAGAAAAAATTTCACTCGGGTTACAAGAATCTCAATGATCAGGCATGGAAGCAAATCTGGTTAGGAGCACACAGAGATTATCAGGTAAGCTTGGCATCTCCCGGTCCAGTACAGGATATCATTGTCATGACTTTGACAAAAGCATCCAGAATTGCCAAATTCTGGTTCATATTACTAGAATAGTGTAAGACTTTTGATTTCCCCTCGTAAATATCTGCTTATTAAAACATTCCATTTAACTATTTATTATCTCTGTAAATTATGATTATGTCTAAAAATGAACTGATCAAATTTTTTTTGTCATCACATCAAAAAAAAAAAAGAAAAAAAAAAGAAAAGAATACCTATGATAGTAGCTTATACAGAACTAAACCAAAATGATGTGCTGTGCATGATGGAAGAATTTTGTCAACAATAAAGGCAATAACAGAATCCAGACAGTTGTTAACATCAGCAAATTGGAAAGTACATTAGTTGAAAAAGTTCCAATTGTCACAACAAGAGCTCTTCAAAGAAAAGAGAGAGGAAAATGCACTAAAAATGAATGAAGGTTTAATATTCATTCACTGCAAATGCCCATCTTTGCTCTAATTTACTGTTTTGTATAAAAGAGGCTGAACTGGTAGGTAGGCATTTATCATGTTGGGGAAATGTCAGTATCTACAGGCAACAAACAACCTCCCTCCCACCTACATCAATATTTTGCCAAGATGGTAAAACGAATTGGAATTTCATAAAGCATTGCCTACTTTACAGTGCATGTCAAAGACAAATACAAGGAAAAGAAAAAGAAAAAGTTAAAACAAAATTTTCCATTCATTTCTCATAAAGTTAAAGAACACAGATTGTCATTGTTTACTTGAACAGAATCATTACATCTTAGTACGAGACTAATGAAACTTTACATTAAAAGCTTACACATAACAAGATGTTGCTAATAAATTCTGTGGTAATTTCTATACATTAAAAAAAATAAAATACTTGCAACTTCAAAAGACAGTATACTTCAGGATGAATGAATTCAAAGAATATTAATTAATTTAAATGATCTACAATTGTATAAACTGAATCCTAAATTGAGTTGCTGTTTTCACAATGACAGTTTAACCCTCTCACTGCTGCCAGCAACAACAGACAAATTTGTAGCACCATGTTGTATTCAACTATAGATGAATTCCTAGCTTCATCTTATATATCAACGATAGATATACTTGAATTCAAGTTTAAGTCGCATTTATTTATTTTTATTTTACTAGAGAATTTTGTAGAGAAGTTTCTTGTTATTTTACCATATTTTTCATTAAGATACTCATAAAAATACAAATGATTAAAAAAAATGGACGAGACAGGAAACTAACTGGTTTTCTTTAGAAAATGTTATGAATATGAAATTCATAACTCCAATAATATTATTTTTATTGATAAATTTTACATGGATATTTGTAACATTTTTTAAACAGTCATTTTTTTGAGTAGGGTTGAGGTGCTGGAAAATACAATACTGGGAGCTACTGAAAATTGGAATATATAACAGAGAAAGGGTTAATTGTGAACTATCAAAGAAGCTTGTATTTCAGTCTCAAATAAATTCCATCTATTATATATCTCTCTCTCTTTCTCTCGCTCTTTCTCTCCTTCACTTTCTTCTTTTCATTACAACTATACATTTTTATACTTTAGTCTTCTTCCTAATTTGCTTCCACTGTGTAATTTCCTTTCTCTTTTTTTCAATTACTCTTCCTTTCCACCTTATTTTCTCTTCCCTTTCATGTATTTTTTGGTTTAGTTTGGTTTGGTTTTATGGCATATCAACCATTGTAGGTTATTTAATGCCAAATCCTTTTTATACATATATATATATATATATATATCAATCAAATATATGATTTCTAAACACATTTTGTAGATAACATTTTTAAATGAGTCTGAACTCATTTTTTTTTTCACACAGTTAAATGGTTTCACTTATTTCTATCTAAGATGAACAATTCTACTAATGATTAATCATTTGTTTGCACACAGTTTGATATTTTCAAGCATTGCTATGTATCACTAACAATTCAGTTAGATATCAGTTATTTGTTTACAGACAGTTAAATGATCAAACAATTCTATTTCTGACAATTCAATTCAGCATAAGTCATCTGTTTGCACACAGTTTAAATGTCGAATAGTTTAATTTTATTCATAGGTTCGACTCTATCAGGTGCTATCACTTTGGGCCAGGGTGGACTTGGAAGTGATAGCAATGAAGGGGTACTCCATTTTCCCCAAAGCTCCAGCATCACTAGACCCTCACCATCTGATTGTTTTGAGTCATATCTAGGACATCCGTTGCAGGGGTGGGTCTTACCCGTCAGCAGAGATACATTCAGTGTATTCTGTAGCCTAACCAACTTGGCTGTTTTTTTTTGTTCACTTGTGACATGTAATATATTTTATCTGAGGTTCGTATTTTTTTTTTATAAATGCCTGAAATTTATTGTCATGAGCAGGTGAGAAAAAATTTAATGACACAGAAATGGGAATTTCTAACCAAACCCTTTATTCATTATCCTATCAGCAAGAGTTAGAATACCCCCAACTGCATCACTTGCAGAGGGATAAGACTCCACAAAAAGGGGTATCCTATGTATAACCCTAAACTGCATCCACCAGTGAGGCTCCACTCAAGCAGCACTGGAAAATATAGAGTCCCATTTTCATTCCTATTACTCCCAGGTAGACAATGTAGCATTTTTTTGCATTGTTTCAGGAATATTGAGTATCCCTTCTTCATCAATTCTACTCACACATTTCAACTGAAAATTGTATCTTTTTCCACATGAAACTTTTAGTCATGAATTGGTGAAAAAATGTTTATTTATTCTAGGTCTTATTCTGCTTTAATAGATTTATTTAAATATAATCTTACAAATATAATCAGCCTCAATTTCAACTAAAAGTTAAATGAAGATTGACTCATAGCTTGTCAACAAATCATTGATGGTTATTTTATTATAAAAGTAAGGGATTCAGACTCAGTATAGAAGTAAGAGAATCACATTCATTATAGAAGTAAGGGAATCACATTCATTATAGAAGTAAGGGAATCATATTCATTGTAGAAGTAAGGGAATCACATTCATTATAGAAGTAAGGGAATCATATTCATTGTAGAAGTAAGGGAATCACATTCATTATAGAGGTAAGGGAATCACATTCATTATAGAAGTAAGGGAATCACATTCATTATAGAAGTAAGGGAATCACATTCATTATAGAAGTAAGGGAATCATGTTCATTATAGAAGTAAGGGAATCATATTCATTATAGAAGTAAGGGAATCACATTCATTATAGAAGTAAGGGAATCATATTCATTGTACAAGTAAAGGAATCACATTCATTATTGAAGTAAGGGAAACATATTTATTGTACAAGTAAGGGAATCACATTCGTTATAGAAGTAAGGGAACCACGTTCATTATAGAAGTTAGGGAATCACATTCGTTATAGAAGTAAGGGAATCACATTCATTATAGAAGTAAGGGAATCACATTCATTATAGAAGTAAGGGAATCATATTCAGTATAGTTTCATAATAACATTTTTTGTGAACTTATTTAAGTGCTTTTTTACACATGGTTCTAAGGAATACAATTAATTTTTAAACTGATCTATCTTATCCATGGATGAAATCCAAACAGGTACTACAATTCTAGATCCGAGTGGACTTGGGAGTAATGGCCATGAAGGAGGTCTCCACTCTCCTCTTCAAAAAGAGGAGGTCTTAACTCTCTACTGGGTATGCAGCTGATGTATTTTAAGTCTTGTCAGTGGAGTGATAAAATTTTCAGGAATTCTTTAGAATACCTGAGTATTTCATAGAATGCTTTGGTTTTAGACTTTTCTTATAGAAGATATGATAAATACAACTAAAATAAACAGAATATCTTTTAGGCACTTGTCAGGTAGCATGAGTTTAAATCAATGATTACATTTTATCTTGCCAATGACTTGTATATAATAGATTAAATATATTAACTGTCAGAAGAAGAAATAAATTTTACCTGCTTTAAAGTTACTTCTCCAAATTGCTTGCTTAAATCATGTTGTCCACAAGTTCATTGCAATCTAATGTTATAAATACAAACTCTTGAGTTAGTGAATGGGGAAAATGTGCAATTTACGATTCCATAGGAATAATGTTTATTACATTACTCAGTTTCGAAATGTTCTTGTAATGCACCAAATATATAATAATAAGATTTCCTCAGTTAGAAGATATTTACAATGTAATATAGATGCTTTTATAAGTTAATGCATAGACCTATTTGAAGCATTTAGACCCATTTTCATTTGTAGATAATATTTCTAATTATAAACTTTCAAACTTTTGCTTTAAAAATATAACTGATTTCTTAAAAAAAAAATTATCAAATTTCAGACATCTTAATGACAAACTTTTTTTTATAGTATCCCATTACTTCCAAATTTCCTTGAATTAAATTGCATGCCTGAGTAATTTTTTTACCTTTAAAAATTGTAATTACCTTCTGATTAGCTCTTAACTCTATGTATACTATATATTCGAAAATGAGATTTTACTGTCTATTAATAATGCTTTCATGTATTCAATAAATATTTTAAGAGCAGAAAAATTAAATATTTCAGATGAAATACTGTTATTTTTTAAAGCTTCATATTTCGTTATAATTCTAGATGTCAAGTTAAACAGCAAATTCTTTCTAGCAAAAGGTTCATCCAATATAAATATAGATAACCTAAAATATGACTAATGAAGCTCAAGCTTCAGAGTCCCTACACTTGGATGGGCCCCAGAAGTGACTTCATTTCAATCTGTGCTGAAATGTTTGGTCTGCTGTGTGAGAAGGTCCAAATCTTAAATTTGATTTTTTTTTGTGTTTCACTTCATGCTAATACCCTTGGGAAAAGCATGAATCCATCTCTTCTCTCTCCAACAATGGGCAAATAGTAGGGCAGACTGAATTTTCTAGCTTTGATAAGGTAACAAGCCTAGGAGAAGGAAAATTCTAAATACAAACCAGTAGTACTTCACTAAAAAACGGACCTTCTGTCACATCTTGCTTGTGTAGGAGTTTTGAAAAATAATAATATTAAAAATATAAATAATATAGTGCAATTGAATATAAAATAATCGATAAAATGAAGATTCAAAGTTTATTCAAGTTGCAACCTCCAGAACCCCTTCCTCATGAGTAAAGATGACTTGAATTCAAATTTTTCATTCTTCTAGATAGGTTGCTTTATCAAGAGTAAAGCCCTACTATTTACCCATCAATAGAGGGAGAAGAGATGGATTCTTGCTTTTACCAAGGGCATTAGCATGAAATGAAACACAAAAAACAAACGGGTTTAAGATTTGGACCTTCTCACACAGCAGACCAAACATTTTTAAGCAAATTGGAATAAAGTCACTTTTGAGGCCCTTCCAAGTTTAAGGAACCGGAAGATTAAACCCTTACTAGGAGAGAGAGAGAGAGAGAGAAAAGATAGATTCTTGCCTTTCTCAATAGCCCTAGCATGAAGTGAAATACAAACATCTTTGTTCAGGATTTGAACTTGAGCAACCTATACCATTTCATATAATATTAACAGTTCTACAAAGCATATCCCTACCTGTACCCCAGCTTTTTGATATCCTTGTACTTCATGCACTAAATATAACAAATT
The DNA here is from genome assembly GCA_963585895.1 of Sepioteuthis lessoniana. Classification (NCBI taxonomy): domain Eukaryota; kingdom Metazoa; phylum Mollusca; class Cephalopoda; order Myopsida; family Loliginidae; genus Sepioteuthis; species Sepioteuthis lessoniana. The sequence continues at coordinate 9,532,241 of OY757916.1, read as the reverse complement.
AGGAAACAGAGGTAAAAGTATTTTTGTTCAGAACAAATTATCATAACATTTTTAACCCTCAGTTTTGAATTTGACACTCGCTACATTTCAATTGGTCAAATGTGTCAGGAAGATTAATTTCAGCACAATAAAAAAAAGAAGCAATATTAACTGGTGGACTTGTTGAAATCTAAGAAAGCTTGTAAAAAAATAAAAACCCCTCTGGCTATCCAATCACTGGCATCCATTCGAGTAAAAATGCTTAACTTGGAGGTAAGCCAGGAACTTGAATCTTTCTATAAATGGTTGGCATTACAGGACATTATTTGCAGATGGGTGATTATGGTTTGAATCAGAAGTTAGAAAATGATCAGAAATATTTCTCCCTGTCTTATTATGTTCAGCCCTCAATGCCTTGCTTGATTGATTAGGTGCATGGTAATTTGAGTCACATGGTATAAGATAAATTTCCCACCAGTGATCAGTAGGGAAGAGGAAAGACAGTGGCCCGTTAACATAACAAGTACGAGTTTTTGGAAAGAGATAACAGATGCAGTGTATAGTTCTACGGCAGCCATCATTGTGGCCATTTTGGCCGTAGGCTACTTGCTGCCTAACTAAGGCTACTCAATATAGTCTCAGTAACAATGCATTATCCATTCTGTGAAAAGATAGCAATCGGAGAGATTCTGCTAATGAGTAAGGGCTTTCATAATGTTGGCAAACTGCTCACTACTTTCCTTGAAATTCACAAGTCAAATAAATGCATTGCTATCAACAATAATATGAAGAACTCGATTGCTTTCTACAGAATAAAACTGCCCAATTGAACACAATACATTCCAAAAAAGGAGCTTACATGAGCTAACAAATATGGGCATTACTTGTTTATCAAAACACATGTGGAATTATAGATGCAGTTAGATGCAAGAGTTTATTGTTTTTGCAGGAGAGCAACATTTCAAATCTTTGTAATCATTTCTTTGCAAGTGTTTCTTTTCTATTAGAGTAGTTCCTATTTGGAACTTTCTGTCCTATACAGTTTCAGAATATTTTTCAATTTCTAGTTTTAACCCTTATAGCATAGAAACTAAGTACATTCAGTTCTATCAATATGCTCTTGAGAGACAGGAAGAAAGCTCATTTTTCATTGTCGGATACTTCCTGGAACTTTTTACATTTCATATAATGTAGTCTACATATTTTTCCCTGGCTATGGGTTAAATAGTATCACGGCTGTTTTTCTACAAGGATGACATTGACATTAAATAGCCCAGGAAGGTTGATATGCCATTAAACAAAGAAACCAAACCAAATATTCATATTTATTCATATAGGCCAATAGAAAGAGGGTGCATGAAATGATTTGCATATGATTAATGTATTACCCCACCAGCATCTGGGGATTATTTTGAAATTTAGAAGAAGTCAAACTTCAATTCTGACCACAAAGTAAAATGATGGAAGGTAATTTCTTTGATTTTTACTTTGGTAATTATGATAATTCCATAGTTCCGTTATGATATTGGATTTATTGACTATCTGTGCAATGACATGAAAATGCTTGATCGTATGGGAACCAAAATAGATCTAAATACAATAAATAGTGAATACAGATTAAAAAATATGTTTTAGTTATTATTAATATACACAACTTGGGAGTGTAAATTTCAAACAATTTTAAGAAATGAATTCAGTATCTGCACATTAGTGCTTAAAGATTTAATCAGCACAGTGACATAATACACAGATATTATGTTTATTGACCAGTAGAAAGAGGTTATGACAGCTGATTTACATATGATAAGAGTAATTTATCCCCAGCTAATTCTGAAATTTGATAAGATTGAAATTCTAATTTTAACAAGATAGAAAGGTAAAAGGTAATTTTTTTGATTTGTACTTAAAAGAACTGTTATACTTATATCTGAAGTATCAAGTGTGATTAAGAAAGGCGCAGACAAGCACATTAAAGAGATCCCTCGTCTCCTCTGATAAGAAAAGATTCAAAAAGTTTTACAAAGAAAACAGGAAGAATATAAATATTAAGTATCATCTTATATCAGAATTTGAGCAAATAGAATACATATATTCAGAAACGTCGCTTGTTACCAAATAGATAAGTGAAACCTGTTACTGACAAGAAGTAAAAGTAATATAAGTTCAAAACCATTAAACTGGTGGAAAACACCATGGGTCATGAGGTATGACTGAAAGTTATTGAACCTAAGGTCAATTTGAGACCCAAGCTTTGATTGGACAGTTTCACTCATATGACTAATTCAGCTCTAAAATTTAGTACATAGATATAATAAATATTCAGTTGCAGAGGAAAGTTCAAGTAAAAAAGTTGTGTTTCACATGATCTCAACTCCCTGTAAAGTTTCTGTTGGTGAAATATTAATAAAGTAACAATGTGCACATAAGAATTGTTTGTTATCCCAGGAAAAAAAACTAAGACAGTTGGAGTTACATTAATGAACCAGAACAAAAAGAGATGTGACATAAGGTGACAATGAACAACAATGACTATCATGCCCAAGGAAAGAAGACAGTGATATGACAAACAAAAAGGTAAGAGAGAAAAGACGGGTACTAACATAGATGATATCAGCTATGGAACAATCTTACCCAACGTCTCAGATAATGACCTGCAATGGGACTGAACTAAACAGAAAGCAAAAATAAGTTAATAATAATATTAGCAAAAAACTAGACAAATAACTGGATCTTGACCAAGAGTTGAAAATGTTGTGGAACACAAAAGTGATGGTGATATCGGTTGGAATGGGAAAGGGTGTGTCCCAGAAACTGGAAAAGAGACTTGGTGAACTAGAGATGAGAGAAGGAATGGAGACCACCTAGACCACAGCACAGTTAAAATCAGCTAGGATACTTAGTAAAGTTCTAGAGATTTGATTTATTGATTTTAATGGCATATCAACTCATATAAAGTTATTTTATGCCCAGAGCTTAGGAAATTGTGTTCATATTTATAGTTTTGTGTGACTGTTTATCAAAAGTTTTTTCAAACATTGCTATCAAAAAGAAATAATTTTTTTAACATATCTATTTTACCCATAACAGGTGGGTCAGAGTGGATCTGGGAGTAATGACAATGAAGAGGTACTCCACACTCCCTAGATCTTCAGAACTGAAACTTCACTATCAGACACTGTTTATTATCATACTTATTATCATGCTTAGAGATTTGATTTGTTGGTTGTTTGTTTGTTTGAGTTTTGTAGGTTATTTAATGCCAAATCCATTTTTATAGAAATAATCAGTTCTATTTCAGCCAATTCAGTTTAGCATGAATACACAGTTTAATTGTCAAAAACATTTCTATTTCAAGCTATTCAGTTTATTCAAGCAGTTCTAATTCAGCCAATTCAGTTTAGTATAAGTATAGATTCTGTTTACACACAGTTAAATGTCAAAACAGTTCGATATTAAACAAATCAGTTTAGCATAAGTACATTTTCAGTATCAGAAATGGTTCCATTTCAAACAATTCAGTTTAGCATAAGGGCAAAGTTTAAATGTCAAAAAGATTTCTACTTCAAGCTATTCAGTTTAGTCAAACATTTCTAATTTAAACCATTCAGTTTACCATAAGTATGCAGTTTAGTTCTATTTAACCCATAGATAGGACCCTATCAGGTGCTATCATTCTGAGCCAAAGTGGACCTGGGAGCAATGGCAATGAAGGGGTGCTCTGCATTCCCCAAAGCCCCAGCATCACTGTAATCTTACCATCAGATTGTTTAGTGTCCTATCCAGGACACTTGTTTGGGAAGGGGTCAGAAGCACAGTCGGTGTATTCTACAGCCCCAGCTGACTGGGCAATACACAGAGTTAATGTTTAAACAGTTTTATTTCAGACAATTCAGTTTAGTATAAATACACAGTTTAAATGTCAAAATAGTTCTATTTTAAATAATTCAGTTTAGCATAAATATGCAGTTTAGATGCAAAAGACAGTAAACTCAAGAAACCACGGTTTAGTTCTATTTAACCCATAGATAGGATCCTTATCAAGTGTTACCACTCAGGGCCAGAGTGGACCTGAGAGTAGTAGCAATGAAGGGGTACTCAGCATTCCCCAAAGCTCCAGCATTACTGGAACCTCACCATCAGATTGTTTAATGTCATATCCCTGACAACCATTGGATGAGTCTCACCCCACTGCAGAGAAGCAGTCGGTGTATTTTACAGCCCCAGCCGACTGGACAATTAAAGATTTGAAGAGACTTGCTGTCACTCAGACTTCAGTGAAGAACTACCAATTTGAGATGATGTGAGAAACTTGCTAAGAGGAAAATAAGCAAACTGAATGATCAAATGCCTAAAAGTAAACCTAAAGTCATTTACTAAGCTTGACTTAGTTTGACATAAGGCCAAAATTGTTGAGCACTCAGTGAAACTCAAATTTATAAATGATGGTCTGCAAGCCTAGATTGCTAATCTCTACACTATGTGGGGCACAGTTAACAAATAAATATAACTTTGGAAAAAAGCCAGAAATATAGGGTACTTAGTGAGAATCAAACTCACTACTCAGTCATAAATGACCTAAAAAACTAGTATACTAACTTTTACACTATGAGAGAGTAGCCATACTTTTAGACCTTGTGGCCACCAGTTTAATGTTCTGTCCATTAAGCTATAATCATTTGTTGATGATGAGTGCTAACCAACAAGTGAGTCAAAGCAAAAAAAAGAAAAATTCCATATCTGAGATCAATAATCTGAAACTTGTCAAATTTATAATTTATGAAAATAGCTCATAAAAACCGAAGCAGTGACAGATCCTTGAAAGATGTGTGAAGAGACTTGGGATATTATGAATGATTTATAAGGGGAATATATCAACATAGAAAAAAAAAGGGTCCTGATTTTATATGGACTGAATGAAACCAGATTATATGAACCAAATCAAGTTATCTTATTATTAACATTATAAAGTGGAGCTGATTTGGAATTATGAAAATAGAGGATTATGGAACCGAAGGTTGGGTTACAAGAAAATAAATTTAAAAATTGATAATATCTTACGCAAAAAACAAGAGAGAAATAAAGTCTAGCCATGTCTGTAAAGGCATTGTAATTATAGCACTGGCATGGGTGCTTTAAAATCTCCATTTGAGATACTAAAAAAGTCAGGCTGCAAAATTGACTTTATTTCAAAGATAAGATCCTTTGGTTTTAAAATCTTAGAATTCAACAGAATTTCCTTCATCTGACTTTCAGACTTTCTGTTATTTCAGTAAATGAGATCAGCATCAAGTACTTTAGATGACACCCAGTGTCTGTACAGACTTGATCAATGTAAGTTCTTGCTGGTCAGCTAACACTGGTATGTTCATATGAAGGAGTAGGAGAATGTCATTTATGAATTCATCCTTACTTCTTCAATATTGTCAAGCGCATGCCTTGCTCATCTTACTTAAATGGTTTGTAAGACAGGCGCTAAGTAGCCATACAGTTGTTGTTTTGAGGGGTGCTGCTTTCAAGATCTGTTCAAAATAGCATGCAGCATTCCATTAAACAATTTCAATCAAGCTGGCATGAAATCCTGACCATTAACAAGGTTTTTTAGCTTAGCCAAAAATATAGAACGTGCAGCAAGAACTGGACCCACAACTAATCAATAAGTGATCTTGGGTGGTCGGTTTTATGGCAGGGCAACAGTTATTGGGTTATTCAATGCCAATCTTAGTCTATTATTTTTGCCATTATATGGTTACAAATAATTTATAAGAATAATCATTTATAATCAATTTTAGCTTCAAGTAACTATTCTTGATGGAAATAATTAGCACACTTATATGGTTTCAAGTATTCCTATCTAATAGTAGTAATTGTCAAACAGATCTATTCAAACCATAAATGGGACTAACAGGTACAACCACACTGGGTCAGAGTGGACATAGGAGTAAAGGCAATGAAGAGGTGACTCCATACTTGGCTTTAAAATTGACCTTGAGTCACAACCTGCTCATGAAAGGAGTTTTGCTTGGGTTGTTCATGGGTTATTCAATGCCAAAGTCATCCTTGTAGAAGAACAGTAGTGATATTGTTTAACCAATTGGGGAGAGATATTCCAGTTCTTAACTTTCACAAAGGTTTTAGTCCAAAAGTAAATGGAATAGCATGACTGGAGTTTGAAATGATTTGCTATGATGTCAAATTTCAGCTGGTTAGTCATTATACACATGGGGATTCCCACTCTATGAAAGAGGGGTTGGGTAGATAATACATAGTATTAATGAGACTAGCAAACTAATAATTCTTTCATGCAGAATTTTCTTTCGTGCTGGTGTTGATTTGCTGTTCTTAAATGTCAACCATTTAAGGACTGTTAGGTTTTAGATTCTTAGTAGGTTTTCAAAATTTCGATTGTTTCCCTCGAGCACTAAGCCATGTTAGTAAATACCTTTATCAATAATAAACCTTTGTGGGCCTCTCTCTCTCCTCTATTGATGGCTAAACAGTTCTTTGTAGAGCAATCAAATTTGCTATGTAGACTTACTGATATCAGGGAAAGGTTTTAATGAAAGAATAAAGAGTTCTCATTAAATGAAGTCCCTAACAATATCCATTGGAAGACATGCTTCTACAAGTAGAATTTGAATATCCAAACTTCAACAGAAAAAAAATAACAAATTGTTTACATTATCTAAGTGATCATTAACACTGGATTAAATATTTATTTTAAGGTTTGTTGGTAACACATCAAGCACGCAATATATCTGGATAAAAAAATTGTTTTAATTGATAAATCTCTTAAGAATCAATCACTTAGATTCATTATCTGTAAAAGCTCTGTACATTATATTTTAGTTATCAACAATCATAAAATCTAAGTATCTATCCACAATAAATATGTATAAAGAGGATTTGCATTTAATAACCTACACTGGTTGATATGCCATAAAATCCAACCAAACAATTATGTTTTCAAGTAATTATTTCTATTTAATAAAGAGACTTTGTTAACACACAATCATATGGTTTCATATAATATTATGCAAAGTGAATATTTTTTAAATAGTTTCAATTAACTAATTATAATTCTTAGTTAAAAATTAGAGCTTCAAGTAAGTATTCCTAATGCAAATAATTTGCGGACAGTTCTATGGTATCAAACTGGACCATTGACCTAAAGAGTTGAGTGCTCGCCAATGGTCAGGGAGACTTGGGTTCAATCCCAGGTCAAATCATACCAAAGACTCAAAAAATGGTACTTGATGCCACCTTGCTTAACACTTAGCATTATAAGGTGAGAATCAAGAGTAAAGTGGAGCAATCCAGGGAAAGGAGAAATGCCCTCTCCTACACCTTGGTGTAGTAGCTATTGAAAAGGGAGCCTTTGGTTCACCCTCAACTAAGGTCGCCAACTTTACTTTTTACTCTATGGTATCAAGTCTTCTCATATAATACAAGTAATTTTCGAATGGCTCTCTTTGACTCATAGATTGGACCCTCACAGGTACTAGAATTCCAAGTCTTAGTCGAGATAGTAGTAATGATAATGAAGGAGTACTTCACACTCCCTAGTGCTCCAGAACAGGAGCCTCACTATCAGCTGCAGTTTAATGTCATAGCCGAGACACTCCAGACATTATAACCTCATTACTTAAATTATATGATTTGCTCAGCAGTACACATTTTTATTTTCATTTCAAATTTGAAAAAAAAAAACACAATTTAGTTTGGACACTTATTGATCGCACATTACATATTCAGCAGCTTTATCTTGACTATCATCAAAATGGTAATTAATAGCTTATCACTTAGCATGAAGGTTAGGGTAAGTGATTTAGTTTAATGGCACATCAATACTTGATGGTTATTTAATACCAAATGCTGTTTATGCATACATTATTCATTCATTTGCACATAGTTTAAATGGTTTCAACTATTGTTGTTTAAGATAACTAAGTCTAATGAAACTAAAAATTCAGGATTTGTTTGCACATAGTTTAAATGGTTTGAGTCATTGTTATCTTTGCTCAACTGACTCTGTATGAAGGGATCATTTTATGGCCATCATAAATAACTTCAATCCAAATCTTGACCTCTGGATATAGATGGGTACTTAAGCTAGTAGTAATTTTTGTTTAATATATTTAAAATGTTGAAAGATATTGTTCTTTCTTGAAAGACCTTTTAAAAATTAAGGTTAAAAGAATAATAGATTTCTACTGACTTTAGAAATAAAAAGAAGAAAAGAAAAATCGAGAGGAATTAGGGTATACAGATATTTTTTCATATTTTATTGATTTTTTGAAAGCTTCTTTAAAAGTGACATTGCCAGTAAAAAAAAAAAAAATAATTGTGTGAAGAAATCTATCCTGAAATATACAAAGAAAAGGAGCTATTTTGAAAAGCAAAAACATTAATTTATCTGTTTGGTATTGTAGACTCAGTATACTGAATAAGGCGATTGATAGATAAATAAATAGAAGAAGTGGTTTCAGAGGGAGAAAGAGCTGCAACTAAATTTAAAATTTGATTAAAATAAAAAAAATAAAAATAGCTCAAAGGTCAGTTACTTATTCCGCAACAATAAAAACTGGAAAAGTCTAAATCAGATGAAAGGAATACAATGAAAAATAGTTAATCCCAACTTTTACAACTTTTCTTCGACATTAAATTTCTTCATTTTGTTTTCTTTATCTCTTATTTGATTTCTTCTTTTTTGCTGTCTCCTATTCCTCTTCTTCGACTTCTCTTCCCTTTTCTCTTATCTCTCTCTCTCTCCTACTGTATCCTTTGCTCCTTCCTAACTTTCATCACTTCTATGCCTTGACCTCTTGGTGTGAATGGATACTTCAGCTAGTAATAATTATTTTATTTAATATATATAAGATGGTCAAAGATCAGAACAGAAACTGGAAAATCTATATCAGAAAGAAAAATAATTGAACCCAATACTGACAACTTTTAAGATTACATTAAATCTTTTAAAGGTATAAAAACCATTGGACATTCCATTTATGAATGCTGTGAAAAAAGGAGAGAACAAGTTTTATTAATTTATTGGCAGACTGGATCAGTAAAGATAATAAATTCAACTGAATTTAAATTCTAAATTATTGATTTTTTAAATTTTACTTATTAACAGTTTCATTTGGAATTGTAATTCATTAGTATATTCTACAAAGGAGTAAGACCCCTGCCAAAAAAGTGGTATGCTATGTACAGCACTAAACAATACCTGGTGGTGAAGTTCCTGTTCTGGAGGTTAGGACAGTATGAAGTATCCCTTCATTACCATTACTTCCAGGTCCACTTAGACCCAGAGTGGTGGTACTTACTAGGGTTTCATGTATTGGTAAAACAGACTTGTTAAAAATCATTATTATTAGATTGGTTGGTTGGTTGGTTGGGTTTTATGGCATAACAACTATTGCAGGTCATTTAATGCCAAATCCTGTCAAAACGAATGTATCAAATATGATTTGTAAATGAAAAGTTTGTAGGGTAACATTTGAAACAAGTCAGAGCTCATTCATTGGAACACAGTTAAATAGTTTCAAGTATTGCTATCTAACACCAATAATTCTATTCAATATTAATCATTTGCTAACACACAGTTAAATGGTTTCAAGTATTGCTATCTAACACTAACAATTCAATTTAACATCGTTTTAATGATTGAATATTTCTGTTTGAGACAGAGATGAGACCTGAACAGGTACTACCACTACACTAGAGTGGACCTAGGAGTAATGGCAATAAAGGAGTACTCCACATTCCCTAAAGATCCAGGACTGGAGCCTCACCACCAGATGGTTTAGTTTCATATTCAGTATATTCATAGGGACAGTGAGGGTCTTATCCCTCTGTAGAGATGCAGTCAGCAAATTCTACAGTCCCAGCCAAATGGGCTGATTAGTATTAGACAGGAATACTTGAAACATACAACTGTGAAAAATTATTTGTATTAGACAAGAATACTTGATATCATATGACTGTATATGAAAAACATCTTGAGAAACAATAACACAAATGTAAGTATAGATGTACAATGAATGTAATTCACTAACCACTCAGCATAAAATAACCCGAGGCAAGTTGACATGCCATAAAAATCAAGAATAAATCAATCCTTGTTAGTTTTGTTGCATAATCAATGGCTTCATATCTTCTACGAAATAGAAAATACTCTAAGGTAAAACTATTTGTGCAGAAAAAAGAGTTCATATGGTGATTGTAAAACAAAACGAATACAGTGAGATTCTATTTGCTTTAGATAGATAGACAGATAGATAGATAGACTGATGCATATGTATATAGATATATGTGTGTGTGTGTGTGTTTGTATGTGTGTGTACAGAGAGATTGATAGATAGATATTGATTGTAGATAAAGTTACATTTTAAAAACTATTTTTTTCCTAACATTTATATTTGATTGCTCATCACAATTCGCGTTACAATGTATATATATATATATATATATTTATATATATATAGAGAGAGAGAGAGGGAGAAATTGTAGAATCCTGATTAAATCTATCCCTAGATATATACAGCTTTGATATATCCACTAATGTATGTATTTACCCAACTAGTCCATAGTCTACCTTACTATTTATCCATAGCTTGGGTGTAGAAAACAAATGGATTCTTGTCTTTCCCAAGGGCATTAGCACAAAGTGAAACACAAAATGTATCAATCTATTAATAGATAGGGGAGTTTTAATCAGATGAGTTTCTAAATCATCAGAATAGAAATACTTGGTAATAATTTGATGAAATAAAAAAAACCAAGAAAACTGCTAATTTCTTGGCAAACTTAGTGACTTAAACTTGGCTGAGTTAATGTGTCCACTTCTCTATTATCCAATGCATTAACCTTCCTTTGTTTAAAAATAAATCTATCTTTAATGTTAATGTCTGCTATGTTTGTGTACTTGTGTTCTCTGTCTGTCTCCTTTATTGTTTTATGTTTGTTTATATTTTATGCTTGTGTAGATACACATCATGAAAGTATCAAGTTTCTGCAAAATATTTTACTGCTTCTTAGCATCTCATGACGAAAAATCTATTGCCAATAATTAAGGTAAAGTTAAATCTTTTGGCATTTTGAAGAATGATTATTTTATTCATAAAGTCAATAATATTTTCTCTCTTCAGTGGAAAACAGACAGAAAAAGTAATAAAATATCTTATAAAACAGTGTGCTTGCATATATTGCTCAACAGAGAAATCATAAAAAATAAAGAGTCAAGTGTTGTGTATGAGGTTCTCCGTTCATTTCAAGATGTTTAATACACTTCCTATTCTTTGGCCTTTGCTGTAAGTGCTAATCAGTATTATAATCATCTAATTTTTCTATGTATGACAAGAACTTGCAAACATTGAAGTTTGTGCTAAGGTAGCAATTCACAGATTTTAAGAATACATTAGAAAGAGCAAAGATAGACAAAATTGTAGCAACCAAAAACAATAACAACAAAATAGCATATTAACAAATAAGAAAGCAGGAATTATAAAAGAGAAAACTAAAATGAGAAGAAAAACAACTACACAGACACTTCAGAAGACAAGGAAATTCCCTGGATATGGCTATGAAGAGGAAACTTAAAAAGAGAAAATGAATCCCTCACTAGGTTGGATATATCTGTTTGAAAATTATTAGAATTAGAAAGGAATACTTTAAACCAGGTAAGTAAGTGCAGATTATCCATATCATATAGGAATACTTGATATCATATAACTGTTACAGGCTCCTCTTGAATTCTCAAAAGATAACCCATGTGATAATATCATAAAAGTTATATGGTATTGTCTGTTCATTTTCATGACAAAGTTCTCATTTTTGGTACTGAAAATTAAACCTTTGGTGGAAATGGAATTGTGGGATATTTTTATTTTCATATTTACTTTTTTTTAATTCATTTTATTCTTTGCTTTGATTTTTATTTAAAAGTTTTTGATTACTTCATCCCTAGACTATATTAGAATAAATGATTGTTATTACTAAGTAGAAATAATTTGTTAAAAGTTTAAATTTAGTTTTGTGCATAAATTATAACTATTATGAAGAGTTACTTGAAACTATAGTTGCTTAGTGCCCATTCGGCTGGGGCTGTAAAATACACCAAATGCACCTCTGAAGAGGGGTAAGAACCCCCCAATGTGTGTCCTGGATATGATACTAAAAAATCTGATGGTGAGGTTCCAGTGATGCTGGGGCTTTCAGGAATGTGGAGCACCCCTTCATTGCCATTGCTCCCAGGTAAATTCTGGCCCGGAATGGTAAATCCTGATAGGGCCCTATCTATGGATTAAATAGAACTAACTGCATACTTATTGTCACGTGATATCCCACTGAGACGATAGAAATAAGATTAATACTATCCTCTTGTTTGAATTAACAGAAGCAAGCCGTCAAAAATGACCGTTAAGAAAGAATATGGGTCGCAGGGGAGACCAGATGTTTATACTTGGTGACCTCACTCGGGTCGCCTGACACTGGAAGGTAGAAGCCAAACGATTGGCTGGGACCCTAAGACGGAAGTGGGGACTCCTCTCCGTCAGCGGAAATAGAAAATAAGAAAGTTAGTTTTTTGGACATAGTTCGTGGTGGACGGAACCAAAAGCCAAGTACTCCGGGTAAACGAAGACAAACAAAAAAATATCTCGGACACGAATGACCCAAGTTCTTCAAGCCAGTATTGAAAATAAGAAAAGGTTTGTCAGCCCGTAAAAGAAGAAAGATTCTCCACAGGAATCCACCTAAATAAGATAAGTGACTTTGGGACTGTTTCTCCTTATACCCAATTTTATATACCCTCTCTCTCTCTCTCTCTCTCTCAATTTGAAGGAAAACGAAAGAAAAGAAAAGGAGAAAGACATTTATGTTCATGGACTGTTCATTTAATATATATTTAGACACTTTGAAGGTGTATATAATTGTAGTAAAAGATTCATGTATTTTAATGTTACCACATGGTCTAAGTTGTTATTTGCGGCGTCTGTTACGAATTTGTTACTTCATGCTTCCTTTTCAGCTTCTATTCTCCTTATGTTATCTTGCTTAGAATTGTCCTATTAATTCCTCTAAAATATCACACGGGAAACTGGAATTGCCGACTGCTATAATTAATATTATTACGTCTCAACCTAGAGGTCCATATCATCCATTGTCTAGGGGAGGAAGGAAAGCGACCTGGTGGGTGTGTGGATAGTGTGAAATTTGGAACCCCTTGCCAGCGGCGGTCAGTCTAACCCTAAATTAATCCCTCACATAATATGCCAGTTCTTATATGCCTGAGAGAAAAACTCTGAACGAGGACTTATTCTACAAGGGATCAAGTGCCAACCTGCCCCGTCTTCACACATGCGAAAATAAAACCCTGTTTTGGGATAAAAGTAAATTCTTCGCGTCACACTTATTCTAAAACTGAATTGTTTGAATTAGAACTGTTTGACTAAACTGAATAGCTTCAAATAGAAATGTTTTTGACAATTAGACTGTACTTAGATTTAAACTGTATGCTTCTGCTAAACTGAATTGTTTGCAATGGAACTGTCTTTAACATTGAAACTCTACTTACACTTAACTGAATTGTTTGATATAGAACTTCTGTACTTATACTAAACTGAATTAGCTGAATTAGAACTGATTGAATAAACTGAATAGCTTGAAATTGAAATGTTTTTGACAATTAACTGTGTATTCATTTTAAACTGAATTTTTTAAAAATAGAACTAACTATTCGCATAAAAATGGATTTAGTGTTAAAAAACCTACAAAGGTTGATATGCCATAAAAACCAACCAACCAACCTATAGTTGTTTAAAAGTGGTTAAAAAAGATGGATTTTGGCTTTAAATAACCCAACAAAGATTATCATACCATTAAAACCAACTGACAAGTTCTGTAATTAGTTAGAAAATTGACACTAAATTTAATGGCTACCAAAGGTGACCTTTAAGCTTGTGGACATAAAACCTATTTAACTGCTTTTTTGCTGAATGGATGATTAATAAATAAACTGATTTGTCTACATGATTCTCTATCTAATAGCAAATCTATAGGCAAGATAATTTGTAAGGAGGAAAGACCAAGATACAGAGTGATCTTAATTCATGCTTATTCCAAGATCAGCAGCTGAGGAATATTTTTCCTATTACCCTAACACAACTATATTCACAGAAGCCATTACCCAAGAGCTTTGGAAAGTGTTAAAGCCATGAAAAAAAAACATGAGATTTAGTAACATTTTTATTTTTAATAAAATTAAAGATGTAATTAAAAAAATATTTTAATCCAAGGTAACTGACTATTATTCACTGACCACTACCTTAAAACATTTACACATGTTGCATACATATATATACTGGATACATACCGACGCAATGATAACAGACGCAGTAATAAACAACGCAAGAAGACTTCTTTAGAAATATATTTTACCTCTCACTTTATTGCAACGGTTCGAAAGGGTTGTTCAAGGTTTTGCATGTGAGAGGGTGCTGGAGACCGAACATAAACTTCATATTTTGACCCCACTGTTATGACCGTCATGTTGTGTCTTTCTTGTTCTCCTGATGTTGGGGTCCACTCCATCGGGGGTTTCAAGGACCCCCTCGGTCGGGTGTGGCTTTCCCTACCACATCTGGTCTCTAACTCTCTGGAATTCTACTGGCAACTGCTTTGGCACCCAACTCAACTCAATTATATAATAATTCAACGCCCACACGATCGCCCACTGGATCTTTGGAATCGAATGTTTAATCGTCATCAAGCGGAAATAACTGTCATGCAGTTCAGAGGTTACTCTTTTCCGGTGCATCACTGTAGTGGCACAATGGGACCTTCACCTTGTCCCATATCATAAGCCTTAATCCGCCCACGCGATCTCTTTCGATTACTGGCCATTGGAATGTGTCACTTCCTTCCGGTGTATCACCTTGGAATAGCATTTTTGGGCCGGGGCGAGGGTCAAAATATAACACACAGATATCCTATCAGCTGGTCAAAATATCTGTCATGATATCAGCGAACATCTTGTTTTAAAAATCCACATACTGAGAGGTATTAAGTTATGAAATCTGTGAATTAACCAAGAAAATTCAATGCTTAGCAAGAAAACATATCTGCGATGTTAGAAATTAACTGAAAGAACAGTCTGTCGGAAATAAATAAATTGTTCTCAAGGAAAAATAAATAAAAGTAAGAAAGAAATAGATATTTAGAAAAGTATTTCAACTAAGGGCAGTTATAGAGTTTCATTTGTTTTGCACTGAAACAAACAATCTCGATTTGAACATGCAGCTGTGTATTCTTTGAGAGAAATGACTTATTCCTTCTGACATTTAAAAGGAAGCTTAAGAATGCTATTAGGGGAAATTAAAAATACCTACACGGAGAAAAGGGAAAATACATTCAAAATAGAAAAAAAACAACGTAAACCTATTCATTTTTTAATACTATATGCATGTTATCTAATACTTTTCTATCGTGTTTGCTTTGTTATCTGCACTGTCATACAAGAGTGAGGCAAAAGTTTTGCAATATTTTGATATGTGCTAGTTTTCAGTGCTTATATCACATGACTGAAGCAGTTTAAGCCATCTAAGCTTGGTAGGTAGTATTGTGGAAGATAGTGTGCTAACACATTGTGCTTGCCCAGTCAGCTGGGGCTGTAGAATACACCAACTGCTTCTCTGCTGAGGGGTAAGACCCCCTAATGAGTGTCCTGGATATGACATTAAACAATCTGATGGTGAGGTTCCAGTGATGCTGGAGCTTTGGGGAATGCGGAGCACCCCTTCATTGCCACTGCTCCCAGGTCAACTCTGGCCTGGAATGGTAGCACCTGATAGAGCCCTATCTATGGGTTAAATAGAACTAATTGCATACTTGTGCTAAAACTGAATTGTTAGAATTAGAACTGTTTGACTAAACTGAATTGCTTGAAATAGAAATGTTTTTGACAATTAAACTGTACTGACATTTAAAATGAATGCTTATGCTAAACTGAATAGTTTGAAATGGAACTGTTTTTGACATTGAAACTCTACTTCCATTAAATTGAATTGTTCAATATAGAACTGTTTTGACATTTAACTGTGTGTAAACAAAATCAGTACTTATACTAAACTGAATAAGCTGAATTAGAACTGTTTGAATAAACGGAATAGCTTGAACTAGAAATGTTTTTGACAATTAAATTGTGTACTTATGCTAAACTGAATTGTTTGAAATAGAACTATTTGCATAACAATGGATTTGGCATTAAATAACCTAGAAAAGTTGATATGCCATAAAACCCTAACAACCAACCAACACATTGTACATTGCTTCATTCCATGTTTGATCTGAAAGCTGCACAGAAGAATGTCTAAAGTAGTATAATTTGGGAACTTATGTTTTACAAGTTCTAATTGGACTATAATGCTATGGAGGCAAGCAAAAACATTTGTACAGTACAGTAACCAGATGACAGAAGAAATTTTGCTCAAGATACAAGAATCTCAACAATAAGGCATAGTTAGGTAATCCAAAAACCAGAGATTCTGAGGCTGAGCTCCAAGCCCTTGAGACAAATCTGGCAAGTAGCACTTGGAGAGTATCCGGTAAGCTCAGCATCACCCATTTTGGTAAAGTTTGTCATCTTCATAACCTCAGCAAAAGCACCTGGAGCTGCTCAAGTATGCTTTCAACATCATCATGTTGTGTTGCTTACACGGATTTCCTTGACTCTCTCTTGTCATTCGTCTCTATCATCTATTGCTTCCAACAGGTTTCTAGACTACATCTGGTGTCCGT